>JANHMN010000001.1:217029245-217052384 GCA_030674055.1 Rhabdomys pumilio | reverse complement strand
AGAGAGAGAGAGAGAGAGAGAGAGAGAGAGAGAGAGAGAGAGAGAGAGAGAACACTAAGCCCATTGTAGAAGAAGATGGCGTTTTCTCATTTCTTACACTTTCCATCATATGGCTAAATAGTTCCAGTGAAACACTCTGAAGAAGTTCAGTAAAGCATAGTTTGAAAGATCCATCAAACAGAAACAAAAAGCCTCCATCAGAGAGGAAAACATGTTATTTAGGAGTGATGCTGCCAGAATGGGCAAGCTGTGTTGTGTGTTTCTCAAATGAGGCACCCATTACCCCTATCACCCAAACCTTAGACGATTCAGAGAGAAAGTCAAGCTGAGAGTGAAGAACCCCTGAGCTCTCACTTTGTTTCTAGAAGGACATGATCTGGCGTCAACAGAGCTCTACCAGGCACGAGCTGCATGCAGCTAAGGATGTCTAAATGTAAAACTGAAAACTTACTTAAAATATTTAAAAAAGAACCCCCACTCCACTGTACAATATTCAAACATGCACTTCATAATTAATAACTCTCTCATGTGTCAATGCCTTAAGTTTGGATACCTAAGGTGTGACCACTGAGTAGAAAGATTTTTCTCTATCTGAAAAGAGATACCAGTCTATAGTGTCTCATAGATCCTAAAGCAATGCCAGATAACTAAGAACTTCCCAAATACCCCTGCAGAGATGCTCAAGGTTAGAACGGTAACACTGTGATCTGTTTATATGAATGCGACCTGTGAATCTGTTTAGTGATGCTTGTATGTATATGTTTTTGGAGCTGACCACTTGATTGTGCAAAGTTTGTAAAAGCCACAGGACCAGAGGCATATTTCCTGCTTATTATGAGTGGACAGAGGACAGAGCTCAACATTCCTCTTAGAGACCCAGAAAGAAGGAGCCTTCACCATTTTGTAGACACGCCAAATGTATCTTGTAACCACTGAAGTCATTATAAAATTATTTTAAAATTTTAGCCTGATAGGTTAATACTAATGGTGGTATAATATATTCTCCTAATGGAAAGTGATACCAGGCAACTTTACACAATTTTATTTGTCATTAGCAATTATTCTTATGGTTATTTACCCCTTGCGTATGGTGTTTGTTAAGATACCTGCCCACTAGACAGGTAAAGAGCCCATCAGGTCCCAAATACTTGATTTACCCCAGTCTTCCCAGCTCCCACTGTAAACAAGTAAAGGGTTTCAAATCAGTGAGAGTCTCTGAATCTGAACTCCCAGCAGGCATTTCCACAGTTCCTCCCAGCCCTTGGTGTTCATAGGCAAGCCATTCCCAGACTGTTGGTTTCAGGCCCACACTCCTACTGAACCAACTCACTCCAAATATGTGAATTTTTGTGCAAAAAACAGAAACAGCACAAAAATCAAAGACAGTGTTTCCTTATCAAAGGGACAATACACTAACATATATTCTCCCAAAGATGAGCAGGAGAACCCAATTTCATTAAAACAAAATTCTACTAGTTGCAAAACCACACATTAATTCAGTATTGTGAAAATGTGTGATTTCAATACCCAATGGTCATCAATAGACAGGTAAGCTGGATATAACTAAAGAGAGACCAGTGAAGTTAAGTTACACAGTAAGTCAGATGGACACAAGAGGCATCTACAGAACATTCCACCAAAACACCTATATACTTAGGTTTTTAAAAGGCTCTTGGAATGGTCTCCAAAATGATGACATATTTGGTTATAAAGCAAGCCTCAACAGCTATATGAGAAGTGAAACAACATTCTGCATTCCATTAGACCACAATGGAAGAAAGCTGGATATCAAGACCAGTGTACAAACTCATGCAGACTAAACAATGCACTACTAGATTATAATTTGATCTAGGAAAAAAATCAAGAAAGAGATACAAATTTTCAATGAAAATTAAAATGCAACATATAAAAATATATGGCCACAAGGAAGACATGCCTAAAATTTATATGCAAGTAGCTACATGAAAAATATTGCAAGAGCTCAAATTGATAACTTACAGATAAATTCAATGCCCTTGGGAAAAAACAAGAACAAAAAGTACCTCATAAAAGTAAATATGAAAAGATAATTAAAATCAGGCTGAAATAAATGAAATGAAAATGAAAAAATGATGAAAATTAATGAAGCTGAGTGTTGGTTCTATGAGAAGATTAATATGATTGTTAGACTTTTAGCCAACCAAATCAAGCTAAAAGTACAGGAGACCCAAACTGATGAAGTTAGAAATGAAAAAGGGAAGCTATTGCGACAGACACTGAGGAAATTCAGAGAATCATAAGAACATACATTAAAAATGTACATTTCATTAAACTAGAAAACCTAAAATTTAAACAGACCTATAGCAACCAATGAGATAGAAGTGGTAAGTCCTGAAACTCAAAAAAGCTAGGGCCAGATGGAGGCAGCATGGATCTCTACCACACCTTTCAAGAACAAACACCAATAATTCTCAAATACATCTGTGAAACAGAAAGGGAAGGAAGACTTCCAAACTATTTTTTTACAAATTCATTGTTTCCCGATACAAAAACTGATTCAGCAAAATAGCAGGACACAAAGTTAATACACAAAAATGAGGAGCTTTCTTCATACAATGAACACACCGAGAATGAAAGTATTTAATGGTCCATTGCTTATATATAAGACATTCTTGCTTTTTATATTATCCTCATATAATGACATTTCTCTAATTGCTTATTAAAGAAATACATTGCAGTTTTTGAGAGTTTTAAATAATCATGCGTATTCACAGAAATTTTCTTATTTCTAGGCTATCTAATTAATTAATACAGTCATTTGTAGTAGGTTATAAAAATAACCTTTTTATGTTTCTGTGATATCAGTAGTCGTGTCTTCTCTTTCATAACATTTTGCATCTCCAACAAATTTGGTTGGGTTTTTTTTTTTTGTGGGTTTTGTTTTGGGTGTAAAATTCAAAGAAAGATTTATAAAAGAAAACATCTGTATTGTGGCTTTATAAAAATTTAAAGTTGTATTCTACAAAAGACACAAAAAATACAAAATGTCATGTCAGGGACCAGGAGAGAATATCTAAAAATCATGTAATCATGTGTCTGAAAAGGGACTTGCATCCAGAGTATAGATATAGTTCTAAAATTATACAAGAAAATAATCAACCCAATTTAAAATGAATGAAAGATGTTTACATATCGCATATGAATAATAGATGAGTAGATAAAAACATATAGGAAAAAATTTTTTTATTTTGGTTTTTTGAGACAGGGTTTCTCTGTGTAGCCTTGGCTGTCCTGGAGCTCTGTAGACCAGGCTGGCCTCGAACTCAGAAATCCACCTGCCTCTGTCTCCCAAGTGCTGGGATTAAAGGTGTGCGCCACCACTGCCCAGCCTTCTGGCTAAATGCAGATGAAAACCATAATCACACAGTATCTGTACACCTATTAGAATTTCGTTACTTAAAACATAAAAGTGATGTTGTAAAGTATTGACAAGAATGTAACCAGCTCAAACTTCACACATTGTTGATAAGAATGAAGAATGATTCAATAGCTATGCAAAAGAAATTAGGCAGTTTCTTACAAATTTAAACAAAGACTTATGTCACTCAACAACCAATACGCTTAAGTATTTACTCAAAATAAATGAGAACATATCTCACAAAACACTGTATGAACCTTTGGTCATTATCATCCTCACCTGAGTCTGGAGAGATAGCTCAACTAGTAATATGCTAGTCATACAAACATGAGGATTGGAGTTCAATTCTCAGCACCCACATAGGCCCAGAGTGGCAACACACACTTCAATTCCTAGTGTTGGAGAGGCAGACTCACTGGCCAGCCAGTGGAACAAGATCAGTGGATCCCAGATAACAGTGACAGATGCTGTCTGGGAAAAATGATGGATGTGTCCTAAGAAACACAACTTGAGGCTGAACTCTGGCCTCCACACGTGTACACATGCACACATGTACACATGTACCTGCCCCAAACTGTAAACAAGTGTCTTTATTAACAAGGCTGATTTTCGAATATATTTTGATAAATTTGGAAAGCCCAGAGAAGACATGCCACATGAGTCAATTTCTAAGACATTTTTAGAAAAACCTTTGCAAACCAAGTCAGTGATCTTCAGTGTCTCGAGCAGGAGAGACGAATTTTGAGGATAATTAAAATTTTTTTTCTGCCCTTATGGTGGAAATGGCTTATAAGACTTTGTAAACATGAATTAACAACCATAGAGTTATACACCATATAAGTGGAATTTTACTGTATAAATAATTTAAATTTTATTTTAAAATGCTAAAAAAGAAGTGAGAATAACGTTAAAATATTTTTCTATGCTATAGGAGAAGAAGAACATTTGGCACCATTCCTTTATGAAAAGCCAAAGAAAGCTATTTTTTTGTAACAAAAATATGTGAGATTAAGAGTTTATAACATTAATTGCCTCCAGACTACTATCATAAAAAAGTTTGTAAGTCATTTTTGGCCAAAGGATAATGAGTTCAGACTAAAAGATTTGGAGAGAGAAACCACATGCCTGTCAGTAACATAGAATATAAATTAAGGAAACACACAACAGAAATACAGTGATGTAAACAGGCCACACTCAATGACCTTGACAAACCTCATAGACACAGCACTGAGGCAAAAAAGTCAGCAGAAATAGTCTACACTGCACAATCCCATTTACAGACTGTCTTCATTAGGTAATGTTGCATGCTGTAACAAAAGAACCCAAGAAGAGACTCTAATAATGGGGAAGGACTTGTTTGCTCACAGATTTACAGGCTTCAGTGCAGGACTTCTTGCCTTTGTTTACTTGGGTACAATATGGCATCAGGAATGTGTCATGGAGGATGGCTGTTCATGACTAGCCAGAAAGCAGAGAACATGACAGGCACAGATTGGGGTTAATACACCCAGGAACCTTGTTCTGTGACAGACTCCCACTAGCTAGATTCCACAGCATTCTAAAACTGGTACTGACTCAAAACAAAATAGAAACTGTGCATCTATAGGGGAATAAAATGGTAAATAATCATTGCCAACTTCTCGGGGTTTAGAATCACCTAGCAACAACAAAAGGAGCTAAGGAGAGAGATGGCATATTCAAGCCACAGTAGTGTCTTGTTGTCCTATTTGTAATGCTGAAGGTCCAGGCCACATGGCAGGCATTCCTCAGAGCATGACAACCTAATCTCAAACTTAACCATACAGAGTTTTACCATAATGGAGACAGGAGGCTGATGACCTCTGGTGCACAGTTTGAATTTAAGCTTAAGAGTCAGGGGACTGACTCTAACATCGTTATTGAACCCTGACTCTGCTACATAAAGGGGAATAAAAAGGTACTTTCCACAGTTTGAAAATTCTATCTTGAGCTAAAATCTATATGTAAAGCTTTCTCAGCTATACACTGAAAAGTAACTGAGTTATACATCTCCTTATAAATATTGCCATCAAAAAAAAAGTCAAACCTAAGACCTTCTGCTCTACCTACTGACTACATGGCCTTAGCTACTTCTTTAAATGGTTTGAGCTGAGCTTTCTTGCATGTGCAAGCACAGTTATGGAAGTAATGTCTGTGAGTGTGGTGATCTGTTTAAAGTGCCCAGCGGAGAGTAAATATATGAATAGATTTTTGCACCACATCTTAACAAACCTGAGGAAAAAGGCCATTGTTAAGGGGAGCTTTTCTGTTGTTGGAATTTCACTTCCTAGACCATAAGTCCTATTTAAGCCTTTGATAAGTTCTTTCCTTTCATGTTTCTTCCTGGTTGTGATGTCCTGTGATAAAAAAAAACAAAAACAAAAACAAAGTAGATAACTACAATCCACAGGGAAAGATAATAGCCAGCAGCAGTCTTTTGAATACATTGCCTTGAGGTCCTGCATGTACCCACTTCACCCCCTAGCTTTTGTGCCTCATGGAATAAAAATGTTCAGATCTCTTTTATGTAAAATCCCTGAGCATACAAAAAAAATCTAGGAACCTGAGTAGGAACTCTTGTGACTTCTGGAAGCAGATGGCAAGGGGCCAGGAATACGATAGATGCCCACATCTGACATAGTACAGTATTCATGATTTGCCATCTGTATGTCTTTGTGCCACTTCTGAGAAAAGCTTCTATCATAATTGGATATACATGGCATATTCTTTATAGAATAATTCTGAATTTGATTCTGTAAGCATTAAAATTATACAGAACAGATTAAAAACAAGTGGATCTTATTAGCAGCTAAAATTCATTAAAATTGACATACAAATCATACAAATTCTGTGTATTTATTGAGTACTATGAAGTGTGTTTATGAAACATGTATATACATTGTATAGTGTTTAAACTGGAGTAAGTATATCAATGTTGGTAATTTAACATTTCTTTATGGTTAAAACATCAAAATATGCCCATGTAAATATACAAATGCAAAATATGGAAACACTATCATATGCTATGGTAACTTGACTGAACCACAGCATACCAGAAGTTCTTGATCTCATCTGAGCAAATTAAGCTCTGCTAACTAACCTTTCTCCATCTCTCCAACCCTCCCCAGCCTTTGCTAACCACCGTGCTGTCAACTTCCTTATGCCTAACACGAATAAGCTGAGGTGATGTTATGGTCTCTAGATTCTTTTCCTTGACAGAGTAATCTCCATTTCTACCTGTGTCACAAATGATAGGGACTCATTGATATATATCTATGAAGGATACCTTCTATATGTTTTTACAGTCCTAGTCTCCACACTCTTGTGAACTTAGAATTTAAAACCCAATTTGGAATCTAGCTTTTCTCTATAAAACCATAACCATGAAGTTATATAACTTTATCTGATTATTAGGAATAAATTATACTTAAAAGTCCCCAGATATTCATGAAAATATATGTCCCCAGACAGCTAATCAACATTTCTTCTATGGTCAGTGTGTTATCTATGGAAGGCTTATGCTTTCTTTCTCATTCGGATGCTGTGAGAAGCCATTCAACAATGCTCACCTTGAGTTGAGAACAAAACAAGGGTGAAATGGTAATATCCTTACCTCATCCTCTTCAACCAGTCCAGACACATATGCATGTCTGGGGGCCCATGCTAATGTTTCCTCTTGTGTTTTGGCCTTGATGCAGTTTTTTACCATTGGGTAAGATTCTGCACATTTCGAGCAGGAGCCCTTGAGAAATGCTAAATAACAGAGCCATTAATTGCCTCAAGGAATTAGCCAGCTCTTGCTTGCTTCTGGGAAAATCAATAGGTTCTTGCCAAGTTTCTGAAATTAAGCAACTGAACCTTACAGGGCACTGAAGATTAAGGCCTGACATCCCCCACTCCCAACGCTTCTGTTCTTTATGTCTCAAGAAAGAAATGAGTACAGATTAGAGATCCTGGTTCAGAGTAAGACAGGCTGGTGTGTGATAGTAAAAAGAATTTTAGTCACATGCTTTATTTACTACTTTGAATTCCATTTGTGACAATCTACTGATGTGATTCTGGAAGTGACAGAAAACTTCAGCTTTGAGGGGCTTTTACAACCTCCATCAACTTTTGAATTGTTTTAAAATGTTTGGTTCATTCAATTATGTAAGTGTTTAGAACACCCACTAGTAGAATTATTTCAGTGGTCAGCACCATTGTTACCCTATCTCCCTATCTTTCCGGATGTCAAGCAGGTAGTAGATAATTTAGAGCTAAGAACTATACATGGTGGGATGATTCTACATTTTCTACAATGCACAACACTCTAAGGTTCTAAGACCTTCCTCCCTGTTAATGAGTAACTCCAACTCACTGGCCCCTCTGTTCTAGGTTCTCAATTCCAGTGTTATGATTTCAGTGTGAAAGGTTTCCTCACAGTCCTATGTGTTTGAACACTTGATCTACAGGTGTTTGGATGGTTGTAGAGCCTTAGGCCTCATAGGCCATAGTGTGGCTCTTCTTTGGACCTAAAATGGCTCCCTGCTTCCTGACCTGCTCAGATATTAGCATGATTCTTTTACAATGATTTCCCCACCTTGATGGAGTGCATCACCATGGTGGAGATCTAAATGGAACTCTTCTACCTTAAACTGTTCCTTGTCAGGAACTTAGTTATTTTTTCTCCTAGGTATCACCAACACAGCCAGCAAGCCCTCTCCTCTCACTGATGCTAATGTTAGGAGAAGAATCCCAGTTGAAGCTGCCCTAACACTGTGATTTCCTGGTCAAAGCAGGAGTTTGCATCATTGCTCAGTAGCACTAGCCCTCTCTAGCTCTAGAAGGGATGAATCCTTTTGTATGCCAGTCACGTTCAGTTTCATGTATTTTTTAGAAGCAAACCCAGCCAAAATTGCTCACTATCCTCTTGTCCAAGGAACACCCCTGACTTCAGCTGCCAGTGCCATTTCCTCTTCAAAGGAGCACTATCATCAATTAGATGCCGTCCGTCCTTCCACAGGACAGACAGTGGACTGTTCACAAGGCAGGGCCAATCAAAACCTTTACCACCAATGAGTCAGATTCTTTCACCCTCGTGGGCTTACAAGGACACAAATGATTATGGGGTCTTGCCTATTTTATTTCTTAGATTGACCTGTCTCTTTCATTAGGACGTTATTACCCATGAAGTGTCACTGGAAATTACTCTTGTCCTTTGATTTCTTGAGTTTGCCATTCTTGGCCTTTTATCCATTGAAGCCCATCGTCCCTTGACAATTCTTCTCATCCTTGTTCTCTGGTAATGCTGTGAAACTTTATTCATCACAACGTAAGTAGAAATGGGTAATACATGTGTTACATACAATTACAAATGGACTTATCAGAGATGTGGCATAATCATTACTGTGCTAAGAATTAAAGACTGACTATATCAATAATTTACTTTGGAAGAGAGGGCTGGAAGTGGAAATTGAAATTAAGAGACTGATACTAAAGACTGGACATATTGGAAAAAACTTGAATAACAATTATCTAGAGAAGTTATATCCATTAAAATGTGATCTTGGATTTTAATTAAGTTATTTGTTTGACAAGTATACCTGCCTTTCTATATGTAGATATGTATAGTATTCATATATCACAGATATATCATATATATGTATATATGACAAAATGTCAAATATAGGTGGCTAGTGAAAGGTGAAGAAGAAATTACACTTTAGGAAGGCTGTACTAACAGAGCAGAGATGAAACTTACATGGTAATTTTCTAGAAAATTAACTGTTAGTATTTGCTTTAATGAGTAAAATCTGCTTCTATCTGCATGGATAAGGCTTGGATCCAAAATTCTATGTGGCCCTTGAAGGGCAGGATTAAGGAGATGAGTACCTGCAGGTTTAACTTGTGCAGATTAAGTAGGTCAGTTTGATTACAATCAGTTGTTATTTCAGTTCAATATTTAATGTTTCAGAGGAACTTACATGGACTTCCTATTAAAGTGTTTCTGACCCTTGTTTAGAATTCTCAAGGGATTTGTTTTAATTAAGGCACCCATGGATACCCCTACAATATCAGTTCAGGCATAAGACTTCATGGGGTCCCAACCACAGACTGTCCTACAGAAGGCCACATATTTTCAGTCTCCTTTAGTGATACTGATGAATTGAAAAATAACCCTTTAAGAGTGTTCTATAAAATCAAAGATGACACAAGTCTCTGAGTGAATTCAAAGAGAATTAAAGTAAACAGCTTGGTGACAACTACAGTACAGCACAGGATCTTAACAGCCTAGAGGACAGGAAGAGAAATTTAATGAAGAAATTGAAACACTGAAAATAACAAATTAAGATAGAAAGGAATCGAAAAGTTCAATAAGTAAAAAGGGAGGAAAAAAAAAACCCTCACCAGAGGTCTCAGCAATGGAATGGATCAAGGAGAAGACAGATAATTAAAACATTCAGAGAGTGAAAATAACACACTCTGGGAGTTTGACCAGAAAACGTGAGCTGTATAGAGAACTCCATTAAAATAAAAGAAGCATATGGATTACAAATGAAGTACAAGCTGGTGGCATAAAAATGAACAAATAAAACCATAAGTTCTTGGGGCTGGAGAGATGGCTCAGAGGGTAAGAGCACTGATTGCTCTTCCAGAGGTCCTGAGTTCAATTCCCAGCAACCTCATGGTAGCTCACAACCATCTGTCATGGGATCTGATGCCTTTAAAAAAACAAAATAAAAAATAAAAAAAATAAGTTCTGCAAATCTCAGGAGAGGGGCATCAAATACAGGATGCCTTTATAACAGCAAACTGAAAAAAAATTAAAAAATTAGCAGCAACAACCACCACAACCACCTCCCCCCAAACCAAAGTTAACAGATGAGACAAGAACCACAATACACATTACTGTTTAATATGAGTAATATAAGTTGTTTATTTGAATATGAGTAATTAAATAAAGTGGTCTTAAAAAGCATGAGAGAGAAGCACAAATTCACATATAAAGGGAATCCTATGAAAATGATAGTAGCTAAAAACAGATAGTCTAAAGTGCAGGAAACCATAGAACAGTGTAATTTACTCTTTGAAAAAGAACTTCTATCCCATATTTCTGTGTTGAGAAAAGATGTCCATCACAGATACAAAGAAAAGAAAAATAAATACATAAATACAAAGAATGAAAAACGTTACATAATAAAAACAAGATAAAGGAACTCAACCACTGAGCCAGAAGTACATAATAATTGAAGGAATCTCACACACTAAATAGGCCATGAAAAGTAATAAACCACAGCAGAATAGTCCATTAGCAAGAGAGCATTAAAGGAGTACCAAACATTACAAAATAAACCCGACAAAATGATAGGAATTAATACATACCTTTCAAAAACAACCATGAATTTATGTGTCTCAATTTTTCAATCAAGACACAGAAGAGCATATTAAATTTAAAAAAACTAGGATATCTACTTGCCTGAAAATTAAATGTGTGTGTGTGTGTGTGTGTGTGTGTGTGTGTGTGTGTGTGTGTATAGTGTCAATTTATGGAATCTGCTCTATGCTCTCGATGAGTACACATGTGGCTCCTTGCCACTCACCCTAGTGTTCTAGATCCCATATGGAAAGACACACACACACAAACTTTATATTTTAATCTTACGTAGCTCAATGGCTGGGCCACTCCTGAACCTCCATGTAGTTAACACATTCTCCTCTGATATTCCTGAGTTAATACTTATTAAATATATGCTTTATCTTTGCTGCTCTGTACCCTTTTGGGCAGCCCTCCTGGGACTGCTTTTCCCTTTGCACCTACCTTTTGGCTGTCTCTCCCTCCTGAACCTTCCAAGCATGGTCTCTAAGCCCTTGTCATGGTGGCCTCCTACTTCTCCTGCGGTTCTTGCCCAAGAATCCTAAAAGTTTCACCTCTGTCTCGCTGCCCAACTATGGGTTGCTGGCAACTTTATTTCACAATCAGAGCCAATTTGGGACAAGGACAGTCAACTCAGTTGTGCCATGTGATTTCAGGAGCCGAATTAACAAAAATAACATTAGAACCAATTCCATATATATATATATATATATATATATATATATATATATATATATATGCATGTTTATATGTGTGTGTATATATACATACATATGCATGTGTATATAAATAAAAAATACACATATGTCACACACATACACACACATACACACACACACACACACACATCTCACTGGCCAAGGCAAAACTGTTTTCAGGTATGGGAAAACACATTCCAAGCAAACAGAGTCAGAAACAAGCAGACATAGACGTGCTAATAAGGATGAAACTACTGCAAACCCAAATTAGTCAGAAGATAGATAAGGAAGGCAACTTCACATTGATCAAGAGGATAGTTACAATTCTAAGTATGCATGCATTGAACATTGGCTCAATTAATTTCATAAAACAAATCACAGTATTGTGTATAAGGCACAGATTAGCCACAACTCAGTAACAGACAAAAGTTCCAGTTCCTCAGTCTTACTAATACATAAGTCTTCCAGAAGAAAGGAGTCAACAAATACAGAGTCAAGTGACACTACAGATCAAATGGATTCTACTGACATCTAGAGAATACTCTTCTCCTCAGCTATAGAATACATGTTTTTTTAAGAGGCCATGGAATGTTCTCCACATAATCTACATTTTTACAAAATGGAAGAAAATGAAAATAACTTCGTATTTTCTATTTCATCACAACGAAATAAAAACAGACATCAATAGGAAAAAAATCCACAATCACAAAGACAAACTAAGTTCACAATGTTGAATGACAAATGGATCTAGGGAAATTTAAAAATTCCTAGAATTGGTTGAAATTGAAAATACAAGCTACTAGAATCTATAGGATATAATGAGAACAATTGTCAAAGCAGATTCCATAGCTATAAATGCCTATATTAAAAAGAGGTACTGAGGTGGGGGCTAGAAAAGTGGTTTAGCAGTTAAGAGCACTTGTTGCTCTTGTACAGGACCTAGGCATGGTCATCCAAATGGTGGCTTACAGTTACCCCAAACTCCTGTTCCAGAAAACCTGGTGCCTTCTTCTTGCCTCTGTGGGAACCAGGCACATATGTGGTGCACATACATACATGCAGGCAAAAGACTCATACACATAAAACAAAATGTAAAAATCAGCATATGCTACTGCAGGCATAGAGACGCCGCTTACACCATTGTTGGGAATGCACACATGTTCAGCCATTATGGAGGATAATATGACAGGTTTTGGAAAATTAAAAAGCAGAACTACTTTATGTTCCAGTAATCCCACTCTGGAATCTGTATTGAAAGGAAATGAAATTGATATGAGCAAGAGACACCTGTACTTTCCTTATTGCAGCACTATTCAATGGAGCCCAGAGATGGAAGCAATCAGAGTGTTCTTCAACCCGTGAATGGGAAGCAACTATAGAATGCATATACGATGGAAGAGAATTCAGAAGCAAGAGTGAAACCCTGTCATGTCTGTCAACATGGATGTGACTTGAGCTTATTAGAACACAGTCCCAGAATGAAGGTGTGTGACAATTCTGAGTGCCTGTGATAAAACATAAAAAAAAAAAAAAAAAAACCAAGAGGCTTGTGATCTCAGTTTCTTCAAAACACAAAACTGTTCTTGAAGCATGTTTTAATGTTCCTCTCATGTAAGCTGATAGAAGCGATTTTACTCATCATGTTTGTTTTTGTGATTCAATTATTTCTCCATGGAAAAACCTGCTTTTGACCGACCACACATGGCTCATCTTTTTCTTAACCATTGAGCTATCTCTCTAAGCAAAGACTTACTTATCTTATTTTATGTGTATGAATAATTTGTCTGAATGTGTATCTGTATACCCTCTGTGTGCCTGGTGCCTGTGGAGGTCCAAAGAGGGCATCAGATCCCCTGGAATTGGAGTTACAGATGGTTGTATTATGTGGAGTGAGGGAATTGAACCTGGGTCCTCTCAAAGAACAGCCAGATCTCTTAATTTTCCTTAGCCCTCAGAGTATAGATTGTCTTATTTAATAGATTAAAAAAGACTATTGCATGAAACTCTAGTCTTCTACACCTATCAGCTCCATTCCCCCAGGCCCTACTGCCTCTCTAGAAATAATCAGAGATCAATTTGTTAAGGGAAATATGCCAGGTGCCCAAACTACTACATGATATCTCTCATATGTTGAACTGAGAAATGTTGATCTAGACCAGTGGTTCTTAACCTGTGGGTTGTGACCCCTTTGGGGATCAAATGAACCTTTCATAGGAATTGCCTAATATCTTCTACATACCAGATTTTTACATTGCAGTCATAACAGTAGCAAATTTCAATTATGAAGTAGCAATGAAAATAATTTTGTGGTTGAGTGGGTCATCACTACAAGGAACTGTATTATGGGGTCAGAGCATTAGGAAGGTTGAAAAGCAATGTTCTAGAAGATGAGAATAAAGTGGGACTACCAGAGACTAAGGAGGGGAAGGGCAGAAGAGCAGGGTAAATTACAGCTAATTAAGAAGCTAGGTATTGGGCCAGCAAGGCATAAAACTCTCTTTAAACCTTTTCTGACAAAAGTAGGAAGTCTGCCGGCTCACAACTGTAGTGAAAAGGTGATTCTGGACAGGAAGGAGAGAAATGTTATGAACTAGAGGTCTACAAATGTTAGCAAGAGGGAAACCTGGGAAAAGACAGAGGAACTCTGGACTACACCACTTGACCATTGAAATGAACAATTGTTTCATAGTAGACGATCCTGGGTCCCACCACAGCCATGGCAACTCATTGGAGAAATAGAGAATTGAGGATGTCATGTGGTAATGAATAGAGAATGGAGCTATAATGCCGATAGATTAAAAGTTGGGGTAGCAGAAAAAAAAAGAAGAAGTGAGGGTAGTGTCTGGGGAAGGTTTGTAAGTCAGAAAGGGAGTGTGTGGTCTTTGCAGAGCTGAAAAGCCTCAAGTGAACTCCTAAAGGCTTTGGTCTTCTTCATAAAGTAAATATCTAAGATAAAGCAGAGGAAATGGGTGGCTGAAACTCAGCAGAATATAATTTTAGTTTAAGAGGTTGGGAAACTCAGAGAGTGGGGGCACAAAAGAACTGACCTTGCTTGTTGACTTAGAAAAAGAGGCAATCTGGAGTTATAATACGGGTTATTTAGGACAAGATGATGGTCTGGGGCTGGGAAAGACAGATTTGAAATGGAACTATGGTGACATTCGAATTTAGAAAGAACAGGAAAAAGAAGAGTCGGGGCTTTGTGTTCAGCATTAGCTTGTATCAAGGACAGAACTCTAGGGCATTCAACATTTTGAGAGAGTCAGACAGGAGCCAGGCTATGTGACAGAGTAAGCACCGCCAGAGAAATTGGAGGAGACCCAACTGGTAGAGATTGTGTAATTTTCTTCCAATTTATTTATTCCTTCCCCCTCCAAACATGCCTCTCTTCTATCATGCTCAAGGATGAAGCTTTCTCCCTTACTCAAGCAATAGTCTGTTAGCAGGTATGATGCATGCCACTTCTAAGCAAAGCTTTAATTAGCATGCACAGAATGGCCTGGTTCCTTTTGTTCCCGTCCTCCACCATGAGGACAGCCTGGGCCAGACAGCATCTAGTCCTTCCTCATAGGTATCATACTGGGAAGTCATGTGGAGCCCTGCCAAAGCTGTAGCGAGAACTAAATATTAGTTTGGTAAGCCATTGATTTTGGGGAAGTTATTTGCAGCCATTACCAAAGTTAACTAATTCTGGGGAATTGTAGGGGCAAGGCTAAAAAGGAAAAGTTATAAAGCATAGGAATGCTGTGTAACACGGGGATTGGATGAATGGAAGCTCCGGGTCTGTGAGCATTATGAAACCGTTGGTATGTATACAAGTCCAGTGTTACTCTGGATGCGGGAATAACCTATCTGTTGGACACACGCCCTTTTTTTGTTTTGTGTTTCCTTCATTTTGTCATTCGACTGCTATCTGGAAACAGGATACAGAATTGTGTTCTCAGTTACTTGTTCTTTGTTTGGGGTCTTTCAGAAACTCAGGAGATTTTGAGATCAGAAGAAGTTCATATTCCAGAAGCGTGCTCATGCCTACAAATGGCAATCTATCTGGAAGGAAAGAAACCTTGTACCCTGGCTTTTTGAGCCTTTTTCTAAGTTGACTTTAAAATAGTACAAAATCTGAAGGATAAACCTAGGCCTACATATAATTCCTAGACACATAAAATAAAGCCAGTGCCAAAAGTCCTTCATCTTGAATGTCTCTGTATTCTCCTACAGGAAAGGTTGTGAGCTTTGGGGTTCATACTCAGCCTTAGCGTAATGTATTTCTAGTTTTGCAAACTTAGATACATGCTTAATTCACCAACCTTAGTTTTCTTTTTCAACATTGAAAAAGGATAATATATTTTGTGTCTTGACAGTAGTAGAGTCAAAAATGCCGAGGAAGCACTTGACTTCCATAAATACTAATTGTTATTGTACTTATAATATTATGGCTACCATCTCACTTCTTAAATTCCTTTGTGTACACAACAGAAGTTTAAACTCTTAACTAGGATTCGGATGTGTTTGGACACAGACTATGAGGATTGCTACTAAAATCAAGTTTGGAGTGAAAGGGGATGAAATATCACATTTCGGAGCTGAGGCTGAATTAAGGAAGGGAATTTGGTGTCCTTCCCGGAGAAGATGCATCTCATAGGCCCAGCTCAGCCAAGTCCACCTGATTCAGCTCCAATAGCACAAACATATGTGCCATACATATGTGTCAGTCCTACAAAACTCTGCTTCTCCATTTTTTCCCTGGAAATTGAGCAAAGCACTGTTTACGTGAGAACCCAGCTCACAGAGTTGGATAGTTTTCCCATTTTTCTAGTGGAGCACATAACTGAGAGCAGACACTAGGTGTTCACTCGAGGATCTCGGTCAGCATTCTTACCTTGAATGCTCGCATTTTCAGAATGACAAGGGCAATAACTAGGAGCTGTGTTTCAGGTGGCCTCTTAACCATCAGACACCAGTGATGAAGCTCAGAGCAGAAGAGTGTGTGAAGTCTGCTGGAGAACTTAGAAGTTTTTAAGTTTCTGAATACCTGGCGATGGTTTCCAGAGATTTAGGAAAAGGTGTTAGCAGTTATTCTATAGTAAATAGAATGTGCATAGATGGCATTATTCTGCTGATATCAGAGGACACTGTCTTAGAGTCATATAGAGGGTTGAGCTTTCAAAAGTGCTCTATATCTTTCTGGTAACCTTAATTTGATTAATTCCCAAATACCCGTCCAATTTCTCTTCTTCTCTCTGCATGTGTGTGAAAATTCACATAACAGACTTACAAGCCTTCATTTGTGAGATTCAAAAGCATTTACCTCTGAAAAATGAGGCATTATAGTATCTTTCATGTATGCAAATAATAAAGAAATTAGCAAAAGGAGGTTCTGGAAAGGTAGCAGATGTGCAGAGCATGAGGGCATGAATTTAGTTTTGGGAGTAAATTTTGGAGGATTGCTAAGATTAGGAAGATAAGAGCAGAAAAAAGGTTGTGGCCATGGAGAGCCAAATTTTATTATCTTTACGGCTCAGTTTAGAATTGGTACTAGCTCTCAATTTAATCTAACATATAGGGACTATACTTTTTTATGTGTTGAGCATGTCTAAAGATTGTGTGTATATGTGAGTGTGGGCAGAGGGAGAAAAGGAAGGAGAGAAGAGAGAGGCGGGGGAGGGTTAATGTACACAATACTGGCCTGCTATACAGGTAAACCCTGAACATGAGGCTCCTCTCTAATAATGATTCTTGTTGGACCTGGATTTATTTAATCTTGATGTTTGAGGATGCCCTGGGAAGATGCAGTCCTTCCAATAAACTGATTTCCATCTGTCAGTCATGCTTTTAAACATAAATTTCAGGTAATCCCTCTCTAGAGAGAAACCTCACCAATGGCCCCTTCCTAGAATGACCCTTTTCCATTAACTAACATAGGAGCCACTTTGGCCCACCCTAAGCTAGCTCTGATGGGACATTTTTGAGTTCATGGGCTCCCTATAGGGCAGCCAAGGCTGTCAATCAGGAATGCTTTCTATCTTGAATTTGTTTCTTTTAGAAGATTTATCTCAAGAACACCTTAATAAACATCCAGACGTGAGTCAGCTTAGAATAGAACTCACCTTAGAAACTGAGAATTGCAGAAAACAATGGGAAAAGACAGAGAGGATTTGTTCTGGAAGAATACCTCATTGCCAGTAAATTGTTAGTTAGAACTCAAGACTTACTCAGGACTTCCAGCTCCACATATTAGGTAGAACCACCCAGAAACACGGAACACGGCATAGTTCACACAAGCTTATATACTTACTCAAAAATACACTCAATTTTTCCCTCCTGAGGAAAGTATACAATTTTATACTTCACTTCAGGTCAACAGAGCTGTTGTGCATTCTCTCCCTCCCTCCCTCTCTCTCTCTCTCTCTCTCTCTCTCTCTCTCTCTCTCTCTCTCTCTCTCACCTCTCTCTGTGTGTTTTTCCATCTCCATGTCCCTGTTTCTCCATCTCCTCCCTCTCTTTCTTCTCTTCCACTCCCCTCTCCCTCATTCTGGTGTAGGGCTTTATCTTAAGGAATCTCAGAAAAATATTAGCAATAAATTATAAACAAGTACATAATCTCTGATGTCATCTTCTAACATTTCCTGTTGACATCACCTACTCTTTTTAATTGCCTTTGCCATGGAAACTCTTGTTTACATTTTCATCTATATTTTAGCATGTTATTGTGTTTCTACTAAAAATCATTTCATATTCTTTCTTAGGATGAATCAGAATATATGCAAAAGAGTCAATAAATTAGTAAATGTCATCATGATTCTGTTTGCCATAGTTTCCTATTAGAAACCTTCTTAGTATGACAGAGCATCATTATGGGAGAACAAACCAACACAAGATATAAATGACATGCAAGGTACCTGTTCATAGCTACTACCTAGTACAACTTCTGATTTCCGGATCAAAAATGCCAGTGTGAATAATAAAACATTTTTAGAGAATAGGCATCTATTTAGCAGATAAAATGTCATCATTCTCCAAAGAGCTGTCTTTTATCCCAGGTGGTGACTCATCTGTTATTGTGTTTTATCATTGACAACACTTTGGTTTGAGGACATCACAGCACACAGGCTCGATGAAGTAGAAGCAGCAGCATCCTTCTGGGAGAGGTTTTCCCCATTAAATTCTCTATTAAATGTAGAGCAACAGCTTCAATATAAGATTTCAGGGTTTTTTTTTAACATGATTATAAAGTGTATTCTCTGTCTTTGTTTCTGTTGATTTTGTCACAGTGATTTTGCTATGAACTACATAAAGCTAACATTATTACTCAGTACCTGATAATTCTGGTTCTTTCTCATTGCTCTTGCCTTTCAGAATGCTTCTGACCACTCTTGTTTTATTTATATCTTCAAATGAATTATAGTTGCCTTGTCTAATTGCAAGAACAGAATTCTGTAGGTCTGAATATTGAAACTATGTTAGACCTAGAGACCGATTTTGGTGGAATTACACTGTTCTGATATTTCATATTATTCTTTCCACTTGCCCTTGACTGATTTTACCTTTCTAAAAAGCATTCTAGTTTCAATAGATAGGGTTAATATATTTCTTGTTTTTCAGTTAATTTTTCAGAGCATTCCCTGACATATCTAATTAATGATAAATGTACATCTTCTTTAAATTGTCTGCTCAGAAATGCCATAGTGCTAGCACTGAAAAATGAAAGTGTCCTGGTGAAAAAAACTCTCACTGGAGAGAAGAGACAGAAGAGAACGAGGAGCAAATCTTGGCCAACTCTGTAATGGCTACAGGATAGATATGTAAAATATATAAGAAACTGTAGAATTCAAACAACAAAGCCCAAATCTTATAATCAATAAGTAGGTACAGTGTCAAGAATTTGAGGTAGCTTGCCACATTTTACCTGTAGTCAAGAAGCAGAGAGACATGAATGCGGGTGTTCTGAATGCTATCTCCCTTGTTAGAGATGGCAGCCCACCGAATGGTGAAGTCCACATTTAGCCCCTGAGCTAACCCAGTCTAGAAGTTCCCTCACAGACATGCTCAGAGATTTGTCAGCCAGGTGATTCTAAATGTTATCAGACTGACTACCAATAAATAATCACCATTGCAGAAGAGGACAACAGGAGAGGAGAAGGGAAGATGAAGAGGGGACTTTGGGAGAGGTATAAATAACCTAAAAAATAGTTCCATGTGTGGATAAAGATGCTGTGGTCAATTACATTATTTTCTACGCTAACTGAAAATAATTCTATATGCCTTGCTTCTGAGACTAGCTTCATTTTGTTCTTATTCTTTATACTGAGGGTTGAACCAAGGACCATGTGCTTCATGGGCAAGCACTCTACCACTAAGCCATCCATATCCCTGACCTTGGTGCTTTTCATATACAATGAACATCTCCAAAGTAGCACCTTGCCCCAGCTGTTTCCCCTCCTGAGAATGCTCTGTCATGAATGTTTTACGTCGCTGGCTCACTCTTGTCATTTAGGTGTCAGCTTAAGCATGATCTCTCTAGACAGTGCTTCCTGTACCAACACAGGAAGGCCTGTCTAGAGATCCTGTGCTTATAATTCTTTATAACGTCTGATATTTTGAAAACGGATTTGATCATAGTGAGTCTCATGTAATAATGTACTGGTAAACCTCTCTAGTGTCTGGGAAACTGCAGTTTGTTAATTTTAAATGACAGTTGTTTATTTTATCTCTTGTGAATTTGTCTTCATCTTTCTCTAATTCCTGATGTCACAGCTGCTACCATCTCCTCAGTTTAGTAGAGCCTAATCATTGCAACAAGTTTGAACTTCTCTGGCTTGCAGGAGGGCAAGGAAGAGGGCCTGATATTCACAGTGCTACTACAGTTACTTCCCCAGTCTTTCCTGCCTGGAGTCCAACATTATCTGTCACTGGGAGGGGAGCCTGCTATTCTCATTGTCCCAGAGCAGGCAGGTGCTGCTTCCTCATGGATAAGCTGCCTTAAGGAAAAATATCCAATCTATCCCAATAAGTAGCTGTGACTACTCTGGAGTAGCTCAGCGGCCAGCTTGATAGGATTTAGAATCACCATGGAAACAAGCCTTCAGGGTGTATATGGGGTAGTTCCAAAGAAGTTTATCCAGCAAGGAAGACACACCTTGAATCTTGGCAGTAATTCCTGTGGGCTGGGGTCTTGAACTAAAGGAAAAGGAGAAAGTGAACTGAGTGCCAACGTTCATCTTTCTACTTCTTGGTTACAGGGTCGATATGACTAGCTGACTCACGGTTCTGCAGCCCGGATTTCCTCACCCTGGTGGATTGTACCCTCAAACTGTGAGTCAGATTAAACCCTTCTTTAAGTTGTTCTTGTCAGGTATTTTCTCACAGCAGTAAGTAATTGATACAGAGGCTCAAAGAGATTATAACAGAAACTGGCACATGGTCTCATAGCATGGGGATTTTGCCTAGTTCTTCATGTAGCTTCCTGTCTACCCATTCCTACGTTAATGTAACCTCCTGTCCACCCATTCCTACTCACCTTTATTCTTCACAGCAGATTCTGTAGGCTGCTGGCAGGATATAACCTGCCTTATTTACTTCTAAATAACAGTAACTTAAAGGGAGTCCCTTTCCTGTAGACTTATCTAATTTTTATTAGCCTAGGCTGAGTTACATGTGTATGCCTGAACCAATTACCACAGTACAGGAATGAATTGGGACTCTGATTGGCTACACACAGCCTGCTCTCACTCCCTTGTTGACAACCGTGGCTTTTTCCAATGGGGCTGTTTCAGGTGAAAGAGAAATGAATGAATGAACAAACAGGAAGTGTATGTTCCCTGAAGGCAGGCACTCAGATTTAGAACTGAAGATTTCTGTCATCTGCATAGCTTTTAAAATATCCCATACATGAATTCTGAATTACAAAGGAAGATACTCAAGTAAGAATTGCAGTTTGTATTTTGATATGTCTGTGTTTATATTAGTGCTGTTTATTTCTATGTTTATGGTGTTTTGAGGATTTGATAAAAAAATTTATGCTGTTTAGCATTACTTGAGTATTTGCCTCTCTGTAATTATAGTTATAAAGTGATTAATGCATTCATTACTGTCCTAGAGAGATTGGTCCTGTGTGGATGAAGTCTTGTGATCCTTTGCTCATTAGGAACTCTTGAGACTCTCACAGGGCATGTTGTTGGTTTATGTTATAGAGGAGAGCCATTTTTACCATTCTCAGTTCCTAAATTCTATCGGCAAAACCAAACTATAGAGAAAAACTGACAAAAGTACTGATAAGCAATTTGGAGAAACACTTTAAAAGGGCCCTCCTGAAGACTACCTGCTGTTTTCTGTAAGACTTTGAGAAAGCATATAAACTCCTCTGAACCTCAAAATATCTTTGTCCAGTCAAGACTTTCAAGGTCAATTGAACAGAATTAGGGGAATCATATACACAGACCCACTCAAAAACTGAAAGTACTAAAGAGCGATACTTTAAATGACAATAATATTCAAGTTACTTTAAATCAAACAAAACAGATTATGTTTAAAACCTCCATCATCGACACACGCCATTATACAAAATGTTAACTTCTAATAGGGTCAGGGATACTTGGTACATTGTTGCCTCAGAACCTAATTTCATTAGGGAAAAAATAACATAAACAAATTTGAATAAACCCAGCAGAGCACCTCCTAGGTGCTTTGTAACATGTGAAGAGCTGGCATGGAATTCGAGTCACAGGGCCAGTGAGTAAGGACTGAAGTGGCAGAGAGGAGAAGCAAGGGAATAGAAGTGGCCTGGAACCATCTGGTCTTGGGGGGCATGAAGGCTACATCTGAAAGCAGGCTTCAGCAGGATGTCAGAGAGTCAGAACAGCATTTGGAACCGTTTCCACTCTGTCCCTGCTGCCTCCAGAGTTGTAACCAAACACAGGCACACACAAAGAACTGGGAAAGGAAAGAGTGAATTGGAGCTGGGTTGGCTCCACCATCTCAGGGGTGCAGGGGCCATCAACTACTTTCAGACTTTTCTGGGTAGAATTTGTTCCCCATGGCCACCATAACAACCATAGACTGAATAAGTTAAAACAAAATGAGCTTTTAATTTTATAATTTGTAGATGTCAAAAGTCCAAAGTTGATCTGGGTGGAATAAAATCATGGTGCTGGCAGACCTTACTCCTTCTGGAGGCTGTACATTCTTTGACCTCACATAGAACTTACTTGTATAATCTGCATAGAGATGGAGGTGGAGATGGAGATAGAGATGGAGATAGATGATATAGATTTAGATGATATGGATATGGATATGGATATGGATATGGATACAGATATAGATAATGTGTCTACCTAACCCCTACTCAACTTCTACCATTCTACCCCATGCTTATATGAGTTCATATTTTAAAGAATAATTCAAATGAGATCATGCAGGGTTTATTTATGTGCCTGATTTATTTAACTTAAAATAATTATCTTTATTCTTTTACAAGTGACAGTTAATGGTCACTTTGGCTGGTTCTATTTCTGGGCTGTTATACAGAAGATTCCATTAGCTTAGCAGTAGAAAGTTCAAACATATGTATAATAATCTACTGGGATATACATGGGATATTCTCCAGGCTAGAGCAGACATTAGGGTAAAACAAACCTTAATACTTTTAAGACAACTGAAGTAATTTCAAATAGCTT
>JANHMN010000001.1:217006745-217024245 GCA_030674055.1 Rhabdomys pumilio | reverse complement strand
CCACAGCTATTGACTGTGGCAAACACCCCCCCACACTCTCTCTCTCTCTCTCTCTCTCTCTCTCTCTCTCTATATATATATATATATATATATATATATATATATATATATATATATATATATAATTTTCCAGATAAAGAAAATGTAGCTTTGAAAGGAGATTTGAAAGTTCATAAGGCAATGATAAAGTCAGAATATGAACCTACCCTGTGCTTTACTGCAAAGATTTAGTTCTCATTACATGATATTGCTTTTCAGAACTCAAATAGAAAATTCAAAGTTAGACAGGAATGAAAAGAAAGAGGTATCAAGTATAGCATCCTGTGTGCTTGTTCCCAGCAAGGTACAAATTAGACTCTGAATTTTATACAGAAGAGAGAATATGATCAGCTACATAATTTACAGTGTCAGGATAAAATCAAACTGAGTGCTACAGAAAATTAGGTTTTTCTAATAATAACCCTGGAAAGGAATGTCTCCCAGGGGTGGGTTTTCACCACTTTCAATACAGTGTACATCTTTATCACAATGTGCTTATTATAGACATGTTAAGGAATACCAGACAATGTCATATTATTATCATTGCATATGTAACAGAGTGTTAAAGTTAGTTTTGACCAAGATAAAAGTGCAGTGGCCTAGAATTTCCAGATCTAGATCAGTATGTACACATATGCTGTCTTCTTCAATTCTCAGTCAGATCAATTATACCAACACTTGGCAGAACGGAAGACTTGTGCAGAGGTCTGTTTGGAAGGACAGTTGTAAGGCCAGAACCCAGCTCCACCCCTGGGAGTAGATAGATTACTAAGATCCTGGTAGGAGGATGTCACCTCCTCCACCATAGGCCTACTGAGAAAGTGGTACTTAGTGTGATCAGGTAAGTCCTCGTCTGTTTATCCTTTACTGTGACCTCTTCTCTCTAGGATTTTGATAGAGAACATAAGGAAGAAGGCTAACATTTTTGTGTTACATCAAGGTAGCACCTAATACAGAAATGGTGATGAACAGAAATGACAGCAAAACAGATCAGAATAAATCCAGCCGCCATAATCTGTAACATCACTTTCAGGAATTAAAGAGGATAAGGTATGTGTAGTTGGCCATGGAGATAGTAGTGACTCATGGTCTGAGTCTCTTGTAGAGTATATTGGACCAAACAACTCATGAGTTAGGATGACTGGATTTGGCAGAAATTTCACTGTTCAATCTATTTGCAGCGGGAGGCCTGTGATTGGACAGGGAAAAGGTAGGCAGAGCTAAGAGTGGCAGGACACAGAGAAAAACACTAGGTAGAGGGAGGAAGGTGAAATGGCAGCGGATGTGGACCCACGTGGCTTCAAGTAAATAGGTAGATATAAAGTCTAAAGGTTAAGAAAATTGGGATAACTTTCTAAATTGTGAGGGCATCTTGTGTATTGAGATTTCATTGATATATATATATATATATAAATCCAATGGTTAACTTGAAGCCTCTAGAGTTTTGATTTACCTGGTGATGGATGCGGTGGCTGATTGTGGGGTGGACGATCATGGCATGGGGCTAGCGTGGGCTGCGAGAATAGCTCTGGAGCTCCAGCCCTGCTGGAGAGCCTGCCAAGATGAGAACACCTGGCTGGGGCCAGGCAGCCCCGCGGGTGCCACTGTTAGTGCAGGAACATGGTGGTTAAGCCAGGAGCCAGCCGGATGCCTTCTTTTCTAGTATCTTCTGCTATACCCGAAACTGAAAAGGGTTGAGGCACTCCTTTGAAGAAACGCAATGTGTTGAATTTGTGGAAGTTATATAAAGAAAATTCCTGTTGTGTTCCAGGCTTAAGGTTGCCTTATTTGCTTTATTCTGCTGGAAAGTCACTAGCCATGTAATTATAAGCTTGTTGGCTGCCTTTGATAGGAGGAAGTTTGGTTCTGATTTTCTTTAACATAGGCATTTATAAGAAAGACTACAAGTTAAGTTTATCATATGTTTGCGAAACAAAATTAAGGTCATTTGTGAGGCTAAAGTGGTTCTGTCTCAGGCTTCCTTAAGCTTGGTCTTTAGTTTCATTTTCTTTGATACGTACAATCAGGTTCTGTCACTGATTGAGGAAGCTTTTGATCCAACTTGGGAAAAGAGTCACCATTTTGAACCCATCTGAAGGTGCCTTCTGGCCCTCTTTCAAGATTCTTTACAGTCCCCAGTTTTATTTTCCCCTTTATAGGTTATAGAATCCTATTCCTGATTCTTGGTTCACTTCTACAAAGCCTTTACTATTATTATTTTGACCTTTGTAATGGTTAGTAATTGAATTGTTGGCTGGTGCACTTCCATTACTGTCTGACTTAAAGCAGAGCCTTCCACAGTACCAAATGGGACCTGAGAGGCCCTGTAAAGCAGCAATCTGAAACGCATTCATTTGTCTCTCAATTTTTAGTCTTTTGCTCTTTTTGCTGAGCTAGAAAAAAATCTTCTGTGGAAGGCACTTTGTTTCGTGTTATCCAGGGCCACAGGCAGGAACCATGCCAGAGCTGACTGTGAAGTCCTTCACTTTGGCCCAATTTGACCCTTGAGCCTGCATGAGGTATCTCCTATTCTTGGAAGGCTATTAGCTCTCCTTGAATGCTGAATATTCTGTCTTCTGATCTCTATTTTACCTTGAGTTTTGTGGCTTTACTAACAAAAGCCACCATCAATCAAATGACCCTCTTTATTCCTCCTGGCCTACAATTGAGAGGACACCTTGATTACTAAGAAAGTGGATTTTAATCACTGCCAGGTGCCACTCACGTACCAGCAACAGAACTCTCTATGTCATTCTTTGTGCCCCTGGACACCAAGGACTTTACTTCCTTGCTTTTCTGAGCTATGCCATCAAAACAGTCAAACAAATATCAGTGAAGCCTTACTCTGAGAAGCCATGGATAGATGTCTGTTAAAGGTGCAGCAAATTCTGGAAGATAGATTGCCTTGCTCTTTAGCTCAAGGAAAGAATTTAACATTTCCTAGCTTCCAACATTCTCTTTTAACCATAAAAAGACTATATTAGACATCCTGTATTAGCTATGTGTTTGGGTGATGTGACAAAAATGCTTTACAGATTCAACTTAAGAGATGAATGGTTTAGTCTACACCATGGTTTAAGGCACACAGCCCATTATGGTAAGGAGAGCATGACAAGTAGGGTCCCATCTTTGGTGGGTGAAGCTTGGAGCCTTCTTGTTTTATCTTAGATCAGGAAACAAAAGAAGAGAAAGTTCTTCAACTCTTTCCTATGGCTCTACTTCTCCCACCTATGCCCTAAGCTCAAAAGGTTCCACCTTTTGCCAAAGCAAGTTGCTGGCAACCAGCTGGAGACCAAAGGTTCTAATAAATGAGCCAGTGGGAAATACATTTCATATTCAAATCAGGCCACAGGTATAACCCATTTTAACTTTTCAAAGTGCTCAGAGAATTTTTCTGAGAGTGAACCTGAGATGCCAGAACAGTGGCCTGAAAGTTCTTGTTGCTTATAATGATGGGGTTGGGATGGAAATTCCTTCTTTGATCCTTAGAGAGATGTTTTTTTGCTTGCTTACTCCTGGTATGGTCATTTGAATTTAGGGCCTGACCACTGAGCTACTCCCCCAAGACAAAGATCCTGAATTGCCATCCCTGCTTAATTCTGCATCCTTTCTCTAAGATACATTTGGAGAATGAGGGACACAAATAACTCCCCAAAACATGTTTTCTATTGCACAAATTAAAATAAGATATATGCATAAGTTGAAACAAGAGTGAAAAGCACAAACTACTTGGGTATCATTTGATAACTTTTTTGCTTAATTTTCTACAGTTCTTATTAATTACTGCTAAATTTAACTTTAGTCTTCTGTATCCCAATTTTAAAAAAAGAACATTTACATTTCTCAAGTGATTAACAAATGTTCCTTGGTGTTCCCATTTGCTTGCTGCAGCCTGCTTAGCTGGAGCTTACTTTGCCCCCAAAGCTACACCCCCATCTTTAACTGCCTGCTTTAAATTTAGCAAAAAGAAAACACTAAGTTCATCTCCTCTGTTCCCAATCTCTTAGGACACTGATTTCCCACTTGTCTCTGCATCATCAGCTCACCCTGGAAAGCCCGTTTGCCTTCCCCTGCTCCTCAGCACCAGCAAGCCTGATAAGGCAACAAACCACAAACAGAAATAGGTAAATAGACTGTGATCAAATCTGGAAGTGAGGCTCAGCTTGACAGCATCCTCCCATTCTCAGAACAAACATGTACAGTTATTATTTCGTATAAGTTTGGTGATTAATCTGTGTGGACAAGAATCACCCAGGGACTAATGAAAACAAAGAGGAGTAAGCTGATTCCCAGAGCTCCTGAGCTAGGAGCTCCTGAGAGAAGCAAAAGGCAGCCACCAAAACCAGTTAGGCTTGAAATTCTAAGGCTAGTGCTCTACATGAGTCTTTAGAATCAGTGCTTTTTTTTTTTTTACCCACATCATTTACATTTTGATGTTTATCTACTAGTCAGTGATGTCAACTACATGTATGTAAACATCAGACATTAAAACTATTAAGTATTAAGTGGTATGTTAGGTGCTAGTAGCAGAGTTGAGCTGGTTGTTGCAGGCTATCACATGTTTTTGCTATCACTATGCAGTTGTTTGAACATTTCTTTTAGATATGATGGTTTCTAGTTGGCTTTTGGTAACACCAACTTGTGTTTTTAATTGTCCCTATTCTCTGTCTCTCCTTCGCCATCTTTCTTTGTGAAGAACAGATGTGAGAGGTTGTAGGATGCCAGCACTATCCTGAGAAACTCCATGCACACTTGGGTCAGTGGCCATTGAAACCAATAAGACATAAGATAATTCACACGTACTAAAACAAAATTAAGCTATTTTATTTTTTTATCTTTCATTCTATTTGACAGTGACAACTGATAGGTTTTATGTAGATTCATTATGTATGCAAGTTTAGCATTATTAATCAAAGAGAGAAAAGGAACTAGGGAGACGGAAGGAATGAATAAGAGATGAAATAACCCAACTATCCAAAAACCTCTCCTGGATTGGTCTGTTAGAGTCTTTCCCTGCTACTGGTTGTCTTGGGGATGCACACAATATACTTAGCACTGGCTGGTTCTGCCTCAAGAATGGAGTTGTTAGGTGATCTTGGCTTGAGGATTATAAGCAAGTGACAAGAGACTTTCTGCTCCCTAAAAACCGTTTCATGAATTATTATATTTAAATTTTACTCTGAACTCCACTTTACACTGCTAAATATACCAAGAATAACAACCAAGGCCATATCAAGCTATGTCTTTTGGCTAAATTTATTGAATAAAATAAACAGATACAATTTAGAAATTTTTATAGTTTGAAATTAATTAAAACAAATGAGAAATTGTTTGCTTATAATTCAGGAAGGTCTCCTGAGGCTTATAATGTGCTTGGTGATGTGCTTTCTAAAGAAATGTGCCACAGTGAGCTTAGAGACATGCTGTATCACTCATGATGGCCCCACATTAGTGACTTCTTTGTTAATTCTATCATTCACACATTCTGAGTATTATACCCACAGAAGCCAGAAGTGGGATTCAGATCCATTGAAAGTAGAGTTACAAGCAATTGTGAGCCACCCAACTTAGGTACTGGGAACCAAACTTGGGTCCTTTGCAACAGCAACATATATTATTAGTGGCTGAGCCTTCTCTCCAGCCCTAACATTATCATGGTGTTTTATCTTGGAGTTTTATACTTTTCTAAACTAAGTGTTCCCTCTGCCTAAAGAATGCCTTGCTCTAGCTATTTCTCAGGAAGTTCAGGAAGCTACTTGAGAAAACTGTCATCTCTAAACATTACCCAGAATTCATGAATCATAATCTTTTTAGATAGGACCCAGGAATATGCATATGTATTCCATGTATATTTTCTAGATGTAGGCACTACTGAAAATTCAGTGCTGAGTATGCCAACTTCTGTTTGTCACAGTGGCATCTTTCTCCAACCCCATTTTGCTGTAGCCCACTCCCAAATACCCATTTGTGGTGATTTAAGTGAGAATCTCTCCTACAGGCATATATGTTTGAATACTTGGTCCCTAGTTGGTGGAACTATTTGGGAAGGAGGAGGAGATATGGCCTTATTGGAGGAGGTGTGTTACTTGGAGTTGGCTTTAAGTTTTAAAAAAAACTGGCACCATGTCTCTCTATATATATTTTTTTCTATATCCCTCTATGTGTCTGTCTTTCTGTCTCTCTCTCCTCTGTCTCTGACTTTGTCTCGGTTTCTCCCCCTGCCTTGTCTCTCTCTCCTTACAGTTTAAGATGCAAGCTCTCAGCTGTTCCTGCTACCATGCCTTCATTATACCTTCATGAACTCTCTGAAACCACAAGTCAAATTAAATGTTATTTTTTATAAGTTGCCTTAATGGTTTTTAATACAGAAATAGAAAGGTAACTAATATACTATTACTATCCCACTCTGTGGTAAATACTTATGCCAAGATGAAGGTAAGTGTGGAGCCACCCATAGTCTCTCTCTTTGTTCCCCACAATAATAAATTTAGAATGTCCAGCACCATGAAACACTAATCCTTCTTAGCCCCCTCCAGAACTTCATCATTGTAGATTTATTTGCCCAATTTTAAAGAAATTGACCAACACATCCCACTTTGACTCTGGTTTCTTTGCCATAGCAAACACATCCTGGGGAAGGAGAATCACCAAATGTTGGAGTCACTTCTTTGTGCCTTCTTTCTTCTGTTTGGCCCCTGTGTCCTGGCTACTTTGACTTCCAACTGTTATTTCTTTGGCTGTAAAATCTTCCTGGTGGTTTGGTTGATTCTCCTTCATCCTCACTGCCAACATCTCTGACTGATTTTTTTTCCTCTTAATCCAGGACAAGAATGTGACAAGAGACACAAAGTGCCTCAAAGAATAAGCAGCTCCAGAAGCATTAGCTCCCTTCTCTTTGGTCCCCTGAATTCCTGAATCTTCTTTGTAAGTTTCAGTAACTCCACCTCTTAAACAGAAATAGTTGGACTTTAAAAAAAAATCTTTATCAGAATTTTGCCATTTCTATAAATGCTAATCTTTTTCTGGTGTAACTATACCATCATAGTCTGAAACACAAACGAATATATAGATTAATAGTACCAAAATGAAGTCCTAAATAATATACTAATTCTATGATTCTGTAAGTTAACACTAACAGCAGCCATTTACTTATTAGTCCACTTATCTGTTGCTACATCACAAAAGTGACTTGATACAAGTGCAATAATTTACCTTTGCTATCAAATCTATAAGTTAGGGGAGCACTTTGGAGGGGAACATTCATCTCTGCCTTCTGCAGTGTCCGTTAAGAAAACTTTACAGATAAGAGTGATGGAATGGTGGGAAACTGGTCATGCACATCTGGAAGATACTAACTGGCTGTCAACTGGAACAGATGGGCCAACAGAGAGAAAAAACACACAGGGAATAACATTTGCAAGGAAAGGTTGCTGTGCTTCTGCTATGCTCTGCAATTCCATGTTCAAGGATAGGCCCCACAGAATCCATACCCTCAAATGGACTATCGAAGATTTTAGAGTCGTATTTTAGATTTTCTAAATCAATGTTCAGTCCTAAATATACCAGGAATCTTAGGTGTCGGAAATACAGTCATGAATAATGCAGACAAATTTTCTTCCCTAAAAATGGAGACAAAATAAAATGGGGAAGTGGGAAACTTTAGGTGGGGGTCTTTAATTGGAGAGAAGACAGGGAGGTCATTAAGAAAAAAATGAGGAGGGGAGGGACAAGTACTATTAAAGGTATTTTTAAAGCCTTAAGGAACCATATTATTTTATACTTACCTAAAATTACATGTATCACATATTAAACATATGTACACACATATCTTAAATGAAATTATGCCACTTGGATTGACAACTCTCCATAAAAGTCATGGACTATCTAACATAAAGCAGGTAAAAGAACCTTCTAAGTCATTGGTCAGGGTAATCCAGCAGACTCCCAAAACAATATAGCCTGCTGCAGATGTCTTTGGCTGCCTCTCTGGGGCCCTGTTTCTAAGATACTACACAATTCACACATGGGATTTGGAAGACTGGAACTGGATCTGACTTGAAAACTTCTTTCTTGAGTTCTGTCTTTATAGTTCCAGAAGGTATTGTATAGTCATAGTCATAACCAACTGTGATGCCTACAAATCACAAGTGACAAGCATGGCAAGAGATTCCTGAAGGTGCAATAGTGGTACTAATACCTTGGCAGAAAACAGTAGCTCTCTAACTGTACTTAAGGGAAATCATGCCTTGCACTGGAAACCTAGCCAGCCATCTAGAGGTAGAAAAGTCATCTATCGTAGAGGAGAAGCTACAACTCACATCCCACTAGAACAACCTAATAATTCCTATCTACATTCTAAAACCTGTCCTTATATCCACTGATAAATGCAGCTCTCACCCTGCAAGAAAGAAGTCTCTCTATGCAGCAAATAGAGATCACCATGGAAAGCTGCAGCTGGTCAAAATGCAGAGATCAACTGAATAGGAGGTGCTCGGCAACAATGTACATGTCTACCACAGACCTCCTGGACCTAGAGCTCAAGGATCATGACAGAAGAAGAGATATAATGATTTTAAGAGTCAGAGGATGAGGAAATCTGCTATGAAGTTATGAGTCAGTCTTAGAAATGACAAAGAAGGTGTGTCCACAATTCCTTATCAGTGTTGCTGCCTAAATAAGAGTCAAATACCAGTAACACTAGTAGACATAGCAATGTAGAAGGGGGAACACTCTTGGGACTGTACTCCTAGATAAAGAACTCCAGACAAGAGAGATTAGTCTTTCTCCAGGATGAACTCTGTAGCTGGTTATCCAATACCAGGTTGTAAGCCTGGAAATCATGCATACAAGCAACACTAAGTGAAATCACTACATTGGATTTTTGTAGTTACCCAAATAAGTATGTGTATACTTGTATGTAGGAAATATACATGTGTGTATTGGAAAGATTTGGTGTGTAATATCTTAAAGGTTTTACTAAGGGATTTGGGGTTGTTTGTGCTTTGTGGGGTGATATGGGCGTGTTTTAAGCAGGAGAGTAATGGATTCTTGTTTATACTTTTAAAAGATCATTCCGGTTGATGTACAGATTAAGTAGAAAGAGAATATGAGCTTGAATGACAGTAACTAAGTTGTTAGATCCAGAAGAAGGCAAAGCATGGGTGTAGAAGTTATGCTCTGCTCTTCCTTTCAGCACCATGCTCCCAAAAATAAGACTCAGGCTCAAAATATGCTTATAAATACCATGGCTATACAGCTAGGCTCTTCTTTGACTAGATAAAGCAAAATATCCCATTTATCCTAGCCTACACTCTGCCATGTTGCTGCTTACCTGTGCTCAGGTACTATGTGTCTGTCTTATCACATCTCCCTGCCCTGGCTCTATTCCAGACTCCTTTATCTTTCCTGGATGTTCTACCTCTATGTCCTGTCTAAGCAATAGGCCATAGGCTTTTTAATTTACAGGTAATGCATCCATACAATATACAAGATATTCTCTCTATAAATGGGAATGACTAGGAACAAAGAATACATAGTCTGATAATAACAGAAGAGAAAATGCTTAATTTTTTTATTTCTATAACAAAATGGATGGTAGAAGCTTTCAGTGAGGTGGAAATGGGGAGGGGAGGGCAGGTGGAATGAAGTACAAATTCCAAGGTTGGAAATATTAATTCAAACTTACTGTTAAGAACCCACACAATCCTAAAGTAAATGAGTATATAAGTATAAAGAATTTAGAGAGAAGTCAATACTACACTGTTAATTTGGGAGTCCTTAATGTAAATATTAAAGTAATTGCATGCAGTGGATAAAAAAATAGATAAAAACATACATAAAAAGGGGGGAAAATAAAAGTTATAAATATCCCCAGTACAACAAACAATGATCAATTTAGGGACCAGTGAAATGCTACTTGTCACTAAGGTGGATGACCTCAGTTTGAGCCCTAGAACCCACATGGTAGAGTAAGAGGCCTTAGGCTCACAGGCTGTCCTTTGCCCTCCACAAATGTACAAGCATGTGTATATACACACATGCACATAAACACACACATAATATAAATAAATAAATAAATAAATAAATAAATACTAAAAATCCATTTTAGATCTTAGCAGTGTTTTGAGAATCTTTTTTTCTTTTCTTTATATTTTATTTATATTTCAGATGCCATCCCCTTTCCCCATTTCCCCTCCCTAGAGAAAACCCCTATCCCATGCCCCCTTTTCCTTTTTGCTTCTATACAATTTTTTTTTAATGTCAGTCAAAGGCTTTATAAGTTTGGTAATGCTCAATCAGAAGTGTAACCCAATGCCCAACCTAGATATATAAACTGTCTTTGACTGGTGGAGACACATGAACATCTGCCTTCATGCCCCCCTCTCTTTCTCTTTCTCATCACCTTGCTTCTCCTCTCCTTCATCTTCTCCTCTCCCTACTCCATCTCTTCCTCTCGGTGCTCCTTCCCCCTTAGCTCCTCCTACATATCACTCTTCCTGTTAAAATAAAACTTTTCTCTCAAAATACAATTAGAGCATAATTATTCCTATTTGTACCAGTGAGGTACAACATAATCCTAATACCCAGTCCATCATTTTGTCGACTAACCAGAACCTCTGTCGTCTCTCCTAACTAAAACACTTAGTTTTGAACCTGGCTGTTTTTCTTGGCTTTAGAATGAATGTCAGCTTAAAACCATCCACTCAGATCTTTTCTCTCAAAGTAAATAGCCAGGATTGGCTATGAGACTATAAGTCTTCAACCTCATCAGAAATCCAGAATGACTGAGTTAACTGAAATTATGGGAAGCACAAAGCATAGCTTCTAAAACTTAGCCAATTTATAGAGACCACTGAACACCTGGACAGCCCCTATACTACAGAACGTTGGAGCATCAGATCTTCAGCCTTCTGGCCCAGAATCATCTGACAGACCTTAGTGCTGCAGAGTTATTAAGGGCTGATTACTCTGTCTAGGCAGGTACTTTGAGAATCTTAAAAGGAAAGAATCCAGACAATGTAAATACTATAAATTCTCAAAACAATCCATGTGTTTATTCTTGTTAAACAATATGAAAAATAGACAGAAAAGTTTATCATTTCAGGATCACAGGTGAGCAAAGGAACACTGTAAGAGATCACATTATTGAGCAAAGGTATCCCTTCCATTTTAGTAGTCTCTGTCTATTTGCATTTATTCAAGCAAAACAAGAAACTTACAAATATACACTGCACCTATTGAATTTAGCCTTCTATCTTGATTGGAATTCCTCCTGCTATCTCATTGATTTATTCTTTATCATACACTTATTAAACCGTATATTTTTTATTCCTCAGTATTATATAATTCAGAAAGGGAAATGAAAGGTCTAGTAAGTATCTTCCCAAATAATCAGCTTAACGTGTAATCAAGAAACTCAGAACCACATTGTGATACCAAATCACCTTCAATTCATTGGAATTAAAAAAATAAATGTAGGGGCTAGAGAGATGGCTTAGCAGTTAAGAGCACTGACTACTCTTCTAGAGGTCCTGAGTTTTAATTCCCACCAATCATATTATGAGTTTTAATTCCCACCAATCATATTATGGCTCACAACCATCTGTAATGGGATCCAATGCCTCTCCTGGTGTTTCTGAAGACAGCTGCACTGTACTCATATACATAAATAATTATTTAAAAAGCAATAAAGGTATGTTATTCTCTAATGACCATGGGACAACACAAGAAGCACACAATATTCTTGGGAGTGACCTTGATTAACCATCAGTAAAAACAATGGGGCAGTGTTTAAAAAACCAGAAATGTTTTTTTTACCCTATCCATCCTTTACCAATACCACTGCTGAGTGTATCCTCTAGAAAAAAAAATGTCCTAAGTACTTAAGGAAAAATATGAAATAACATCAACACAGCAATACTCATAATCATAAAAGCTAGAAACAACATAATTGTGCTTATGAAAACAGATGTAGGCAGTGGTGAGATAGCTTAGCCATTACAGGCTGGGCTCACAACCAAACACAGATGCATGAAATGTGGAATATTCAAGAGACAGAAGCAGCCACACTTTAGACAGAATGATAGAGTAGCAACATATAGATTCAAAAAGTATAACTTCACATTTAAAAATGCAGGGTGCATAGATGTATATATAATTTCACATTTATTAAAATAATTATATAACACTTTAGTGTAGATATCTACAGAAATATAAAAATACACTAATGAATGTGCCAATATTCAGACTGAATTTATCATATGAGATGCCTTTCTGAAGCCAGTTTTGAGATATAAAAAGCATTTAAGCACATTTTATTCATTTGTAACAGTAAAGAACATATTGGCACTGAAATTTTCCATACAGGGATGTTGACTGCATATGTGTTTCATGTTATTGTTATTTTCCTTTATGTTTTGTTTCTTGAAAACCAAAGGAAAAGGAGAAATTGGATGAAGACAATCCCAAGAACACATCCAAACAAATATGCCTGTACATTAATAGTTATAAATGCTGAAGAAAATATAAATGAGAAAATTAAAATCTAGTTAATAGGGGCTCTGTGTTTGAGAAACTCAGGCCCAAATTAATTTTCACTTTTTTCACTTTCCCTCCCTTTTTGTTTTTTAAGTTCAAGGCTCCTTTAAGTCTAAATGCACCTATCTATTTAAAACATACTTTCAATGCATTAAAAAGAAAAGAAGTATGTACACCACAGTGGCTTTCCAAGAATAACACTTGGCAAAGAACTTTGGTGATAGAAGTGTCCAATTGGGACGATTTTCTTTCATCTTAACATAACATTTTCCTTTCCTCTGATTGAGAAATTTATAGTGTGTCACCTTACCATTCATCAGAGATAATATTTTATACAAGGGAGAGTACAATTACTCAACTCCCTGCTTCATAGTTGCCATAAGACTAAGGTATTTGAAGAGATATTTTTGCTGCCTCAGATGCTGCCTGCAAAAATCCTTCAGGAAGAAGATGGACTGACCTAATTAAATGTCTCCAAAGGCTGGGGAAACTGAGAGACTCATGTGCATTTGAGGAACCTACCTTTTTTTTGGTCTCAGGAAAATGAGCATTGCTAAGCTAAGAGTCACCTGAAGATCATCGTACACATAAGGGACTTCATGTTGAAAAGAGGAAGAGCAGAGTAGCAAATCCAAATGACTTTTGACCTCTCACTATGGTTTACAGTTTGGAGGAGATAGAACTTCAGCCTCCATACCCCAGCTACTCTGACTTGGATGTGCAGAGAACCCATGTGAACCAACGCCACACCATGAACACCACACAGAACCAATCACTTGGCCTGTGGTAACTCACTCCAATTGGATCCAAGAAATACAGGTGTAGAAGAGAGGAAAGAGAAGAGAGGAGAGAGAAGTGGAGAGAGAGGAGAAAGGAGGAGGAATAGGGGAGAAGGGAGAGGGGAGAGGGGAGAGGGAGGAGAGGGAAGAGGTAGGAGAGAGGGAGAGGGGAGAGGTAGGAGAGGGGGAGAGGGGAGAGAGGGGAGAGAGGGGAGAGAGGGGAGAGAGGGGAGAGAGGGGAGAGAGGGGAGAGAGGGGAGAGAGGGGAGAGAGGGGAGAGAAGAGACAGGGAGAGAAGAAAAGAAGGAAGAAGGAAGAGAAAGAAGAGGAGAAGAAGAGAGAGGGGTGAAGGAAGGAAGGGAAGAGAAGATGGAGAAGGATATAAAGGACATAGGGTGACAGAGACAGAGTTTTGATTGATTTCTGCAAGAGGGAATGGGGGGCGGAATGCTCACCTTTCTGCTTCTGCCAACCCTGAGTTTACATAAGCTGTTACAAATCCTGAAGTATTAAGCATGGCCGTGGGTAAAACAGGAAATTTAGCAAAGACAAGACCGGAATTCACATAGTTTGCTTGTTTGCAGGAGGAGAAAGAACTGGTAATCCTCCTGTTCTGCCTTATAATAATGATCAGTAATATTATTCACATGAGATATATAGCCTCCTTTAGCAGAAGTCTTTCTGTCCCCCAAGAACACTGCTGTACTCCTCCAGTGTTGTAAAACCACAGGTTCCTTCAGAAGTCAAAGTGCCCACAGAACAAGGTGTTCTGAAGGAAGCAATCATCAAAGTGTCAGAATATCAGGTCCCTGATTTTAACACTTCAGAGCGGTAACCACCCTTCCGGCTTTATGTATCTTTTGTTTGCAACTGTTATAAAATTGCTCCAACAAACTCTATCCTCATTCCTACAATTGCTCTTCCAACTTGTCCTTCAAAATAACTATAACACTTATTGTCACTGTTCATTGATCAGAGCCGAGCCTAGGAGCCAAGTCTTATGTGGGTGGTAGGTACAAATCTCGTCTGAGAAACAACAGAGAATATTTACAAAAATTGGAATTGACTGCTTTTAGAATTAAAATTTCTCATGCATTTCTTTGCCTTTTAAAAAATCACCTGTGTTTGCCTATTTAGAAGTATTATTAAAGTATATAAGAACAAATGAAAATGCAAAAGACAGTCATTTGCCATTTGGTAGAAAACTCCTTGGCAGACCTGTTAGCCTCGGAGCAGCCCGCCCACCCAGTGCTGTTCCATTAACAGAATGAATAATTCCTTTGAAATCTGAGGCTGAGGCTGAGGCTGAGGCTGAGGCTGAGGCTGGACAGCACCCTCATCATGACTGAGGACTGGGGTGCCAAATACAACTTTGCAGACAGCATCTGGAATTTATGTGACAACTGTCCAATGAGCTCTAGCAGTCTACCCGAGTAGTCTACTAGTCTCATCCTGTCTCTGCAGGTGAGCTGAGCCAAGGATTAAAGGTGGAAAACCCAGTGTGAAGCTCCCCAGCTTTCGAATGTCTACTCTTACCTGTACAGAAATTCCTTGAGACATAGAAAGTTTGGGTTTGTTTAGCTTTCCTTTAACTTTTTTTTATTTACAGGTTCCTTTTATTGGTTTTAATAATATTTTAAAAATAATTTTATGCAGCATATTCAAGACCATGGGATAGTGATGGTCAGACAGGACAAACTTCAGATTACAGAATTGGAAGACATGTTGTCTACATTATTCTACATTATAATTTTAAAGGACAGTATTAAAACTGTTGCCTATAAATAATCAGAAAGAAAATTTACATTCTATTGGTACGACACTCCAACCTTTAGACCCCATAATTCTTGTCTACAGCCTACATGTGACTTTAAAAATCATATAATTTAGCACAAATATATTTCTTTATTATCATCCATTCATTCCTCTGGAGACAGATTTTAAACCAACTAAGAACACTTATGTTTAAGGATGCAGTACTTGCAGCTAAAAGAGCTGTAACTGGGGATTGTGGCACACATATGGTCAGTGTGCAAGAATTGGCTGTAAGTGGAGCGACATCTCAAAGTTCCCCACACTTTAAACTTCTCTCTGTTAAAAACAATATTCTTTTTTCTTCTAACTTTTGACGAGTATTTTTAACATGTGCTCATCAGGATACAGAGACCCAAATATAGGATCAATGTGTGGTGCTGTTAGGAAGCTCCTCTGTAGAAAAGAAAAAAAGAACAAAAAAGCATATGGAGTTCCCTTGGTAATCATCAACAGTAAATGTCCAAAGAGGCTTCCTAAGCATGAAGTCTATGCCTAATCCTGATCAAAAAATGTTAAACAAGGAGGAGACCATAGGTTGACACATAATAATCCTAATTATCTTTAAAGCTCAAAAAGAAACAGCATGTGGAGTGTTTTCCAAATGGAAGCAATCGGCCCGAGGTAATCCTGACACATGCTCATGCACGTCCAACTGCTAAGCTGGGCCCTGCAGCCAGAGCTGGACTCAAAATGGACACAAAGGGGTGGTACCCACTGTGACAACAGACCAATATATTGGTAATAGAAATGCTAATAGCCATGTCTAATGATTATAATTTTTAAGTGTGAAGCATTTGTTAATTTATTTAGCTTCCAAACCAATTCTACGGTATAAACAATTAAGTTATTCTGTCTATATTTTAAAAAGAAATGAAAATGTAAGAGTGTTAAATAACATTTCCAAGGTTTAAACTCTACTTTTAACCACACTATTACACTGCCTCTAAAAGGAGGTGGGTTTGTACTTCTTGGGAGCATGAAGGAAACTTAGGCAATGATTTTGTATTGGTTCCTATCTGTTTGATGTAGACGCAGGTATGGGACTCCAGTTCAATCAAGAATATGTAGGTGATATATGTAAATACTACTTTTTAGAAGATTAGTATTTATATGCAGCCATATTTTAAAAATATATACAGTTGTTGCCATGATTACTAAAATATAAATTCATGCATTCAAACCTTTAAATCTGAAAACCTTTTGGAAACAAAGCACCATCCTGTCATGACATCAACTTAACAGCAATGTCTTACATACTTCTTTTTGGATATGAATATGTAATTTTTAAACAAAAGAAGAATTAACCAAAAATAAATCACTCTTTTCAGGGTATCTAGTAACTTACTTCAGTTACAAAAAAAGACTCATAACTCAAAAGACTTGGGAAACACCAGGTAAGATCCCTTCCATTTGGGGCATTGAACCGTTTTAGTTACCTGTAGCTATGCCAGATGATGCACTGGTTATACTACAGACTGTAATGTGTAAGAGTTTGAGCACTACATAAGGAATGCATATAGACTTAATCTTCAAATCTTTATGTGATAGAAATAGACTTTTGTTTTTATATAAAGATCATAAAAGGAATGCTGAAATATTAGATGCTCACAGGAACAGAGAAATGTTAACTAGGTCTCCACCTTGACTTCTGTACAGCCCTGACATCTGTCTCTGAGATGCAGCTTCCTTAGTTGAAATATGAACATGCTTACTTAGATCTAGGTAGGCACGTAAGGCATTTAGAATTACATAATGAGCCATGGATGGTGTGTGCACATTTGGAAGCGAAAATGACTCTCTAGATATAGTTAACCAGCTAAGCTCAGTCAGTCTACATACAGTCTGTCAGGTTGGAACACGTCCTAATGCGGGCTCCTCAGTCAAACACTGAGCAAATTTTTCCCCTGCCTATTTCTGTTTTCTTCTTAATTGCAGTTATGTCAGGCAGGGATGACTTCGGTATGAACCTGACATTCTCTTATTAAATCAGCAAAGTAATTAGGGGGAAAAAAAATCACACACCAAAAATATCAGTACATATAGACAAAAGGGGTAATGCTTCCAGAAATCTCCTTCTTGAACTTCAGGTCATTGCTTCAGCCAGAAATAGTTAAAACATTACAGTGTTTCCTTCTGATATAAGTGTGCTCACCTTCAGCCCAGACCTTCAGAGGCCTGCCATTCAACACAGAAATAAAAGGATATACTGATCTTTGGGACCAAACTGAGCCTATCACTAGCTCAGTATCACACCGTGTGATGGTGGTGATGATGATGATGATGATGATGATGATGATGATGATGATGATGATGATGATGATGATGATGAT
>JANHMN010000001.1:216995703-217006735 GCA_030674055.1 Rhabdomys pumilio | reverse complement strand
ATGATGATGATGATGATGATGATGATGATGATGATGATGATGATGATATCACACCTGTGTGTATGTGTATATTTTTGTGTGTGCTACATATATGTATATTTAACACATTTTGATTGTATTTGCCTTAATCCTCTCTTATTTTCCCTCTTTCTCTTTCTATCTCCCTTTTCCTACTAATTCCCTCCCCTATTCATCCCCTACACTTTTGTGGCCCTTCATGTTTGAGTATGGCACTCTGTGTAACCACAGGACTAGACTTTATCTACTGGAGGCTAGTAGGGATAACCAAGTAAAACTGAAGACAGTGGCCCCTTTCTCTAAGAGTCCATCAGCGGTAAGGGACAGGGTCCCATGGCCCTCTGCCACCCATGGCTAACTCTTGAGTGTCCTATATTATACAGGCTCAATGCGTGTAATCAGAGTTGTGAGTTCCTGATTACACTGATAGTGTCATAGCTAGAAACTAGGATTTCTGTATCTTTCTCTCTATCTTCTGGCTATTGCATCCTTTTAGTCTCTTCTTCTACAATGTTCCCTGAGCCTTAGAGGGGTGGTTTAAGACTAAGTCCTCATCTGTCACTTAATTTTTAGTATCTAGAACAGCTAAGAGTCCACATTCCCTGCCATTTACTGTGAAACAGAAGTTTCTCTGATTAGGGTTCAGAGTAGCATTTTCTAAAGGTATAACCATAGAAATTTTAAAGGCAGATTTATTTACATTTAACTAATTATTGGGAATATTTTTTTCATAAGGCCTTATGTCCTTCAAAAGTTCTTTTTGTAAAAAAGAAAAGCCAAGCTTTTTATCATTGGGCATCAGATCACTTCTGTGCAGCAGACATTGAATACAGCCAGAGAGTGGCTGGTTACCAACATTATACTCTTCCACTGTCTTCCACGTGGGCATACCTTTGCCTGGAAAGTTTGTATGGTAGTTCATATAATTCACTATAATTCACTAATAAGTAAGGCTGTTGATGCCTTTATTTTCCCAACAGCCTATGTAGCCACTTTTGGAACTTGGAGAACTAGCAGACAGGAAAGAAGTTTCCAGGTAAGTTCTAGTGTGATTCCTCAGTATTCCTCTTACATTCTTGGTCCTTTTTATAATCATGTTATGTATCATGTTCACAACAGGGTCTTAGCCTTAGTCCTGGTAGACTGCCAAGCACAGAAAAGTGCTTATATTGTTTTTGAGGGTGTGTGGAGATTACATGACTCTTAGGTAGTTATTTCATACGTGGAACCTGAGCTTGCTTGCTTTCTTCCTTCCTTCCTTTCTTTCTTTCTTTCTTTCTTTCTTTCTTTCTTTCTTTCTTGTTCTTTCTTTCTCTTTTTACATACACTTTTACACGTTATTTCACTTTCTCTTTGAATCAACACCCTCAGTGATGCAGGACAATTATCATCCTTTACATCACCATCACCCCATATTACAGATGGAGAATTGATACCCACACAGATTTAGTATCTTTTTCCAAGTAGGAGTAAGATAAACATTGGAATATTCCTAATTAGAAAATTTAAAGAGAGATGATTTTCCATCACTTTAGCTGGCTTTACTTTTCTTTTACTTCCTTAAAAAAAAGGTATCCAGTATTCTAATTACAGTTTTTCATCTCCAAAATCCAGGACCCTCCCCACCTACCAAACTACCCAACACTCAACTTTTTTTCTTTCTCTTTAGATAAGAAAAAAGAGAGTGAAAAAGAAACAGAACAATTTAAAGGAGGATGAAGAAGAGAAACACACACACACACACACACACACACCCTGTAAAACCACAATAAGACAGAAAAAATGAAACAAAAAGTCTTCAGAAATAGCATTGAGTTTATTTTATGTTGAAATTGACATCTACTGATAGGCATGCCGGATGCCCTTAAGTGTGGGTTATATAATAGTTAAGACTCTATTATAGAAAACTAAGTTTTCCTTTGCAAGTGGTTGTCAATTGCAGATAGTTTCTTGGTAGGGATGGGAGCCCCTGTCCACTCCCTGCTTTCAGCACTGGGACCTTGTCTAGCTTGAACCTGTGCAAGCTTGTGTATGCTGCCACAGTCTCTGAGTTCACGTGTCACAAGGATTCTTGTTTAGCATCTTGATGCTTCTGGGAGCAATATAATCTAGTTATACTGGTACCTTCCTCTAAACTCTTATTTTAAATGTCTTTAACTGGGTTAGAAGGCAGGTTTCCATATGGCTGTTTCATATCCTTGCTTCTGTTTTTACTAACCCTCCCCACCACCTGCTCTCTCATCCTCCTCATGCCTCTAACCTCTTCCCAGTATAACCCTTTCTCCCATATGTCCCTCCTTCAGACTTTAATTTCACCTAGGTTTTTCTATTCCACCATACTTAAGCACCCTGCCAGAGTGACCCCTTTCTAGTTTCATGGCTTCTATGGGTCCTTTAAAATAGATATGAAAACCTAAGAGACAAAAGCAGGATCTGCACATGAAAGAGATCATGTGGCATTTTTCTTTTTGGCCTGAGTGACTCAGTATAATTTTCCCCAATTTTATTCATTTACCTACAAATCTCATTTCCCCTTTCTATTGACTAAAGTTCTATTGTAGATATGTTTGATATTTTCATTTTCCTTTCATCTGCTGATGGAAATCTACACTGACTCTGTTTCCTAGCTATTGTAAGTAGGACATCAATAATATGGGTGTGTAAATATGTCTTTACTAAGACAGATTCATTTGGCTACATGGCCAGCAGTGCTGGGGCTAAGTCACATTGTAATTCTATTTCTAGTATTTAGGAGGATCCTTCAGATTGATTTCCATAGTGGATACACAGGTTTATACCTGTGCACACAACTGTGTCAACATCCATATTATTATTTGTATTCTTGATGGTGGCCATTCTGACTGCAGTGAGATGCATTTGATGGTAATCTTAACCTACATCTCCTTGATGCTGTTTTTATAAGCATGTCTATTATAATTTGAAATCAGGAATGGCCTATACATATAAATTCCTAAATACAATCTACTCAGTCTGTATACAGTTACTTGTATGTATGTTGTCAAGGCTGAACATTTGGTTTGGATAACCAACTGGTGCCCTGTTCCCTGAAGGAGACTTATTTCTCCTGCTCTCGTTGTGCCTTATGCCTATAGTTCTTTGTGTGGGGTTGAGGTCTCAGAGTCCCCTTTCTCCCTATTTGGCTTCCCATACAAATTTTAATCTTTTTTCTGTTGCTTTGAAGAATGTTCTTAGAATTTTGATTGTGATTGGACAAAATCTGTACATTGCTTTTGGTTAGGGTGGCCATTTTCACAATGTCTATTTTTCAAGGCCATGAATGTGAACAGACTTCCAATCTTCCAGTTTCTCCCTTAGTTTCTTCAGGGTCTTCGATCTTTTACTATAGAAATCTTTCATTCCCTTGCCTAGGTTTATCCCTAAGTATTTCATGTTTAAGACTTATTATAAATGGGATTGATCCCCTGGTTTCCTTTCTCATGTGCTTGTCACTGGTATATAGGATGGCTGGTGTGTGTGTGTGTGTGTGTGTGTGTGTGTGTGTGTGTATGTGTGAATGTTTAATCATGACACTACTTAAAATGTTTATAAATTCAGAGACTTTTAGTAAAGTCTTTAGGATCTCTTATATACAGAATCTTATCATTGGTAAATAAGAATATTTTGATACTTTCTTTTTCTGTTTGTAATCCTCTTTATCTTGTCCTTTTGTTTCTCACTCTAGCTAAGGCTTCAATCACCATATAACATAAAACTGGAAAGAGTGGTCACCAATATCTTCTTCTTCAGTTTGCTAAAATACCTTATTTTTACTCCATTTAGTATGATATTGGCTGTAGGTTTATCATAGCCTTTATTAGGTTGTGGTATGTTCCGTTTGTCCCTAGCCTCTCCAAGACTTTTATCATAAAAGAGGGTTGACTTTTTGCCAAATGCACTTTCTGAATCTATTGAGATGATCATGTGAGTTTTGATTTTTAATACATGTGTATGACAGATTACAATTATTTATATCTTTAACTATGTAGAATCATTATATCTCTATAATGAAATAAATTTGGTCATGATGACCTCTTTCATGTGATCTTGGAGTCAATTTGCATTTTATTAAGAATCCCTGCATCTATGCTCACCAGGGAAACCTTTCTGTAATTTTCTTTTGTTGTGTTTTTCTCAGTTCTCTGTGTGTGTGTGTGTGTGTGTGTGTGTGTGTGTGTGTGAAAGAGAGAGAGAGAGAAACAGAAACAGAGACAGAGAGAGACAGAGAGACAGAGAGAGACACAGAGAGACAGACAGAGAGAGAGAGAGAGAGAGAGAGAGAGAGAGAGCACGCATGTGCACACGTGTGTTTCTGCCTTTGTATTTGAGTACTACTAGGTACCAAAGAAAGATTGGGAAAACTTTGTTTTGTTGTTTTTGGTTTTGGGTTTTTTTTTTTTTTTTTGGTTTTTTAAATCTTATGTTGTATTAGTTGATTCTTTTTTAAATGTGTGATAGGATTCTGCAGTGAATCCACCTATTTCTGCCTTTTTTAGCTCGGAGATATTTTTTTTTAAATAAATTATAGCTCCAATGCCATTTTACAGATGTCTTTAAATTATCTATTCATCCTGCTTTAATTTTAGTTGGTCATAAATATTTAGAAATTCTCTATTCTTTTAGACTTTCTAATTTAGCTGAATATGGATTTTCAAAGCATATCTTTACCATTTTCTGAATTTCAATCTTATCTATAATAATGCTTCCTTTTTAATCTCTAAGTTTAAAAACTAAGTTAATGTGGCTGTATTAATTAGGGTTTTACTGCTGTGAACAGTTACCATGTCCAAGGCAAGTCTTATAAATGACAGCATTTAATTGAGGCTGGCTTACAGGTTCAGAGGTTCAGTCCATTATCCTCAAGGCAGGAACATGGTAGCATCCAGGCAGGCATGGTGCAGAAGAAGCTTAGAGTTCTACATCTTCATCTGAAGGCTGGTAGCAGAATCCTTACTTCCAGGGAGTTAAGAGTACTTGCTATTCTTCCAAAGAACCTAGATTCAATTCCCAGCACCCATATGGCAACCATCTGTAGTCCTAGTTCCAGGGGATCCAATGTCTTCTTTCAGGCTCAGCAGGTAGGCACACTGTATGCAGATATACAAGCAGAAAGTTACTCATACACATAAAAACTTTTAAAACTTACAATGTTGTATTTCACTTATTTTCATCCTGAACTTACTTATTTCCCCATCTACATTTTTAGGGTTTGGTTTGATCATATTTTTGCAAAGCTTTATAGTTTTATCATTTTTATCAAATTTTAAAAACAGCCATCCAAGACTATAAATGTTCCTATTAGGCCTGTCAACATTATATCCCATTAATTTTAGTCTTATTTTTTTCCAGTTCCAAGATTTTTAAAAATTTCTTCTTGATTTCTTCCAATTACGAACTTAAGTGACTATTGTCTAGTTTCTGGGGGTTTGTATACTTTTTGCTGTCTCTATTGCTGATAATATTTAGCTTTATTCCAGTGTAGTCAAATAGAATATTAGGTTATTAATTATATTTCTACTTATTAAGACTTGTTTTGTATCTTGATATGTGATTGGTTTTGTGGAAAGTTCCACAAATTTCTGGAAAAATATGTGTATTTTCTAGTATTTAAGTAGAATGTAGTATAGATATCTGTTAGAGCCTCTTGATCTATGGTGTCATTTATCTCTAGTGTTTCCCTGTTTTTGTCTAGATGACATGGGTGTTGATGAGAACGGGGTGCTGAGAACACTCACTATAATTGTGTTGGAGTTGACCTGTAGTTTTAAATCTATTTGTGTTTGTTTTATGAAATTGTGTGTACCTGTGTTTGGAGCATGTTTAGAGATGTACTTTTCTTAATGGCTTGCTCTCTGTGTATGAAGTGATGTACCTTAGCACTTCTGATTAGATTTAGTCTGAAGTTTTTATTATCAGACATTAGAATTACTGTGCAGTCTTTTTTCCTAGTTTTATTTGCTTCAAGTACATTTTTCTATACCTTTGTCCTAAGATAGTTTCTATCCTTCATAGTAAAATGTGTTTCTTGGAGGGGTCTTATTCTCTAACAGTCACTGGTGTTTCTCTGTGTGTGTTGTTTGTTTTGAGAAATTAAGACCATTAATAATCAGAGATATTATTTACAGATTTTTATTTATTCTGGTCATGTTGTTGATTTTGTGTTTTTTACTTTGGCTCCTTTGGTTAACTGTCCTAGAATACACTTTTACCCCCTACCCCCAGCCTCTTCTGCATGCTAATTGTTTTCTCTTTAGTTTAAAGAATTCTCAGTATTCTTTGTAGACCTGGATTGATGCTCATAAATTTTTTTTCAGTTCATTTTTATGATGGAAGTTTTTCTTATTCTCCTTCACTTATAGGAGAAAGCGTTGCTAAGTATAATAATCTGAATTGTTAGTAGTGATATTTTAAATTTTTAAATACATTTTTCTAGCTTGAAAGATTCAAAATGGTAATCAGCTGTAATTCTGATGGGCCTGCCTTTGTTTGTAAATTGGCCCTACTCTCTTAATGCTTCCAATATCCATTTTTATTTCAAAGTTTTACTATAACATATTACAAGGAGTTTCTTTTCTGGTTCTCTCTATTTGATGTGTTGGCTGCTTGTTTTTGTTTTGCCTGTCATACTTGGGTGTGCTTCTCTTCCTCTACATTGACGTTATTTCCTTCTATGCTCCTTCAGTCTTCTCTCTAACTCCTCCATGATCATAACTCCTCCATGATCTAACTCCTCTTGATCATATCAGTGGTTAGCTGTGAGTATCAGCCTCTGAATGTGTCAGCCTCTGGCAGACCTCTAAAGAGACAGCTACATCAGGTTCTTGTCAGCAGGCACTTCCTGCCATCCACATCAGTGTCTACCTTAGGTGACTGTACATGGGATGGATACCCAGGTGGAATGGTCTCCAGATGGCCCCTCCTTCAATTTCTGTCCCACATTTTGTTTCCATATTTGCTTCCTTGAGTATTTTGTTACTCCTAAGTAGGACTGAGGCATCCACACTTGGTCTTCCTTCTTCATGTGCTTCATGTGGTCTGTGAGTTGAATCTTGGCTATTTCAAGCTTTTGGGCTAATATCCACTTATCAGTGGGTAAATATCATGTGCGTTCTTTTGTGACTGGGTTACTTCGCTCAGGATGATATTTTCTAGCTCCATTCATTTACCTAAGAATTTCTCAAATTCATTATTTTTAATAGTTGAGTATTACTCCATTGTGTAAATGTACCACATTTTTTGTATCCATTCCTCTGTTGAAGGACATCTGGGTTCTTTCCAGCTTCTGGCTATTATAAATAAGGCTGCTATGAACATAGTGGAGCATATGTCCTTGTTATATGTTGGAGCATCTTCTGGGTATATGCCCAGGAGTGGTATAGCTGGATCCTCAGGTAATGCTATGTCCAATTTTCTGGGGAACCACCAGATTCATTTCCAGAGTGGTTGTACCAGCTTGCAATCCTACCAACAATGTTCCTCTTTCTCCACATCCTCACCAGCATCTACTATCAACTGAGTTTTGATCTTAGCCATTCTGACTGGTGTGAGGTTGTATCTCAGTATTGTTTTGATTTGCATTTCCCTGATGACTAAACACTCAAAGTCCATTTTCTCTCTGATCAGTTTTGTTTGTGAGTGTTTCCACTGAGCGTTTTATTTGACAAGTTGAGGACTTTTTTAAATTTTAGTTTGGTGTTTTTTTTTTTTTTATTTCTGACCCTCTATTTATTCTATTTTCATATATTAAATTGACTTATTTCTTTCAGCTAGTATTTTCTTGGCCTTTAATCGGTTAACTTCTTTCTTCTCTAGGTTCATTCAAGTGTTTATGTCCTGCATACTCTATGAGCATTGCTTTAGGGCAGCAGGATGGTAGTGGAGAGGTGATGAACAGTGGTGGAATGTTTCAGGACTCTTACTTTTGAAGCTTCTGGAGGTCAGTGAGCACAAGGATTGTTGCTGAGGCAACCAGCTGCAAGGATCAGGTGTTTTGGCTCTTTCACCTGCAGGCCATGTGGACTAGAGCCATGGGGGAGGTTGTGGAAGTGGAAAGTGGTAGAACTGTGGTTTTTTGTTTTTTTTTCAAGTCCCTAACCCTGTGTGGGGGTAGGGAAGCAGGAGAGGTTCTTAAGGTGTCAGGGAAATTTGTTAAAAATATGCATGCTAATTGTTCTCCTCATACAAATGATAATGAGACAATGTAAGTGCAATTAACTAGATTTAGTCATTCCATAACATATACATATTTCAAAGCATCATAAGTCCATGCAATTTTAACTACCAGTGTAAAAAATACCATTCTAAAAATGTACTTTTGTATTTAGACATTTAAGATATTTGACAAAAGTCTACTACTAGTAATTTTTAGAAATCATTTAAATGTGTGTTTTAGGTGTATAATCATTTGTGTGTGTGTGTGCACGGGTGCTCTCAAAAGTGTGAGTATGAGTGCATGCTGTAGCAGTGTGGAGGTCAGAGAACAACTACCTGTAGATAAACTGCCTCTATATACATCACGTTTGTACATAGCAGGCTAGATGACTCATGACCTTCAGAGAACTCTCACATCTACATCTCTCATGTTATATAAGCACAGGGATAATAGAGGCATACCACTGTGTCCAATTTAACATGGGTCCCATAGATTTGAACTTAAGTCCTCATGCTCGTATAGTAAGCACATTACTCAGTGTGCAATTTTCTCAGCACCCAGGTACTTATAAACTTTTGATAGAGAAATTAATTATCTCTAAAGCCAAGCGCTTTTCATCACTAATTATATTATAGGTAACACTGAGCCTCTAGCAAACATTACATATTATTTTTCTTTAATTTAAAATCATATGCTTATTTTAAAGTTGTAGTTGGTTGGTCTGATGTATTCTAATGTTAGTTCATTTCTGCCTGTATCTTCTGCCCTAGGGTATCTAACATCTTTTCACTGCTTCTGTGGGTATCTTCACTTGTGTGAATCATATGCATACATACACACACACACACACACACACTTAAAACAAGATCTTTAAAGTAAATCATAATTCATCAAAAAGATACAGTTATTCACCATGATCAAGGTGACCTCATTCCACAGAATGTCAGCAGGGTTCTGCATGTGCAAATCAACAAATATAGGATATCACACACATGAACTCAAGAATAAGAGGCCACTGAATCATCTAGATAGATATGATAAAGGCTTCCATAGAGTGTAACATCCATTCATGATAAAATCTGTAACGAGACTTGGAAAAGAATGTTTCTCCATATAAGAAAGTCTCTATGTGCCAAATAGAGAAAAGGAATTAAGGTATTTCTATAAGATGAGGAATGAAGCAGATTGTTCATTGTGTCTACCACTGTTGATATAGTGCTAGAAGTCTGATCGAGGGCAATAAGAGAGGGAGATAAAAAGATAAAAGCTACTGTTCCTTATTTCCATACATTATGATTTTATGGATGAGACCCAAATACTGGCAGGAAACAGTTTTAATTCAACAAAGTATTGGGATACATAATGTGAAAAATCAGTAGCTTTCTTATTTACCAGTAACAAACATACTAAGAAAGAAATTAAGAAAATAAGTCACTAATCCATAATACACTTAAAACAAATAAGCAAACAAAACCCAAAACTTTGGATTAATCTAACCAATAAACTGAAAGATCTGCACAATGAACACTTTCAAACTCAGAGGAAAGAAACTGAGACAGAGAATATTCTGGTTTCTGGTTTTGTGTTTTTATTTTTGGTGTAATTATTTTATTATATATCTATGGGTGTGTACATGTACACATATGAATGGGAGTGTATGATTGTGTGTGGGGGGGTTCCTTTGTGTATGAGTTTCTTATGATATTTCTTTCTTTCTTCTGACTTTCTTCTTTTATATTTACCTATTTGTTTTCTGGAGAGAGAGAGAGAGAGAGAGAGAGAGAGAGAGAGAGAGAGAGAAGACATGGATTTTGATGAGTAGGGGGGTGATAAAATTTGGGAAGGTGGGAAGATCTAGGAAGAGATGTGAGTGGAACATGATCAGAATATATTGTATAAATTTTTTTTAAATAAAAGTTGAAAAGATCTCTCATGCTCATGGTTCAAAAGATCTAATATTGTGAAAATGGCTGTAACTACCAAAGCAATGTCCAAATTCAATGCAATCTGCATCACAATTCCAATGTTCTTCACATAAATATAAAGAATACTAGAACACATACATGGATATCCAAATAAACCAAATAATCACTATAGGTGTCACCAAGTCACACTACAAACTCATAGTGACCAAAATATCATAGTATTAGTAAGAGACAGTCATATAGCTCAATAGTCTAGAATAAAGGATCCAAATAGATGCCTGTGAAAATACAGCTTATTTTTTTTTACAAAAATGTTAAGAATACATATTGGAGGCTAATCAAAATTAAGGTTGTATGAAAACTCCATCAAAATCTGTTACTTGATAAACCAACAAAACTAAAACATAAAGAGGTCTGACAGATGGAGGTACTCTGCATGGATAGATAAAGCTGCTCCCACAAGATATAGGCCATTATAAGGAAATTGTGCCAGGGTTTTTGCTCCCTCCCTGTGTTGCTCATCAGGGAAGTCACTGAGGTTCCCAAAACAGTGCTGCACTGCTCCTGCTGCTGGATGCCTACTAAAACTCCATGTACGGATAATCATACTGCTGTGAGTTTCAAGAGTGCAACAGCCACGTCATGCCCAGAAACAGAATCCTACAGTACTGTTTCTTGTGGTTCCTAAGTTCCCTTCCACTATATTCCCTGGCTTTGGAAGATATAGAAATGAAGATAGATAGATAGATAGATAGATAGATAGATAGATAGATAGATAGATAGATAGATAGATGAGATATAGATATAATATATAGATTTAGCTCAATCTCTCTTTCTCTCTGTCTCTCTCTCTCTGTTTCTCTCTCTCTCTCTCTCTCTCTCTCTCTCTCTCTCTCTCTCTCTCTCTCTCTCTCTCTCT
>JANHMN010000001.1:216951682-216995693 GCA_030674055.1 Rhabdomys pumilio | reverse complement strand
TCTCTCTCTCTCTCTCTCTCTCTCTCTCTCTCTCTCTCTCTCTCTCTACTAGTTAAACATCATAATGTCCGAGATGCTATGTAAACTGTAGGAGTATAATTGTCAATAGGCTACTGACAAACTAGAGAAGATTTGCCTTCTGGTAGCAGCAAGTCTATTATAAGGATAACAGTTTGGCTTCTTAATATATCCAAGGCCTGCTCTACAGAAGAACTCACTTCTTTCATGGCTGGGGAAGTCGTGATCTCTCTGTGGGAAGCTACTGCTGTTGTTCTGTCAAATGTATGTAATGCGGACATCAAATTACCTCCCAAATAACTTTTTATGTTCAGAGATTCGTGCTACAATTAGCTTTGATCAGTGTCTTTTTGTTGCAGTCAACAATAACTGCAAAGACTTATTACTGATAAACTATAGAGAATAAGTGTGTATTAAGTGGCCAGCAATAAATGGTTACCTACACAAGACCTGCAAGATTAGGCTTGCCAACATCCTGTCAGAGAGTTGGGAGAGACACCTGAAGTTTCATCACTCCATGAAGATTTATAAGCAGTAAATGGTTGCTTGGAGAGGAAGTGACATTTTCTTCAGTGGTGTAACCATTGGTTAGATGACCATGAGCCTGTAAATAAAAATTTACGCATGTTCTAATCCAACTCTAATTGAATTCAAGGCTCACAGAGAATTAGACATGGAGTTAGAAGGGACACATGGGAAGAGGTAAGAGATCAGCAAGAGTGGAAAGGATGACAGAGGGCAATGGTGGGGAAGAATGTTCAAAATACATTATATACATGTGTGAAAATGTCATAGTGAAACTCATTATTATATAATATATGCTAATAACAAAATTTAAAAGTCTCAAATCCATCAGTGAAGCAAAAGTCAAAGGGACTGTAACTCATTAATTTCTTGTCAGACAGCAGCCCAAGGGGTCATGATGCCTACTAGAAAGGTACAAATAATAGTTATGCTTCATTAAGAGTTCCTTCTGGTTCTATCTAAGGTATTTCACACTCCATTATTCCAGATGAACCACCTCAAAATGCCAATTAGTTCACATTGATGAGCGCTTTAACATTATTGGCTGCTTGGAATATACTAACAGATAAAATTAGGGCAAATTTTGATAAATAGTCTATAGTCTGGACACTATTAAAGGTCATTGCATTAAGATAAAACTACTTCCCCTTCATGTATTTATTTTGTATCTTATACTAGGGTTTACTTGTACAAAGTCTAGCCATATCTTGTCTCCTTGTTAATTGTGTTAACTGTGGGAAAATGGTAAAAAAGGAAAGAAACAAAATAGACAGATTCGGAGGAGAAAGAGCAGACAGTTGGCTCAGGAACTTGAGATGTGTGAAGAGCAACTGCGACAAGGACACTAGGAAGCAAGGTGGCTCCCATCCATAGCACAATGCCTATGGCATTGCAGGGCTGTAGGACCAATGCTTCACAGGGCTTCCTTGTTTCCCACAGCACTTCAATGGTGACTCTCAGCAAGTTAGTTTGGGATGCCTGGTCTACTTTCAGCTTGTTGGTCTGGCTTCATGTTGCAAATAAGAGAGTTTAATCAACGTAACTATCATCATCCAAACTAGAAATGGGAGATAAGAGAAATGTATCATCCTTACAAATGTATCAATAACCAGAGTAGTGTCTCAGCTCCTTCCAATTGTTCACTACTATCTGGGTTTCCTTGGTATTGTAAAGAGAAAACTTTATAAAATTTAAAATTAAATTTAAAAATCTTATAAAAATTATTATTTCTTTTCTGTCGTAAGTACTAAGTGGTAATTTCACTGTTAGAAAGCATTTTGGAGTTTACTCAAAGGCCTTCAGTTTTAGTTAGTATTAAGTACAACGTACAAACTCTGCTGTTAACTAAGCATAAGTCAGTTTTTCATGATGAAATCCAGTGTTAGGATCAGGTTATCAGAAAGAATAAAATAAGATTTAAGCTCAACCTTGTCGACTCCTTAAAGCCCACAGGTCCAGGTGAGAGGAGAGAAAGGTCCCAGCCCCACTGGGTCTCTCCAGAGCTGAGTGGGATGGTGAGTAGCCCAAAGAAACACACCTAGCCAGGAGTCTTGTCCAAGCAGGAACTCAACTTTAATGTAACAACCTCTTGTTTATATAAACTTGGAGCATAGAAAGGAGGAGTTTTGGTGGGGTGAGATGACATAAGGGATGGGGAAGGGTGACGGAGGGTATAGGGTGACTGACAGCACCAATTGCAAAGCTCTACATCAGCAACAGTGGGGCAGAGGCAGGGCCAAACAGGTTCTGTTGAATCACTCCGGTATGGAAGTGACCAAGACAGGTCTCAAATTCCAGCCAGGCTTAGACTCTCCCACAAGACCACAGAAATTCAAGTCAGGCTCAGGTTTGTCCACAAGGCCCAAACCAGAGCCAAAATGGGATGGGGGCCCAACACAACCTAAGAGGATACAAAGATATAACTGAGGTAATAATCCCTCTAATTCCTAAATTGTCTCCCTCATTCAATATGTTTTCCTCATTCATCAAAACCTGGTCCTCTTCTCGAGTTGGTTTTGAAGAGGATTCTCTGGAATAGAGTATGAAGAAGGAATTGTTTGACCAGGTGAAGGATCTCTAACAGGCGAGTGAGCCCTACACCAGTCTTACCACCACCACATCTCCCACACTCTGCCCTGTTAATGACAGTCTACTAGAGACCTTCGAGATAAAACTTGAAAGGGCTCAGGCTTAGAAATCTAAGTCACACTAATCCACACTAGTCTAAGTCACATTAGTCCACACTAATGTGGAGCTTCTGCCATCAAGAAACAGATACAATTAATGAGAGAGGAAATCATATTTTTAAAGAGTTGTACATGGTACCTTACACCTTAGATCATTGATGAATATCCAGCCAATATGAAGCCAAGAGAGAATGAAAGCAAGGACCTAGTCCTACATGTCCTATAATACCAACTAGATGAAATCCATTTTTCCCTTTCCTCTTTCTCAGGATACAACCTCCAGATTTAGGCCTTTATCAATGTTAAGGTCAGGTCCAAAGGCACTGCTGATCCCACAGTCACATTATAAGAGCAAAATGCTGTCCTATATTTCCCTATATTGAATTATTCATCTGCTGGAAACATGGCTATTTAAGCCAAGGGCAAAACTATACTTACCAGTTACCTTGATTGGCTCTACTAATGATTGCTAACAGGAATAATCTGAATTGATGTTCAAATACATGACTTACATCAAGCAGCTCCCTGACAGTTCATATTTGGATCTTATAGATTATTTTCACAGGTATGCCTCAAGTATGACAGCATTTCTTGATGATGTTAGGCTTAATGAAAGTCCTGTTAAATATTCATAAGTTATTGAGCTGTCTCCTAGCTTTTTAATTATATATTTTTAAAAAACTGGCCTAACTATCAGGATCTCTGTTAAGAGCTTTAAAAAAAATATTGTCTTCCTATGACATTGTGTTTCTCACAGGAAAATGGTGTTTCTTTTGATCTGACTTTTTCATGCATTAAAACAAGTTCCTTACTTCTGGGAAAATAATTGAAAGTCTGTAGAGATATTCTTAAGCAATTGAAGTATTCTGCTGGGTTGTTCATCTAGAAAAGATTCGATTCAACCTGGAAATAAAACTTAATCTTAGGACTGAGGCAAGAATGTGGACTTCAAGAATCTTGACAATGAAGTATTGAGTACTATCTGACTAAAATCAATTAGCTAACAGATATCTTTGGTTCATTAGTGGTTTTATAACAGTCAATATCATGTTAGTATGAAGAGCTGTGTAAGAACTATGTAAGAGCTCATATCATGGAGAGGGGAAAACAAGAGAAATATTATTATATTTAACTGGATGAATATTCACAAATCATTCTACCCATGTCACAGAACTCAACAGAAACAAAAAACAAACCATCATGAAGATTTGTTAAAAGACCAAAACTTCATGTATGAGTTTAACAAGTAGAAAAGATGGTTGCAGAATATTCTAGATGGAAGGATTGTCAAAAGGCTTTGATATCGAGAAGCCTGAGAAATTTTTGGACAAGAGCATAATTAGGAGTAGATAGGAGATGCTATTGAAGACAAAGCTAGAAAAGATTTCTGGTCAAATATATAGAAGAACATCATGACTAGAGATGTTCTGCACTGCGAGCCTTTTCACAGGGTATCAGACACCTTCAGCAGGGACTCCAAAACCATGATTATAATAGTAGCTGGGGGCAGTATGGCCACACTGGAAGGGGAAGAAAAAATTGTCTTTACCAAAATCTAAAAGCTTTTTGAAAAGCTAGTTTGAATTACAAACTAATTTTTATTGAAAAAAAAATTGACAATATATTCTACTCACAGTTTCCCTTTCCATCCCTTCCTCCATCCTCTCCACGTTCTTAACTCACTCAACTCCATGCCCTTTAGAAAACAGACAAACAAAAAGAACAATAAACAAACCAGAAAGCAAACAAACAATAAAAAGAAACACACACTCATTTGCACATATGAAACCCATAAAAACAGAAAATTTGAAACTATAACATAGATACAAAAAACAAAGAAGACAAAAAAATGTTCACACAAAGCAATACATAAGACAAAAAGTCTACAAGAATACCGAGCTCCTTCTGTGTGTACTATCTATTGCTGAGTTTAGGAGCTACCTTAATTTGGCTTATCTGCTTAATACAATTCCGTTTAGAGAAAACTCATTTTCCTTAACAAGTGGATATAATTGGAGATAGCTTCTTGGTGAGGAATGAGATCCCATGTCTACTTCATGCTCTTAGCACTGAGACTTGAATCTGTGCAGGCCCTGTGCATGCTGCCACCACCTCAGTGCTAATATGTCTGATTCTCTGGGATCGTCTATCTTCTTTAGCTTTTACAATCTCTCTGCTTCCTCTTCGACATAGCATCCTGAGTGCTGGTGGGAGGAGTCAGATAAAGACATTTCATTTAGAAATGACTTTTACAAAGTCCCTCTTTTTTTTTCGTTGTCCAGTTGTTGGTCACTGTGTTGGTTCCCATCTACTGCAAGAGAAGCTTCTGTGAAGAGAGAAGCTTCTGTCTTCTCTGAAGCTTCTCTGATGAAGCTGAGTGAGGCACTGATCTGTGGGCAGAGCAGCATGCCTTTAGGAGTCATTTTATTGCTATGTTTCTTTAGTAGAACAATAATATTTTGTCTTTCCCCAGGCACACAGCCTATACATTTCAGATTCCTGAGCTGTGCCAGACAAGGGTTTCATCCCATGGCATAGGTGCTAAATTCAATGATTGGTTACTCCCACAACATCTGTGCCAATGTTGTACCAGTTTGTCATGGTTACCATTGTGGATTACAAGATTTGTAACTAAGTTGGTGGTTACCTTTCTCCTCTGACAGCAAGCAGAATACCCCAGAGAACCATGAGCACTACTCAGTAGGGGTGAAAGCACCAGTTAGGTTCTAGCTCAACTTCATGGTCAATAAGATATGTAAGCATTGTCTTAAGTAATAAGGCCTTACCTTAGTTGCTTAGTTTAGATCTTAATCTGCAGATTTAAATGCAGCCCTTTATAGTGTAGAAGTGTACAGCTTCAGTGTTCAGCATTCTTGGCAGAATCTATTTATTTAGTTTATCTTTTATTCCATCTGAATTAAAATGTTAATTGTATCTAGCTTGATCTTTATGAATGGTCTACTTTATTTACATTTACACTGAAAGCCTATGCAATTTCCTGTGGTCTAAGTTCTATACTCTTCTAAGGGAAAAACCATATTGTTCACATATTGTTTACATTTTGAATACACTGATAAAAATAAATATCCTATAAAATGATATATTTATAGTTTAAACTTATTGTTCACATGTTGAATATAATAAATATATCCTATAGAATGAATTATTTTGTTAATCAAAAACAAAAGATAATCTATTTGGGCCAGCATGGGAAAAACTAGTTTTTCTTTTATACTAATATTCAGTTTTAGATTGGCTACAAGATTCAAACTGAGACTGAAAATATGAATAAGCCTGCAAACTTAAATGTAATGTGGGAGACTGCTGACTGACAGATGTGAACCTTTTAAATTTTAAGAGAAATCATTTGTTTTAGTGTGTTAAAAATGATGATTTTCATCATCTATAGCTGTGTGTGTGTGTGTGTGTGTGTGTGTGTGTGTGTGTGTGTGTGTGTATACATGTGTATGTGTCTCTACTTCCAAGCTTAGGTTTTGCTATACTAGCACATCTATCTTACAGAATTATCCCCAAAGAGGGGATGGCACAGATGACTAGGGAAATCATGGTGGAAGTTAACCCTGCCTCCTAAGGGTATTCCCTGTCTGACATTAAAAGTAGAAGTTTCTCATCTTATCCTTAGGAGTCCATCCTTCAGATAAAGGAAAACCAAATGCAATCAGAATTTGTTCCCATTTTCTACACAGTACAGAAGAGTAACTGCAGACTACAATAACCCAAGATGCATTTCAAAATAGCCTGAAGGGCCCCAAAGTTCTCAACACATAGAAACAATTATGTTTGTAAGGATGGAAATGCATATGACAAATCACTGGCCATCCAAAGGACTGTAAATAAGATTACAGTATTTACTTAGATCAACTCCAAAATTAACTTAATTTAAATACTCTTCTAGATTTTTGTGGATAACTGATATACAACAAACTACTTTAGGATATTCTGTATCTATTTGAACTACTTGGTGTTCTCAGTTCCCTTATGGTTCTAATAGTGCATAAAGTTGTCATTGACCTTTGTTTATCTCTCTCTCTCTCTCTGTGTGTGTGTGTGTGTGTGTGTGTGTGTGTGTGTGCATGTACATGCTGTGGCACACCTGTGGAACTTAAAGGACAACTAGCAGTTGTTTTTTGACATCCACTATGTTCTAGGGATTGAACTCAGAATATACATGGAGGTAAATGATTTTACCCACTGAGCTAACACACCAAACCTGATTTCTTTCTGATTCAATTTTATAGATAAACAACTAGACAGCATTCCCCACCCCCACCCCGAAGACTGTATCCACAAACACATGTACTGATCCTCTCAGGAAGGAATTCCTAAGTCAAATCCTGCCTCAATTTTTTTGAAAGAACATGAAAAAGAATGATCATTCTCTATGCTTCAATTCTCTTTTGGGAGCGGGCAGCACATCTACAACAGGATCAATTAACAGATATGTAGGAGTTGCTAGAAAAAGGACCATCATCAGACTTCTCTCTTGAAACTGGGAGAAGTGAGAAAAAATAAAAAAAATATAATCAAGACAATTCATGTCAGATTATACATACCAGAATATAATATTTTAACATTTTTAAAGGGTGAGAGACAATGAGGCAGGTTGTACAGAATGATATGAGTTTGTTTATATATTTACTTTGGAGATTACAAAAGACAATTTGGATTCATTTTAGCAAAATAAGCATAGAAGCAATTTTTTGTACCATGATAGCTAACTAATATTATTATTTTGTGGCCATTACAAGCATAACCAAGTCTTTCCTAAGTTTTTAAAACGTGATTGAAATTCTTTCTACAGAGGAATCATCTTCCTAGTCCTGATCTCCTGTGTTGTAAGAATTTTCACCACTAGCATTTTCATCTCTGAAAATGACAAATGAAGATATCTTATAAACGTCAATGTGAGAAGGATGTGTTGTGAAGACAAAGAGAGGAGAGAGCTCTGTGGGGAAAGCCATGTTGGTACACAACAGACAAATCAATACCAAGAGAGGCTATGATTTCCGCTCTTCAGTGCTTACAAAGAACTCAGTCAGATCACACTGGCTCAATCCTAGTGGCCCATTCTAGCTTCCAACAATTTATCTTGTACAACAGAACTGAAGGCATTTTCACTTTGTCTTTCCATTTTGGTGGCGATACCAAAAATGAAGACAGGCCAATTATACATTTGCTCTTATATTTTCCATATGGTAGAAGAAAATGGCAACAGTCCACATAAGTCTTCAAAAGATTTTCATGTTCACAGAAAAGCTCTTTTTGTTTGAACTTCACAAGCTTAATTCATACAGTGTGCCAGGAAGTAGGACAAGTTTGTTTTTCGAGGACCGTTAGTCTCACTACTGTGGAGGTCTTCATTCCAGGCTTTCATGTGACAAGCTGGTCTGCTTATTAGCAACATTCTTGGCTGATAATTTTTACAGGCCACCATCATACCTTCCTTCCCAATGAATGATATCCCTCAAAAGAATGTCCAGATGTTGCCAGAAGTCCTGGAAGACAAAGTGTCCCCTGGCTGAGAACCTGTGTGTTTTCCAAGTCTATTTTTGAGGAAGATTTCACTTAGAACTGAGAAACAGAGAACTGTGTCAAAGGCTTTATGTGGAGAACTAACTTCATGAGAAGAGGAATTCTGCCTTCTATGCCATTTTACCTGAGTTCTTGGGCAATAAATACACAGTAGCTGCCAATCAAATGAATTGCTGTTGTTACACTGAAGACCATTTAATTAGATGACTATATTCATTAAAAGTACATCAGTGCCAACAACAAGCAACACCTGAATACTCTCTCTTAGCCTCTCTCTTTTTCAGAAAGCAACACAAGCACTAATAATTTCTTACTTTGCACGCATTTCAAATTTTTCTGACAATAAAATGGAGAACCTATAACTTGAATACTCTATACGCATTCTGTGGGGGGACTTGAAGAAATGTCTCTGCTCCCTTTAAAGTGTAATAATATTTTCAGATATTTGGATTTGAGCTATAAGTAAAACATTAGCTTTGATTGCTTACTCTCTCCCCCTAAATTAAGGCTTCTGGAAGTTTACTAATTGTTATAGTCTCTAGTTTAACCATATGAAGTAAGACATTCTTGTGCTCTTCATTCTTAGTTGTGGGAAGAGGCTACAAAAGTTTTGCTTGACTCTAAGCAGAACGTCCCTTGGATCACCTTTCAAATCACCAGTCCTAGCTATCAAAGGATGTCAATGGAAATTTATTTTTTAAAGCCAATTTTGGTCTTCTTGAGTGTCAAAAAATAGTTTTCCACAAATCTGAAGAGTAGCCATCAAAATGAAAACTTATGTTTTGGCTCTATGTTTATTCACTGTCCTTGAAGAACCAGTTTTAAAAATGAAACATTTAATATCCTCTTTCTACCCAGAGGAATTATTAATTTATTATCAAATAAATTAGTGAGTTTCTGATTCTTTTGTATACTCTTAGAACTCTTCTGTTGTTTGGTTGCCTTGTCTAACTTTAATATAATGGTTTGGCTTTATTTTATATTTTATTTTGTTATATTTGATTGTTATTTCTTAGAAGCCTATTCTTTTCTAGTGAGACACATAAAGGGGATGGATACAGAGGGGAGGGAAAGTGAGGAGGAACTGGCTGCTGAGAGAGGAAGAATTAGTATTCTGTGAGGAAGAACTCCCCAATATGTTGTCAATTCTCAAGTGATTAACTCAAAACACATATGCATAAAGGAATGCCAATTAATGGAAAGGTCAGGGTGTATCTTTGTCTATATATACATATGTGTGCATACATACACAATAATAATTTTAAAAAAAGAGGATATAAATCTGAGAGGGAATGGAGGGTGTAGTGGTTTGAATGAGAGAACGGTCCATGTGTTTGAATACTTGGTCCCAATTTGGTGGAATTGTTAGGGAAGCATTAGAAGGTGTTGCTTTATTAGAGGAGGTATGTAACTAGAGTGGGCTTTTAGGTTTCAAAAGCGTAAACTATTCCCATTTAGGGTTCTCTCCTTCTCCTTCTCCTTCTCCTTCTCCTTCTCCTTCTCCTTCTCCTTCTCCTTCTCCTTCTCCTTCTCCTTCTCCTCCTCCTCCTCCTCCTTCTCCTTCTCCCTTTTCCTCTTCCTCTCTCCCTCTCTTTCTCTACCTAGTACGTTTGCATAAGGATGTAAGCTAACCTTTCAAATTACTTGCTTTCTTTTAGAAATTGCCTTGGTCATAGCATTTTGTCAAGGCAATTGAAAAGTGACTAAGACAAGGACATGAGAAGAGTTTGTGAGCAAGAGGAAGATACTGAAATGAATACTCCTGCATAAAATTCTTAAGAAAATAAAACTTTTAAATTAAAAGTACTCATTAGTAAGCTGAAAGTCATTGTTCTAATAAAATGAAGGTGCCAAGAATTAATTAACAAACTGGTTTGGAAGTATCACCTAGAATGCTAGAGTGGAAAGGAAACTTGGTGAAAATCAAGGCCCATCTGTATCCTGAAGCTGCAGCAGGTATATCAGTAGATTACACAAGCTTGGGGAAACCTGCAGGAGAGAAATCACATCACTGGATCATCCACATGAAAAGATGTGAACAAACAGAATAGTCAGTATTGTAGGGAATTATGGAACAGATCAGTAAATGAGTAATTGGAGTTGTGATGGTACAAGATATATCAGTGAGTGAAAAAATTATTTAAAGAGAATCTACAGAGATGATTTTATAGGTAGAGTGCTTGCTTCTCTTTCAGAGGACCTAAATCCAGATCCTAGGACTCATATAAAGTGATTCAGAACTTCCTATAACTCCAGCCCCAGGGCATCCAGCTTCTTTTTCTAGATTCAACACATGCTCGCACACAGACATGAATGTAATTGAAAATAAAATAAATCTTAGCTTTTTGTTTTTGTAAGTAGTTTTTTCAGATTCATTTTAAAAATCCTAAGAAAAAGAAAAGTAAATAAAAAATGAAAAAGAAAGCTGAGGATAAAAGTAGATGAAAATTTGACCTGGAGACTCTGGACATGCAGAAGTATATTAAAACAGTGCTATATATAATATTATGTATATAATTAAGACATTTAAAAGAAATGAACAAATTTCTTATAAGGCATAATTCACAATATATGCTAGCAATCTGAATGTGAAGGAGTGCGTTCTGATATATTCTATGCATTCAGCACTGTCATCATATCAAACTGGGACAAGGGAGTTTAAAAAGAGAAAACTACATATACTCTCCTGAACATAAGCACAAATTTCCTTAACAAATTATGAGCAAGATAGATCCAGAAAAAAAATTATGTTCCATCACGATTAAGGAGGGTATTCCTAAGTATGCAAAATTGTTAAAAATTAATTAGTATTTTCGCATGTTAACAAGGGTAAAAATAAATCTGCTGAATGGATAAAGTAAAGCATTTATAAAACTCAATATGCATATGTGACTAATAAAGATGCAAACTTTTGGTAAACCAGAAATAGAAGGAAAATCTCCAAATCTGCTAGAAAGCACTGTGTGTGTATGTGGGGGGAGGGGCATGGTTTCTCAGAAAATTAGGAATAGTTTTATCTCATGACCCAGCTATACCACTCTTGGGCATATATGCAAAATCTATACCATCTCACCAAAGACACTTGCTCAACTATGTTCATACCAGCTTTATTTGTAATAGTCAGAAACTGGAAACAACCCAGATGTCCCTCAACCAAAGAATGGATAAAGAAAGCATGGTTCATTTACACAATGAAATACTCTTAGCTATTAAAAAATAAGGACACCATGAAATTTTCAGACAACTGGATGGAACTAGAAAGTTCCATCCTGAGAGGTAACCCAGAACCCCCAAACAAACATGCATAGCATATACCTAGTTATAAGTGGATATTAGCCATAAAATACAGAATACCCAAGCTATAATCCACAGAATCGAAGAAGCTAAATAACAAGGAGGGCTCAGGAAGGGGCTTGAATCTCACTCAGAGAAATAAAATAGTCATCAGAGGCAGATGGATAGAAGGAAGTGGGTGGGAGAGGGGGTAAGATGGGAAATAGGGTTGGGGATCAGGTGTGGGCGTATGGGAGAGGGCTGAGAATTAGAACAGACATGGGTTGGGAGCATCTCTGGAACTAGCTAAAGACCTGGGACTTGGGAAGCTCCCAAGATTCTATAGGGGTGATTCTAACTAAGACTCGAGCAGCTAAGGATATTAATCCTGAAGTGACCACTTTCTGTAGTCAGGCAGGACTGTCAGTGAAAGGATAAGGTCACCAACCTACCCACAAAACATTTGACTCCAAATTTGTTCTGCCTACAAGAAGTATAGAGACAAAGATGGAACAGAGACTTAGGGAATGGCCAACCAATGACTGGCCTAACTTGAAACCCATCTCATAGTCAAGGAACAATCCCTCCCTGACACTATTAGGGATACTCTGCTATACTTGCAGACAGGAGCTTAGCATAACTATCCTCTGAGAGGCTCTACCCAACAGTCAACCAAAACATGGAACACAGGGAGTCTTGTGGAAGGGTTTGGGGAAGTATTGAAAGACTCAGAGGGGATAGGAAGTCCACAAGAAGAATAACAGAGTAAACTAACCTAGACCCTTAGGGGCTCTAAGAGACTGAACCACCAACCAAAGAGATATGTTAAAAAAGTACAGTTTAGTCTTCATGAGAGTGACCCAACAACTAGAGTGAGCAGTCTCTGACTCTGTTGCCTGCCAGTAGATCCTGTTCCCCTAACTGGATTGGCTTTCTGGCCTCAGTGGGAGAGGATGTGCCTAGTGCTAAAGAGGCTAGATGTGCCAAGGTGGGTTGGTGCCCAAGAGCCCTCCTCCTTCTCAGAGGAGAGGGGTGAAAGAGAGGGAGGGGACTACGTAAGGGGGGACTGGGAAGTGAGGTGAAGCTGCAATCAGAATGAAAAGTGACTAAATAAATTAATGAATAGAAAAGAAAAATAAAAGCAGGAACTTAAACTGTAAAAATAATGCCAATTTCATGGCATCTGAACCTAAGAAAATACTTAGAGATAGATCTAACAAAATATTACAAAATTTCAATAATAAAAACTATAAAAATTGGTGCAGAAATGAAGATGCAGAAAAGTTGATGCTGATAATGCCACTTCTCCTTAAATTGATCCAAATTGTTAATATAGTCCATCTAAATTTAAGCAGGTATTGATTATATTTAACAGGCTGATTGTAAAATAACAAAAATAAAATAAAGCAAAATGCAACTACAGCAGAACAATTAATACAAGCTTTAAGAAGGTATAAAGTGATGTCAGCTCTTATTAAACCATTTAAAAGTCCAGAAATGGACTTTGGTCAGTGATCCACTGATGTATGATAAATGTCCCAATGCTGTTCAGCAAGGAGACGAAAGAATTGTAAACATTCTTCTGAAACAAATAGACATCCTCATGTAAGGGCATGAACCTTGACCCTTTTACAACCAATACACCAATACAAGCTCATCATAGATCTAAGAATAAAAGTAGAATACTATAAAAGTTGCAAAAGAAAACAGGCAGTAATGTCAGTGACCTCAAGCTCAGTTATTGATTTCTTAGATATGATTTATGAGAAACAACAATTTATTAAGAAAAATCAATAAGCTATATTTTACCAGTTTTCTTTTTAAAAGATTTTGTTTTAAAGATGAAAAGACAAGAACATAGAAACTCATATAATAAGAAAAATAACCTGTAAATGTTCTAAGTCTGAATTTAAAAAAAAAAAGGACTATGTATTTTTAGGTGTGAGAGAGACAGGGCTAGAGACAGTGATAAAATACCCACCACAATAAGAAATGCGCTGGGCAGTTTACCCTGAACTTTCAAAACAGTAATATTACATAAAAGTATTTATTTATAATCATGGAAGTAGGATTTGCTATCACCATGAGTTATAAATTCTTACTAGAATACTTAAGATTAAAAGTTAACAATATATTTCCAATAACTTACTTAACATATTAGTATATTATATTTAATAATATACTAAGTATAACAATATACTTCCAACTAACTTAATACTTTTAATATACAAATTAGAACTTTATACAACATAAAGGAATATCCACAAGGGATTTAGTCTCCATACCAATCACCCAGTAATTACAGTTTCAGGAAGGTACACAGATATCATCAAAAGTTTGCACAATTTTTTTATTTTAATGAAACTCATATTAGCCTTCTTGGTAGAATTAATTTGAAAACAAATTAGTTGTAAATGCAAATGCAGTCACATACTTATAGGATACAAAACAACACAGCAACAGGAAAGAAGAGACTGTTGATTGGTGGATGATGTCCCTAATACACACTGAGCAAAGAGAGCACAGAATGGCTGGCACACTGCACAGTTCCATTCCAGAGCACAGAGTGGCAAGCTGCACAGTTCCATTCCTATGAAGTTTATTTGGCCACAGGCCAAAGAAGCTGATGATAGAAAGTGGAGTGGTATCTGCTTTTGCTGGAGAGAAACTCACCAATGTGTTGCACAGTATGTTGCCTGTGGTTCCATCAATGTGCCATTTCTTTTGTGAGTGGGATGCAAGTGGCAGGAATGGCTTTACTGTCTGGATGATCAAGATAGCCATTTCCCATCATTACACTTTCTTGTATACAGATCCTGTCTGGCAAAGCCTGACCTTCTTCTAGGTAATGTCAGGACAGCTGAGGGAAGGAGATGACAGGGACAACTATTTGGTTCCTGCCACACCAGTAAAGAGAGAAGCTGGAGCATGGATTTAGGAGCACTGTAGCCCAGTCCTTGGAAACATATTGAGAGTTTCGCTCTCAGAAGTTTCCATGTGTGCTGGTATCTACAGCAAATTTGTTTAGCTGGTGCACACTTCTTCTTAATCTGAGAAAATAATAAGAAATAAGGAGAACAGGGCAGGGGGAGCCAAAAGCTGTCCCTAACCTAATCTTTGATGCTGCCAGCATAATTCCTATGTAGAAAATATTTTCTGAATACTCCCATGTCCTGCTGCCCAAGAGAAGTCTCTAGGAGTACTTGAAAGATCCAGCTTCTGACAAAAATGCCATCCTTGCCTGTCATGGAATATTCATTATCCAAAGCAATGTTCTTCTGTCTTAGGTTGGTAAGGCTCTGTGCAGAATCTTACCCGTTCTTGGCTTGCCAGTCTGTTACTTTAATAACTCTGTCTGGGGGTTGATTTTTAGGTTCAAGCCATGCACTTTGGCTGCCATAATGTAGATGTTGTTAAAGACAAGCTATAACACAATGGGCAGAAATAAAAATATTCCCAGGTCAAACAGGGCTAGGATGATCAAGCTATATATGCCAATTTTGAAGCTTGACCAAAATAGAAATACTGACCTCAGGCCATGGGTAATTTTATCAGCAGAATCAACAACATCAACACTCAGCAGACCAGCATTCTTGAAATTTATAAGCTCACTATGTAAAGTTAAAACATCCAGAGAGGTGTTAGAATTATGCCAAATACACTGCAAATGTCTTTAAACTTTTTCCTAATTATAATGACTACCACTGTAAATTTTAGAACTAACATGAATCAGGCTCAGTCTTGTTAATGAAATAAAAAAGGAGGATAGGCAGAGAGCCTTTGGGGCTGCTTGGCAAGAATCTGACATGTGCCAAGGATAAGGAAATGGGCTGCTTGGCAGAAATATAACATTGGCCAAGGACAAGGAAGTAGGCTTCAGGCAGCAATCTGACATTAGGTTAGAACAAAGAAATAATTTCAGACAGGAATCTAAATTTGAGGCTAGAACAAGGAAGTAGGCTCCAGACATGAAAATAACTTTGGGATAGGACAGAGAAGTTGGTTCAGATATTTTGGTCATCCCGATAAGACCTTAGAATCAGTGATCACAGGAATGTTTGTGGAATTTTGCTTATTGCCTTGCTTGTTCTTTGACTATTTGTGTTCCTTGACTATTTGCATCTATTATATTGCTAGTCCCTCAACCTAGAACTGACCTTAATACTTACATGTAATTAAAATGGTGTAAAAGCAAAAAGGAGGAGGAGGATGGAATGGGGGGTTATAGGGAGGGGAAATGGGGAAAGTGGATGACATCTGAAATGTAAATAAATACAATATCCAAGAAAAAAAGATCCAGCATACTTTCTTATTTTCCCCTCCCACTCCCATTCCAAGTTTCTTCAAATAACCCATATTATTCCCAGCCATCTACTTTACTCTTGTAAGAGACAGTTCTCTTTTTTGTTAAAACATCCTGTTACTGTTTAAAAATTAATTCTTATTTTTAAAAGTTTATGAAGATTGATGTATACAAAACTATAAATATTTAGAGTGCATAACCTGATAAGTTTGGACATACATACCTATGAAATCATTTAACATGCCATAATTATATGTATTCCTTCAAATATTTTTCTCACCATCTTCATTCATTATTCTTTTAAAGTAGCAAGAAAATAACAAAAGTCTGTCTCCATAGCAACATTGTAACTGAAGGCACTCTGTAGGCCTCTAAAAGTCAATCCTCTTATATAGTTGAAACTGCACCCATGACTCATATGTTTCCACTTCCCTCTGCCCTGTAGTCCTTGGCAACCACCTTCTTCTCTCTGCTTCTAGAAGTCTGATTTTATATTTTTCCTCTAAGTGGCACGAAAGGTAAATATATCCTTTTATGAAATTGCATTTGAAAAAAATTGTGTATTATTGTTTGGTTTACAGAAGCTAGAAAGCAAGAAGTTAAAAAAGGTCTACAGAATTTTTGTTTTGATTGTGGTTGATCAACTACTTGATGCTAAATGTCCTCTACCTGCTCTTCTGAGTGTACACAAGTTCAATAGTAAGAACATTGCTGAATGTAAGAGACATTTCTAGTCTTTCTCTACCCCTGCCTCCCCTTTTTCCTTTCTTATTTTCTTTTCTTCCTTCCTGATTGCTAAGTAAACTGAGGTCTAACTCAGACTCTCATATATCTCTGGGTAAATCAAAGAATTGAATGGCCAAAAAAATAAATTTGAGCAAAAGTCATGTTTGCAGGTTGTTTATTTGATTTTGAGGTGAGCCCTGGGGTCCTGTAATAAAAATGTGAAGCATTTGCTTTTTTCATAACTGAATTGGAGAAGAGGAAATTCAATTCAATTATCTGAAAAATCCATTAGCTGATTAATGGTTTCATCAGGGTTCCCAGAAAAGTTTGGCTTGAATGTTTTTGTAGGCTGTGATTCGGTTTGGAAGAGACCATAGGAGAGATGTGACCTGCAAAAATGTATGTTGTAATCAGAATGTGTCATCTGTCATGAGTCAACATCCCAGAGTCAGGACAGGGAACTATAGCCATAAAGTATCTTACTTGAGCAACATAATACCTCAAAATTTTAAATCTGATTCAAATAGGGAATGACTGGATTCCTGAGGAACTTCTATAATTTATATGCATTGAGGATTTTAAGGAAGTGATTGGTGGAGAAGGTCCACTGCTCTAATCTACTGCCTAGCACTAAAGCATTTATATCATGATTCCAAAAGGAACACATTTATAAATGCTGCTTTTTTGAGAATTCAGGTCATAGATCACTCATACATAAAGATGCTATTCTATTTCTTTTTCTTTTCTTTCTTTTCTTTCTTTCTTTCTTTCTTTCTTTCTTTTTCTTTCTTCCTTTCTTTCTTGTTTGTTTGTTTATTTATTTATTTAGGTTATTTTATCTATTACATTTCAAATGTCACCCCCCTTCTGGTTTTCCCCTCCGCATCTTCGCATCCCATTCCCCTCTCCCCTGCCTCTGTGAGAATGCTACCCCACCCACCCATCTAATCACCCTAGCATCCCCCTATACTGGAGGCATTGAGCCTCCACAAGACCAGATATGGCAATTCTCTGCTGCATATGCAGCTAGAGCCATGGGTCCCTCCATGGTTGGTGGTTTCATCTCTGGGAGCTCTGGCAGGGTGGGGGCCAGGCTAGTCAACATCAGTGTTCTTCCTATGGGGTTGCAATCCCCTTCAGCTCTTTCAGTCCTTTCCTAACTCTTTCATTAGGGTCCCGGTGCTCAGTGCAACTGTTGGCTGTTAGCATCTGCATCTATATTGGTCAGGAGCTGGCAAAGCCTCTCAGGGGACAGCCTCCTGTCAGCATGCACTTCTGCTTCTTGGCATCCCTCTTCCCTGGAGCATCAAATTTCCACAGGATTAAGCACATCCTCTCCTACTGGAGCCATATAAGGCAGTCCTCTGCTACACATATGCCTGGTGCCATAAATCAGCTCATGTACACTCCTTGTTTTTTGGCTTAGTCTCTGGGATCTCTGATGGATCCAGGTTAGTTGACACTTGTTCTTCCTCTGGGGTTGCAATTCCCTTCAGCTCCTTCTGTCCTTTCTTTAACTCTTCCTCATTGATCCCCAATCTCAATCCAATGGGTGGCTATAAGTATCTGCATTTGTCTCAGGCAGTTGCATATAGAGCCTCTCAGAGGACAACCATGCCAGACTCCTTTCTGTATGCACAATATGGCCTCATTGTCTTGTTTGGTTTTATTTTTTCTGCTTTAGCTATAGGAACCCAACTTTCCTTGTATTCCAGCAACTTCCAATAGGATCCAGAAGACACAAGATATTTAATACTTATTTAGATGTCTAATGGGCCAACTAATTACAGACCATGAACATGGGCAATGCCAACAAAAGTGCATTTTAAAGGCCAACAAGAGAGCTCATCAGGGAAAGGTACTTGCTGTCAATCTGGAAAACCTGAGTTAAATCCCTGTAATCCAAAAATTGCTCTCTGACCTTCATGCTGACTTCTGAGTTTCTCTGAAGGGACAGTGACAGTCTTCAGGAATACTTAGCTTTGTGACATTTGAGATGCACATTCTGTATACCCAAAGTTCTAAGCCAAAAAATTAAAGTAAATCGAAATTCTTGGCCCCCATCTCTATCCACATCTCACAGAGACTCCTCAGCTAACCTCTATATTCTGTACTTGGATATGCACTAAGTAAACTCTTTCCACACACCTGTTCCCAGTGTACATTGCTTTGCCATTCATCTTTTTTTCAAAGTACTGGAATATTTTAACAGTCATGGGTTTGTGTCATTATCATCTCAGGTATTACACAAACCATTCCTGCCTCTTTCTTTGTGACAGATATGGACACTGATAGACAACTGGGTGATCCACACTGTGGTAGCCAAAATAATGACCTTCTAAAACAGTGGTTCTTAATCTGTGGGTTGTGACCCCTTTGGGGTCGAATGATCTTTTCTTGGGGGATTGCCTAAAACCATCTACAGTTCAGATCTTTATATTACTATTGACTCATAATGTTAGCAAAATTACAGTTATGAAGTAACAACAAAAATAATTTTATGGTTGGGGATCACCATAACATGGGAAACTGTGTTAAGAGGTTACAGCCAGAGGAAGGTTAAAAAGCACTGTTAAAATATCCACATCCCAGACTTACAAAGGAAAATAAACTTTAAAGATGCTATCAAATGAAACATTTTAAGATGCAGATATTATCCATGTTAACTCAATGCAATTACCAGAGTCCTCACTTGCAAGAAGTATGGGGTCAGAGTCAGAGGACGTGACATAACAAAAGCAAAGGCTGAGGTGATACAGGGCCATGAGCCAGGCTGGAATGGCAGGAGACCAGTTTCTGCTCTCAAACCTCCAGATGTCAGCCCAGTACAACTCACTTCAGACTTTTAACCTTCAGAACTATGAGATACTAAATTTCTGTGGCTTAACAAGTCACTATCATAACAATAAGAAAATCATCCAGAGGCATGATGTAAAGCTTCATTTCAACATACATACACAATAGGGTCCTTGTTCTTTAAATATAGTCATCTCCATATAGTTGTTTGGTTCCTACATGCTCCCCATGCCTTCTCTACAATCTCTGAAAATGTTAGGTAGGTTTTTGCCTGGATATTGATTACTCTTCTGTTGCTGTCATAAAATGACAAAAGGTGACTTGGAGCATGAATAGTTTATTCACACTTATGATTCCAGAGAGGTAGATCATGGCGTATCATGGCAAGAAATAAGAGCAACAAGGAGAGTACATGCTTACAGGAGTAGGAAGCTTAAAGTTCATAGCTCAACAATGAGCATGAAGCAGAGATGTCAAACTAGAAGGGACATGAGTTGTTTAATCTCAAAGCTCATTCTCAATGTTGTATTTTCCCCAGCAAGGATCTATCATCTGAACCTTCCCAAAATAGTGCCATCAACTGAGGACTAAGTATTCAAATGCCCAAGACTATGAGGGCATATTTCTCATTCAAACCACCACAGCCCTTCATTCTCAGCTAGTGATTATTATTATTTCACAACTTAGCTGATGCAAACAGCTCCCAATTCTCTGTCTAATTTTATATTCTCCACAGACCTGTGAAATTAATTTTCTTATGAAGCTACTTGATCATAGAGTGAGAACTTCAGAGAAGATTAGGTAAAAGAATTATCTATCTTTACAACTATCAAATGAACTGGCAGAATATCAGTTCTGTTTAGAAATGTTCACCTTCTCCACATTCCTGCCAGACCTAGCTGGCATGATAGAGTTGCACAAATACATAGATATTAAATGCCAGATAAATGTATACTATCTTTTATAAATGTATATCCCATGTCTCCCATGAGATTTTTTAAATGTTACCTATTTACTTACAGGAAGAGGCTGATAGTAGGTTGATATTTATATACAAGCTATCAATCTCTTTGTCCTATGGATGAGAAGCTGGTGAGATGGAATCACAAACTACAATTACACAATTTGGATAAGACATGGTCAACAACAAAAATGCTTGTAAAATCTGCCCCACAATTTCACAATGCCTTATGTGTCCTATGACATGAACTAGGTTGAGACAAATGCTCGCATTAAAAGAAAGAAATCCAGGTCACAGATGTTGGAACACAACCATTCTCTTGGAAGAAGGTGGCAGAGTGGACAATTAGAAGTGAATGGGGCTTGAGGCCAAAAGGGAGACAGGCTGAGTAGGAACTGAGCCATCATGAGACTGAACAATGCTGAGTGGATATGGGAAAGGAACCAGCTGAAAAGGCAGGATGAATCTCTACTACTGCCAAGTTGATGTGTGATTGAAGTAGCTTGAGTTAGTCACTGACAGGTGAGACTTTCTTCCAGGAAAAAAACTCATGTCTTTAACCTACCAATAAAATAATACCCGAGGGAACCAGGCATCAACACATGACTAGGTGCAATTATATTTATCTACATCAAGGGCAAGGCTAGTTTAAGAAGGAAAAACAATCAGTTCTCCCAAATGTGAGTCAACAAGACCTATCAGAATGCTAACACTGTGATATCAAAACTGTGTGTAGAAATATAACAGTTCCCAGAACAGAAGACACTTCTTTTTGAAATGAAATAAAGTTGGGGTACTTTTTCATTTTCATTTTCACAGTTTACTATAAAACTATGAACTTTAAGCAGTATGCTACTGACATAAGAATAGATATATAAGTCAATATAATAATATTGAGAATTCAGAAGCAATTGCCTGTTTTTCTTCAAATGTATCAAAGCATTTTGTGGGAACAATGGATACTCTCTTCTATTAGACTATACTGGGACAAAGGGGATCTAGGCATTAGGTTGTCTCCAGGATAGTATTGTCATTAAACCTTAGGACACAGAGGTAAGTGGAGTTTTGAAGAAGAAATCAGTTTGTAGATGTAGGATCCCCACCTATCTGGTACTGGTAGAGTTCTTTGTAAATTAAGTTCATTGAAAGGTAGAAATCCTTTTAATCTCTTTGTCAAGGGCAGCCCTGCTTACACTGAAGGCCTAAAATCAGCCATAGGCCTAAAATTAGCAATACGCCTGACATACATGCCTGCTAACACAAAGTCTTGGGTCTCTGTGGAAAAACACTGGAACAGATACCTATAAGATACTGTAAACAGGCAGCTTTGGTGGAAATTTACCAGCCTGGATGAGAACAAGTAGTCATAGGTCTTGTGGATAGTCATAGACCTTGGTGGATAGTAGCAACTTAGATAAGGACAAGTGAATCATAGGTGGAGTCATAGTGACCTGTCCCCTGAACCTTCACCCAGCCGACACTCTGTTCTGGAAGATATCTGTACTCCCCTTGAACACCTACGCTCCTGCTTCATCTCCTTCCCCATATCCTGCCTCTATGTGCATATAACCCCTGTATGAAAAAAGTAAAATCAGCGGTTTGATCAGCCTATAGACAAACCATGATTCTTTGTGTTTGCCTGACCTCCATCTTCTCTTTCAGGTGATCTCCCTGGAACCCTGTTCAATGCCCTGCTGGCCAGGGCATCTCTTTTTACATTAACTTCAAGCTTTAGACTCCTACCTTTCTGTTAAACATTGTTTTTGCAAGTAGAAAGGGGGTGATGTTCTGATAGCCAAGGAGAAGAGTATAAGATTCTTGCATAAGGTGAAGCTTTGCAGACAGACCACCGAAGAGTATGAGGGAAGTGTACCTAAGTTAAAAGCCAGTCTGAGCTCCTTTTAAGGCAGACATTGTTTAGCACATGCCTACAATCTTAGCACATGGGAAGATGAGGCAGGAGGAATGCCATTACTTGAAATCAGCATGAGCTACAGAGTGAGCACCAGACTAACCAATGACACATAACAAGGCCCCATCTCAAAACACTCAACCAAAACCAGTGAAAATAGGATCTTGTGCTAAGAAGATAGCTCAGCAGTTAAAATTATAACCTTAATTACCCAGAGCCCACATAAGGAAAGAAATTACTCCATAAGGTTGTCCCATGTCCTCTACATAGTTGTTGTGACAATTACACCATAATACACACAAAAAGTAACAAAACACAAATTTAAATTAAAAATTATCTCTTTTCCCACCCTCAGCATAGGATCATGGCCACAATAACTTGGAGTTGTATGTACCTGAACTATTCAATAATATCCAACAAAGACACACTATCCATTGAGTAAATAAAAGTTACTTATGTCAATAAACCTACTGAGCATCTCCCACTCCACTCTAGAAACATATTGCAGTAAAAACATATTGCAAAAAAGTAGCTTAATATGACATAAACTTATTATCTTACTAATAATGGGCTTCACTGTACTAATATCAAAGCATCACCAAAGGCTGGGGACAAGAATGTATTTCTTTGTCTGCCTCAGCTTTTAGAGGTGAACTACCTTGATTGGCCCATGGCCCACTCCTTTGTGTTCAAGGCTGTGGTGGTTTGAACATGCTCAGCCCAGGGAGTAGCACTATTAGGAGGTATGACATTGTTGGAGCAAGTGTGGCCTTGTTGGAGGAAGTGCGTCAATATGGAGGTGGGCTTTGAGACCTTCTTCCTAGCTACCCTGAGGACAGTCTGCTCCTGGCGTCCTTTAGATAAAGATGTAAAACTCTCAAGTCCTCCAGTGTCATGCCTGCTGGAATCCTGCAGTATTTCCACTCATGATGATAATGGACTGAAACGCTGAACCTATTAACATGTCCCTATTAAATGTTGTCCTTTATAAGAGTTGCCTTGGTCATGGTGTCTGTTCACAGCAGTAAAGCCCAAACTAAGACGAAAGCCAACAGTGTGCATTTTCAAATTCTCTCTGATTTCCCTGACTGTTCTGCTTCTCTATGATAAGAACTTTTTTTTTTTTTATCACGTTGGACCTGTGTAATGTGTAATGCAGGAAAATCATTCCATCTCAAAATATTTACTCTAGTAGAGTTTGCAAAGCCCCTTTGTGATGTAATAAGCTTCGGGGATTTATAGGTTTCGGGGATTAGGATCCAGGCATTTCTGAGAGGTTCCTTTTTAGGCTAGTAGGGTAAATAAGACCATCACTAAACAATGTTATTTTTGAAGTTACTGTGTATATTAATTAATTAGATGTCTATGATAATATTTGGATATAGATAACTTAATCCTAACTAGAGTTTGCATTTTGAAGAAAGTGTGTGCATTAGTTACTTTTCTGTTGTTATGATAAGATACTATGACCAAAGGTCATTTAAAGCTGAGTTTATGTGGGTTTATAGTTTCAAAAGTATGAGCCCATCATACCAGAGAAGCATGGCAGCAAATGGCAGGCAAGAGAAGGAAGCTGCAAGTTCATATCTTCAGAAATAAACACAAAGTGATGCAAATAGACTGGACGTGAGGTGAGGGTAGAAAATCTCAAAGCCAGGCGCAGAGGCATACTTCCTTCTGCAAGGGTATACCACTTAAACCTCCCCAAACAGCACCACCCAATGGACACTAAGTGTTTAAATACCTGAGCCTATGGGGGACATTTCCCATTCAAACTGCCATACTGCACATGCATGGGAAGCTGAAAGCTGATTTTGCATTTTTGCTTCGATAATAAGTGACTAAAAATATACATGAATGCAAATTACAGATGTAGGGATCATGGTGTGAACAGACTATCACATTCCAGCTTTGAGAAAGGGGTGTATTTTTTTGATAATTGTAGGATGCCAGCTGGTGGAGTGTTTACAGTGAAGTTATATATTTATTTAGTTTTTTTCAGTTTTCTTAAACATCTGTTCTCTTCCAGTAGGTCTTTGTGTTAGAATATTTTAATTTTCTCTTGAGTTCTCAAAATAATCAGTCATGTCATGCTTTTGAATTTCTTAAGTTTTATTTTAAATCCCAATGCTGTATTTTGTGAGTCTCCTCATGATAGCAGAGGAAAGCTTTGCTCACTTTTCTCCCAGGTTAGCAATTTCACAGTGTCTTAGTGGGAGAATACTATCCATTTTGCAAAAGTAACAAATCTCATGTTTGTTTGACAATACATTTGATATAGTCAATAACTGGTATTTTGCTCTATACTTAGGGGTAATCGTTTTCCAAGGGAAATAAATTCATCTTTTAATTTTTTTATTTATATCTTTTCTTTCCTCTAAGAGAGCTTTAAGAAAGTGGTTGTTACTATTATTATTATTATTATCATTATTATTATTAAATAGATGTTGAAGATGACTTGATATAAGTATCTCACTGGCACATTTTCACTTGTTGAAATTCTCCCATTGTAAAGTGAAAAGGCTTCTAAGACTCATTGGAGCCATAGTTTGGTCTTAAGAGTCTATAACCTATTTCAGCTATGGACTGGAGTTGGCATACCAATATCAGTTAATCTTGTAGAGTGCTTGCCTGGACTCATGCCTGGGACAGTGTAGACTCTCTTCTCCTCCCACTGAAACCTGTTACATGTCCAGCTGGATCTCAGCCCACTGAGAGTTTAAGGAAGCACTGGGAGGCAGATGCCTCCCCTGAGGTAAGATTGCCCAGATGTGGACAGTCACCCATGGCTTGGGGATAAACATGAGCTCAAGATGAAGTATGTGAAGAAAGGCATTTTCTGGGTTAATATGATCTTATGGAGTGTATCTTGTGGTTATCCTTTCTTACACAGGTTACCTGTGAGACAAAAGTTAAAATAATTTTTCTGTTCTATCAGTTCCTTGACCTTTAAGTTGTCCTACTTCAAGGTAGAACTTAAGGTGTGGGTGGGAGATCCATTCTTTCTATGAATCAATACAGAGCTCAACATTTGCTCCTCAATAAACTGGAGTTACTTACTTAATTTCTCTGCCTTGGATTCTCCATCTAAAAAAATGAAGAATCACCCAAGGATTGCTGTAGACATCCCTGACATGGGGCATTCAGGTTATTTGGAATAACTCCTGATACATCACAAAGATTAACTAAATCTCAGTTCTTTTTATTTTCTCTCTGACTTATATTATTTCACGTATAATAATACATGAAAACTTCCTTGCTCCACACAAAGAAGCCATTCAGTATCAGTTTGTATCATGGAATCATAGTTCTGTGCATACTCACTAACTAGCATGGGCTAGAGATGAGCAAGAGTGTGTGCTGGTCCCCATGGCTGATGTGAACAGATTCCCAACTGGTTCAATGGTTTAATGGTTGTGAAAACAACCATTTTACTGTTTACTTTGTGGGCTCCAATTCCTCATTACTTCTCCTCTTTTCTCCTTATTTTCAGTTCCATATCTTAATAATATACAAGGACATCAGAGTGAGCTGAGTACCTTAGCTATTATGAATGGATAATAAGTATGACAATAGGCATAGGCTAAACCCAGTAATACCAATGTCAGCTCAGAACACTTAAAGGAAGTGAAAAATTCAACTGCTTCATTCTCATAGTATCTATGTGTTGATGGTTCAGTGAAAAGTACCATCTAACATGTTCTCTGTGACAGTCATTTGTCATCTTGGTATTATGTAAAGATATAACTATTTTTCTCATCTTAAAATAAATCAATAAGTGTAACCTTGTGTCATTTTATTTTCATTAAAAATATCAATATCTAATATTAGTATCTAAAAGAACCTAAAAGCTCTTGTAAATTTTGCATTTGATCTTAGCCCAAAGGCTGAGAAGCTATCTTATTAATTTTTAAAAGTGAGAACTGGAAGAGTCACACATCCAAGATCACAAAGACATCACAAAGGGCTGTTCATGTGCACTTCACTCATACTATGACCTCTGTTTGTGTTTTTATATTCAGCACTTGTGGAAGAAATAAAGGCTAAAAGTCTGCGGCATTCTAGAGAGTCACTCTTGCCCTGAACACATCACACCAGGAAATGTATACTGGCAAGAAATCAAAGTAAAACTGGGTGTTAAGTGGCAAGCAGGGAAGTTAAGGTAAGCTACCTCATTCACTTGGAGAGAATAGATGAGTCACAAGTAAAAACCTGTTTCTTGCAGAGAGAACTCTCTTGCATATTATAAGTGGCTATCCAGCTTATATTGCTTGGTAGAGTTAGTCTCTTCCCTGAGGCTATCTCCTTGGGATTCAGTCACTCAAAACTGGGAATGAGACTTGTATACCATGATACACATCAACTGTCTTTGTTGGAGTGATTTCACCCATCACTGGCACACTGTGATAGTGAATATACTTGATGGCTAATTGCATGTGTGCTTCAACTATTGATAGAGTCTCTCTCAGCACAATGAAGCTCATTCTTGCCAAGGACGTCAGCAGAATGAACTTTGCATCTTGTCCTTTAATTCCACAAAAGAGAATTCTTACCTAGTGATAAAAGGATAGGAAAAGAAAAGGCTGTGAACATTTGTTCACACTTGCTTGCACTTGTAGCAAGCTTTATATTATAGGTTTCTTTATGAGCAGTGCTCACTGGCAATCATCCTACAAGGCTCTAGTTCCCACTGGGTTATATGGATAGTCTTTCCTCTCACTGTCCCACCAGCCTCAGACTTCATAATGGCTTCCTGGGGTTGTTTGTCTCTGGTGATGGAACATTTTCCTCTCTCTTGCTCACACCTCAGTTGTTAGTCCTTCATTAAAATCTTCTTTCTGCTAGGACCCTGACTGGGAAAGTGACTCAACAGTGCTATCTCTGCTTTCTGCTTTATTTTAAATACATGAGATCATGTTGTTCAGGTGAAGAGATGAATATCTCCTGTAATATTTAGCAAAACAATCCAGTCTGACTCAAAGTGTGGTCTTCTGGAAAAGACGAGAAACAGACTGGTACCTTATTTCTGGACACTAGGAAGAAGTCTCACCAGTATTATGTGGACACTGCATCTGTCTTGAAGCTCAGTTCCGAAAATTAAGATATTAATTAGCATATAAATAAGTATAATAGCTTTAAGTTTTGCTTAGTCATAGATGGAGATGGGATTTTGTAAGTGGATCTCTTAGACTACAAACCTGTTTAGTTTTTGTTTTGTTTTGTATTTATTTGATTTGCCTCTATGTAACTCACTACCTTACTCTAATTTAAAATCTTTTCCTTGGTTATGCTTTCAACCTCAAATCTCCCTCTTGTCTCTTTCCTCTAATCCAACATCTCAACCCAGCAGCTTCTGGGTGTTCTGTTTGCTCATTTCATGAGTCCAGAAGTCACCAATTTCAATTTGTTATCAAGGCATAAGCTAGTGAGTGAAGATGCCAATTTGACTCCTGTCCATAGTGACTCAGATGTACTTTCTTATTTCATCTATTATGTTCTCTACATAGTTATTTATCATATAAATAATGCTTAAAAGAGCCTTGTTTACCCCTCCCTTTCCTTCTCCCCTTCATACATTCTCAATGGTAAATCATTTCTTATGCTGTGTTCCCCCTGTTCCTTTTGCTTAATCTTCATATAGTTGCTCTGTCTCAGTTTTTCATTTTTTCTCTCTCCCACATCTCTATGTATTGGTTTCTCCCAGCATCCGCAGAATATTTATCAAATACATACAAATCATTCTTCAATACAGATCATATTAGATTTCAAAAGAAATCTTAAGAGAATCAAGAAGACTGAATTCATATGAATAGATTGAAGTATGCATGTTTTGGAAGGATGGCAGGAAGATACTTAAAGTCTCTGTTTTGCATAATGAAACTGTCAGACAATAAAAATACTGCACTTTATAACATGAATAATCTCAAACCCCAGCAGAGGCATCTCAGTCAGCATTCACTGGCACCACATGGCTTGTTGCATAAACAGTACAAAGGGTGCTTCTTGTGTATTCAGATCCAAGACTGCAGAGAGGTTGCTGCCCAAACACCTCAAATTCATTACGTATTTGATTTTGAATTGATGTGTGGTGTTTCTGTATTCAGAAACCTTTTACTGTTGCCAATATTTGTGAATTCATTTACTTGGGCCACTGCATGCCATCTTGACCTACAGTTTATGAACCAATGGAGCACAGTTGAGAGCCTAGAAATAAATCAATGATATTGAGGTGAATTGATTTTTGGCCAAGGTTTCTAAACACAGTGAAAAAATACAATCTCTTCCATTGTCACATGAAGAGGCATGAACTTCTGTACTTGTAGATTCAAAATCAATTCAAGATGTACTACAAATTTAAATATAAGTCTGCAAAGTTTGAAGCTGGTATTTCTGGACATTGATTTGTTACAACACTAGCAACAGAACCAAAATTAGGAAAATGCCAGGGTTGTAAATTCAAAAGCTTCTATATAGCCAATTAAACAACAGAGCAAAAAGTAATCTATGTAATGAAAAGAGCTATATGTAATTCAAATAAATATACAGTGATAACATACAAAATATATGAAGACTTCAATAACAAGAAACAAGCCAATTGAAAAAGGGGGCAAGAACCTATACAGGTATTTCTCAAAGGAAGGTATACAAATGGTCAAGTGTATGAAAACTGATATTTATCAGTGTGGTGGTTTGATTAAGAATGGCCCTGACTTCTTAGTCATCATGCTTTGGCACTGCTTGAGAAGAATTAGGAGGTGTGGCCTTGTTGCAGTGTGGACTTGGTGGAGGAAGATCATTACTGGAGGTGGGTTTTGAGGTTTAAAAAGCCTGCGCTAGGCTCAGTGGCTTCCTGCTGCCTATAGATCTGGATGTAGGACTCTCAGCCACTCTTCCAGAACCATGTCTGTTTGTGTGCCATGCTTCCTCAAATGCTGATAATTGTAATCCATCCCCAATTAAATTACTTCTAAGAGTTGTCTTGGTCATCACTAATCATCAGAGAAGTGCAAATTAGAAGTTCAGCGAGATATTAGACTACAGTTGTAGAATGGCCACGATTACAAAGATGAACAATAATTAGAATGGAAGATAATACTGAAATGGTCCCTTCTGTGCTGTTACCGGCAAAGTAGATTTGTAAACTATAAGAGAAAATAATGTGGATTTTCTTTAAAACCCTAAAAAATAAGGTTAGCATATAAACCAGCAATTTTGGGATAATGAATTTATCAAATGAAATCAATAAATTAATAGGTTAGATGAACTGTCATGTTGACTGAAACAATTTTTATAATATACAATATACAATAATGTGAAATACATAAAATCAACTTAAGTTTACAAGTAACAAAATTCAAGAAAGTGTCTCTCTCACACACATATACACACTTTTTCTCTCTGTATTTCTCTCTATATATCTCATTCTTTGTATCTCTCTCTCTCTCTCTCTCTCTCTCTCTCTCACACACACACACACACACTATTTAACTGTAACAAAGAAGGAAATCTATCCTTTGGTTCATGAGAGAATGTAGGATCAATATTGTGCTCATATTTTGATGGTTGGAATGTAAATAGAACAATCATTTTGAAAAAATTAGCATTTCCTCATAATGTTAAACACGCTGACATCCTACAGCCTAGCATTTCCACTCTTAAACGTTTCCCAAGTGACAGGCACCATTTCCATGGTGAGATTGAAATTTGGATTTACTTATATAATAGATTCATTCAAAACAGATACAATTCTATCTAAAGAAAAACATATGAGCAAGCTATGATACAGTGCTAAAATTCTACTTAGCAACAAGTAGGAAAAATAATCAATGCAACTACATGGATACATTTCCAAAACGCTATATTGAACTCAAGAAACCAAACATGGACACCAACTCTTAAGACCAGGCCATTTTTAATCCAGCTGATAAACATCTACCCAATGGTTAGCATTGCAGAGTAGTAAAACAGAAGGAGAATCACAGACATTATCTAATTGTCGTAATTGGGTGATGGTTATATGCATCCAGCTATTCATATAAGTTCCATTAAAATCCAAAATAGCAACAATGACTATTTATTTTAAAGTTGTTGAAATTTTTAAAAATGAGATGGTACTGAGTTGTCACTGACATTATCTAGTGAAGATAAACAGAAAGCTCACAAGAACCAGTTCCCTGCCAGTCAAGGGCACACTGCGCTGCTCTGTATCACTCTCAGTGGTATGTTGGTCTGTATGTTTGTGTTTTCTTCCTTGGATCCATATATTGAAAGCTCAAGCCCCAAAGTATCAGTATCAGTAGACTGTGAAAGATCTCTGAGCCCTTCTGCAATGGAGGGAAGACACAGAGAAAAAGATGAAAGAAGCAGGGCCTCACCATACACCAAACTTGAACTCAAGGCTTTGAAAGGACTGAAAAAAATTTTTGTTGTTCATAGACTACCCAGTTTATGAAATTTTGTTACAACTGCTGAATCAAAATTTAATATATGATAATAAACAATCATAGAAGTAGCAAATGAAAATATTCCATTTCTCATTCTAAATATATATATATGTATGTACTTTAGATTTTTGCATCAATGCTGATCTTATTTATTTAAATGTATTCAGGATCTTTGAAAGTTATCAAGTGGTGCATCATTAAAATTTAAATTCAAGATTTGCTCATTACTAGGGTTGTTTATGTATGAGATCTGATGACTATAAATAAAAATTTTATATGCATATATTTTATTATAATTTAATTAATACATAAAATATGTACTAATATTTATTAATAAAATATTTATTATATTTACCATATATGCATATATATACATATACACACATATATGGTGACATACATATAATACATATACACCAAAATTCAATTCAGTTAAAGATTTAAAAAGTGATTATATTTAAGTCCTTACTGAATAATGAAATATTCTATTATATTTCAGAACGTTATAGCATATTAAGCCAGTGTCTTTAATTTAGTTGGTTTTAAAACTTTATTTGTACATTTGTTTATATTTTATAACTACACGAGAGTTAAGAAGAAAATAGTGATTTACCATAGTCTACAACAAAGAAGTAATCTCAGGCAGGAATCTAAATATTAGGCCAGAACAAAGACATAATTTCACACAGAAATCTAAATTTTAGGATAGAACAAGGAAGTAGGCTTCAGACATGAAAATGACCTTGGGCTAGGACAGGGAAGTAGGCTCAGATACTTTGGTCATCCTGATAAGCCTTTAGAAACAGTGATCGCAGGAGTGTTCACGTAACTGGGTTTAATGCCTTGCTTTTTCTTTGGCTATTTGTGCTTATTTTATTGCTTGTTCCTCAACTATTTGCATCTATTGTATTGCTAGACCCTCAACCTAGGACTGACCTTAATACAGGCATGTAATCAAAATGGTATAAAAGCATAAAGGAACAGGAGGATATAGGATAGGGGGTTCTAGGGAGAGGAAATGGGGAAAGGGGGTGACATCTGTATTGTAAATAAATAAAATATCCAATAAAATACATAAAAAAGAAAATAGTGATTTACATTTTATAAATCTACATGATAGTGAAATTAACATAATCCTGATTTTTTAAAAGTAATCCTGGATTTCTTTGATTCATTCAAATGTAAAACATACTCTATCTCTCTATATCTATCTATCTATCTACCTATCTATCTGTCTATCTATTTGCCTATCAGTCATCCATCTACCTATCATCTACATACTATATAACAATCTATATAATTGTCATCTATACATCTATTTCTTCACATACAGAGAGAGAGAGAGAGAAAGAGAGAGAGGGAGAGAGAGAGAGAGAGAGAGAGAGAGAGAGAGAGAGAGAGAGAGAATAATACACATAGTATGTAAACCAGATTTAGATACTGGAAAATATAAAAAGTATAAAATAGCATACCAATCCCAGTGGTCACTTCGGCTAGCAATCTTCTCTTTCCTGGTATTATTTATGAATTTTCCTACTTTGAGTATTACACACTGTGAGCAATCTTGCTTAGTTTTCATTTGTTTAGCATATTTAGCATACTATCATGTTTATATTATAATGCACTGAATGCACTGAGAAATATAATTTCATCTTATATTAAATATATTATTATATTATATTATATAAATGTTATATGTTATATAAATACTTTTATATTCTATATTATTATATTATTATGTAAATATTTACTTATCTGTCATAAATGCTATGTAAAGCTCAAATTAGGAGAAGAATACAAATTCATTGCCCCATGATGACCATGTCCAACACCATAGCCCTAGGATTTTCTGAAATGTATTCTGTATTATCTTGTCTATAGTCATCTCCTCTCTGAGCTTAACTTAGTAGAGCTTGGCCAATCTTTCCCCATGATTATAACTGTCTATATATATATATCCTGAAAGTTATTTACTCCAGCATGACATATACTTATTTTTTATAAATTCATTTTGTTAACAAAGTGGTGAAATATGTCACCACTATATATATGTATTTGTTACTATGCTCTATTGGACTATTTTCTGCACTATTAAAAGTACAGCCCATTTTCCTTTTTTAGAAGAATCAGAATGTAGCAATCCTTTGTAGTTAGTAAGACAAAGGCAATGAAGAGAACGTAGCTAATATCAGCTATAAAACTCCAGTTGCAATGGAGCTGAAACCGCTTTTTAGGCCTTCATGGGTGGGTGCCTCATGTTTGTGATCCACAAACATTATACAAACATACATGCAGACCAAACACTCACACACATAAAAATAAAAATAAATAAAAACCCTAGTGTCTCTTCTGACCTGACAGTAATGACTAATCACCAAAGACCTCTTAAGCATTTACTCTAAGGCAGCCCTGTACCAGGCTCCTCTAGAGGGAGTGGACAAATAGCATTATAGTGACTTTTGCAAAGTCATCAACCTCATGACCAAGGCCAAGCTAAGCATAGATCACATTAGTAAGTCTGTTCGTGTGAAAAGAAAGGAAATCGATTCTAGAATATGAATGAGGAGGGAGACAAAGCCAGCTAGAGAAATGCCACTGAAGTGGAACTGGAAAGCCTGCAACAGAGTTGACAGTAGGCTCTGCTGCTGACAAAAGGAAGGCGTTACAGCTGTCATGGGACCAAATGATTCCATCTACACACCACTTTCCTGGACTGTAAAATTGATTCATCAGGGCTGCAAGTGCTGAATGTGGACATTCATAATTAAGATATGGTTGTCATCATTTAGACACTGCAGCCAGACATGGTAAGCACCATTACTGCCAGCTGATTATCACCTCGTGTATGACTCCAGCCTTTCAGTGACAGGCACACTCTCCCTGTTGACAATATATGCAGACTCTCTTCTGCTACAGAGAGCCAACACAGCACTCTTCCACTTATGTGAGGTGGGCCAGTAAGTCACCACATCAAAGACATTATTTTTTATCTCATCCCAAATAAAGGTTTCAACATTTCTACCCCAAGATAGCTACTGGATAGTCTTCAATATGGGAAAGTGGTGTCTGGGGTTTTAAGTACATCCCTCTGTTGGAGACAGCAGGAGTCATGTAACACCACTCCTACAGAAAAAATGCTCCTTGTGATGGAGTCCTGTTTACTCACTATGGAAGCAAAGCCATCAAGTACAGCATAATAAAACCTTCTAGGGATGTGATTAATAAGAATAGAGCTGTATACAAAGACAAAGTCTATTTTAATAATATATCCATGGGTAAAATGCACCTTAATATTGCCAAGTAATTGTCCTCTAAGCAGGAGAAAGGCAATTACATTCTATTCGCCATAAAAGCAGCAAGAAGAGAATGTATCTCTGAGCTTTAGAATTTTGAACAAAAGCAGAGTTGACTCTGATTCCCTAGCCTTTGATCTGTCCATCTTGACAGAGAGGGGCAATACTGGACTTGTGGATTTAAAAATCAAATTGCAAGATGGCATTAGTTGACTACATCAGCATTATCTTCAGAAATGCCTGTTCTGAACTCTGGGTCTTTTGCTTATTTATTTGCCTGGGTTTTTTTTGTTGTTGTTTTTTGTTTTTTTCTTTTTTTGTTGGTTTTTGTTGTTGTTGTTGTTGTTGTTGTTGTTTGTTTTTTCGAGACAGGGTTTCTCTGTGTAGCCCTGGCTGTCCTGGAACTCACTCGGTAGACCAGGCTGGCTTCAAACTCAGAAATCCACCTGCCTCTGCCTCCCAAGTGCTGGGATTAAAGGCGTATGCCACCAACGTCCGGCTTTTGTTTTTGTTTTTTTCAAGACAGGGTTTTTTCATGTAGACCTATCTGTTCTGGAACTTGCTTTGTATACCAGGCTGGCTTCAGACTCAGAGATCTGCCTGCCTCTGCCCCAGGAGTGCTGGAATTAAAGATGTACACTACCATGCCTAGGTCTTTTTTGAGAATACAAAACCACAGACTATTCCCACATATAGGTGCAGGGACTCAGAGCTCTGAGCTAACAAAACCCAAGTGATGGCATAGATGGGAAGAGATAAGCTGCTCAGGCCATGGTTTTCAGTGGGCAGATCCTGCTGTACTTTCTATTTTACGTCTGAAATGAAGAGCCAAAGAAATTAACTAAATACCATGGCTATTGTTTCAACGACGACAAAGTGTTCACATTTTTTTCTATGGCATCGTTAAAATGTGGATAATTGCTACATCTTTCTCAGCTCATGAATTTTCTCATACAAATTGTCTTAAAAAGTTTAATGGCCCTATCAACAACTCTCTTGTCTCGGAGAGGATATAAGCAGATTAATAAATGTTCATTTCCCTCTGAGCCCTTGAGAGGGAAGGAAAGCTCCAAGGATGCAAATGCTGTGGTTTTACACAAAGACGTGTACAAATGAGCTGATAAATTGGGACAAAGATCACTTTGCTCTGAACAGTTTACTGAATCATATCCAAGCCCTCAGAGCTTCTCACTTGACTATACTATTGATAGAAGCATGACGATCCTCTCATGTGCGAGAAATGCCAGTGATTTTAAGAGATCAAAACAGCCGAACAAATTGCTCATTAGCCTGTAAAATTACATAGCCACAAACAGAACAAGACATTAAACTGGTGGGTTTTTTTTTTTTTTTAACTTTGGTTCCTGTGCTTTACAAAGGATTATGTGCTGAATAACACAAGTTGGGAATCAATCCCTTTATCACAACCTAATCCCAAGGACAGAATGGGTACCAGTGACTCACTTTCCACTGCACAAACGTCAACTGTCCCCCTTAACTACTTCACCCCTCCTAGAACGACTGCAGAGAGCACTGGTTTTGCTTGCTCATTCTGCCCTGTTCTGGCTTAGCATTGTGATTCCTGGGAGATAAACACTGCTTTGCATTCAGTCTTAATGAAACTATAATTAAACATCTCTTTCCCTTTTTGGCCTTAACCATAGGATCAAGTTCATCAGTCCCCACTTACTGGGAAGGAGTGTTGAAAGAAGTATTCCTCCTAACAGCCTAGTCATGTATCCTCTGTAAGTGGTTCACTCTGCTATTCTGTTCAAGGCCTTCCTGAGCTATGTAGGGAGACCCTATCTCAAAACACTCAGGGCTAGGCGTAACTCAGTGAGCTTTCCTGATTGTCAAGGGACTAAGTGCAAACTCTAAAGGGGGTCTGGGTGGATTTTGTTTAAATTAAATAGTACCTGTTTACAACACTGATAAAGCATGGAGACGTGTGAAAGCATAAGCCTGAACTGTAGGCAGGGTCTTTGTATGGAAAAACAGAGGAAGCCAAGGAACTTTGGAAACTCAGAAGAGAACATATGAAAGAAATACTTGAGCCATAGTACTTGGATCCTAGACCAATTGGCAGAAAGGGAAGGAAGCTTGAAGGACGGCGTGGGAACATGCTTTGAACAGGACTCAGGAGCCTCTCTTTAGCTTACCAGTTCCCCAAACACAATCACTGAGGATCACAGAATTATTTATGGAAGGCAGGAGAAATTGACCTGGAATCCAGGTGTCAAATTCAACACTGCTTACCCTGGTGCCCGTTCTACCTTCTATTGTTTCTCTTTCACTCTTTTAGACTACTAATATGTATAAATATATAGCTGCTGTAATAATAATTATACTGGTTTAGTAATGGAATGTATTTCCCCAGAGCAGAGCTCAAGTCTGAATATGGAAGAGACGACCCTCTCCATTTGCTGGGACCTCCTAGGTCTCAGGCCTACAATCCCTGAATCTCTTCATTTTCTCTTTCCTAATTAAACTCTATCTCACTTCCTCAAATTTTGTCAATCTTACATCTCGGCTCCCCCCAACTCCCAAAGAGAACAAACGAGCCAGTATAGAAAACTACACATGTGATGCCAGCATTCAGGGGGCTAAGGCAAGGCTGGCAGCTCAAAGCTTATCTGAGCTATGCAGAGAGACAGAGCCCTTCTCAAAAACCAAGGGCAGGAAATGGAACTCAAAGCTATCGGTTGACTGACAACTTCAAGTGCATCAGTTCAAACCTCAGCATCACAAAATAGGGATGAGCTATTATTAGCATGGTCTTCAGGTAGGGAAGGCAGTCCCACTCCACTGGATGGAGGCAAGCTCAATGTCAAACGAACATTTTGGGAGAAACAGAACCTTGTTTTCTAGTGTAATAACTAAATTACAAGTCAAACCTAAATAGTAAACATGTGCTTATAAGCTAAATCCAGTTTTCTAGTACTGTTCCAAGTTTTCAGAGAGAAAAAACTATTCAAATTCTTCAATAAAATGCTAAAAAACATTTTTTACATATCTTTGTCTATAATCCCACAGTCTATATGGTTTCTCACAAGGCCCTTTACAAATCTACTGATCTCAAAACTCCACTGCAAAAGAAAGGCTATTAAAGATCAAATTTGGTAACTCTCCAGTACGTATGACTTCTAACTACTGAATATAAAACATCCAGAACCAAAAGCAACTTTGTAAACTATAAGCATCATTTCCTTTGTAGACTCTCAGGTCTATAGGGAGATAAAATATTGATTTTTTTTTTCTGATCAATTGCTCTTTGAATTGAATCTCATTAAAAATATAACTTTAAACTTTTATTTTTTAATTTCTTAGAAGAGAAATAGAAAGAAAATCTAATGGTGGCTTGGGAAGTGTATGACAAAGACTACTCAGCATTTCATCAAGGGTTGTAAGGAAGAATTGAAACTTTAGTATATGCTTCCTCCCACCTGGGTGTGGGCCCTTCTCTAAGAACAAAGAGAGGAAAGCCACACCTCCCCTGTACCAAATGCATTCACTTTGCTCAATTGCAGACACAGACACACCACTCTAAAAGGAATACAGGCAAAATAAGAACACAGACACACCACTCTAAAAGGAATACAGGCAAAATAAGAAGCAGTAAGGAATCTTAATAATGAACCAAACACATCATTATGCTGCTGACTGGATGTATGATCTTAGACAAATTATTTAATTTCCACAACTGTAAGACTCAGGAGTCCATTTCTGATGGTCTGCTGAATGAAACAATTTCCATTCTGGCTAAAGTGCAAGGCAGACCTTTAATGCTGAATCAAGTGAATATTTGAAATAAAAGCATCCTGCTGTTGGCTCAGTAAGAAGTCTTCCTTTGAGACAAGGAAATTAAGTCAAATAACTTCCTTTACGGAGTTTGATGAACCTCTAACTTGGCTTTTAATACTACAGAGATATTAGGAAAGTCAAAGTCCCCCTTTAGAATGAAATTCTTTGGTTTTGATTGTTTTCCAGGTTTATGAAATGAATAAGTAATATTGAAATTTCTGGATAGTATACATATCTCATACATTTGTAATGTGCCCAGTTTTGATTTTATTAATTTCCCCCTTCTGGACATTGTCCCTTTACTGTGTGATAGTTTGTAAGCATGGGGTACAATTTTGCCACAGCCAGCACACTTGTGGGCAACACAGCAACCTGGAGAGGAGGGCAATGGTAGACACAGACGTGGGGCTTGGGTTTTACTTCAGAAGCAAAGTTCATCCACAACTGTTTGTACAGCATTTAGCTGGCTAACAGCAACACTAACAGGAAGACTTGAGCAATAATCTTTCTAACCCCTTGTCCCTCCCCTGACTTCCATCTCCCAGAGTTCCTCACTGCTTACAACAGAGGATATTCCTTCTAGACATTACCTGATGCTTTTCAGAGCCAGATAGCCCCATCTCCTGAGAAAGGACCTCCAGACGACATGGACTTTGGCATAATTTATGCAACTTTTCTTTTATCTTCCTCACATTATATTTAAAAATACTTTTTAATTCCAGACCATAAAGCATCGTTTTCTCATGAGAATTTGTTCTTCCTGGTTTTCATCATGAGAGAAATTGATTTTTGCCGGAAAGTTTGTCTCTGCAAATTATGCTGTGGATTTTGTTATATATTTTATAAATGCAAAAATACTCTTTTGGTTTTCCCATGAGATTTTACTTTATTTCTAAATTGCTTTATTAAAGAATGATTGGTATATAAAAACGTGAGCACGTCTACTGTGAGCAACTTAACTTTGAAGATAAGTATATACACATGGTCACCTCCACTAGGGTTGTTAGCATGTCTCCTTCCTGCTTTCCCCTCACCTATAACCTACTGTTACTGTGCGTGGCAGGAACTCTATAGCTCGGAGCTACTGTTTATTTCATGTAAGTATGCAATACCATATTGCTATCTATGTTGTAGAGCAGATGATGAGAAACCAGAGTTTCTGAGGCACCATACTTACAACCATTGCTGCTTTCTTCCTCCCTCTCCATCTAGACTCTGGTAATTATAACTGCGTGCCACCATGCCTGGTTCCAATTTTCATTCTCCTGAAAATTGTCATTATATATCTCATTGTCATTATATATCTCATATACTTCAACTTTTTTTTCTATTAACTCTATATTTAACTTACTGTTTCTCTTCCATGTTTTTTTTTAAATACAGCTCTAGATTCTTATGATATAGGTCATTTTGTTTGATTAAAAAGGTTTGCTTTTCTGCAAAATGAACATTCATCTGTATAAATTTCTAAGCGCTTTTACAATTACATTCCATAAGTTTAGGCCAATTATATTTTTATTTTCACTCAATTTGAAATAATTTCTAATTTGCTTCTTCCAAATTGGCCATTCTGGCAAGCTATATACCAGATACACTCAGACTCTGAAGATGGCTTCACCATTTCCTGTGAGGGCTAGACTGAGTATTCTTCATGTGAATGAAAAATATCACCATGTACTGCAGGGTTGAATCATCCATCTCTAGGCGCAGGCTCTGGATGGTGGGTAGTGCTCTGGCTGGTATGTAGTACTACTCCTGTCTTCTATTTCTGTTCTCATCTCTCTAGCTACCCTGGCCATCATCAATGGGTTCAGAAGCCTGTGAACTCTATTATTAATCTATCTTATATATCTTTCTTTGATTATATAAACTTTGCTTCATATCTTGAGAATATTTACGTGTAATTATAATTTTCTTCTCCTCTTGTGTCTGTTGTTGGGACTCAAATCAGGTTAGTGAAGCCTCTCTCATTTAGCTACCTCCCCAGGTCTGAAAGTTATTATTTTAAATGTCCTTAGTTGTTCCAACTATCTATCATGTTTGTCTTGATCAATGTTTTCTAAAGTTAATGTACTTTCCTTTGGCTATTTTCTGCATGGTGTAACTCTCATACTTTCTAATTCAGTGTATCTGACTCTAAAGTGTTTCTCCTGTACACAGCATATGATTGCTCCTTTATCATCTCTGTCAGTAGGTACTTTTCATGAGTCATGTATTTATACAGATGATAGCTCTTAATGGGCTAGGATTAATACTGGCATCTTACTATTTGTTTTTCATCCCCCCTCCATGTTATTTGTTTATTCTTTCATGACCACGTTCCATTTGAAAAGAAATGTTTGTCTTTTTAGTTGTAAGCCTTTAATGGCTGATCCATCTCTCTGGCCCATGAATTTAATAGCACAAAACTTTCCTTTGATATAGCCTTCCATGTAGACCAGGATGACCTAAAATTCACAGAGGTCTGTCTGTCTCTGCCTCCCAAGTGCTGGGATTAAAAGTCTGTGCTATCACACCTGGCAATAAAGAGTAAAGATAGAATACTGGAATAGAAAAGGTTAGACTGGGGGAAGAGCCAGGGTAGGGGAGTGAATAAAAAGAGTGATAAAAACACTAAAGACTTTCCAATAGTCACATGGGAATCTCCTATTATAGAAACTCCCTGAAATACATATGAGTTAATAAAATGAGTTGAAATGGAGTTACCCTATAGTAGGGTAACAATGCCCCTACTAAACACTACAACCTAACAAATAAAAGCCTAGGGCCAGGAATGGGTTAGCTCATTTTCGGCTGTTGGTCAGTAAGCTCTCAAAGACACACAAACATTACAGGATATTGCTATTGCTCTTGGTTACTTCCTAGAGTTAAGAATAAATTAAGAAGCTATTGCTGAGGACATCACATTGAGTCACATGGAGAAATCAAGCCACATGGACCTAGAAACCTCACAGGCTAGATTCATGGTACTGAAAGAAGCTACCAGAGTAGAAAGGAATTTAAGCCCTGCTGTGAACCCTGCAAGCTGCAATAACGAATGGGTAGATAACACAAGCCAGTGGCGTGATAGTGGCATCAAGGAAGTAAAGAACCACTTTCTTTTTGGATTTAAGTTCCACTCCACAAAAGGAAACCCATACTTGTCACTATTATTGGGCCAAATATCCATTCCTAGACAGACAGACACTGAGGAAGAACCTATTAGCATTTCTTTGCTAAAGAAACATAGTATTAAGCTGACTCCTAGAGACGTATCATTATGCTGATAGATTAATTGATCTCTCAGTCCTCATTAGATAAGCTTCTTTTAGTATTAAACAGTGATTAACACAAAGAGCCACAACTGGCCAAAGCACAGAGAATAAAATACTGCAAAATGCCCTTAATACACACATGCTGCACCTACATCCTCTCAAGGCTCAGGGATATTATGTAAAAAGGGACAGAAAGAGTGTACAAGCCAAAAACTGTAACTACAAGGAGACAGTGTCGTCTGGACCTAGCAGAGCAGTCACACATATGAATTCATGACAGTTGTAACGTCATCTGCAAGTTCTGTGCAAGTCCAAGCCAGACCAAATCTTAACATGGAGAGGGACATGATATCCTACCTCTAGCTGGTGACCCACTGCCAATTGAGAGCTTCTAAGAGGTAGAATCCGGTTTCCCTAAGACTGTAGTGACTGGCAAATTGACCACACTCTAGTGGTAGGTCATATATACATCTAGGAATATTTGGGCAACACAAATAGGTACTGAGAGATTAAAAAAAGAATACAAAGTTGAGTGGGTAGGGAAGAAAAGTGGATCTAGGAATATGATTAAATATATGTTGTATGAAACTCTCAAAGAACTAATAAAATATTTTTTAAAAAAAAACATTTCTCAATATATATTACATAGTATACTATTTTAATTCTCCCATGTCTTTTATGATACATTTTAATGATCTTAACATCTAAGGATGGCAACATCTTTATTTACACGTATTTAGTTCCTTCTAAATCAGCGTGGTACTGATTGAACTATGTACTACTGATATTTACAATCTTTTCTCTGCCTATATCTCTACCTTTTCCCCTCCTTGAGCAGTTACTTCCATTTAATTAAAGCTGTGTATATCATATGCCTAGAAAGACACAGTATTTCTGAAATTACTTTAAATCGACACAACAAAAATCAATTTTTTTATTTTACTGATGTTGTTACACTTTCTATTGTATTTTTATACAGATTTGAATTGCTGTTTGATGGTCTCTCATTTCACTCTTAAAACTCCCCTTGTAGCATCTATAAAATTCCTTTACTATCTCCAAACGTTTGTGGAAGTGAACTTTGCTTTGTTAGTCTGGTTTTGTTGTTGTTGTTATTTGTTTGTTTGTTTTGGCTTTGCTTTGCTTTTTTTATAGGAGTACTCTCACTGGATATAGAATTACAAGTTGCCCAGTCTATTTGGCTAAGAAAGATGTGTCTCAGGAAATGAGGTGGACAGTGCCTCAGAATGACCCCTTAGTTGTCTTTGGCCTCTACATGTATATCTCAATAGGCATATGTTCATATGTTTTCTCTCTCTCTCTCTCTCTCTCTCTCTCTCATCTTTTTCCTCCTCTGCCTCCCTCCTAGTAACTTCTTTCCTTGCAAAATGTAACACAATTATGACCCTTTTACCTTGGTCACAAAAAACTTGCAAACTAGAATTTTCCACCTTAAAGGTCAAGAGATCCCAGGCAATACTGACTTCCCTGTGTCTGCTATAAGTGCCAGGAGACATTATCTGATTTTTTCCCAGTTTTGAATCCCTCAATTTTGATGACAACAATTGGAACATACTGCTATAAAGATAAATGCTAAGCATCCTTTGTTCCACCGTTTTCATTATGGCCTGATAATCACCATTAATTAGAAGCATTTTTTATCTGGCAGCTGCATATTCTAGAGGGAAACAAGTAAAATACTCAGTTTAGTACTTTTTTTTTTTTTTTGGAAATTTAGAAGTTATACCCTCAGTTGGAATACAAAGAAGTAACTAGAAAAACAATGCTTTGCATAGCAAACTTGCAAATGTTTGTTAAGAACCAGAGGAGTTTTGATCTACCTAATAATGATTTGTTTTTTATTTGATTTTTTCTAATTATTTATTAGATAAAATCATCTAAACCTTCCCTTTTTATACCTATGTAGTTCTAAAGCAAATGAGGGTCTTTAGTGAGGCAGAATTTTAAAACCACAGTCTACAGTTGTTTTCTCAGCAACCACCCGGGAGAACGAACTGCTCTGGCTAAGCTCTTCAAGGGAATGAACCACGATCTTGATGACTGTGGTTTAGTTCATTCTTTCTGGAACTCTACAATATACATGCCTTCTTGCACCTTTTTAAAATCTTGTTTCCTTTGGATACCTCTGGCTCTTCCCAGAGCTTCCTTCTCTTCCCGATTTCTTAGACAGTATCTCTGACTACTTTCATCTTCAGTTCTTGTGGTTTTCCCAGTGTCATCCTTGATTCACAGCTTTTTGTTGTCACATATTCCTGCTATGTCCTGGGTAAGCTTGTGTAATTTTTATGATGTGAATTATTACACATCTGTAGGTGGGACACAAAAGGTACATTTTCTACTTACCCCTACTCCAGAGCTCCAGGACCGTAGATACATATGCATCTTAAATGCCCCATGACAATCGCAAATTCAATATCTTCCAAACTATGATCAATCCCCCAGCTCAGCCAGTTTTCTTCCAGATGGCTCTGTTTCAGCACTACCACAACCTAACTAGTACTACAAGCTCAAAGATTAAGGTCATCTACAACTGCATCTTTTCACCATGTACATGACATCATTTTTTTGACCAATTTGACCTCATCTACAAATCTCAAATCTGTTCCTTCACCATGAACTTGATCCCTACTAGTAGAGCACATGACGGACCCCACTCTTCAATGAATACAGCCTTGACACAGCATTTCTGAAACTACTTTAAATCAACACAACAAAAATCAGTTTCTTATTTTACTGATGTCGTTACACTTTCTACATTGTACAACTCTCTCCCCTGCTTTATCTCCTCTTTCAAGCTTTTGAAGCAGCCTGTAACACAGTGATTCTCCTTCCATACCTCACCATTTCCACAGATGAACACGTTTCCCCTGTTGTGCCTTTGTCTTCTATCCTACTTTCCTCTCTCTCTCTCTCTCTCTCTCTCTCTCTCTCTCTCTCTCTCTCTC
>JANHMN010000001.1:216937304-216951672 GCA_030674055.1 Rhabdomys pumilio | reverse complement strand
TCTCTCTCTCTCTCTCTCTCTCTCTCTCTCTCTCTCTCTCTCTCTCTGTGTGTGTGTGTGTGTGTGTGTGTGTGTTTAGGAGAGTACTAAGGAGAATGTACATATGCATATGTACAGATATGTGCAGGTACAAGTATCCAGGTATCCATGTGCTTCCCAAGAATGTTAATTCTCAGTGTTTCTCTCCCAACTGCTTTTTAGTCTTACCTCTTCAGACAAGGTGGGACCCAGTTCTTTTTTCATTGTGTGATGAAGTACCCTAATAAAAGGAACTTAATGCAAAAGTGACTGATTTTGTGTTTCCATTCCAGTGGGGTACAGCACATAATAGTGGTAAAAACCAACCACTGGGTGGGGAAGCATGGTGGGAGGAGCAAGATGCCAGCTGGTCACATGACATCCAGACTCAGGAAATAGAGACTGAGTAGGAAGCAGGTTACAAAGCTTCAAGGTCCACCCCTCAGAGATTTGCCTCTTCCGCTGAGGCTATATCTCCTAAAAATTTCACAAGCTTTCCAAGCGGCTCTATCAACTGTGAACTGAGGGTTGAAGCATACAAACCCATAGAGAACATTTCACATTTAATCTATAACAGGGTGCTCCCAGAACCTAGAGCTTACCATTTCAGCTAGGCTGTGTGGTCAGCAATTCTTTAGAATCTTCCCCAGTGCTGGGGTTACAAGCTTACAACACCATGCCTGGCCTTTACTTGAGTGCCAACAATCCAAATGTAGAGTCTCAGTCTTGAGTAGCAAACACTGGCCACTAAGCCACCTCCTCAGTCCCCAACCTTCAACCTTCATCTTCATGTGCTCTCTGAATTCTCCACACTGACTTTGTCCCTGAGCAAAGCTAAGGTATCTGATATTCAGTTCAATGGGTTAACCCCTTCTTCCTCTTTTATATTAAGCTAAATTATCTATGTAAATGCCCTTCTCTGACACTAGGTGTTAGGCTCTAGTCTTTTCTGTTCCTACAAATGCACCTCTGTATAAGCACCCACTCCTCCTATTACAACCACAGAAGTGTCTCCTCCTTCTCCATTTTCTTTGAAGGCAGTGATTGCAGAACATTCACATTTGCATTCTCAGTATCTCTAAGTTCTCAGTAATTATTTACTAAACTAAAGAACATTGATTCTAGATTCTACCATTTTAAGCATGCATATGTCCACAAGATACTATTTCTTTTTCTGTTTATTTATCAGGTGCTGGACAATGAGCTAGGAGCTTCATACACATCTTCTCATTAATTTTTCTAAAATTCTGCAACATGACTTCAGTTGTTTCCCACACTTTATTTCTATGGGGTTAGAAGCTTAGATATTAACTTTCCCAAAATCAGATGATGAGAAGGAAATAAGCTACAGCATGAAGCCACATCTTGGACTCTCAGATCTTTCTGTAATTAAAAATATAACAACACTGAGAGCACAGGAATCTGTGGGACACCAGAAAGAGGTTCAGAGAAAAGATGTTCTATGTTTTAAACCTTAAAGATTAAATAGATTGATATTTTCTTGAAGTACTTAATAATTGTATATATGTCTCTCCATTCAGGATTCTAACACCAAAGGACATTAAGACATCACCAAATAATCTAATCTTCTCTGTCAATATTATCCTGATTATTCAGTCCTCATGATTTATGTGACATCTATTTTGTACATGAAAAGACTTAAAAAAAAAAAAGAGCCATTCTTCTCTGTGTTTCTGGTGTACAAGAAGAGGCAATACTCTCACTAAAATCATGCTATAGCAGATGGAGAATGCCATACCTAGAAATCCAGAGTTTAAAGTGGGTATCCTCAACCAGTAGAAGTGTCAGAGAAAGCTACCTGGAAGAGAACTCATGTAAGCAAAATGTTTAGACAAACCTCACTTGCAAGTTAAGGCTTTCTACCAAAGCATACCCAGGTCTCTCCATTCCCCATATCAAATGATTAATTTGTAATCATTTGTTGTAATTGTAATTGTAATTGTAATTGTAATTTGTTGTAATCATTAATTGTAATGTAAGCATATATTGTTTTTTATTTAACTATTCCAATTTTTATTTTAACATAAAAGTCAATAAGAGTTTAGTAAGGCCCATTTTATGTCAGGTATTTCCAAATCCCTGATATCTAGGCGTGAGTTAGACATAATTTCCATAATGAAGATATTGGGGAAAAAAAAAAGGAAAACTGTCTTAGTTAATTAGCCATCATTAAGTGGTTTGTTGGGGGAGAGAACAAGCTAGTCGTGTTCCAGATTGGGAATGAGAAAAGTGAGACCAAGGAAGGTTCCGTGTAGGAGCCAACAGCTGGGTCAAGTAGGAGGACACCAGAAGAGAAGGAATATTCTAGAAAGAGGGGGTGGAATATGCAAAGTCATAGAGGTGAGAAATATCACAGAGTTAAGTAAAAAAAAAAAAAAGGCGTGTGGTGGCAGCTATAGGAGGTGTTGTGTTTGGGAGAGTAAAAGGCAAAGCAGACGCACAAAAGTAAAATAGCAAGAAATAAGGCTGCATGATTAGAGAAGCCTAGATTTTAGATGGTTTTATGATTCATAAGATCAGTCCTAAGTAGCAAACAAGCTTCATGTATCATTAGCTTGAAGTAACAAAAGCTCTCTACTTACGGCATACACCAGCCCTTGGCCCATGGTAGCTCTGCTCCAGGGATCTTCTTTACACCAGGATCCAGGGAGAATAGGACTTGCCTTATAATGCATTGCCATTCTTATAAGAGTGCTAAAGTAGATATACTACAATACAGCCTGCAAAGCTACTGATTCAGTGTAGCACCTAGCATCTCTATTCTCAGCTTATTAGCGAAAGCAAGTCACCACTTCAGCCATGATGACAATAGGGTAGGTAGCAGGGAAGTCTAATTCTCCATTAAGGCAGAAAGATACAGTATCACAAACAAAAATGAACTATAGCACACCATCTGGGAAGCACAGATATTAAGATGTAGCTGGTGAGTGACCAGTGAAGTCTTTAACATGCTCTAGCTAATTTTGTATCATAGATAGAACTGGCCTTCTATGGGAAGGCTCTGGAATCAAAGACTGCAAAGGCCAGATACAAATATATAGCCATTCATCTCTTGGGCATCTAGCTTCTCACATACTGACTATACATCATAGTTTTAGTGTTTGCAATGGCTACAGTGCATATATTGATGGGCAATGATTTCAGCCACATCTCTAAAAAAACAAAACCATAGCCTGAACTGAATTTTAAACTCTGAGATGATATTATCGAGGCATGAAAAGAAGGTATGACATTCAGAAATAAATAATCTATGAAGGATCATGGAGGTAGAAACTACTTTAAAGAAAGTGCTATCTTATCACTAAGTTGAACTAACTAGGCAGTGGGGCATACACAGAAACACTGCCAACTTCTAAGACAAAGGTACTCATTTTCTCCGTCACCATGATAAAACACTATGCCCAAAGCATCTTAGGGAAGAACAAGTTTATTTGGGCTTATGGTTTCAAAGGAAGAAACCATAATTGAGGGGGAAGCATCACAGCAAGCTGCTATAGCAGGAAGTTGACACATCACGTTTTCAACCATAAACACAAAGCAGAAAGAGCCAACTAGAAGTGAGGTAAGGCCTCACTTCAAAGCCTGGTCCCGGTGACACATACTTCTCCAGCAAGGCTACACCTCCTAAAGGTTCCATAACATCCTCAAACAGCAAAAACAACTATGGACCAAGTTTTCAACTACAAGAGCCATGGAGGACGTTTCTCATTAAGCCCCATCACAAAGATCCAGTAATTCCTTTTCACCTATGAGTGTAAAGGATTTGTGGAAGCTTATTCACTGATGAACCATATTTTGAATTCCTGCAATGAAGTCTTTTTGATTGTGATTTCTTTCTTTACATTTAAAAATAGAACCACTATCTGTATATTACTATGCAATCTATGATCTAAGTTTATAATTATTGTGTATGTGTTCTGTCAATAACAGTTTTTAAACTGAGCTTACAGAAGCTTTAAACAATGACTTGGATGGGCACCTGCTGTTGAAGGAACTACTACAAGATAAAAATTTTTGCTTGTTTTTTCTTTTATCAAAACAACTAGGATTTATTTCATGTATTCATATGCTTGCTATATTTTTCTCATGTTATTTCGGAGGTTCTCCACCCAGATCGTCTATGAAAATTATCTGAGATATAAGTCAATAATTTTCTCTCTCTCTCCCCCTCTCCCTCTCCCTCTCCCTCCCACCCCCCTCTGTGCTGTGTGTGTGTGCATGCGCGTGCTTGTAATCTTGAAGTTGGAGACATTATTAGGTCTGAAATAAGAGGGAGGATATTTCAAAACAAACAACGTGTGAAAGTGAAAGCAAGCATTGGTATGTTTATACACCAATACATATGTATGCATATATATGTATGTACATAAATCTGTAGATAAATACACACGTACAAAGAGTGGCAGATATGGAAAAAGGTAGAAGGAATAGAGGGAGGAAGTGGGAGAGGGAGAGAGAGAGAAAGAGAGAGAGAGAGAGAGAGAGAGAGAGAGAGAGAGAGGACAGAGAAAGTAGAAAACCCATACCTAGGCATTTCTTTATACCACAGTTAAGTTTGAATCTAAATATAAATAAAACATTTTCCACCACAATTATTTTAGAGGTTTCTCTAGGTGATAGTAACATATAGCCAGGAATACCCTTTGGTTAGATATTTTTTGTTCTTTAAACACTTGGCTTTTAGGTGAATTTTAACATTTTTTCTTGGTTTTATCCAGTTCACTTCTGCTTCATTGTATTGAGATTGGAAACTAATATTTGTATATTTACTGCTTGCTCACTTAATAGACCTCATTTTGTGGTATTCTTATTTTTAATGAATGTTTCATATAGGCTTGAGACAAGATGTTTGAAGTTTTCAGTGACCAGAGTTCACTTAGACTACTTAATTAAAACATGCCACTATTCTAGACTGTAGGTTAGACTAGAACACCATCAAATTCCAGTTTCTAAGGGTCGTTGGTGGGACAATTGTTACTCTGTATTTGATGTTAGAAATCATCCATCTCTACTTTTTCAGTGGTTTTAAGACTATAACTCTCTTTTCTCTAATAATATAATTCACCCTCTGCTTTTAAAAATTAACTAGTTTTGTCTATTTTTTAAAGATATGTTATATTTTTAACTTTGTCTCCTGTACACAATACACATAAACCTATTTTCATTGAAGAAGTCAAACCAGGAATCATTCTCAGGACTTCTCTTTATTACACACTGTCTTATTCGCATCCACTTCCATACTGCAGAACCAATCCAGAAACAAGCCCATGCTGCAAAGGCAGAATCCAGTGAAGGGGGAGGGTGATGGCTTTTCCCAGTACAATGCATGTCTGAGTGAGCACTCCATATCACAGACAGACAGAGAGAAAGAGGATGTTTGGGTCAGGCTTGTTTGCTTTGTAACAATCTTCTTGCAAGAATTACTAAAGGGAATACTTGAGAAATACCTCCCACAAGAGAGGACCTATGCCTCTCACTTCAGCCCAAGCTCTAGAAGATGTCAAAGCACTTCCCAACACCCCACAAATGGACCACTTAATCACTAAGGACCCTTCAAGAACATGAATCCTCCTTAGACCACAGCTGGGTTTTTTTTTATTTTTTAATCATTTTAACACTCAGCATTCTATCTGGCCTAGCCTCTTTAGCTCTCTACCAATCCTGCCTTGCTCTGCTACTATACAGACTTGTGTGTTTAGATCAGTATCCAACATCTACTGTCTAGTCTATTTCTAAGCAAGCCCTCTATAAACATCTGCCAAGTTGGAAAACACTAAATTATATATGAAGAAACAGTATCTGAGAATTTACATAGCTTCCTCTGCATATTAAAACTGAGGTTATCATACTATATTTCAGCTCTAGTAGAATCCTAGAAGGATTTTGGACAATGTCTCATTACTTATCCATAAAGGTCAAAATGAAAATCAAACATTATATTATTATTCTCTACACCCCAGCTAGATCCTCCTGTGAGCTGCCATGCAATCCAATCTTTAGATTTCATTCTATGGGTCTCCATTCCTCCAAGAAAGCTAGGCATGCTGGGTAACTGTGCCCAAACCCGTTCCACAGCTGCTGCATGAATGAAAGCTCAGCCCAGAAGCCACCCTCTGAAGGGTGTCCCCCAACACCCACACTGGATTACTCACTCCACTGATCCTAAGGAAGACTCATTCCCTGAAATTCAACATCAACGTGAAAAATAATTGGTGGTTCTTTATCATAAAAGCTTCTTTAAGGGAGACAGAGACATTAAACAAAATCTAACAACGAACTTGCATTTTAAAGAAGACTCCGTCTTTTTTAGGACAGGAAGTAGGACGGGAAAAAAATGTAAAGGAAGTTAAAAGAGCAGGCTTTGAAATGATTTATCATCTTGGAGGAAAAGAAAAAAAAATGTCCCTGGGAACTTTCTCAGTATAAGAAGTGTGGATATTCTTGGCCTAATTCCTGTCTAGCACATCTCTGCACTGTTCCACTCTCTGCCACACCTCCCCCAGCCCCTATGCTAAGGAGTGCTCATTTGCATAATTATACTGCTTGACAGGGATGCCGAGGGAGAAGGCATTCAGTGAGCCAAGTGCTCTTCAAATGCCATCCATACCCACATCCCCCTAGACAAGGGGAATGGCTAAAATGGGGAAAGCTGTGTGCTGATATTCAAAATGCCTGTGACATATCGAATCAAAGTTTATCATGGGAATATTGGCCTGACGGCAGAAAAAGGGTGGCACATAGCCAAGGAAGAGATGTAAGGATGAAGAACTGAAATGGGGAACTTTAATGTTTCTGACAGTTCCTGGTAGGTGTTGAGGCTGAAGCAGTCTTATGAAAATGGACACCAGATACCAGATTAAATGAATTATCTTTAGGCTTCTCCCAAGTTGCCTGTAAATGTTCTGGTGTTTGATAATTTGCCTCTAAATACACATACTTGCTAGAATTTTTTTCTCGAAGCACCAAGGAAGATTACAGATGATACTGAGTAAGAAGAATTTTCAGGAGTAAAAAGGGTAAAACCTCATTTTGGTGAAGTTTCACATTAAAAGTCTCTGGGCACAGAATTTGCTATGGCAAGGGATCAAGAATTTTGCCTTAGACTATATCTGTGAAGGTTTCTAACCACTTTACCTTTAACTATCAGTGATGTTAACTGTAAAAACCGGTTAAAGCACTCACAAATAAGACACGCAAATTTCAATATGTCTTAGCTAATGGTTGCATTCAGGTCTTAGCCAGAACACAAGGCAGCAGAGTCTTCCTTTCTCCAAGTTACTGGGCCTTACTTTACAGCATAGACCCAACCCTAAGCACATTCTCCATCACTCCACACAATGGGTGTGCCCAACAGTGATCTTCATACATGGTCCATAGTGGGCTCTAACATTAGTCTTACTGCCTAACACCTGCCTTAGCATCCATGGTCATGAATTAGACTAATGTTTCTCTTGCACAATGTTCTATAATAGGAGATGTTTGGTCTGACTAGTTCATGCCTATGTACCCAATAACTAAATGAAGGTCTGCTATATGGTCAGCACTAAATAAATATCTAATCAATACCACCTAGATGAATGATAAAATGACAAGCTGAAAGTGAATACTCGAACCAGGATGGGCCCTGCACAGGTATCTGATGATGCTAATGAATTAACCAGACAGCTAAGACTTACAATGTAAACATGAGAGTTTACTCACCCAGTAAATGTTTCTGGACTATCCAGTAGAATTTATGTACTGGGACTCTGAAAATTACAATTCAAAATAAACATCTGTTCAAACAGACCTTACATTACATTCTGGTGTGGCATCAACACACGCACGCACACACACACAGACACACACAGACACACATACATAGACATACACAGACACACACACACACAGAGAGAGAGAGAGAGAGAGAGAGAGAGAGAGAGAGAGAAACAGAGAGAGACAGAGAGAGAGAGAGAGAGAGAGAGAGAATTAAGCCAAGATAAAGAGAGTCTAGGAACAAATATACAGTCCCCCCCCCAAAAAATCCCTTAATCCTGTGATAAGGCTACTCTGTTTTGGATGTGGTACTCATCAGGGTATTACTGATTTGAGCAATGAATAAAGTCACTGAGAAAACGCTGAGAAGAATGGGTTGGATGTGACTGTGCTCAAGTAGATGGGCTATCATAGAACTCAAACACTGTTACATTATGAAGAGCCTTCGGGGAGTTCAGGCTCAAAGAAAAATTAGCCTACAAGTCAATCTTTATTTGTTATTTATTTTATAAACATTTAGCTAAGTGCATACAAGGATCGCACATGGACTGGTATATAAAGATACCAAGACTTACTTTATTTATTTATTTACTTACTTACTTATTTACTTATTTTTGGTAACCCCTTTCCCTAAGGAGGCATCTGAGATGACGAGTCACATGATTTCTGGAATAATCAATAGAACTTGGAATACTGACTTACTTCTTTTTTTTCCTTTTTTTTTATTTAAAACACTTTATTTATCAATATTTGTATAAACACATACATGCATACATATATACATACACATAAATGATAATCAAACAATAAAATGCATTCAAAAAGTATGGGGGGGTGGGAAGAGTGGGAGGAAGGAGAGAAAGGGGAAAGTTAGTGTTCATATATGAAATTCTCAAAAAGGAATCCAGTTTTTCAAAATGTTCAACAGACCAACCAACACTTCATAATATGAAAGCAAATATGACCTACAACCATGTAGAAGGACACCTCAACTCACTACAAACTTTGAAGTTCAAAATAAGTTCAATAAAAAATTATTTCACCCAGCATACTAACACAAACCACAGTAACGTTTTATAATTCAAAGTATTTCTGAGAACAAGAAAATAGATTGTCAGGAACTAAGTCAGCAGAACCAGGGGTACACTGTGTGTTAATTTTTTTTTGTTTGTTTGTTTGTTTGTTTTTTATCAAATCATAATTTTTACTTTTTAACACAGGGGTTATAAACACAAAAATGCAGAATGTGGGGAAGGGGATGACACAGGAACATAGATGTTCAGGGGGAGTACAGATATCTTTCAAGTAAGTACTGACTTACTTCTATCGTTTATGTTGCTTTGCATTTTCCCATCATGAGATTTGTCACCATAGCAAGCACACTGAGTAGCTGTATAAAACTCATTATGTTATGTTTTTTGAAGCCTTCACTAAAGGCAAGGGTATAGTCTTAAAAGATTTAAAGCCAATACCATAGAGCTGACTTCCAGGCAGAATCCCCAGGGTCCTATCCTATAAGCATAGTCCATGTGGCCTGAGATTAAATTTAAAACTAGTTAAATTACGTGCAAATCATAAAGCTATTAGTTTTCAGTAAGCAATGCAGGGAAATTATTGCAAGGAGCAGTCACGAGGGTTTTGAACCTTCATCGGCAAGTTATAAATCACGACCAACTGCTTTTCATTGTTACACTGGCTGAAAATCAGAACTTGGCCCCACAGGGAAACATACAGCTACCACATAGCAGATGCGCCTTAATTCGCTCTTCTGGCTAAAGTTCTACACTTCTGTCAGTCTCATTCTACCTTTTGTTTCTATCTATAGTCCACAGTGGATTGCCAACATCCTGCAGTTTTAGCCTCCTGGAGCCTTTGTCACTGATTATAGCTGCTTTCAATGCTATAATAAACTGGGGGAAAATGATATTCTGTGCCTGCAAATCCTGTTCATCTCATCAGGTATGTGAACTGAAGTACAAGTGTCACCTGATCACCCTTGAATTTACAGCTCTTGCCAACACATCTTGCTTTGCACTTTCTAGCTCTGCTTTAAAACTTCATGTGTTCTATACAAAGCACTTCTTTCTCCAATCCCTTCCCCAAACTGGCCACTGCACATGGAAAGTCACCCAGTTACACACCCATCATTATGAAGGCTACATCCCTGATTCATGCCTTCTGCTTCCATTCTGCATGCAAACATGAACCAATTGGCTACCTTTACCCTTACAAAGATTATAGTTTTGACCCTAACATGCTGCTTGCTGGGACTTTACTTGCAAAAGAGGTAAAATCGGGTAACTGGGAGGGTTGAGTCAGCTTGGGAATATCTGAGAACGTACTTCCAAAGAAAAGACTTAACACGAAAACTATGATCTGAGGAAACAGGGACCATACAAAAGAACTCAGTGAGGAGTCAGTGGACCTTGAAGGGTGAGGAAGCAGAGTTCATCAGTGCCAAATAGAAAGTGTTCTGAACCACTAGCAACAAGAAAACTTTGACATTCCAGCTACATTGGCTTCAGAGAGGAAGCCAGTGATGCCACTCCTGATGGGAAAGTATCAGTAAAAGGAAGGACGATCAACCTACCTGAAATGAGGATGCATAGAGTTAAGGGGAGGTTAGACTCTGGAAGAGTCTGAAAGAAGAAGTTGAGTATCCTTTAGTAGAGATGGATATGACCAACCAGGAAGAAAATGGTACCTTGATGTCAAAGAAGAATAGAAAATTCTATTTACATAAAGAAATTGTTCAAGGAAATCTCTTCTGTTTTGACCACAACTTTTGGAATGTAATAAAGGTTTCCTAAATCTGGCTTGATGATACAAGTGACATCAAACCTAAAAAGCAAGAGAAACACCCAAGTATTTGCACTAAGAGTCACAGCGGACATAGAAGCAAAGTAGGGTTTTATATGAAAGGTGTGTCATAAAAGTAATTCTCAAATAAGCACCTCCTGCCTCCTATTTTAACAATGCCACTGACGTTTGGGCTTGGGATTGCCAAGACCAGTACACTTGAGAGCAGTATCCTAGCAGCTTTTTCAAAAGATAAGGATAATATTGTTGTCCGAGTATATTTGCATTGAAAAACGCTTGCAGTAGAATTAAAAGTGGGCATCTATATGTTATGTTATAACATATAGATATATATTTTATAATATATATAATATATATTTGGATGCTATAATGTTGCAGAAATGGAAATATCAACTCTATAGACTTCTACGTATTTGGGTAGGTGGATGAAGAAACTACCAAATTTTTTTTTAAAAATCAAAATTGGTTTTTCCCTATATTGGTATTATTTATTCATTAGAAAGTAAATGCTAATCAAATATCAGATCACTAATGCTAAATTAGATATGGTTCAAGCACAATGCTACCTCCTCTTTTGCTTAGACCCTGACTAAACATGCAGTCTTTTCATGTGTAAGAACATGGCCTAGCACATGATAAAGCCGTATGTGTATCTTGTCAACAAGACTGAAGATATATTTTTTAAAAATGTTTTCCCGAGTCATGAGAATCAAAGGATAGAACTAAATCTAATCATTTCAGATCAGTCTCAGAATACTTCTTGATCCCAAGCAAAATAGAACAAGAAGAGAGTTAAGCTGCAAAAGTGGTTGAGGATTTGTTTACATGCCAGTTATTCCAAGTGTTGACTTTTTAGCCCTGAAGTTGAGAAAAATCCTTAATGCTTGAGTTAAATAAAGTGGGAATTATATGTTAAATTAAATGTGATTTTTTTTTCAAAAATCACAATTATGTAAGTTGATAAACAATGTGGTTTTTTTTTTATCATATTAGACAAATTCTCAAGAGACATGAAGGGAGAAAAGATATAGTCACTAACATTAATTATGCATTCAGATCCCTCTGGGGAACTGTTTTTATTTGCCTTTGAGCATCTAGTGCTTTCAGATGTCTTCCAGAGAATCTGTAGACAGCATTTCTCCATCCTTGACTGAGCCCACATTTAAAATCCTAAAGTACAATAAAGAAGCAAAGCTTTCCAGGTACAGAATTCAGGACGTCATTCAGTCAGTCAAAAAGTAGCCTTGTAATTAATGCGCACATTCTTATCAATTGCCTCTGCTGCAAAAAGTCCACAGTGGGAAAATGACTCTGGCAGAAAGTGAAGAAAATAATAATCTAATCTCTCTATAGCTTCTAAAAGGAGCCTGGCCTGGGGTATCTCAGTGGGTAGGGTAGTCTCTAGACTATGCAAGCCTCCAAGTTATATAACTATGTCAATACACACACACACACACAGAGAGAGAGAGAGAGAGAGAGAGAGAGAGAGAGAGAGAGAGAACTATCTGAGTCTAAATTTAACATGCAAAAGAAGAGCACTCTTACCACTTAAATGTGAAATGTCTCCAACCGTCTCATCTGTATGGATGCCTGTCCCCAGCTGCTGATGCTGTTTGAGAAGGCTGTACGACCTAGTATGTAGCTGGTAGAAGTAGGTCCCTTGAAACTACCAGTCTGTGCTATCTGCCCTCTGGTCCAGAGTCATACAAGGCATTTTAACACTTGATTTTCCTCAAGAATGGCATCGTGTTTTCTCTTACATGATGGACTAAAATCTCCGTGTTACTGTGAGCCAAAATAAGCCTTCTCTCACTGAAGTTGCTGCTGTCCAGTATTTTTCCATGACAATACAAATGTAAATAATACATATACCTGAATTGTTTTACCTTTCCTGAAAACAGTCATTTTAGCCATCTCAGTTTAGTTTCAAATATCATGTAGGTTATAAAACATTATGTTGTATCAGTGGGAGTATTTCTCATTAGAAATCCTCCAAGGTCTCCCAGATACATGTCCCCAGTGGACCACCTACATGCTTTTCTGAATGTGGTGATAGAACTTCCTTTGCATTAAAGAAAAGATTTGTTTTTGTTGTTAAAGGAACTTATGATTATATTTCAGGAAAACCTTACTGCATATAGCTGTTCTCAACACTACACCTGAGAGACTGTTCCACAATGTATGTCCTTAAACTTAGCCCTGGATATCATAATTTGTTAGTTTGTAAAGTAGTCTTAATGTGTGTGTGTGTGTAGGGGGGATGTATGTGTAAAAGTTCACAAGTAATTTTGATACTCACTTTAGTATAAAAATTTCACTCATATAAATCCATGGGTCATAAGTCAATAACAACTTATTCATACAAAAATCAGTATTCTTCAGGTTTGAGATACACAGACTCGGTTACAAAACTCAGGGCAGAAAATCTGAATTCAGAAAATAGGGTAAAGTGGCCAGTCTGTATGTGGAAACACACAGCAGGTGTGAAAGGCAGAGGTGGTGAGAATCAAACCAGAGCTGACTCAGGGCAGGGCAAACAAATGTAGGAAGCCACGCCAGAGGGCTGTAGACAGAGGACCGGCCAGAGGTGTGCAACTCTTCTCTCAAGAGAAAAATAAGGATAGAACCTAGTGAAAGAAGAAAATAACATTTCAACAATCTTAGGGCTTAATCTTCTCTGGAGCACTGTATATTGTCTACTGAAAGGAAAAAGGTGGTTTGAACAAAAAGAGAAAAATCTTAACCAACAAGGTATCCCAGATGCACAACTCCAGTGAGAAAAGCCATAATAACATTCCTGCTCCAGAAATTACTAATCTCATAATAACAGGCCCCAATGAGAATGACATGGGAGACATTCCAGACAAAGAATTCAAAAGCACTGAACTATGTCCCAGCAACTCAATGAGAATATGATTATATTACAAGAAAACCAAAACAAAGAGCTGAATGAGGTGAGGAAGTCAATCCAAGACATGAATAATATTCAATAAAGAGCTAGGATTCCTGAAGAAAACCCAAATAGAAAAAACACTGGAAATAAAAACCAAAGTTAGACAAATAAAACCCTCACTGAGAAGCATCACCAACCGAACAATGGGTAATGTGGAAAACTGTCAGAGATGGAAGGCAAAGAACAGGAATTGGAACACTCGGTAAAGATCAATGAGAACATTTTAGAAATTTATAAGTGGAACATGGGGAGACTTTTGACACCCCCAAAAAACTAAACCTTTGAAATTGGGGCATTAAAGGAGAAGAATACCATGCTAAAGGTACAAGGAATGTTTTCAATGTAGAAGAAAAATTCTCAAACCTAAGGAAATACATGCTAGTCCAGGTATAAGAGGCCTGCTGAACATCAAATATAGAAACAGGAAAAGAAACTCTCCAGGATGTATTATAGTCAAAATACTAAAACACAGGGTAAGGGGTGGGTATTGAATGTCCATCATAATAGCACCCAGGTACTTAACAGAAACCTTTAAAGCCAGATGAGACTAAAAAGCATTTTAACATCTATCATCTAACAGACCACAAGTGACAACACAGACTTCTGTATCTAGGAAATTATCTATTAAATTTGAGGAAGAGAGACTAGAGGGATGGTTCAAAGGTTAAAGGCATTAGTTGCTCATGAAGATGACATGGACTATGTTCCTAGTACACACACACACACACACACACACACACACACACACACACATACACACACACACACACACACACACACACACACACACACACACACACA
>JANHMN010000001.1:216877386-216937294 GCA_030674055.1 Rhabdomys pumilio | reverse complement strand
ACACACACACACACACACACACACACACACACACACACACACACACAAGGCAACTCACATCTATCTGTTACTCCAGTGAGGCATTGCATACACATGGACATACATGAAGGCAAGACACTAATTATATATATGTATGTGTATATGTATGTATGTATGTATGTATGTGTGTGTGTGTGTGTGTGTGTGTTATATGAAATTGAAGGTTAAATAAAAGCTTCCCACAATAAAAAAGATTAATTTATGACCATGAAACATTCCATATAAAAGGTAATGGAAGGAATTCTGACTAAAGAGAAGACAGATACACTTAAGTGGCTAAATAAACTATATCAGATCAGTAAATCAAAAGAAGTGTAGGAAAACACCAAAGAAAATAAATGTTAAAATGAGTACATCTAATATATGAGCCAGAGTTAATTTAAAGATAGATGAATTTCATTGATTATATGAATATTCCTTTTGATCATATGAACCAATGATTTGCATTAGAGTCCCTTGCAGAAGCATAAATAAGGGGGTTATTTTCAGTAGCATGGAGCATGGGTAAACGACTAGAGGCTACAATCCTGAAGAAAATTGTTCTACTTCTCTCAGTTACCATTATCTGTAAGTAAGTCCTCAGAGAGAAATAAGGTCTTCCTGCTCCATAACAGGATATTGACAGGACCAATCGTGGGCAAGTTTTACAAAGGTAATAACAGATGCTGAGAATTTAAAAATGAGGTTTTCATATCATGCTCAAAGACAACTGTCATTGTCATTCCACCCTATGTTGTGGCTCTTTCTTTCTGTTGCCTCTGTGGTGATGTTCACTGAGCCTTGCAGGGATTATATAGACCTTCCATGTAGGGCTGATCATTTAACAGTCTCTCATTTTCAGAGAATCCCCCAGGGGAACACTAGGACTTTTTCTATTGAGTGCAATAATTTTCCCTGGATCCCTGGATCCTTGGACTTATGCGGCCCTCAAACCTCAATTTGGGCATTGGAAATGGCTTCAGACTTGAGAAGTTTACGGATGACTCCTGAAAGAATCCAGCTATTTCAGTAGGAGCCACTGCTAGGAAGAACTCCTTGCTGTCTGACTTGCCCAAAGGCATTGTTGGACAGCTGAACTGGATTCTCTTTGCAGAGGATACTGAACTGAATACTAGCTGCAGCTGAGTGCATGGTGCATCTCAATTACCTTGAACAACTGGCTGTGCTACCTTGAGAGAAGGGAAGGTACCTGCTAGCCTAGATCCTATGACATAGATGCATTAGAAATTGATCTTGAGATATCTTTTTCTCTTATATATTCTAAGTCTGTTGCTGCTTCTGATAATTGTATGGCCAACCATTTTGCTGCTGCCCTGGAAAGATCAAGTAAGGTCCATGAGCCTTCTTCCGCTGCTGCTGCTGCTGCTGCTGCTGCTGCTGCTGCTGCTGCTGCTGCTGCTGCTGCTGCTGCTGCTGCTGCTGTACGCTGTGTATACAGAATAAGAGGAAGGGCAGGATGTGCTGTTTCCCCCTGTCTCAGGCCAGTTCCTCTCTTATACAGTGTTGCCCAGATGTCTAGAGCTAGGAGATTCTCTTCTGTGTTGACACTTCACATCACAACTGTTATCATTTTAACACTTTAATCCCAGAGTCATATGATCCGTCTTGTTCATTGGCATCCTCATATGTCTCCAGAGAAGAGTAGCCAGTTCTTCCACGTGTAGCATCCTTGGCTTAAGGGATCTTTCCAGTGACATCACTGAGAGATTGTACCTAAGTATCTGGTCATCTAAGATGGCCATAGACAAGGAATTTTCTCCACTACTAGTGACAAATATTTTTCCGTCTTCCTCTAAAAGATAGTCTACCTCTTTGTCTTTGTAACTAGTTATCAATCAAACTACAATGTGCAACTGTTGTCAAACAAATGACAACAGAACTACCTGAACAGTTCTTCCCTGAGCATAGAATCAGGGGAAGTCTCTGTTCAAATTATTATTAAGTATCTGCAACCCATCATTCATAAATTTGTTCTGGTGCTTTCCTCTACCACAGTTTTTTTCCTTTTACATTATTACTTATTCTTCTCAACAAATGCCATCCACAAAAACCAAGCTGCAAGGAATGAAAGATGCCATTTTTAGGAAAATAAATGGAAGTTAAGATCATCATGATCAGGAAAATGTGTCAGGCTTGGGAAGACAAATATCACATTTTTGGCTAATATGCAGACTCTTTTGCAGCCATGCCAAAACAAGTCCACAGTTTCTCCGAGTACAAAAGTCTAAATGGAAGATTTTCATTTCTTCAAGACAGAACTACTTGGGTAGTAGCTAGAAGACACTATGGTCTCCACTCTTGCTATTTAGGGTACTCATTCTAGACTCCCCTGCTTTCCCTACCCCTATTTACCCTGGATTTCTCTAGCTCTCACCCTTCTCAGCGATGTCTTTCATCTCTGGGTCTAACTTGATGACACTGCTCACGTACCTTGCAAAAACATTTTCCTTTAGTCTTGGATACCAGGGCTGCTGCTCAGCTCCAGCAGATCTGGAAGTTACCCTTCCTAGGCTTTACCCCTCAAGAAGAAGAAAATGTATTCCTTTTTCTCTTTCCTACCCCCATGCTCATTTCCGGGGTCCCTGCAATGTGACTGTCCAGTAAGGCATGCATAAGTGTGAAAAGGAGCTGGCTTACCTAATTCAGCTTCAACACTTCTGTGTCCACAAATGACCCTTTGTGGAAGGACACCATTATCACCCCTAGGCTGCATTCACTAATGTATTGGGGGGACTCATTTCCCAAAGCTTTGGGGGAATGGATCACAAACAGCCTTCCCCCTACCCCATACCATTTCTATTTAGGGATGATCACTTTCCCACAGCCAGGGAAGAAAATGCAGCCTACTACCCTGCACTACAACCCTTGTAATAATGAGCTTGAACTTCTTGCCAAAGCGAGCATTAGAGAAGCACTTAGATGAGACTGGAACTCTCCACATTGTCACTTTAAGGCAAAGACCCAGAGTCATAGCAAATGTTGTAACACACAGGACAAAATCCATTGCAGAAATCTCAAACTTCTGCACAGTGAGGTTTTGAAAATTTGTACAAGATAGAATGAAAACCAAAACATCGAGCCGCTGTGGGTGATGCCTCCCAGTATCACTCATTTTACAGTCTCAATAGTTTCACAAAGAAATGTGTGAGCATCTGGCTTATATGACTCGTAATGCCATGAACACCCTTCTTACATTGTTATAATCTTCTATGTCTCCATGCTCTCTTCCAACCAGAAATACCTACATGGGATTTCCACTGTTTGAGTAAGGAGAGTACAGAGCCTGTTGAGCATTGTGTTGGTGGTGTGGATGGCCATAGAAGAGTCTAGCTATAGAGGTGCTAAGCACAGATAGGTAGCCGCACCTAAAGCTCTGGCATTCTTAGGAGGTTACCTCTGCAACATAGCATTCATTGTTGCTTGTGAAAGCTTAACTTTCAGGGACTATTTCTCTACCTCTCCCAGCAACTCATGAGCTACCTAATGTGTGCTAATAAGTGCCCGTTTGAACATGATAATACTGACTCACAGAGACAACCAACAGGCCAATAGCTAGTGAAGATGAGATGAAGTGGACCAAATATGCCATTTCCACAAGATGCCAGCTGGGTACAGAGAAGCCTGGTCTTTCTTACATAATATACTGTCTTACTACCTTTGGCTTTGTCATTCTAAGCCAGCACCTATAGATTACTTAGCTGTCAAAATGTAATTCTCTAACCAAAGAGGTTTTCCAGTGACTTACAGTGGATACCTTCATCAAAAACATCTAAGTGCTACAAACATGATCTCAAGTGACTCACACTGGCCATCAGAGACTCACTTGCTCCTCCAATGGTGGTTGTTTTATGACTCTGAGTTGCTTTTAACTGAGTAAGTGCCACTAGATAGAAAGCTAAGGTGCTTTATTTTTGTTTTTGTTTTGTTTTGTTTTGTTTTGTTTTGTTTGTCAGATGGAAGACACACTGCTATGTACAAGGATAAGGTAATGCTGATAACTTAGAGGGACTAAGAGGTATTCTGAAAGGACGGTGTGTTCTGCGTTCTGTTCCTGTGTTGTTTTCATGCATGCCTTTAGCATTCTTTGACCCAGACATATTAATGACAGGAAGAGGGAGTCTCATCTAGAAAATGCCTGACAAATTGAGAGGACAGAGATTCAATAGATGGGCAGAAGCAGACTCCAAATCCATGTACGTTCTGAATGATGAGATTCTTGATAAGAGCAAGTGTTTAAACCTGCCTTAACATACCCTAGCCATACACCAACGTGATCAGAGAATATGAGCTCTGTGTCTTCATCATGGATGCTGCTAGAGGAGAACATTTACAAATAATCATTATAACTCACAGGAAAGCTTTTCAAGATCTCAGTATCTCATCACGACCTGTGTCTCATACCCTCCAAGCACCAAGAATTCCACCACCTTCAATAGTGACTCTGAAGACAGTGTTTTCTCATTTCTTCTTCACCTCCCTTTGTGGAAAGGTAATGCATAAGCACTTAATTTTGTCTCACTGTGACTATAAGTATCTTTGGATATTATCCTATTATTCAGTATTTTACACCCAGTCTTGAAGGATGTTGTCAGTTCTAAGTTTTAAGATATGAGTTATATCTGTGTGAAAAGCCATAAAATTAGTATTTTTGCAAAACACTGACTCCTGAATCAAGAATGTCTGGTATGTGATAACAGAATTTCTATTTCAAAGCCCTAATATGTCAACGAAAACTATGGCTGTCTTCTTTGTATAAGGTTATAAGTATAAAACTAACAAAATTTGCTAATGGTAACATCAATGGAAACGATGAAGCGTCACGACAAAAACATAGGTTTGAAGTCAAGAAAGTGATTAGAAGTTGTAGTCCTCTACACCCCATGCTTTCCTCTAGACTTCTGGTCACAATGATGACAGAAAGGTAGTTCACACAGCTAAGTATTACAGATGTGGAAATTCTAACAGCTGGCCTCAAAACCTCAAGTTATTCTTCAATATGTAAGGTTCTAAAACACACAATAAATGCCAGAAGATTCTCCTTCTAACCTGAATTCATATAGAATAGTTTGCAGTTATCCTGGATGAATGCAGATATTCTAAAGAGACATTTGTTCCTTCCAGATGGATCCCAGTGAATTGGAACTATCACAAGAGATTCATGCATTCTGTGGAAGAAACATTCTTAAGCCCTGATGCTAGCCAGAGAGAAATCTAGTCTTCCAGAAAGACATTTCACAAAGTGCCTTAAATAACATGCAAGACAGACCTGGACTCAGGAGCCAAGGCAAAGATGTGTCAGTCATATCCAGGCCCACACATTTATCAGAACCACTTAGTCACACATGCCTCTTGGTACCATGTCAATGCCTTCAAAATGGATCTCTTTATTTGTTCATCTTTCAAATGTGACCATGTTGAGTTAATTTATTTTTTCTATGCTTTATTAATGTATTTCTTTAATTGGCCTATTTAGCCTGTGTTGCCAGGGCCCAGTCTTTAACCAAACTTTTGCTAACATTATAAACATAAAAAGCAAACCAAAAGCACTAGCAATATCTACACTCACTAAGCATCTATACTAAAGTATAGTCATGCTGCTTCCACTAAATTTTTATGTGCTATTATACAATTGTTAACTATTCAGAAGCCATACCACAGACAGAGATGTCTCAGCATTTCTCAGCATTTGCTGTGGTTTATGGATGACAAGCGTTTAATTTCTTGTACATTAACATGTAAGCAGACATGTACACAGCTGAAGTTATGTGAAAGTATACAATTTCCCTAACCATGTACTTCCTTCAGAGTTCACACACATACAGTGGTTCAGGCAGGAATGCTGTAAGAATTACCATGAACTGGGCAGCTTAAACAATAGAAATTTCTCTAACACTTACTTATGCAAAATGTATTTCTCTAAGACTTAAATATGAGCACATTCACACAGATAGCTTATTAACAGCATGTGCTATAAGTCAGAGGGTTTCATTCTCGGCTGATTCAATGTTTTCCAATGAATCAGAAAATAATAAATGTAAACACTTAAAACAACACAAGTTTCTGGAACACTTAAAGACTGTCTAAATTATTAACACAGCCAGGGTAAACTGTATTCAAGACTAAACAGAGGGTCAAAGAGAGGCCAAGTTTTCATCCCCGTAACCATAAGTGACTCAGAATGGGACTGTAGCTATGTGGTCTACCAGGAAGGTGCAAACTCTGTCTAGCATGCTGGGTGGAGTAAATCTCTGTGATCCTTACCCTCAGCAATGTCTGTCTGCTGTTGTTAGATCCCACTAGGACCTGGGTTCCAAACTATGTATGATGCATGTATTACAAGTTTAAAATCTATGAGCACATATAAAGAAATTCCTGTCTATAAAATAAAATAAGGTAGCACTTGGCTCAGAATCTCAATCCATCCCAATCACCAAGTAGCTAGTTTCAATAGAAGTCGAAAAGACTATGTTGGTAAAGCTCTTCTGTAAGTAGAATGCATTCAATCTGTGCATATACACAGTCTCTACTTCCTGCTACCTACCAATCAATTCTGTCTTGAGCTATCTTTAGTAAGACATATGTTTTCATGCTAGAGGTCTTCTTTATTTTAAATTGGATTTAAGCTAGCATTGTCTTGAGCAGCCTTACATTCATAAAGGATTGAAATGATCAAGAGACCCATTTGTCTTAACTACAGACTGCTGCCAAAGAATAAATGAGATGTACCACTGGTATAGGCCTAAGCAAAAATGTACAGTTCATGAAATAAACTTGTCTCCTAGCAACCCAGGTGTTTTTTTGCTGTTGGCAAAAATTCTTTCTGATGGAAGGTTCAGAAATCACTTGGTGTCCTGTCCTTGTAAAATATGTACTGGTTTTTGGCAACATAAACACATATTTTGACAAGAAGGATTAGCATTTCAAAACATGAATTTTGTGTGCAGTCATTCAGCCCATTAACATGTAGACTTGAGTATCAGCACACACATGCAGATTTTATTAGGCTGATGATGGTAAGCTAAGTTATTTCAGCGATTGTGCAGATTAATAACAATACCAATCCATTTGCTCATTTCCATTAGGAGTCTGTTCATTCTCAACATCTATAAAGTTGAAGTGGGGTTCTCCCCCCCTTAGCTCCATAACCCTTACCCCACTTGCCTTTGGCCACATTAGACATAGTTTTATTCATACTTATAAATCATTAAATCCCTAAACTCTCCCAAGATTTGACTATTGTTGCTTGAATGCCTCCTTGAAGGTTTCAGTTCCTTTACAATTTGCACTGTAACATAAACCAGTTAAAAGAAGTCCTGCCCCCTATGTGGAGGAATTTATTTGGACATAAGATATCTACCCTTAGCTAACTTATGGTGACTATAAAAGGACTAAATCCAGGCCCACATGTGCAGATCTAGACAGATGTGCAGGGGTGAAGTAGAGTTCTATCCTGCTTCTTAGCTACTCTCTTTACACAAGGCCCTGAAAATCTGATAAAAAATAATCAAGATCTAGCTAGAGATTCTTATTGATTTTAGTTATGCCTGATTGATCCACAAATTAACCTCAGAAATATGCAAGACAGCTTCGCAAATACTTCCAGGGGTCTATAAGGCATTGTAGCCCCTAAGCATATTAAGGAATGTCCCATGCCTTCAACTTATAAAAAGTCATAGTGTGTAGAGACTGCAAAGAAGAACATGAACTCCTGTTTCCTTTCACTCTTCTCAGGCATAAGTATGGTTTTGAGCAGAAGAAGAATAAAAATAGCAATAAAAAGGATAGAGGAATAAGGAAGAAAGAGGGGGAGAGACAGTGAGGCAGTAGAGGAGACGAACACAATTATCACGACAAATTCTTCATGGAATTCATAATTCATTCCAAACTCAAATTTAGGAGTCTCTATTTTGAGCAAAGAATTTGGGATCTATCATCAGTCTGACTCTTCCCAGTGAGCAAATGCTCACTTAGTAAGCAGAAATAATCTCGATTAGCAGATAATTAAGTAAAAGCATCTAGATTACCAGTTTAGGAAATACTGTCAAAAGATACTAAACAAAAAAAAAAAAAGCTTCAAACCGTGTGACTCACAAGCTAAGCTGTTTGTCTCAATTCAAAGGACTTGACTCTTCCCCAGCATACTGGACAGTGTTTGTGCATCTTCCCTTTACAAGTTTCTATTGACTACGACTCTCAACAGCTAACTCTGACTAGCAAGATCTCCATCTGTACTTGGCTTTCCCATTGTCAAAAAAGGCCTAGATCGATGATGGCACTAAATTTCCATATTTTAAAAGGATCATCAGCCTAAGAGTCAAGAGACTTATCTAAGTGACCTTAGGAAAATCCCATGATTTCTACAGAGTTTGATTCCTTGTTTTAAATAAAAATGATATTGAGAGAGGTGATCTTTTATATTCCATTATGCTAAATTTGTTTATCATTTGCAATATCTAAAAGCAAATGGCTACTTAACTGTACCATAGGATATTTTGGAAAACAGATAAGATGATGAAGTATACAGAATATTTTAAGATAATTAACTGAGCCAAATATTATATATACCTATGTCAGACAGTTTGGCTAATAGTATTAATATGGTATTCCTCTATCCTCTAACCTCTAATGCTTTTTGAAAATTTCATAGTCTTTACTGTGTTAGGCCTAGGGGTAGAATTCTAAGACACATTTATGCATTTGAAATGTATTCTGTCGCATTTAAATGTAAATATCTGTGTAAAGACTATTAAAATATGCCCACAAAATATTATCTCATGGATTCAGTAGCAAGGAGATCTTCTTGAATTATAATTTTCTTCCATTAGTATCTACCTACTCTTATATATTAAATTCATAAAAAGGGATTCATCTGCCATGTCATCAAAACATGGTCTAAGCCTGAAAGAAACAACGACAACAACAACAACAAAAATGTGAATTGAATACTTACATTTTGGAAGCAAATTAAGACTTAGAACATTTGTTTTTAGTGATAATGAGACCAAATGTCACCTTTGGCCTGCTGCTCATGCTATCAGACTTAAATATTCATAAGAAGGACAGGGCACAGAGACACACAAGGAAGGAGGCAAACTATAATTTTACAGTAGGCCACATTTTTTATTTCGTATGGGCCAATCTTCTCTGAAACTTATTACTTCTCCCAGCCATATTCTCTCCTTTCCTTGAACCCTCTAGGCACCAAAAAAGGAAGTTCATGACTCCCAGGGCAGCAGCCCTGGCTCTAACATTAATTAATGCATCCCCAGAGATGGAGAACAACCTAAGCACTGTCTGACATTTCAATGAGCTGGGAAAGTGTTCTCAATATCTAACATTCAAATCATGAATAAATGTCTACATTAGCATTGCAAACACTATCAGTAAAGTCCAGGCTGGGGTGGGCCAGAACCAACTTGTTCTTTTCCTAATTTCATTTTTTTTAAAAAATATAAGAGGAAAAATTAAACTGTTAGAGAATGAATGGACATCCCAGACTACACATAAGTGTGTACGCGCATGTGCATGCATGCACGCACGCGTGCACACACACAAACACACACAAACACTTACATAAACATACATACAAAATATTGTCCAAAATGTTACAATTAGTTAGGCTCTTCTGCTTGACCCCACAGGCTGATCATGTAATAGAATCATGTAATAGAATATTTGAAGATTTCTGTAAGTTCTTGAAGTCAGAGTGTATCTGATAAGACCTAGGGAAATTCTGCATAAGCATCATGTTTTAGCATGATGTGGAAGGAGTGTTTTTTCAACTGAAGAATATTTATAACCTATATATAACAAAGTTCACTCTAAAAATACTTGTGTAGGGTTTAAAAATGCTTGAGTTCTGCAGCCACATTCTCAATCAAGAGACGACATGTTTCCAACAAACATTCATGCATGCCTCTTAGAATCAAAATCTTTGTGAAAGAACAACTTGCAAATTCTAATACTTTCCGATCATAGCAATGCAACTTCATTGAACTAATATTAGCAGTTTTACCTTTTGTCTATTCTTCAGTTGGCCTTTCCAAGAACTGAAGAATAAGAAACTCTGGTTTCCAGAGCAATAGCCTTGAACCTGAAATGTGTGAGTTTTCACACCTGACAAAGTCTAGTACATCCTTCTTTATAAACTCATTAAATTTTGACATCCTACCTGAGAAAGAATTATTGCCTGGCCCAATATCACAAATTCTTTTCTGTTGAATATTGTCAAAGTTTTCTACTTTCACATTTAGATCCTCTTTTGAGAACTTAATCCTTGCGTTTGATGTAAGATATGATTCACCTTCTGGTTTTTTCTTTCCCTGCACATGGCTAACCAATTATATCTGTACTGGTTTCTGAAAGGGTTTTGCTAATGTGTTTGCATTTGAAGCTACCTGCTAAGCTGAGCTCTCAGATATATCTGCTACTTGTCTCTTTTAAGGGAATCAAGTCTTATTTTGGAAAATAATATATAGACTGGACTATTGTTTTATTAACAAAATCTCAACCATTCAATTTTACTATGAAGACTCGAGATAGACACTGGGGTGAAAGCCTGCCAGCTGAGACAGGGAGAGAAAGCACCCAGCTGACTTTCCTCCTCAGACAATGTCCCAGAAGAAACGCCCCTCTCAAATGCCGTCTATCAAAACCTCCTTCAAACTGAATGTCCATCTTTCTATTTCCTGTGTGTCTCTATCCATCCCCCAACTCCCTGTCATTCTCTGTTTTTTTTTTTCTTAACAATCCTATGTTCACTTCTTGTCAACTGCTTGCTTGCTCCACCTCTTGACCTATGGTTGACTTTATTTAATTTTGTTTACAACATTCAAGCAGAAAGTTCTTGGATTAAAAGTGTGTGCTAAGGCTGAGCCATACCACAACTAAAAACAGGTTTTTCTAGTAAATAACACAATCTCAGGGTTCACAGTGTGATAAAATATCCTGCACCACTAAAGGAAGCTAGCATAAATCTTCTCAACTGTGGGAGACTTGTTGGAAATAATTTACATACCTCTTGAAAAGCTGTGGTTATGCAATGAGTCTCTCACCATCCCTTCCCAATCCAGGTAACAGGGAAATGAACTCAAAGTACTTTGATTAGTGATTACACATTTACCCACTCCATCCTGACCACAGATGCACCACTGGGTTGCAATTAGTGGAATTCAGTAGAATTCTAACATCACATCAGCGAGAAGATGAATACAAGGCATAATGTTACCATGGTCTTAATAAGAGAAGGGAATAAAGAAATGTCATAAAGCTTTAGCTTCTAAATAAGCTACCCAAGGAACTAATATGCAGGTTTTTCTATATCTACAATTTATATAGATCCTATGAAGAAGTATGAAAAATTGAAATAGTTTCTTGTTTCTTGCTTCTCCTTTTGCTCCTCTCTTTTGTAATCCTCCCTTATTGACTAAGGAGAATTTGGTTTAAAGCTTGTATATAACAGAAAAGGGCAAGGCATAATTGTCCACTCACTCTACTAACTAGAGCTTGCGGATGCCTCCTCTGCCTGCCCTACAGTATTTTATTTCATTTTTCCAAACAACAATGGCCATTTACAATGTGTTCATTCTTTATATATTATTTAAATCATCTCTCAAAAAAAAAAAACAAAAAAACTTTTCCAGAACCAGGTCAAAAACAACATCTCCTGAGACACATGACACATGCCTGGTATAGTAAAACTGATCAAGAACTCACAGCTGGAAGCCCACAGGTCCTAGAGGCAGACCTATTACAAATATTCTCTTACATTCACACAGTATCAGACTGTACTTTAAATATGTATCCCTATATTCGTGGATTAACACAGGTCTTCGTCATCATTTTAGAAGCATATTTGGTAGTGAATGGATGGTAATTAATGTAGAAACTCACAAATAGTCGAAGTACATACAGAATGCTGTAGAATGCTTAGCCACAACATCTCTGTCACGCTCAAGGAACATAGAAGATGAGGATCAAAACATCCACAAAAGCCAGAGGCCAGAGAGGACTGCAGCAAAATGTCTTCCAAACATGATGAGGTCACTGGACTATGAACTCACAGCAGCTGTGGTTTTCTGCACAGAATTTGCACACAAGATCAAGTTAGCTGATGTTCCCACATGGATGGGGGTGAGTTCATGAGGAACTTCCCAGCCCTATTACTGAGAGGTTAACCAACAGTTGATTCTTCTAGGGAAGGAAAATCAGTCTTCTTTAAAGTTCTGGTCCCTATTAAGTCAACTATGCTCCAGTCAATGCCCCATGTCCATGCATATATGGGAAACACTATTTGAACCCATTGGATTATCAAAAGGGGGAGCATGAAGATGGAGTGAGAGGTTGAGGGTGGATCCAAGTGGAATTAAGGGCAAACTGGGTGAAGATGATAAAAATACATTGTAGGTATATGTGAAAACCTCAAAGAATAAACATATTAAAAATAAAAATGCCTCTCTAAAGTATGACCTGATTTCCTTTTTACAATGTCACATGTTAATAAAGCAATATCTACACACCAACATCTAGATCTCAATCTCCATTTGCATTCCATGTTTTAATTTTATCATGTATTTACTTTCTGAAAGGGATTTGGGGTGATTGTGAAGGTCAAAGAACATTTTGTAAGAATTGGTTCTCTCAGAGTTGGTCCCGGGGTCTCAGTTTGTCAGGATTGGCAGCAATTGCCTTTACCTGCTTAGCCATCTCACTGGCCCCTTTATTTCCCACTTGAATGTCTCACTTTAGTAAGTCTAAGAGGACCACTTTTACTTGCAGTGCTGTGTATCACAGCCCCTGGCACATAGCATCTGTCAACTTGAACTGAAAACCAACCATGTTGAAATTGTGAAATGTCTCCCCACTTCTTTCCCTACTAATAAAGTACACTAGGGTTTGAGCCTAGTGATTGATTGTTAGACTTACTGAATAAAGCTGAGGCTGGATATACTTCAAATTTGATATATGACATCATATCATAATTCACATTGCAAAATAATAGTGATTGAATTATCTTGGACTCACAGAGAGTGTTTGTGAGGTAGGCTGCTATAAAGCTCATTGTTTGGGGGCTTGAACTTGTGGGTAGAAATTTAAAGACATGTGTAGCAGACTTCTCTTTGTTCCACTGAAGTTCTTCTCTGTGAATACATTCAGGTTACCTGGAACGCCTTGCAAAACAGAAACAATAACATAGTTTTGGTAGCCTAGCAACTTGTCAAAGTCATTATGTGATAATGCTGTGGAGTGCTTTCTGTGTTTAAATGGAGAAGGGCTTTATAAAAACAAGCCGTTACTGGCATGTTTAGGCAATATCCATTGGAACAGGATTCTATCGCCTAACATTTCTCACTAGCTCTATAATTCTCTGAAACGCATAAACTATTCATGTCTGGAAATAATTTTTATAATGTATATAGATGACAACTCCAATTATCTAACACTATATCTTTCAACTACCCAGTATTTCTTCAAACAGAGAGGGTGCCTACCCTTCTCGGTACAATTAAAACAATACCAATTTGGGGGGCTTAGAGAAATGGCACAGGAATTAAGAGCACTAGCCGCTCTCCGAGAGGACCTAGATTCAATTGCTAGCACTCACACAGTGGCCCACACTGTATATAACTCCATTTCCAGTTACACAATACCCTCCCTGGCCTCCATGGACAACAATTGTACACATGACACACAGACATATATGCACAGAAAATATTTGTGCATAAAAATAAAAATTTAAAAAATATTTTAGAAAATACCAAGTTAAAGCTTGTGATAGGCTAGAATCTCTTCTAAATACCTTACATACAATTTCTCAACCATTATTTCCCTGGGACAGCATCATTCCCACTCAATAGATGTACAAGAAAATTGAAGACAAATCAGCAATTGTGCTTACAAATGCAGACAATACAATCCACACCGCCCAAACATTTGACTACTTGGACATATGTAGTCTAAGGGTCAAACGATGAAGACTACACAAGGGAAATAGAAGAACACAACCTCTTCCTATTAGCTTATGACATTAGTAAGTAAACCTGCCCTGTGAGTCTCAGCTTTAAGGCTAGATAACATACACTCTATGCAAGGGAAAGGGGTAGGGGCCACTGCTGCAGGCCTAGAGGAACTACCAGGCCAGGAAGACCTAATGGCCATGAGAAGTCTAGGAGGAAAAGTAGACAACACTCTAATAATTATTAGAGAAGGACCACCTACTGCCTGGAATTCAGTTAAGGATAACCTAACAGCTGGCTCCAATACAGACTCTGTCTTGGGATTACTATCACCAGCATCTCTGATTCGCTTTCAGCTTTGCCCAGTCCTCTCTTTTAACAAGGAAAAGAAAAGGTGATGGCAAATTCTTTCCTGTGTTCACACATCATTCCAGTTTTAACTTGTGCAGTTTTAAAATATTCTTAAGCTAGTAAAGAGAATGTTATGGAGTTTAAAAATCTAGAATTTAGCAACAATTTTGAATGGGACACTTGACTTTAGTGCATGACTAGGGAGGGCTCATTAATGAAAGGTAAGTTTAATGGAGCTTCAAATGAAATCTGGGTTTTTGTTTTGTTTTGCTGAAGATGTCTTCTCCAACACTTTTAAAGGCTTATCAGTAATCTGGATTCCCAAGAATATATAAAGCACACATTTGCAGATTCAGGGATTTAAGCATTATGTGAAACCTGAAGAGCTGGATTAGAATCCAAAGATGATACCAAGATTTTTAAAATTAATAAGACAAAACCAGGCCTTGACTTACTCTCAGTAGCCCAGAATTTCCTTAGAGACAAATTACAGTTTAATAAGGAAACTATCTCTGAAAATCAAAACTATTTTCTGGGTATATTATATTTTATGTGTACATTGTTATCTTCCACAGGAAAGAACACACCAATTGATTATCCAATACCAAATGTTCAGTCCTGAAAGTAATATTACAATAGAAGTAATATTATACAGACTGAGAAGCTTATATGTATGTACTTAGAAATATATATGTATATACACATACACAAATGAATATAACAACAATTAATGAAAAGAAAGCATGGATCTGAGAAAAAGCAAAGTGGGATATATGAGAAGTTTGGAGGTATAAAAGGGAAATTATGTAATTATGATACCAAGAAATAATTTTTTAAATATATATTAAGACGAAAAATAATTATATGTAGCTTTATAAAATGTTTTATATATTTGTATTCATTCATATATGTCAGTGATACAATGCAGTATATTAAGTTTTCCCTAGTAATTTTCTCTGAAGAATCTATTTGAGTAAAAGAACCAGCTGACATCATTGCCTGACTGCATGAAGACAAAACCAGGAACCAAACCTGTAGCACATTGCCACAGAATAGCAGCAATACCTATCCATGGTATTCAAGCATGTACATTTATCTCAGAGCACTGAACAAAGAGTCCACCCAAAGAAACCCAGAGGCCAAAGGTCAATAGAGCCTTTGTTTGCTGTGGTTTGAAACTCATTTAATATAGAAATGCTTCTACTGTGCATAAGTCCTCTTTCTAGTATTTAAATTAGTTCCTATGACAATAAAATGTTACAAAACTTTAGTAATAAAATTAGCGTTCTTGATTTCACTTTCTCACTATCAACAGATTTTTTTTCCCATTTATTTTAAATTATGGCCATCTAAATTCTCAAGGAATTTTGCTGTTTGGATTCAATTTAAAAGTTGTTGATTTTTTTCGTGTATAAGTCAAACACCACTGGGAGTTTTATTATATGTGTTATGAATAATGTATTTTTTCATAATTTGGAAAACATTGTGTTTAAAATGGCATAACAGTAGACTCTTGCTAGCATATTGGAACAGACAAAACAAAGACATTATAAACACATACACTAGAACTGTGGCTAGTAGTGTCATGCATTTTAAAGGTTCTAAGGCTATTACTCAATGAGCAAAATAAATTGCTTTTAGAAGTATAGTAAAATTTTAATTATTATTAGTGTGTTACCTCCCAACATATAAAATGCAGGCATTTCAATTCAATATGATGAAATAAATCTGCATATAACAATTATATAGGCACAGGCCCACACATAGAAGGACATGTCTAGATTAAAAAAACAAGTGTTTCTGGTATAATCAAACTTCCAAAAAGGCTGTACTGGAATACCAACGTTTAGCCTTACTCTTTTGCACAAAAGAAAACAAAAAATGTTCCTCTATGCAATGGAGGTGATGTAAGTTGGAGAGAACTGTGACTGTTGAAGCTACTGCTTCCTTATGAGGCTGAGCACCACTGTCTCACCTACAATGAGTTCCCCATTTTGTCTAACCATGCTCAGTTATCAAAGCCAACCAGACAAAATCAAAGAGACTTCAAAACGTACAGGGGAAATGATTATTTGTGTTCTTCCTGTGATATATCCAGTATCACCTCAGGCAAGACACCTCAAAGCTCAGTTATGAGACCTGGAATTTGTTTAGGGGCCCAGAGGCTGAAGCAAGCAGCTAGAGACAGATATAAGACTGAGACAGGGAAGAGATCCAAACAAAGAAATAAGAGGGAAGGTTTCTGGGGGAGCTGGCATAGGGCAGAGACTGGGGGATCGGAGAGAAGAAGAGCATGGAAAAAAGACAAGAAACAGAAAAGTATATATTTTTACACAATGATAAAAACATAAGATACTAAAAATTTATGGAAGAAAATAGCAAAAAACTAAACTTTAAAAAGTGAAAATTATTCAGTCGATACACTTTTGAAAAAGTACTTTGGAAATTCTTGGTCCCATGAAAAACGAACACAGAGTGTGGGGGGGGATGTGAGGGTGGGGAGGGGGTAGTGGGGGGTGGGGGGTAGGTGAGGGCACAGCCTCATAGAAGCATGAGGAGGGGTGATAGGATAGGAGGTTTCTGGGTGGTGGGAGGAAGTGGGGTAAGGGGATAAAATCTGAAATGTATATATAATACCCAATTAAAAAAATTTTTTTTTAAAAAAGACATTTTGGCCATTACCTTTGGATGGTCAACAAGATACATAAAAGAAAAAGGGAAGATTAAATAGGATTTACAAATCATTAAGTATAAATTATATATAATATATACATATATATAATTTAAAATAAAATTTTCAATACATAGAATAAAATAAGATTGGAAAAGGGAAGGCATTGAGAGATAGGACCAAATAATATCAACAGGAAGACCAAAACTTATCAATATTTAACTATGCAAGCATAAATCCATTGGATTAAATTCCCTGTTCATTCTCAAGTATAATAAGAGAAAAGCAAGATGTGTACATTCAATGTAAAAATCCCTGCACAGAACACTTCTCAGTGGGGTAGCATCTAGATGATGTGTGTGCTCACTGAAGGAAATGTAGATGCTATTCCAGAGAGAGAGAGAAAGAGAGAGAGAAAGAGAGAGAGAGAGAGAAAGAGAGAGAGAGAGAGAGAGAGAGAGAGAGAGAGAGAGAGAGAGAGAGAGAGAGACTGAGTCTTGGGAATCCACTAAAGAGTTTAAAAGACAGCTGAAAAGTATGGAGGACAAAAGAGTAAAGTACTGCAATGAAAGCCAAGCCAAACACAGCCCTGGTTATGCGACTGCCTTCCAAGAGGTGATGCAAGCTTTATTGGCAAACTGACAAAATCTAGAATTGCCTGCAAGACTGAACCCTGGTATGTCTGACGGTGATCATCCCGATTGCATGAGCTGAGATTGGGACTCTGGACTAAATATGTGTGTGAATGGGACCAGCAAAAGGCATTCATTTCCCCAGCTTCTTGCCCACCTATCCAGTGTGAACAGCTGCTTCAGGCTCCTGCTGTCTTGCCTTCCCCCACCCCACCATGATGGACTGTACTCTTGAACTGGGAGCGAGAATAAACCCCCTTTCCCTAAATTTTTCTTTATTTTATCACAGTACTAGGAAAAATAACAAGATACAAAGAGAGGTAGAAAAGCAGCTAAAACAGGAGAGGTGGCAATAGTACAGAAAGACTGGAGGTCCTATCTATAGGACCAGTTCATGGGTCTCAACGGTGTCAAACACAGGTGCAGGTCCTACTGGGACAGTGATGTCTCTGAGAATTTGCATTGGTTGTAGAGAGGAATCTCCAACCAGCTCAGAGAATTGTGGCTCATCATCATCTTGGTGTGGATTCTATTGTTTAAAAATGAAGCTATCCTGGATACCTAAGAACAAGGAACAACTACAAGTTCGAGAAACAAAATTCATCCACAGGTTCCAGGGTGAGATACAGACCTGAGAGACAACTGTGAAGAGGTGGAAGGCTGACACTGTCAAGCCAAGGAAATTCAGGCTGCAGGAAGCCTGAGTCAGTCTCTGACGTGTAAGGATGGTAGCCTTCACATAGCGTACCCTTGGTTCCAAGTATATAGACTGAGAATAACTCTGGAGTATGAGAGTTCCAAACCTGAGATCGGGGTATGAATCAAATCTTGGAGCCACCTATCTGACACAAGGTTTAGGGGTACAGAGCTCAAGAACTTAGGCTCTAAAACCAGGTGACATCTATAGCCACATCCCTTCAGCAGGGTCACTAATGCTTAGTGGATTTTTAAGGTACTGATCCAAGCCCAGCTGTATAGATCTCAATGCTGTGGTTGCCTCCTCTAGTCACCTCAGGGGGTGTGAACTGGGCAGTCCCAGGAAGGTGAGAGAATCTGCCCAGCCCACAAAGCTAAGTGTAGCCAACAGAAGCCCCTAACTATGTGAGAGAGGTCAGCAAGACAGCTGTGGTGAATGTCTAAGGTGTGTTTAGCAGAGGCTCCTTAGCAATGCAGAACACAGAAAAGACTCTGACTGAAACTAACCCACCCCCAATTACCTGTACCCCAATTACCAAAACCTCAGTAATAAATCCCTTCAATATTGTTAGAGTAAACACGATTTCCCAGGATCGTAAGTGACCACAAAGGGGCTCCCAGTAATAACCCATCACTTTTCTATCTTATTTTTGCCCCTTGTGTTTTACCTTTTAATGAATTTTTGACAGTGCTTTTAACTTACTACATTAAAAATACTTAATTTTTTATGCTTACTCCTCTTCATAACTTCAACTGTGTTCACGCCTTGCCTTGCTGGTCAGTTTTTATTTCCATTTTTTTCATTTGGCCCATATTTCATCCTTCTCTCTCTCATTCTGCTACACTTTTTGCTAATATTTTGGTCATTTTGATTCCTGGAAGTCTTTATATTTTTATCTAATTTTAACTATGACCCTCTCACTGTTGGGGAAAGTGCCCACTCTTACTTTTCCATACTTTTATTAAACCTATTTCTCTGCTATTCCCTCCTTACCTGACCCGTTTATTATCAGAGAGAAAGAAAAAAAATATATTCCTGACACGGTAGCTCCAGATTTTTTTTTTTTAAAAAGGGCTTTCACTAGCTGTATATGATTTGGAAATAGACTACCTTCAGAATATAGTTGAAAATAAAAATTAGTGTGACTGCTTAGTCACAAGTGAGAAGCATACAGATACTTAAGAAGGGTAACTATTCACAGATCTGCAGTAGAGATCTGAACCTACAAGAAACAGTGGTTTCAAATATGAATATGCAGTCATGCACATAGAGGCAGCACTAATAAGACTCAGCGAGTTATTTCAAATCAGAAGACTAGTTTGGGAAAGCTATGTGTTGGGGGAGCAGGTAGAATGGGAAATAAGCAGGTGGGTATAATCAAGATGCATATACACATGTATAAACTCTCAAAGAGTAAAACATTGTATTTTACAAAAACATGGTAGCCAGAGCTGGAGAGATAGCTCAGCAGTTAAGAGCACTGACTGCTCCTCCAGAGGTCCTAAATTCAATTCTCAGCAACCACATGGTGGCTCACGGCCATCTGTAATGGGATCTGATGCTCTTTTTTGGTGTGTCTGAAGACAGTGACAGTGTACTCACATACATAAAATAAATAAATAAATCTTTTTTAAAAAGTGGTAGCCAAGCATGGTGATACTTTTAATTCCAGCACTCAGGAGGCCAAAGCAGATGGATCTCTGTGAGTTCAAGTCCTGCCAAGTCTACATAGTGAGTTGCAGGCTAGTCAGAGTCATATGGTCAGTATCTGTCTCAAAAAAAAGTTGATAGATATTTTTACCCATAAAGAACATCAACCTAGAAATATCATCATTCGGATTCATCATACTTTGAAAATTAACATATTTATAAGCTAAATAAAATCAAATCATATTATGACATTACAATAAAAATATGAACATTTAAAAATACAATGCAGAAAATATGTCACTATTTGATTAAAACATTAAACTACTTAATTAAAATTAAGTTCAGGAAAGACACGCAAAAAGTAGGAAAAGTGAAAGTCCTGGAAGCTAGCAGGAAATCCAAATTAAATAAATGTACTTTCACTAGAGATATTTATTATAAGTTAAATGCTCACATAGCAAGCAAAAAAATTGTTTGAGGTATTTGTAACTTAAAATCAGTTTTTAAAATATTTATAACAAATGTCTATAAAATTAAAAAAAAAACAACCAAACTTATTGCTTCCAGGCAAAATACCTAAGTTCCTTGCATACTGCTTGAAATGTTTAACACTGGAGTGACCCACTGTATTTTGGTTAAATTATTTTTGTAAGATATTTTTGTAGTGTTGTAATGGTGCATTTGTACAAAAACTTTGCAAGGTTTTCTTGCTTGTCTATACTGTGAACTATCATACAGTGATCAGACAACTGAAGGATTAGATGACGTCACATGTGACATTCTACGAGGAAAGCCATGCAGCTCAGCCCATCTACCTTGTTTATGGTAATTTACTCCAATGCTTTCTCTAAATGGGTAGCTATTTTGTAGACACATTGTCCATCTTTTCTGGTGCTGCTTCAGAAAATAGTATTTCCCTTGAAATGCCATCCTGGACAGTAGAGCAGAGAAGTAGAAGGAGGCACTGTCACACACACAGTCATGTGTGTATTGCCACATGTGGTTGAGCTCAGTAGTGAACTAAAGACAAAGATGATAAATTGTTCACAAAACCTATGAACAGACCAACTAATAAACTATAAAATTATTCATTGTATACAAGTGAAGATCATACAGATGGAAGACTTCATTTTGGTTACATGGAAAACTTGCATTTCCAGGTTATCACAGGGTCAATATCCATTCTCCAAAGTAGCCCTGAATCTTTGACTCAGACTTCACTTCTAATGGTAGTCTCATAGTTTATAATCCCAATTGTAGATCCATGTAGTCTGGATAACATCACATTCCACCCTTTTATATTAACCTATGTTAGCTGTTATATGGTTAGCTGTGTTCTATAATAACTTGGGCATTTTTTAAAAAGTCATTTGTTCTTTTAGCAAATAATTATTGCATTCTCACATGCCTCCATATATAAACTCATTGTAGTGAGTGGTCCATGCCCTAATGTAAATGATCCTCAGAGCTGGCTCCGGGTTCCGTCATTCTAAGCATAGGATGAAAGCCCTGATGCTTATTGAAAGCGTAAAATATGAAGTAATTGGTTTCTTTCCATTCTAGACACAGAATTCCTTTTGTGTCAGCTCATAAATTTAAAATCTTTAAAGGAGAAAAAGAGCTGAAATTCATATATATCCCATCTCTCTCTTTTGACATCAGTTATTTCATTATATATTTCATGTGAATATACCTCAATGGTAAATTAAAACATAAGCAAATTTTACAAACAAATATTCTATTAAAATATGTTACTATGAGGTTTCCATCATGTTTCTGATGAGTCCATTACTGTAAGTCTTGTTAAACATATGTGTGTGAGACAAATTACTGTCCAGAAAAGGACACACTTGCAGAATAGTCTACTGATTATATCTGCCTAGACAGAGTAATCAGCCCTTAATAATTCTGTATCACTAGGTCTATCAGATGATCCTGGGCCAGAAGACTGAGGATCAGATGCTCCAACATTCAGTAGTATAGGGAGTGTCCAGATGTTCAGTGGTCTCTATAAATTGGCTAAGTTTTAGAAGCTATGCTTTCTGCTTTCCATAATCTTAGTTAACTCAGTCATTCTGAATTTCTGACAGGGTTGAAAACTTATAGTCTCATAGCCAATCCTGGCTATTTACCTTGAGAAAAAAGATTTGAGTGAATGGTTTTCAGCTGACATTCATTCTAAAGCCAAGAAAAAAGCCAGGTCCAGAACTAAGTGTTTTAGGTTGGAGAGATGACAGAAGTTCTGACATCAACAAAAGGATGGACTGGGTATTAGGACTATCTTGTACCTCCCTGGTACAAATTGGCACAATTATGTTCTAAATGTATTTTAAGAGAAAAGTTTTATTTTAACGGGAAGGGTGATATGTAGGAGGAGCTAAGGTGAGAGGGGTACTGAGAGGAAGAGAAGGGGTAAGGAGAGGAGGAGAAGAAGGAGAGAAGAAGCTAGGTGATGAGAAAAAGAAAGAGAGGGGGGATATGGAGGCGGTTGTTCATGTGTCTCCACCAGTCAAAGATAGATATATCGAGACTGGGTATTAGGTTACATTTCTGATTGAGCATTACCAAACTTATAAAGTCTTTGATTAATATTTTTAAAAAGTGTATAAAAGCAAAAAGAAAAAGGGGGCATGGGATAGCGTTTTCGGGGGGAGACAATGGGGAAAGGGCATGGCATCTGAAATGTAAATAAAATATCCAATAAAAAACATATACATATATATATATGTATATGTATGTATGTGTATATATATGTGTATATGTATATGTATATGTATGTGTATATATATATATATATATATATATATATATATATATATATATACCTGACATCATTTCCTTTTTAAAAAAAATTGAGAACAGAGCTAACTTATGAAAAGAAAAGAAAAATGCAGTGAAGACATTTTGCATCTTTGGGAAGGCCAATTAGATTGGATATCTATGTGGAAATTAAATGTCATTTGTGCTACTTTCCTAATGCTGACTGGAGCTCAAGAGAAGCCTGGCTCACAGACAGAGCTTCCTGAGACCGACCCATGGAGATTTTTGTTTGTTTCTTTTGAGAAAAATGTCTCCCTGGATGTTTTATTAGTAACACACTGAATACCAGAAAAAAATGTCTTGCCCAATGCAGTTTTCCCTAATTATGTAATTTCTCTAACAGAAATATAAGACAGGTAATAACAGATTTCATATTTTCTAAACACTGTGATACATGTTGAGTTAAAGAAGTCATTTTCATTTCACACAAATGAAATCCAGAATCCTCTTATTGAGGCACTACTCTTATTTTACAGGGGTTGATCTGTTTGATAAGAAAGTACAGAAGAGATGGACTGTGTATGTGTAAATTTTAAATAGACGTGAATAAATCAGATGCTCCTTCGTAAGTCTCTCTCTGAAGCTTACAACTTAAGGATTTCTTTTTCTCTTGGAAGTGCTGTAAATGTTCACATTTCCTCAGACTAGAATATAAAAATTAAGGCAGAAAGAAACAAAACACAAACAATAATGTGCTCTGGAGTCAAACATGGGGTAAAGACTCACCTTCTCCAGAATATGCCTTTAGTTTCCAGTGTTTAGATTCCCTTAGTAACTTAGGTACCTTAGCACTAGTTTGAAAAATTCAACTCTATACTGGTGATTTTCCATGTGAATTTATTTTTTAATGTTAAATATCTAAAAATTTTAGACAATAACTATGTTGTTAATTTATTCACCCCAAAAGTTGGCTGTATCAGCCACAGGTAAATTTCTTTAGAAAAGTCACAGACCATGGTGAGGATGTTGGTTTCTCCCACCTATCAGTTTTCTATTCTACTTCACCAAATAAACATCTAAGCATATAGTTTTGTTGTAGTCATTTTCATTCATATTTTCCTACACATTTTTATAGGAATACATTTTTATAATATAAATTTCACACAAATGTGTGAATGCAAGATATGATCTCATATAACATTGCTTTACTAAGTACCATGTTCTTTAGAATAAACCCATTGCTATGTGTGGCATCTATTCTCAGTGCCATGCCACAATGCATCTTCTGAACATGCTGTATTCGTATATAGCATTCTCTTCTAAGTGAATATATTGTTGTTTCTAAAGTTGACAGTCCCTAAAATTCCGTGATGTGATTGTATCTGTCTCCCTGGCCTCATGCATCTGCGTGTTGTTAGGATGGATTTCTATAAAGAGTAATTGTTGAGATGCTGAGATGTATCTTCCATTCAGCAAGTATGACCACATTGTCCTTTAAAAGTCACCGTAGCTTTCTTCTACTAGAAATAGTCACATTAGCTAAATGATACTCCACATCGGTTAGTGATCTAAGCACATTTTCCCAACATATCAGTGTAAATGGCCATTGGTAAGGCTTTAAATTACCTTCTTCCAGTGCTAGACATGCTATCCCAGGGACCACAGAAAGGACATTTGTTTATGGTGTGACAGATTGTCATTTTGTATAAATTGAGCTGGGAATGTATATATTTAGAGGATCAACCAACTCCTTTATCAAAGTGAAATCTCTTTGTTTATAGGTATGAATAACTTTATTGTTCACATTTCATTAGAACAACAGTGGTCCATGTTATTCAGATTATTAATAACAAAAAGGAAACTCTGAGCATAAGTAAATCTTGTTTCCAAAACTCAAACCCTGAGTGGGTAAACGGCATTAATCCAAATGCTACTTTTGTTAGGGCCCTTTGTTCTATTGTTGTCTCTGCAGCTTTGAGATACTCATTGTCTCAAATCATCTTTACCTCGGGTGGTCAAGGTTACAGCTGTACTCTATTCAAAGCTCTAATCTAGGGAGTAAAGACACTTAGCCACACTGAAAGCTGAAGAAACATTAAAGAAGTGGTTCGGGGCTAGGCCTGCATTGGCACCTGGAGTTCAGAGAGCTAAGGTTTATTATCACAAAGTATGAAGCTCAAGTTTAGTATCTTCTAGGTTTCTGCCCTCTACTCAAACACGTTAAGCAGAAAGCAAATTATCTGCATGATATTCTTAGCATTAATCTAATGCTTAATACTTATTAAATAGTAGCCAGGTGGTAAGTGGCACAGGCCTTTCATCTCAGCACTTGGGAAGCAGAGGCAGGCAGATCCCTGTGAGTTTCAAGACAGTCTGGTCTACTGAGTGAGTTCTAGGACATACAGAGAAACACTGTCTTAAAAAACAAACCAAAAACAAACAAACAAACCAAAAAACCCACAATGAGTGAATGAATGAATGAATAAATAAATAATAAATAAATATTAGTGTGTACCTTTATAATGTTTACCCAGATCTCTGCCAGATAATTTTCTACCAAATTCTAGATAACAACAAAGAATATCTTCAACTGACAAAATAAACTTGCAAGCAAATCATATACATGTTTAAAAAAAAAATCTCCTTGCCCTTAAGCCTTAAGTTACATCATTCATTTGAGAATATCTGTCCTTTAAAAACCTGAGAAAATGTTGATACATTTTGTGGTATTGAAAAATAGTCCAACACAGTAGAAGATAATGCTCAGCTACGTTAGCCAAAGAAATAATTCTAAACTATTTGTGGTGGCTCAGATTTGAAATCCTAGTGCTTAGAAAACTTAAACAGGAATATTGTTTCAAGTTTTAGACCAACCTGGGTTACCTAGTAAACTTCAGTCCAGCGTGGACTACAGTGTAGGGGTGATATTTAGAAAACTACGCCCGGTCCAGTTTGTTCTGGGGCAGCCACCATGTTCCTGCTGCTCCTCGGCTCTGACTGAGACTCCGGCTAGCTAGATGCACAGACCCTGGCACCCACTAGACGCCAGCATGGGGAATGGCTCTGCATCCACAAAGCTCGGCTGAACTCCAGACAATACCTGCCATCCTCGAAGTACCCGGTAGAAATGAGACTCTTAAAGCTTAATGATTATCTAAAGGATTTATATATTTAGAAATGCTCAATCAACAAGATGCCCACACAATTAGAGTTGTTACCCAATATCTAACCTTTTGATAGAAGTTGCTAACCAGGACAGTTTTCCACCCATCCGTGGACCTCCATGGTCTATAGCCTCCTTCTTCTCCTCTTCCTCTTTTTCTCCCTTCCCCTACCACTTTTCTCCCCTCTCCTTCCTCTTTTTCTCCCCTTCCCTTCCTCTTTTCCTCCCCTCCCCTTCCTCTCTTTCTCTCCCAGCTCCACCTCCTCTTCTACTGCCTAATCATGGAGCTCCACTGGGAATACAATGTAGCAGAATAAGTATTCTGCTATACTACAGAGTAAGACTTTAACTCATTAACAAAAAAGAAAATTATTCCAACAGAATTACAGAAACAGAGCTTTACTGTTAAATGCATGTTTTTTTTTTTTTTTTGGAAACCAGGCTTATACAATCCAGCCTTGGACTTGCTGGGCCTATTTGTAGTCAGTGTTATTAACAAATAGTTTTTGGAATTGTCTAGTTCATACTCCAAATTCCCTTCTCCAGCCAATGGCTTGTGAACACCCAGGGAAAAAAGACTATTAATGACTGATGCTATTCTTGCCTAACAGAGACAATCAAGAAATGTATTACAAACCAACTATTAATTGCTTTCACATTATCACTGCTTCCCACATTAGAGAAAATAATTAAATACTAGAAACCTATACAGCACTGCTGTGCCTCCTAAATACTCCCAGGTACATTGTTAATATATTGTTCTCATTATGAAAGAGAAGTTTGGGTATCATTCCTGTTTCATTTGAGATTTGATAGCTTCATACAGAAGGTCTTTAAACCTATCAAAATGTATCCTTCAAGGACCTTCATATGGTTATTCTGTCACTGTAATGATTAGCTTTAAGCAATGAAGCATCCTTTAACTACTGGACTATCAGTCATTGTTTGACAACCAGTCTCATTGTCTTCCTTTAATAAGAAAAGAATTCCCAAGAAACTTTTCACTGTAAGGGTGGTAAGTGCAGTGTGCATCGATAGAACAATGGCATGGAAGGGTTGGATTCTCAGTTCTACTCTTGTGACTGGCAACTGCGGGAACTTGCTCATGTTGCTTAGCATCTTTGGACCTTATTCCTCTCTATTTTTTACCTAGGGAAGTAGTAATATCTGCTTTAAAAGGGTTTGCAGCAACATTAAATGAAATATGACTTGAAAATGCTGAATAATTCTAAATCACCATTTATAATTATATGACACAATTCAACTTATGTGTCTGACTCAAAACTAGACAAGATATTGCATGAGGATAAATAATTCTTTATTAAATCTTCATTATCCCCATTGATATGGCTCATAATAAGTATACACACACACACACACACACACACACACACACACACACACACACTACTATAGTCTCCCAATATTCACCCTTATAAAGGCAGATACAACGCTCTGGGGAAGAAAAGAAAGCTAAGATATATTTTACAACTATTATATTCCAAAGCACTGTTATCAGTCTTTGAAGAATGGGCTTAACTAAACAGGAATTGTTGCTTCCAGTTTTACATAGACATAACGGCTCTAATCAGATGAATTTGCTAATCTTACCCAGCCATCACATGGTTCAAGTTCAGGTCTTATACTCTCCAAAGTTCTTTGTGTTCTACTGCCTTTTGGGAAACTCACGAAGTTGCCTTGGTTCTATTATTTATCTATGATTAAACAAATAAAAACCTCAATTTTTTACTTCGCCCCAAATAGATATCTGTCTCTTCAATGGTTTGTCAATACTCTGACCACAACCATCAGTGCTGTTTTCAGAGCAGAGTGTCTCAAATTGTTTTCCATGGAAACGCAGCCCCATGGATACTCATCGCATAAAACATCAGCCATTATTTCCTTCCATGGAGATTTAGAGTAGTTTAACAAATTAAGGACTCTGCATATCCCTAACCCAAGGCCATCAGTTTAATTTGTTAAAGCTCAGAGTGTCCTCTGACCACGAACTCCCTCCCTTAACCACACAGTTTGCACACCACCCAGGGAAATCACATTCTGCTTTAGGAAGTATCACTGTATGGCCTTCTGGGAACACAAGTTCAGACAAAACACACACCACTGTACTATGGTACAAGACAAAACATAGTTCACACTGTAATAGAGTTTGTGTCATTGTCAAAGTCCAGCTGTAACTTCTTTGATAGGCAGCAAGCAGAATTCAGTGATAAAGTTTGCAGTGTTCTTAATACAGCAAGTATTTTGAGAAATGCCCTGGACTACATTGAGCCTTGCTTCCCTAAGGGAGGGGATGCTAGTGTTGAGAGTTAGTGAGCTTTCCTAGGGGACAGATGTTTCTTCATTAATTCACTTAGGGTTATGCCAAGAGAAATGTTTGAAATATGAGAACATATGTGTGATCTCTATTACAACACATGACCCTGTCACTGTCATCATGAAATACAGGGCTTATTGAGTTCTGGGAAGTCTTTGAGCCAAACTCATGTGTAAATATGGTGTGTAAGGCCTAAGGTCTTTGTTTTAAAAAGAGTACAAACAATGTTATGTCTGGTGATAAATTTCCTTATACCTGTCCTAATTTCTTCTATAATGGGGAAACTTCTCCTATGTTCAACTTATGAAGAAGAAGAAATATATGAGCCTAGGAAAAAGCTGAAGAAAGCAACACTAAGCAATTTTCCACAAGTCCACATTTCTTAATTCTGAAACTGCAGATAAAAGAGAGGAGGACTCTTCCTACAACAAGTATAGTGAGGGCTGTCCCTAAATCTCTTGTCTGCCTGTGGAGCCCATTCCCCTGAGCAGCCTTCTCTGGCCTCAGTGGGAAAGGAAGAACCAGTCCTGCACTGACTTGATGCACCAGAGTGGGGTGATACCCAAGAGGTACCTCCCCATTCTTTGGGAAGATGGAAGGGGGAGAGGAATTATAGAGTGGAGACTAGGAAGACGGGTCTGTGATTAGGATATGGAATAAACAAATTAATTAATGAATGAAAACAAAAAACAAAACAAAACAAAAAAGGAAAAATGAGATGGGGACCTTTCATGACAATAGAAACTGTTACCAGAAGCAATTTGCCCTTGTAGGGGTGAACTGTGTTCAGTCTGCCCTGCTTGATCCTGTGGAGTCAGCACAGGCTTTAGGAGAACTTATCTTACCATTTCAGTTCAAAGCTTCAACATAGCTCCACTGGCAATAAAGCTAGTATTTTGCTTGCCAAATATAACAGCCCTGTGTCCATCTCTCTATTGGTTTTGAATTTAGTAGAGAGAGGTACGGAAGCATTTTTGCTTCTATAATAGATAATATTAATTGTCAAATTAATGGGCTTGAGAATTATCTGGGGGAATGAGACCCAGCATTCCCATGAGAGATTATCTCCATAAGGTAAATTGAGGTAAAAAGCCCCACCCACTGAGAGAGGGATCATTCTCTGGGCTCAGAGCTTGACCTGAATATAAAGAAGAAGACAAGTTGAGTACAAAAAGAAATAGTAAATAAACAAGTACAAAATTGCAACTTTTAAAGTTTCAGTTCATCTAAAAAGGTCTCAAAGTTCATCTTTGATCAGCTGCTTTCAGAGATACATTTTTTTTTGTAAGTCTCTTCCTAGATCTGAAACAAACACCTGAGTGAAATCTAAAAAGATTCCAAGCAGGCTTTACATGGTGTTTATATGGACTAAATGAAGTTTAGTCTGTATGATGCATCTGAGGAACTCTGACTACTCCTATATCCTCTCACTCAGTCACAATTTATAAATGTAACACGTTTAACACATTGGCCCTAAGGACTCTTAAGTATCCTGCAAAGTCAAGCAAGTGTGTTTACTATTTTATAAAGGTTCTAAAATCAATTTCATTTTCAGATATTAATCTTAATATAGAAAAATTCCTTCCCATATAGATCAAAGTCCAAATGGATGAAAATGTGGGTTCCTCTGACATTGATGCTACCTTCATTATTGTAATTTGCTGAAGTCTTAGAATCTCCTGGCTGCTAGGCTGTTCCTGGAGCAAATATCTGAGTAATTAGAAAGATAATTTACTTTGATATAAATATGAATGACATGACCTTGTTTCCTGGACCTAGATTCTTTTCAAATGACATGCTTCACCATGAAAGCAGTAACATGGTTGATAGTCACAGAGCCAAAGAAATGTACAAATCAATGTATTTACTAAATATATGGGTGGGATATCCAGTAGTCTGGTCACAGTGGTGAGAGAAACTCTCTTTAGTTTCTGATGCTATCTGATGACATTCTTAGCTTGAAGGCTGTTCTGCTATGTTAATACATTCTAAAGATTTTAACTTCTAGCTGAAAGGGTCTTAGGTTAGATACCAAAGTGGGTGATAAATGGCTAGTAAGAAAAACAAAAAGATATCACAAAATGATTTTGGCTCCTTTTCTACAATGTTCAAACACTCAGCTATCAGGGAGGTTATAATCAACCAGTATGCAGAATCTTAAGTGTATGTGAGCTCTTTTCAGGGAATTTCCTATGTCATCTGCCCTTCTGAAACATTCGTGCTGCCACTGATGCTTAGAAGGGTGAAAGCCCTTTCCATACTGTATGAGAAGCAGTGAATGTGCTGTTCACTGTGGAAAAGATGCAGGAGGTGGATTCAACCCTGAATAACCCGTCCACACTCTGAGAGTCTCAATCATAATGTTTTGGACTTAAATCATAGGAGCCAAGATTCATACACTCACTGCATCTTCAGTATCCATGTAAGTCCTAGACAAATGGCATTCAAAGTCAAACAGACATTATTTTTAAAATATGTATCATTTCCACTTCCTTAAAAGAAATATGCAGTAATAGAGGAACTATTGTCAAAGTAAAAGAAAACACCACACCATGCAAAGATAACAGTGCACAGCTATTTGCCTCATCAGCAACATGTCCTGGAAACTCCTGAGGATACTACATCCTCTCAGTCATAATTTATAAAGGTAGCATGTCAGGCCTTTAGATTTTTAAGCCTCCTGCAACTGTCAAGCAAATGTGTTTATCATTTTTATAAAGGTCCCCAAATCAATTTGATTTTCAGATATTAAACCTAATAGAGAAGAATTTTTTCCCATATAGTTCAAAGTCCCAAACTAATACTATTAATGGATCTGACTAAGTTCTTAGACCATACTTCAAACATAGATGTTGCAAAGCCTTAAAGGAAGTTTCAGATTGTAAATCCTTTAATGATCTGATGGCAAAACCAGGCCTTTGAGTAAGTATAAAGTACTGTTGGGTTACATGATACAAAGATGAATCAATGGCTGGAGAGATGACTCAGGTTAAGAGCACTCACTGCTCTTCCAGAGGACCCATATTTGGTTCCTATAACCAGCATGGCAGCTCACAATTTCCTATAACTGTAGTTTCACGGTATTTCTTGTCCTCTTCTGGCCTTTCAAGCAAACAGGTTCTTATGTGGTACACACGGAGACATGCAGGCACTGACACATGCACAAAAATAAGGATAAGTAAATCATTTTTAAAAATGAATTTATAAAACAGGCAATCAAGGGATAATTTCAATCTCACTAAAAGAACCTTCATCTTAATTTATAAAGCATGTTACGGAACATACTTTTCAGGGTGTGTTAGGGGACTTTAGGAGAAGGCAATTGATGGGTTACTGTGCAAAGACTGTCACAATATGAACAATAAACCAGAGATATACTAATAATACATTAATCTTATCAGGCGAGTGATAGAAAGAAGAAAATAATAGAATTGAAAATACACATGGGATAACCTATGACGCAAAATCCATTCCAAGAAGAAAAATTGTACTTATAATAGCCTACATTTAAATTACACATGTATCAAATAATTTAAGGGCATACTTCCAGATGATAAGAAGAAGCCAAACTTAAAGTCAGCAGAAGAAAGAAGTATTAATGACCAACACAAAGACTAATTAAACAAAAACCCAAAGAACACGAATAATCAATGAAACAGAGTTGGTTGTTTAAAAAGATAAAAAAGATTAATATGCACTTAGAAAACTGATTCAGAAAAAGGCAGAATTCAAATGAATAAAATTAGAGATGAGATAGTAATAGCTACAGAAGAATTAATAGATTCTATGGCATATTTTAAAAGCTATATCCAAATAAATTGAAAATCTATATAAGAATCAAAGAGGTTAAAATAGTAATAAAAAGTCTTTCATCCATAAAAGCAAGCCTAGGTTTAGATAGATAGATATAGGCTGAATTCCATCAGGGCTTAATGTTCTATGGGAATTGACCTTAGAACCTTACAACTTCTAGGCAAGCATATACCACCAAGCTGTATTTCAAGCCAGATGTGGGTGTCAAAGAACTAGCATCTATGTAAGTTAAATGATTCCATTAAATAGAAATAAAAGAAACACTGGAAAACTTGTATGAAGCCAAAAGACACCAAAACTCAGTTTAAAAATGACAAAAATTAAAATAACAAGCTAAAATCACAAGATTCTCTTAAGTGGTGGAGGAGTCCAACTCTCGTGGCAAAAACACGGTAAATAGCAGAATCAAAAGGAACCGACCTCATCATGGTGAAGGCTCTGTCTAATAAAACTGTAGTGAACATTATACTGACTCAGAAAAAACTCAAATGCATCCACTGAAAGACGAAAGACTACAAGAGCAACTACTTTCTCCACAATTCTGTAATACAGTCACTCAAGTCTTAAGCTAGAATAAGAAATATAAATAGAAAGAATATGACTAGGAAAAGATGTCAAATTGTCATTATCAGATAGTATGATCACGTACAATAAGAGACCCAAAATGACTGACACTCTCAATAAAGTAGCAAGATACAAATTCAACATAGAATCATCATCAACTTTTTTTCTATATCAATAATAAACATGCTGTGATAGAAATCAGGAACTCACGCCTCATACCCAAAATCTAAACACTCCCAATTGTATGAGCAGGTAGTTCTCAAAAGGATGACTTCTGTGATGCAATCTCTCCTAGAAATAGCTACATAAACAAGATCAGAGCAGTGACAATATCAATAGACATGCTAGTACAGAAAGAGGAAAGTCTCACAGGGTTATACTTCTAGACAAAGAACTATAGGTTGTATATGAATAATGGAAGAGAGTGATTAGCCTTTCCCAGGAATGAGACACATTATTTGTTATTCAATACAAAACAGTCAACCCTGGAACAATTTGAACACAGAAATGGACTCAGCAGGTGGTATTTGGATATTTCTGAACACATGTATATTTATTAAATAATAATAATCACACAAAAAGGAAGAATTTTGATTTGAGAGCAGACAGGAACATAATAGAGTCTGGAGGGAAGAATAGAGAGAGTGACTATGTTGTAATTCTATTTTACTTAGTATGTATAAAATTTTTTAAAAGGATGATGACTATATGAGAAAATACTGTCTTGCCGATGCTATATGCATAAAACCATGTTCTTGTTCTTTCTTTAAAAAAAATAAAACAAACGACAACAACAACAACAAAAAAAAACCCAGAAACCCTTCAAAATAAACTCCTTCTCCCTTAAATATGTAAATATGCTCACAGGAGCAAATGCAGGGTGCTGCAACTGTCTCTTCCAAGCTAAACTGTTTCCCTTTAATAAGCAGCAGGATGAGCAGTCCCACCTCCCCAGCTGCACCATCAGCAGCTCTGTCATTATCCAACAAGCGTATGTTGCTTGTTCTAGAAGGATTCAGGTTTTAATCTGCACCTGTGTATACTTCAATAAAGCAATCAAACTCAAATTAGACAATTCCAAATTTCAGATTACACAGGTAGATAGCTCTTCCACTTTGAAATCTATTGTCTACTCATTGGTACCACTTTCTCAAATAACAGTGTCTCCACTTGACTTATGTGCTGTAAATCACATGGCTGAAGAAGAGGATGTGAAGAAAAAAGAGTATCCCCAGTGTGTCCTGTGGTATCTGGTCTGCTCTGGAAGAGAGGCAGCCATAGTTCAATGTGCTGTTACTTGCTATGGCTTCAAAAGACCTGAGTTTCAAACTCCTATGAGTAACTAAGTAGGCTTGAGATGATCATTTAGTATCCTGAGGATTTCTATAATAAAATGAGTCAGAATAGAAACAGTAGGGACATACAAGTCCCTACTGATTAGAGCAGACAGCTTAGAAATAAACTCACACGAATATACAAGAGAGACCTGGTCTTTGAGAAAGGAGCAAGAGGTGGAGGGAAGGTCTGTCATTTCAATAGATCATACTGAGTAAATAGCCAGCTATGTGTAGAAAGGTAAAAGTAGACATAAACCTTACATCATACACAAAAATTAACTAAAAAGATCACATGCCTATTTAAAACCAAAACTAGAAAATATCAGGAAGATAACACAGAAAACTTAAGTGATAGCAGGACTGATGTTGAGCCTTACATGATGCGCACAGGGATACATAAAAGTAGATGTTTGCACTATGAGCTACCTTGTTAACAGAATGCAAGGAAATACCATAGACAAAGAGTTTGAAAACCAATTTATCTGATAAAAGAATTTCACCCAAAATATAAAATTAGATATAAAGAAATTTAAGTTTCACTGATAGTTGTAATGAGATGACAATTACAGAAGTTCTGATATAAAATAGAACTAGACAGTGGTTTGCTTTATTGGAAGATGAATGTACAAATGTTATACTTGTAAACACATGACAACCGCATGTAAATACCTGTGTTTAGATAATGGATTCCCAAGAGCCTCTTCCAGCTAACTATAAAGGATCCCCGGGGAAAATGTTGATGCATATTTTCTTGATGCCCATTCATCAGCCATTATTTCTTAGGGAAGGAAGCAGTCCAAAAGAATTTCCATTTCACCATGCCTGAGTCTTCATCTGCTTTAAGACTGACTGAATTAATAATGAGTCATACTTTCTGAGAAACAAGAAAATAACAATCATAAGTGCTGAGGAAAAGGACATTTAAAATTACCCACAGCATATAGTGAACTCTTCTGGAAACTGTTAAGTCATAAAGCAGAAATTTGTTGGAAAAAAATCAAACAAAGCATAAAAATGTCAGTGTGTAAAAATCCCAACCGTATCTGGTCACCATTTCACAAGCAATAAATGAATAATTAAATGAAAATAATCGGACAATTCTTAAATCCTAAATGATATAACTTATCTACATAATGTTTTAGAGTATGTTTTAACTCCTAAACAGTAAGTTACAGGGAAATTGTACTAAGATCTAAGTTTTGTAGTTAGATGGCTTTGGAGGAAGACTGGGTAGTAAGATGGGGTTGGAGGAAGACCTTATCAATATAAGTGACTGCATTGAATCAAGGGGCCCAGTATATGTTAGACCAACTCTTCTTCATTATACATTTAAATGTTACTTTAGGACCAGCACCAGAGAGGTCAGACTTCACTATCTAGTGTGTCTAACCTTTCTCTTCCCTGACAAAATATAAATATTAATGACTGGAAGGAATTTTTCTCACATTCTATCTGAACCCTCAGAGGAGCCCAGAGGACAGATCTAGAAGGTCTGAAAGAAGCAGAAACCACGAGCTGATGGGAAAAGCATCATAGACCTGTCTGTACATTGTGTTGATGGAAAGCTTCCTGTTTTTTTGGAACGTTTGTTATATCCTTAGAACTATCAAACCACATCAATTTCACAATCTTAAAACCTGAGAGTTTCTTTATAAAAAAAAAAAATGCTTGCTCTAACTTGGAGTTTAAAAATAAAATTCAGCAAACCACCTAAACTAAAACTTTGGACAAAATACACGTGGTGCCCGTGGAGGCTTAGTGGGTTTTCTTCGAAGTTGAAAAACCTGAACAGATATAGTGACAATGTGGCTAGGTCCCAAAGCAAGAGAGACTGTAGGGAAGAGCTCTACAGAGCATTCTGGCAGGGCAATGGCGCAGGAAGCAAAGGAAACTGAGCAAAGACATCAAGTATCACCATGGAAAGCTAAAATGGAAAGGCCACTTTGGAAAATGGAACGAAGAAAAGCTTCAAAGGAAGGAGAATTTAGTTGTGGGTGTAGAGGTTTGAATGAAAATGGCCTCATAGGGTGATAGGAAATGGGACTATTCAGAGATCTGTTCTTGTTGGGGAATGTGTGGCTTTGTTGTTGGAGGAGGTGTGTCACTGCGGAGGTGGGCTTTAAAGTCTCTTGATGCTGGAAGCCCAGTGTGGTACTCTCTTCCTGCTGTCTGCTGAATCAGATGCAAAACTCTCAGCTACCTCTCCAGCACCATGTCTGTCTGAACACTACCATACTTCCCACCATGATGACAATGGGATAAACCTCTAAACTACAAACAACCCCCAATTAAATCTTTCCTTCATAAGAATTGCCACAGTCCTGGTGTCTCTTCACAGCAATAAACCCTAAGACAGAGGGTCTGTTGGCAGTGTGCTCTGTGTTAAGCCACTTACTCAAAGCATCCTCATTTACAGCTCTGTGATGTGCACAGGTCCTCACTGATCTGCACACCTTCCTGACAACAAACTTAAGGATCAGATGCATTTCAGCATTCATTCAGCCAGTTTGAGAGTTGACAGAACATCCATTACTGTAGCTTAGAAAAAAGAAAGATGGATGAGGTCTCATGTGATGGGGGTTAGTATTCCAAGGGGAGAATGTTATACCAAGAAGAACACCTTCTTAGACTCTGTCCCAAATCACCTCCACAGATAGAGAATCACAACTTTTAACCTGGGGGAAGAAAAAAACCTCAGGTTTGAAAGCAGGATAGAAATACAACTTTCTTTTCATAACTGTAGTTACCATCCTTGGTCTCCATCCTGGGTGGATTTATTCCTATATTCTCCTACTATTTCCTCCCAGTCATGGTACTGTCCAGGAGAAGTAGTTTTAACTATGTTATGTTTTCTACGAAATGATTGTGGAGAGGAACTATGATCAATCCATGTAACAAGTCTCTCACACAGCTTGGCAGTAAGTCATTTTTATTCATTCTGCTGCCTTCACACCATAGGAAGCTCACTCCATATGTTGAGGTGCAGTGACATGCAGGCCACAGCCTGCTTTTGCACTGCAGGTTTTTTTCAATGTAATTGCATGTAACACTTTATTTATAGATATGAAAAGGCACTTAGAACCCAATTACATAGTTGGAAATTGCATATCTCTAAACAGATGTAGAATAATTAAGAAGAAATTCAGTATATATTTACAGAAACTCATGAAAATACTGAAATGTCATTTTTTCAACATTCCCTAAGCAGCTCCTTTGGTTGTGACACCAGCCTGTGTTGGTCTGTGAGCCTCACAGATATTTACGCAGGCTAAAGGAGAGTGCAGGTATTGTTCCTATGTATTTGTTCTTGCTTTCTTATGGCCCTAATCACTTGCTTAGTGGTAAATGTTTCTTTTTTTTTTCTCAGAAATGATCCAACAGATAAGACTTCTTTCTGGAAACATTTATAGAACTGTTCATTGGTGGGGGATGTAAAAAGATTGTCCTCTCGCTGTAGCTTTATATGACTGTATTATTTAAGACAACATCAGTTTCTCATGCTATTCACTCAAAAGAATCAGATTAGAAATCCCGTTGACTGTGGGAAATCCTTAGTCAATTTTGTATATTTTGTGAGCAGATAGGAGCAGCATGAATAACAGAAATCCATCTTGAAGTTAATGCTCTTAACTATCCCCCTCTGGGCTACACCAAACATAAATAAAGCATTCATCAATAGCAAGTTTCTGAGTCTCCTTCCCTTTGATAATAAAATCATTGTTACATCCTAAAAGCCAAGAGCCTACAGAGACCTAACAATACTTTTAATGAGAACGTTTCACACAAAGAAAGAGTCTTATTCTACTTTGCAGTTAAAAACATCTACGTTGGGAACTCCTGGGCTTAATAAAAAACAATGTCTTTGCAAACTGGTATTATTAACTTTAATATTGTATTGATGTGATTTTTAGTTTTCAATACATATGGCCCAACTTAAATCATTTCTAATAACAACAATATGCATTATTTAGTCCCAGCATAGGCTAGCGGTTGAATGTGCTGGGTGAACCATGATTTTTTTTTATACCCATTTTCTCTTAATAATGTAAACAATTATCCTAGCATTTTTAAAGCTGCCAACAGTTTTCACATGGTTGGGAGCTCTTCTGGGTTGGCATATTTCTTTTTACCTCTGTATAATCTTCAATGATCTCAAATGAACTTAGAAATATTCTCATAGATAAGAATGAGACTATAGGAGCTGAAGAGATGACTCAGTGATTAAGAGCACTGGTTGCTCTTCCAGAGGTCCTGAGTTCAAGTCCCAACAACTGCATGGTGGCTTGGGATCTAATGCCCTCTTCTGGCGCACAGGTGTACATACAGATAGAGAACTCATATACATACATACATACATACATACATACATACATACATACATACATCGTTTTTTAAAAAAGAAAAGAAAAGAAAAGAAAAGAAAAGAAAAGAAAAGAAAAGAAAAGAAAAGAAAAGAAAAGAAGACTCTGGAGTCCTGAAGTCCTGGCTTGCCTGCTCTTTCTTCCCAGTCTACTTTTTTTTTTTAAAGCAACTTTTTTTGGGGGAAGGGAGATGTTGAAATTAGTAATTTTCACAGGAACATGAATATGTGGTCATACACTGGGGCACCAGCAAATTACCAGTGGCCACCTCCTCAGAGAAAATGGATTTTTCTTCCACAAGCAGTTTTTAACTGTCAACAAGGTCTCAACTAGGGAAGGACTCAATGGTCCCCCACCCATCCTTGCAATGATGTTCAACTAGCTTGCTCTTGTGACATTCTCCTGTGGGTGGCCATAGTCACTGTGAGCTCACATGTGCAACAGATACACTGTGACCAGAAATGTTCATCTCACAGCAATCTTTCCCACTGTCAGCCCTTACATTCTCTCTGCTTCCTCTGCACATCTCACAGCAATCTTTCCCACTGTCAGCTCTTACATTCTCTCTGCTTCCTCTCCTGTGATGTCTAAAGTCTTGGTGAGGGATGGGATTTTGCCACAATTATTTTAGTTTTTGTTTGCTTGTGGGATTTTGTTGTTGTTTGTTTACTGCCCTCTTCTCCACTCTACCTTCCTGCTTACTAAAACCCACTCCCAGAAACATACCTGGTAGCATGGGGGTTGGGGCTGGGAATGCTGAGAGTTCCTCCAGGGGGAAGTTAGGCTCAGCGGCTCATAAAAGCCTTCTCCACGGTTCCTCATGGCACAGCCCCAATGACACAAGAAAGTCCGTGAGTTTTACAGGCTTTATTTTCATGGCAGATGTAGATGGATCTGGATGTGTAGCCCCTGTGAAACTCAGGGCAGACCTGAGTTAAATAGGGAGGGAGAGAGGGGAGAGGGGCTGGGGAAGAATGCTTAATTGGCTCCACCCTCTGGGCTTCAGGTACCTTATTAGTATGTAAATCTCTCTAGAGCCTGAGGCCTGTTCCTCATTACTGTGACTGATGGCCATAGACCTCTCTGTGGGAGTGGTTATGGAGGGCTGAAGCTAAATGAAAAGAACCAGGGCCCAGGAGCAAAGCTGAACTCCTGCTATTCAATAAGGATCTGGGGTTCCAGGCTTATGCTCAACCAAGCACCCAAGCACCCAGTTGCTTCTCACAGCCCACCACCCCACAGTATCACTCGTTTTATATGAGCAGACAGCAATCCTGTCTTACGTTGCTTCATGCAAATCAGCTGCAGATGTCAGATATAGGCAAAGATCCACTTAAGGATGAGATTTATCCAAAGGTCCCAGCATCATTTTGAAGTTTGACTTATAAGGCACCAATATTTAATTTTCATAGAAGAAATGTTCCCCCTGAAGCTTGCTGATCAAAGAAATCAATGTAGGATTCTAGAGCTCCTATGACTCTGGTCGTTCACCCACTTGTTTGATGGAGTAAGACTTTGTCTCTGAGCACCTATCCCTAACCCAGCAACCTGGCTTCTCTAAACCTTGCTAGTATAAACATCTTCCATCACCTTGTGTTTTTCAGTTAGGAGGCTAACTACCTGTCATACATTTTCAGATTCTCTTTCTTCCTCTTTGATTTTTTTCCCCAAACACATTCTTTTGAAGCTCCATTTTTTAAAAAAGGTGAATATACACACTACTCCTGTTTGTAAGCTCTAAAACATAACACAAAAGATAATATTAATATGATGAACCATGTGGTTTGTCACCATTTCTATTCTAGATAAGAAGATCCAACTGGAAGAGAGGGTTAGGTAAGGCCACAGGGCAGTACTCATCAGTAACCAATAGTTGGTGACATTTGACTTCACCATCCAGAAGTTTCCAATCCATTTCACATTTGACTGGACTGTCATGTGGCTAGACAAAGAAGGCCTGAGAATATTAAATGATCAACTCAAAGTGGCTACTTAGAGCCATGTAGAAGAGAGTTGTCTTTCTAAACAGATGATTGCCTAGGTCAGGGCAAACTCCTACTCTGAACAATTTGCGATGGAAAGTCTTATTCCAGGGGCAGGGAACAGAAACAAAGTGTTGCTATCCTGTATCTGGGAGGTGACAGGCCAAATATGTACTATATGCCCCATTTTCTAGTTAAAGAATGTCGGAGGAAAGGTCAATATAAGATTGTCACTGTCTCTCAGGAACTCACTGCATTGCAGAACAAAGTGGCACAATACATAACACAATCCATAACAAGTTGCCAGGATCCTGGGAAGGAAAACTGTTTCGTTACTACTGCTACTTTTACAGAAGAGGTGAGCTAAGACAATAGTGAAGGCTTTGGCCAATTAATCTAAAATAGAAGTGAAGAATTATTTTTACTTTGACTGAACTCCAGGTCCAAAACACAAAACATGAAAGTGTAGCATGCATTCTGGAAGTAACAGCAGTGTGGTTGTTAAGTTGGACAGACAGGAAGCAGGCAGGAGATAAGGCTGGAACAAGGTTGAAACCGAGTCGTGAAATGAATAGAACACTGGAACAAGAAGTGTGAATTTGGTTCCCTGAGTTACAAGGAACAAGTTATTCGAGGACACATAGTAGTGTGCTCTGCATTTTGCTAACTAAAATCATAACATAAGAAATATAGAAAAGAGGTGAAGCCTAAAGCCTGGGCCTAAGTTAGAGATCTAATGTTATAGTCTAAGGGGAAAAAATTATAAACCTTAATATGGGCAATAAAAGTGGGGGAGGAAAGGTGAACTGCAACAGATTCAAAGGGAAGTGCCTAACCATGCTGACATCTACTCTCTGAGGCTTTCAGGAAGAACACTGAAATCGGTAATTCTAATGTCAGAGGCATGAAGAGATCAGAATCCTTAGAAGATAAAATTGCCAGTCATTGATAAGAACTATGAATCTAGCCCATATATTCTGGACCCGTAGAATGCATGGTGACAGACTCAGAGAACAATGCAGAGACTGTAGACATAGAAGGAAGAAATTTTCATATGTCAAAATGCATAAACATTTTAACAATCTACACTATAATTTCACAGACTCTCCAAAGAGGGTTTGGAAGCCATTGGAATTTTTGTAAGATGAATTCTGTGGCGATGAAACACACATGCATATAGCATGGCCCCAAAGCATCCTAAACTCCAAATGGGAACAACAATTGCATCAATCATAATCCATAAGATCTACACGCCCCTCAGTTTCTTACAGAGTGTTGAACATATAAAGAGTGGCTCATTCTGTCAGACCATTCTTTTCTGTTAATGGCAGAAAAGAATAGACACGAATAAAGACAAAGTATTTAAACTCTAAATACAAGGTCAGGAAGAACAAGTTGAAATGGAGGATTTTGGAGAAAGCACATGCAGGAGTTGAGTACAGAAAGCAGTAGTTAGTGTCTAAAGCAAAAACTCAGTGTCTCCTTTGCTTTTTGTCCTTCTCCAACTTGCATGAATTTCCTGATACTCCATTCCCAGTTGAAAATTTGAGGATAAAGGACCCTTGTCTTTCAGTGGATGCCATTGCTTCTCTAGAATTCCTGAACCCCCAAGTCCTTTCTCTTTAGAATTTCTACCTAAAAGAGCCAGAGTAGACAAAGAAGAGTAAGGATGCTGGGAAAAGGTACCCAGTTTCCTGCTTGCAGGAAGAGAAGGAGATCCCATTTCAAAGTTGCAGAAAGGGTTTACACACGTGTGTGTTTAACTCAGCCAAGCAGCTGTGCTTGGAGATCCCTTGTAAGGTGGGCCACAGAGATATAAAAGATATGTTGGTTTCAGTCTTAAGAGCAATATCTGTAAACCTGGAACATTAGAGAGATCTGTGATATACACCCCCATATAATCTCTAAAGGTAGAACTTTCTTTGTCATTTATAACAGACATTGACTAACAAAAATTCACTTCTCATCTGGTAGCTTCTAGATTCTTTAACCCCATGATCGGTAAATAGAAATCTTTCTGGACCCATTCTCTTGGCAGGGAAGTCCTCAAGCCTTGCTCTCTCCCAGCCAACTTTGGTCACTATTCAGGATATCATCACAATCTTCTGACCTGAAGGTAGTCAACACATGCAAGGAATTTTGAATGCTTGGCTGCTGTACTGAGGACTTCAGCATCTGGTAACCTTCAAGATTTCTACTGTCTAATACTGGGGTGTACAGTATATCTGCTACAATGTCTTTGTAAGACCTTGATGCTCAGAGTGATGATCTGAATAAGAATCCCTTCTAGTTATCCAAACAACTACAGCCTGTAGTTTGAGCTGAATTCTTCAATGGCATCAATCTAAAAACACATCAATATTTAAGTATGTTCTATAGTCCACCTAAAACGACTAGAACGTCAAGAGTCTGAGTTGTAAACAAGTTATGTACAGGACCCTTCCTGATCTTCATTCTCTGCACTCCCCTTGCTTACCATCAAGAGCCACAGATTCATGAAACCTGGGTCTCATCAGAATGACAGTGAGAAACTGGGAGTTGAGAGTTCTGTAGAATACAAAAAGGAACCCAAATTCACAAGCCTGTTGCCAAGCATACAAACGCAGCCCCTTGGTGATCTCTTTTATTAGCCATTGTAAATGGCATGCTGATAAAGATTTTCTAAGGAAAAACAAGCTATACAAGAGTATAGGAATCCCATGAATTATTAAATCCTTGGTCATCACTTCATTCTCATCAGCTCACCTTTAAATAAAGGCTGTAACATTTACAAACCACTATGTGATGTGCATGCATTGAACACTGTGTGCCTATTTACAGCAGCAAATTGCCTTGAGAAAGGGGAGAGAAATCCCCTCGCACATTAAAATGCTCAGAAGCAATTAGCTGCTGTGTATATAGCTATAATCTAAGTACAATCATAAAGGAAAATAAGAATTATGTTCAAATTAACTCAAACTTGGTTCTACCTAGAAGTAGGTCTGTGTGTATATACACAAAAATATATTGGTAGACAAACTGCATGATTTCTAGACTCACTGGTTGTATATGCTTTAAATATGTAGTGTTTAAAATAGCTTATTCTCAAGATCATAGTGGCCCACTAAAGAGAAGGTATGATTGAAATAAATGTTAAGTTACTAATAGGCTAATCACCAGACAAAAATTCAGTTAACACCTGTAACCTTTTGGTCTATCATATTAAATATCTCCAGTCTTTAACCTGCATGGTCTCTTTATGCAGCACACATTTTGGTCTCTAAGACCAAGATCTGTACAGAAGAGGAAATCCTGTTAAATCTATCTGACTAGAGACCCTGAGCCATTCCACAGCTGCTCACATTACATGGAAGACAGGAAAGGCCCCAAGCCACCTGTTAAAATTCTCCACCTGCTTCAATGCTAAGCTGCCATCATCGTCTTCAAATCTTACTGATCCCACCATACCCATAGGCCTGATGCTAAACTTTTGAGGGAGTGCTTGAATTACTCTGCTTTGCGTGAAAATACACAGATTTTCTTCAGGCATGATACTGCATTAGTTAGCTCAAACTAGACATTTAAAGTTCCCAAATTAGTGCAAGCTTAGTACTCCATACCTAGTATATTTTCAGGGAATGAAGAAATCACTCCATATGTGGGGTGGCATACTAATATCCTATCCCCTACCCTAGCCTCCATTTTGATTAATCTTTTCAGTTTTGTTTTCTTAATTTTTTGTTAACATATAACCAAATGCATTTCCCTGTGACATTTTTATTCATACATACCATTATAGTTTGTTCTTCAATGCCTCCACTGCCGCCATCTTATCACTCATCTCCTGCTTGTTCCCTTCCTTCCTCCAACAGTTTTCCACTTGGTTTTCATGGCATCTATATTCTGTCTTCTCTTGCACCCCCATCTCCCTTTCATTAAAACAGCACCTTCCCTTTCAAATCCCCCTTTCTATTTTCATATTCTACATATGTATGTACACATGCATACACAAGTTTGTCATGTTGAGTCTGACTCAGTTCACTTGATATAATGATTCCAATTCTGCCCATGTTTTCTGCAAATGATATCACATTTCAATTGTTACAGATGAACAAATAATTTTGTATCTGTGGTCCTCCTGTCCACGTCACACCTTCTTCAGCACCATCTACAGATGAACACACTCTGCTCTAACTCTTGATATGTGGTGGTTTGAATAAGAATGGATGACATGGGCTCTTATACTTGGATTCTTGGTCATCCCAAGTGCTTGAGAGATCCGGATTAGGAGGTGTGGACTTCTTGGAGGAAGTGTGTCACCTTGAGGGAGCTTTGAGGTTTCAAAAACCCAAGTCATGCCCAGTGTCTCTCCCGCTTCCTGCTGCCTACAGATCGAGATGTAGAACTCTGAACTGCTCTAGCACAATGTCTACCTGCATGCTACCATGCTCCCAACCATGATGAAAATGGACTAAACATCTGAATCTATAAACCATCCCCAGTTAAATGCTGTCTTTTATAAGAGTTTCTGTAGTCATGGTGTCTCTTCACAGCAATAGAATACAAACTAAGGTATGCTGGTAAGTCCAAATACAGCCACTAAGGCTCAACAAGCTTTTGGCAGTTTCCCCACGTAGTGACCTCAACAAAATAAACAAGACACCTGTTTTATGATGTTTCCAGTCTACTTAGAAGAGAGACACTAAGTAAACAAATAAATGTCAGTGTGATTGCAATCTTAAGTGAGATGAAGAAACAGGAAATGACTCTGTGGAAATTGGGGAGGGCTCACCTTAGAATGAGTCTCTAGGGCAAACCTCTCATTATTCCCTTTGATGCTCCAAAGATGAGCAATAGCTCTTACAGTAAATGCAAGGGCACTTCCCACACAAACTCAGAGACTTGGGAAGAACAGAGAATACTCAGGCGCTGAAAGTCAGTCAGGGAGGCTGAACAAATGGCACTGGAGTCTGGGAAGAAACATGAGCTGTGCTTCCTGTCTGCCATGGAGACAGTCATCTGGCAATGTTACATCTGCTTCCCTGGAGAGAATGAGGAATGGAGACCATGCTGAGCTGCTACAGTAATGAACAGAAGAGAGAGCTGGACCATAATACCAGTATGGTACCGGAAGAAAAGTAGGGACTGGGGAAGTGACTCAGAGCTTCGGAGCACATAGAGGTCTTGCAGAGGATTCAGGTTCTATTCTTAGCACCCACTCTGAGCAGATCACCACCACCTGTAACTGCAGCTCCAGGAGATCCGGCACTGCTGGCCTCTGCAGTCACCAGCACTAATTCCAAACAATAAAAATCAGTCGTTAAGAGAAAAGTAGACTGGTTTACAGTGTATTTTGAAGAAAAGACTATCTGGAGAATCTAGTGATGCAGTAAGCATGGAACGTAAAGGAGAAGGAAGAAACAAAACTGGTTCTTAGTGTCCAGCCTCACAAGGAGCTGAGAAGATGTGCTACTCACCAACAGGGAAAAAAAATATGAAGCTTCACACAGACAATGTATCCCAATATTTGTTTATTTTAATAGAATTAACTATATAAGGTTTCAAATATATTTCAATAACATTCACGTTCATCATCATCAAAAGAATCTCTTAAGGATCCTGATAAAACATAGCAGTTGTTCATAGAATTCCATGTCACTCTGATTCAGTGAGAACTCAGAAAAGAGGCTGCCATGCCCTGGAAAGATCCAAAGGGAATGCTTGCTAAGAGTTTTCATTCCTCTGCTGGCATTGTCTTTGCTGAATCATTCTACAGTGCTCTGAGACAGAAAATGAGTTTAGTTAACTTCATGCCCCAGTCTCGGGTGCCTGGGATACAGGAGGACATACCTAAAGATATCTGAGGCCCAAACAAGTAATCACACATGTCCTTGCTGTGCTCACACTCCTGTCCCTTTTATTACAAGGTGGATGCAAGGAAGACAAACCTGGGAGCCCAGAGGCAACAAAGCTACAGGCTCAGTGCTCTACAAGAGAATGCTTGAAATGTAGAATCACGCCCCGTGGAATCACATGTGAATGGGAATAAGCTATTTTCAGTCAACAATGTCTCACAAATCTTCTTTCTACAGATTCTTCGTCCAAAAAAAAAAAAAAAAAATACCAGAAATGCTATAGAGGAAGCTGGAAGAAAAAAGAAGAGAAACAGAAAACAGGTACTTTACAGGGGGGGAAAGAGATAAAGAAATCTTAAAACGTGTGTTTTTAAATAAATATATAAATATATATACATATATAGTATATATATATATATATATATATATATTAGAGCAGAGTCAATCAATATCAATGAATATAAAAAAATTAAAACTGGCAGATCATTCTTTTGAAAGGGTTTTCCATCTCTGACAAGTGCTCAGTGAGAAATGAGGCAATTACTAAACATAACCAAGAATACATTGTGACATATATCACAGTAACTCATGCAGCTTGGCTGTGAAAAATAGAACTGTTTGGTGTGGGAAGCGGAAAAGGAGATCACACAGTGCACGTAACAATTACATCTGCATATCTTGTCGTAGTAAATAGTTCCTGCTTAGCATTTTACAAGCGCAAAAATCTCAAAGTATTGAAGATGTATACATATGTGAATTTCACTGGTAAAAATAAAGCACATGCCCGCTGGCATTTAAATTGAAAAAATTAGCAGTGTGAAAATAATTAACAGAAAAACATCACACGCAATAAATCAGTAGTTTGCTTCTGAAACACAAATGATAGGGATGCCACAGAGCAGAACAGAGATGCTATAATGTACTGTGTCGCAGACGCTGATTTAACTACCTGTGTGGACCTGGGAAACAAAACTGTACACACAGACTGTATGTCTCTTTTCAGGAAGTGATAGATCAAGACACCAAAAACAAGTAGAAGTTTTAAAGTCTCTATGTGAATGTAATTTCTAAGGCAAGTGGTATACTGATTATAAAAGTGAATGTGTCCGTAAATATATCCTTCCTACTCAGTGTAACTATCATAAACTAACTGTATAATAACTACAAGACATCAATGCTGGCCAAGGAAACAGTACACACACTAGGCTTCTCTCAGACTCTATTTGGTAGGAAAATTAGAAACAATGAAAAGCAGTAAGAATTGTGTATCTGAGGACTAGGGACATCTTAGCCACAAAATGCTGTTGATGAGGGAGCTGATTGTCAGGAACGTCAGAACAGAGGTCACATCAGAGGCCCTGGAGACTGTTTCAGTCCAGATGTAAAAATCTGGAGGAAAGAGTTGCAGTAATACTTACATGTTTGTATATTCAAATACATTATAAAAAACTAAGAGAAATTAAAAACAACAACAGGTTAAACTTTCAACTGAAAAAGTTATGAGCAGAGTTTGAAATTGTAATTTACCATTTTAATGAAAAGAAAAAATTACAAATAAAACACAGAGAAAAAGAATGTTATACATGTGAATATATCTTTATAATAGAGTATTTGCTGAAAAAGGTATAAATGCTATTCCTTAACAGAGTTGATTGGGAAGTGACAAATTAAGACAGCTATAGCACCTAAAACTGAACAATGGAGAAGCCTCTTAGTTGGAGAACTTACCAAGCAATCATGAAGCAGTGGATTCAGTTTCAGGACCGTATAAACTGGGTATGGTAGTGCATGCTGGTTTCACAGTACTATGGTGTGGAGAAAAAAGCTATCAGAAGTGCATAGCAAGTTTAAGACCAGCCTGGCCCACAAATCAGCAAGAAAAAGACATTATCTGAAGCAGAAGAGAAAATAGGCATAGGTTGATAATGAAGAAAACTTGAATGGCTGATTATAAAGAAACGTTCAGTTGTTGACCATCAAAGCAATAAAAAGAAAGGTTCTTTCCTTGTGGTTTTTAACTTAAATAGGCAAAAGTAAGAAAGCCAGATTAAAAAGACAACTGTGTCTTCTGTATTTTGGTGATCTTATGTCATATACAGCTATAGATATAGATATGTACACACACCCACGAAAATACAAATACATAAATGACATGAAAGTAGAAACAAGAATGCCTGTTTGGGGGACAAAAACAGATGCAAGGACAATGAGAAGGTGAACACGGTCAAAGGTCATGATAATGATATACTTGCATGGAAATGTCTGGATGAAATCTGTCACTATGCATAATAAGTATAGTGCAATAAAAATAATATATCAATTATATATACTTTTAAGGATCTGATGAGAATGAGAAAAATCCAAGCAGTATGCAGAGGAAGATACACAGAGGAAAGCAAGGGTAATTTTTGACAAAGCACTCTGCTCCATCCCGTGGGTTTGTAGACTCATGATGGCAGGTACAGCCTTGGAAACTCTGCCATGTCCCCTAGGGAGGGACATGGATGACACTGTAGCCTTGCTTACAGTAAAGAAGGACAGGAATATCTTGGGTGTCCTGTAAGTGGACAATACATAAGGACGATTGCTACAGAATATAGCAATTCAGAAAACAGCTGTAATCAAAAAAAAATGGCCAGGCAATACAAATCGCTGTTGTAAAAACTAACTATTGTTAAACAGTGCTATAACAAAATTCTATCTGTACACACATAGTATCCTATCCTATCTTATCCTATCCTATCCTATCCTATCCTATCCTATCCTATCCTATCCTATCCAATCCTATATTGGTTATTAATAACCAATATAAATGCTATGATCTAGCGACTGTCCTCAGAGTTCTATATGAATTCCAGTCTTATCAACCAGCCACCGAGATAGTCAGTCATCACTACCCTCAGTATCCAAATTAAGAGTCTCAGGCACCAACATGATGAGATAGACATAAGACCATGGACACATGCCTAGTGTGTAGGGACGTGATGGCCTCACCCAGGCAGGTGGGTCCAGGATTTCATCCTTGACTTGTACTGAATACCTTGCAAAAAGAATTCTGTATGTTGTTTATGGATTAAACTCATCTGTGAATGGATATATTAAGTAAGCTGAACTGAAAGAAAAGGGACGTGAGGTGTCTTAGTTTTAGGGTTTTACTGAAGAGACACCATAACCAAGGCAGCTCTTGTAAGGACAACACTTAATTGGGGCTGGCTTATAGGTTCAAGAAGTTTAGGGGTATGGCAGCATCCAGGCAGGGATGGCACAAGCACAGCTAAGAGCTCTACATCTTCATCTGAAGGCTGCTAGCAGAACACTGGCTTCCAGGCAGCTAGGATGAGGGTCTTAAAGCCCACACCCACAGTGACACACCCACTCCAACAGGGCCACCCCTTCTACTAGTGCCACTCCCTGGGCAGAGCATATACAAACTATCACATAAGATGAGGTGAGGATAGTAACTGTCACACAAACCAGGAACTAAGAAAAAAAGAAGTGAGGCCTGTACTGTGTAACTGTGCTTGTCGTGTCTGATCAATTCCACGTTCTACTCCTCTGTTAACAGCAGAACTGAGTCTAAAGATGCTTTAGAGCAAGAAAAGGATGCTAATTAGGAGCAAGTGTCTTAGTTAGTGTATCTGTTACTTTGATGAAATAGCACGACCAAAAGCAACTTACTTCATCTTGTAGTTTGCAGGCCACTCTCCATCACTGAGGGAAGTCAAGAGGGCAAGACTACAAGGTAAAAGCAGAGGCCATGGAGGTATGCTGCTTACTGGTTTGCTTCTCATTGTTTGCTCAGCCTGCTTTCTCATATCATCCAGGACCACCAGTCCAGTGAGAGCACTTCCCCAGGAGGTCTTGATCCTTCCATTTCAATCATGAATCAAGAAAATCTCCAGGACATTTGTCTATAGGCCACTTGATGGTGGCATTTTCTCTATTGAAGCTTCCCACACCCTTTCAAACAACTCTAACTTGTGTCAAGCTGACAAAACTCAGGATAGCAAGACAGGTGCAAAATAGCCAGTTTTACCAACACCACTGAGGAAAATTGCCTTTTGTGTTAGTTTTGAGAGTTTATTTTGTTGTTTGTTGTTCTTGTTGTTTTTGTTGTTGTAATTTTTCTTTTGCTTGAGTTTCAGAAGAAACAGTACTTTCTTGGTAAAGGGGGAAAAAAAAATCAAGTATGTACCAACCAATGGCTCACTCAGCCCATCAAAGGTAAAATGAGTGTGTTTGAAAGCCAGTCTCCACTTGTCAGATGTGAAAGCTTCCAAGAACTGGACATTCCAAAGCCTAGATCCTGCTTCATCATTTCGAAGGCGTTCAGCTGACCCTGAGTCACTCCAACTGTGAATTCCTATAAAAGGCAACAGAGTGCTCGGTCTTCTACGCAGTTCTCTCTTTCATCTGTTAATGCTTTCTTTTTATGAGCCTCGGTAAAATTTGTATCTCTTTGTGCAGTAACCACAGCTGGTGTTATTTTGCATGTTCCAAATCCCATCCCCTGAGAAAAGATACCAGCCTGGCTTGAACTAAGTGCCTGTTAATGAAAGGGAGACCTTAAATACATAGGTAAAGTTTAACCTATACATTTCAAAATGCCACCACTTCCCCTGTCAAATCCCTGCATTAAATAAAAATTATAATAGAAAGTGCAATAGAAATACTGAAACCAAAGATTCAGGTAAAGAGATGGAGGATCCAAGGCTGTAGGCAGCCACGTTGATAATAAAGGAAAAGACAGAGACACTCTCCTCACACTAAGAGAGCAGAGAGCACTCCTCACTTCAGAGTACTGTGTCCAAGATAGAAAGGGCTGGGAAGAAGAGAAGGAAGAGCCAAGACAGTGTGCTTCACTTAAAACCAAGGCCACTTGTATATCATGCTTATCTCCATACATGCATATCATAAACACATGCATGCAGAGCATGCTCAGCTGACTGCAATCCTGTCATTTCATAGGCTAGCCTGAGCAGTAGGTTTATCTGTAATATTTAATGCAGTTTTTCTCTATGCTGCTTCATAAAGTATCACGTATAGACTATTATGATGGTTCTAAACTTCTGCTTTTTAGTTGCTGCATTAAAAAAATACTATTTTGATCTACATTTTACTCCTTCAATTACCCAGAGTTCTTGGTGAGATGGTTTGAAAGCTCTGGACAAAAGCCCTGGTGTTGTTTGCAGAGGTGTGCGCACGGGAGGAGCACTTGGTTTGATTTCCCCTTTTTTTCACTTGCCTTACAACAGCAACTGTGAAATTCTTACTGAATGAATTGAGCAGCTGTCTGGTTTGATTGCAGCTTCAGAGACTCTGTGCCTCTGACCTCAACTGAATTGCTGTTTTATTGCTATTTGCAGCAATGTTCCCCAGTAAATCACTACTTCTGTCCCTATGGCAACCACATACACCTGAGATGATGCTGCTTCCTTTTCTGCCAGCAGAAAAACATAGTTATAAGAGGAAATAATCAATCTGCCTAGTGACCTTTTCTGCTTCATTATACTGCTTTGATCTCGCCGGATGCTGGGCATTTTCAATTAGGGATCTGCACATTGAACCCAGAAGCTGCACGCACAAACATGTTTCATTAGCAGGTAGGTGTAAATGAAAGAAAGACATGCAAATTACTTGACCCTTCAAGAATATTCCTTCTAGATAGCAGCTGAATAATGTTTGTCATGCATGTACAACTCATATAGAGAATTCTATGGCCAGGCATAATTTCTGAAAATGCAATGAGAAGTAAAATATTTACCTTTGCCTTAGTTTACCATCGTTGTTCCATTGTTTCATTTCCCTCTCTAGATTAGCACCTAAGAGAGTGTCATTCTTAGAAAAAAAACACCTAATAACTTATAAAGAAACTCTACAGCCTCAAGTATTCCAAGACCTTATAAATTTGAAAGCCATTACAGAAAGACCATGATAGAAAGAAAGAACCCTGTACCTCCACCTCTCTCTCTCTCTCTCTCTCTCTCTCTCTCTCTCTCTCTCTCTCTCTCCCTCCCTCTTTCTCTCTCTCTCTTTGTGTGTGTGTGTGTCTGTCTGTCTGTCTGCCTGTCTGTCTCTAACACACACACACACACACACACACACACACATATCTTCACAGATACTACTCTAGACCTTTGCACAAGAGACAAGCTGTTGAAAACTGGGGAAAACAGGATTCTACTCATTTAAGGAAGAGAATTAATAGGCCCCAAACACAGGCAGCAGAAACTGGAGAAATGTCAGCATATTCACTGCTGCTGAAGATCTCGTTTTATGTGTTCCTTCAAAAGATATGAAATAATACCATTTTTTTCCTTTACAATTTCACTGTGTTTAGGAAACTATATGTGAATATATGATTCCCAATGGATAATACTTTAAAATTTTCAATGTAGTTCATTACTTTTAGAGTATTCATTGATTTAAAATAGAAAAAAATAGTTCCTCATGTATTAAAATGTAGTAGAGAGGGAGGAAGAAGAGAGAAGAGGTTGTGGGGATGATGTCCCGACTTAACTATCCTTAGCTTTCTGAGGTGTGAAGCTAAAAGAAAACTATAAGAATTCTGTTTTGCATAATAGATTTCTTAGTGGGAAGTTACAAAGAAAACTTAGGGCCTAGAGGTAGGTAGATTCTTGGATTCCATGGCTAAGACTTAAAAACAACACCCAAATACAAATGATAAGGCTTGCCATGATTTCTGAAAGACTTAAAGGCAGCATAAGAGGACTGAGAGGAGAACAGCAGGCACACAGAATGGTAGAACAGGACAAGATTCCCAGAAAAATAAAACATCAAGTGTACTGCCTGCCCTTTCTTAGTACTGAGAAGCCATTAAGTACCCAAGGTACTTAAGTAAGTACTTGTTCTCTGCCTGAGAAGCACAGAGATGCATTTCTCTACTTCTTTGATTTCCAGTGTTCCAAAACAGATTGGTAGACTAGAATATTGCAAGAAGTTAGGGAGGGAGAAATAGAAGTGGGGCCCATATAAGGGCTCAAGGTAACACAGTATTATTGATCCAACTAGGAGTTTGTCAGCACAGGACAGGCACAAAGAGCCAGGGTGTTGAGGGCAGCTAGAAGCAAGTAGCAGAACCAACAGACCTGGAAGGCTCTTTGGACCACAATTTCCAGGTGGATCGCTACAGACTCAAACAGTATCCACTCCTCAACATTTAGAACTTAGAGGTTTTGCACATTTTGTCTCCTCCACTTTCCTTCCTCTACTTACAGACTAACACAGGCTGTACCTCCATGACAATCAACTTACCAACTCAGCAGTGCTTTCTTTGACTCTCTCACCCCTCTCTCTCAGTCATCTTTATCTGGCTAGTACCTATCATATATGCCAAAGACTCAAGCCACGTTGACACATTGTCTTTTACTGTGTCAGCCACAGTTGTTTCTGAGTACATGCAATTCTGAGGTCAACATAGTCTATGTGTGGAGGACCCTGATTTTACTATTAGTGGCCTATGTGAGGACTGTGAACAAGACTGGCATCTAAGCAAAATTTGACTCAGTTGCCACTTTCCATGGCCACCATCTATTCCTTTCTGCAAAGCCAATAAAAGTAACAACCAATCCAGCAGCACACTTCCAAAATGAAAATCAGAGCCATTAGATGTAACAGGCAATGATACTCTTATGTCTCTCCCTTCATGTTTCAGCGTAATGCTTTCAACAGAGTGGATGTTCTATATTGTGTACTTGTTATATTTACTTTATCAAGTAAAATTATTTCTAGTTTTCTTATACTACCTTCCATGGTCACCAGAAACATTCATCTTTTGAGCATCTGGCGGCTCTAATCTTTAAGTGACAACTTAGAAATACGTGGATTTTTATCTAGCACAGGAGGAGTTCATATGTGTGTGTGTGTGTGTGTGTGTGTGTATGTGTGTGTGTATATATATATATGATATATATATGTGTGTGTGTGTATGTGTGTGTATATATATATGATATATATATATGTGTGTATATATATATATATATATATATATATGTATCAAGCAAACATGCACATGTGTGCGCACACACACACACACACATACACACACACATATACTTCACATAATAGTACTACAAAGATGTGTATCGCCCAATGGAATAAGGTTAAGTAACAAAATGAATAGAGGTTGTTTTTCTCAATATTACTAATGCTGCCTGAAGAAAATCATATTATTTTTTAATTGACTAAAGTTAAATATGATACATAAAAGTGTGTTGTGTGTATAGACACATAATTTATATGAAATTATGCCACTTGGGTGATAATGCTCCCTCCAAGATCCATAGACTGTTTAACAAAAACTATAGTACCAGACATAAGAAACCTCTTTCCAAGTTTTGGTCAGAGAAGTCCGAGAAACTCCCAAAACCATATAGGCTATTTCTGTTGCTCTTGGTTGCCTCCCAAAAGTTGGAGGTAAGTCCTCATTGCTGAAGACACCTGTACTCTAGATATAGTACATGGAGGATTAGAGTTAGATCTGATCTGAAAGCCTTCTCCCTGAAGATCAGCCATAATACCCTAAGATGTTATGCAAGCCACCAAGATAAGAAAGCATTTACTAGTTCTACCCGTGAGCAATAGAATTGGTCAGTACAACAAGAGTGCTCTAAAAATTGCAACTAGAATTTACATCTTGGAGCTAACCAACAGTTGTCTAATTAGACAAAAGTCCACTCAGCAAAAGAGAAATTATGCCTAATACTAGAAGATTATCCATGGGGAGTGAGATCACAGATCTTAGAGGAGAATCTACTACTGCTACTTTTCTAAGCCAGCATAATTCCCAACTGCATTCTTAATACATATCTTAATACCCATAGATAAAATGTAGCTCTCAACACCAAAAGAGACATCTTATCTTAACAGAAGTCATTATAGAAAGTCCAAAATTGGCCAAAATTGTGCTGAAGCTCCAATTGTTATTGACATCAATAACACAACTCCTAATCTAAGCCTTGGAGAACATGGAAGGGAGGGTAGAGAGATTCCAAGAGCCAAAGGACCAGAAAGCCTGGTATGATGTTGTGTACTTTGCATATGACAGAGAATCTACACCCAAGAAATCTCAAGAAAAGTTTCTTAAATAAGACCTAAGCAAACACAACACCAGTTGACAGGGCAACATGAATTGGGGATTGGGCAATTGCATAGAACCCTAGCCATAGATGAAGAGCTACAAGCCATTTAAAAAGTAGAGAGAGGGAGAATTAGTCTTCCCCAGAAATGAGTGCCCTAAATAGTTATCCAATCAAAAGTGGTCAGCCCTAAAAGGTGTGTGTGTGTGTGTGTGTGTGTGTGTAACATTAAATAGGCTCAGAAAGTTGTGTTTATATATTTATTCACCTATATACAGATATGTAACAATAAGAAACAACGAGGCCATTCATTTGAAAGAGAGCAAGGCAGGGAGGAGATGATATAATTATATTTTAATTAAGTTTAAAATTACCAAAAATTCCATTTCCAATGCTATTTGTTTAAATAATCATTTGAGCTCATTTTAACTACAGCCACGTATCTCATCCAACGTCAGCTATGAATGCCTGTTTATGATTAGAGTCAGGCACCATGCACTATGCTCATTTGATCCCCAAGATGCTGTAAGTCTTTATTGACCTGGCTTCAGGTTTGATTGATGATTTTAAGGCCATATACAGTAACTCTTATGGTTTCTGCCATAATGGCCTTTTTAATTAATGGCCATTTTCCCTTGAGCAGGCTTTCTAATACGTTCCATGAACACACGCTTTTATATATTCCTATACTGGGATATTAGTTACTAGAGTCTAGCTGACTCCTAGGCAAAACCTATTGATATATAATATTTTTAACAGGTTTATTTTAAAGCCCAAATTATTACTCAAGGATAATAGGCCATTTTCCTGTCACAGTTAACATTTTAACAATAATTTTGGCATAAACAAATGTCTTCCTGCCTTTTAATCCCATAAAGTATCTCTTTCTATATTAATTCTGTAATGATGAAATTAAATTATTAAAAAGGCATTTATAGCTACCTCCACTTTCATGGGTATTTTTCATGCAGTTTTCCCTTTGGTTTACTTATTAAGAGTTGAGTTTCCCAAAGCTGGTGGTTTTTTTTTTTATTTTTTTGTTTTTTGTTTTTTTTTTATAGTAACACCCTCTGTTTACACATACTTGTTTTGAAGTTTTTGTACATAAAGAGACTATGTTTATGATACTTAGATACATCTAAGAGACCAAGCAGCTCAGCTTTGTGCCTGAAAACCAGGTTTAAAAAGGATGCATGCCACTTCAAACATGAACCAGAGGACTATGAAATCTCATGGCACAGGTACAGCTTTTCATTAGTCTCTCAGTGACCTCAAGGAGTCCTTTTTAACAAGGACTTGTCAGGATTTAAGAAAGAAGACAAAAACACCCATTCTAGCCTTGTCTTTGCAAATTTAAGGGTAAAAATCTGAGACTGTTTTGCATTTTGGGATTATTCTAATCTCTAAGATTTAATTCTGTCTGAAGCAGTTTTCATAGAAAGAGTTACCTTCATTGTTGCTGAGATATGCCAGCTACTCAAGACTGGTGAAGACAACGTGACAACTTCCTAGAGGCCTTACTTCATGTTTCTAGCATTGGGATATAGGTGTCCACATTTACAGAGCCTGCAGAATTTTTAACCAAAGGCAGAAAAAAATAGTTCAGTAACATATAAGGCTCTGAGATTGTAAATCCAGATTTCCCAAGTGGCACTGGACTGAGCAGCTCTCATGGAGGCTCATTAAATATATTCCAAATATACTGTGAATGAATGAAAATCATGTTAGAAATACCCTGAGATAGAAAATCAGGATACTCAGAATTGGAGGTAAGTATGAGTACTAACATGTACATGTGTGTGCATGCACTTGTTTCTCCCCACGGATCTGAGTTTTGCTATGCTTAAACCAATAAGACACAATATCTCACCCTTATACAATCACTTCTGAACATGGATTAAAATATTGACCACCGGGGTAAATGATGTACTGTCTTCAAGAAACAACATGATTTTTAAATAAAATCCCACTAGAGCAATATAGTACATTAATTATATATGTGATGCTTGGTATTCCAGTCCAGACTTTGAATAATGCCACAGCAATTGTATGTCATGGCACTGGTTAAGTTGTTTAAGCTTTATTTTGGCACAAAGCACAACCACCAGATAGGATTATACAACACTGTCAAAGAAGCCAATAAAATTCCCAGCACCATAGCAAGTGCTTGGCAGACATGGGTTATTGCCTTAAAGATCTGACTTTTGTCATTGTAAGGTCAGTAACATACTCATCGAAAGGACTCAAAATTGGCTTAGTATGGTGTCCTGGTTTGTCTTCTAATGCTCTGATAAAGACTGTGACCAAAAATAACCGGAAGAGAGCATTTGTTTCATCCCACAGCTAACCATCCATTGTGAAGTAAAGTCAGAACAGAAACTGAAGCAGAGGCCATGGAGGAATGCTGCTCACTCTGTGGCTCACTCAGCTTGATTTTGATACCTTCTAGGACCACCTGACTGTGACCCACATGGGGGCTGGTGATTCCACTCACAGTGGGGTGGACCCTCCAACAACCACCATTAGTGAAAAAAAATCCCCTACATACTTGCCTACAGGCCTGTCTGATAGAAGCATTTTCTCAGGTTCTCTCTTCCAGGATGATCTTAACCAGAATACATGATCAATAACAAAAAAGCTACTATGAAAAAAAAATTACCTTCTCCCATATGGAAATTGGATTCAAATGAAAAATGGAAAAGGTCTCCCCAAAGCTGTAGTGTGATCCTTCTTTCCCCCAGGAATCATGGGCCAATATCACTCCATGAGGACAAAGGAGCAGAGATAAAGGACTTGGGATATGGAAGCTCTGTGAGTACATATGGTAATGACAACACACTGGAACCAGCTTCAGGGAGACAGATCAACTTTACTTGGTGTGAATCAAGGGTTATATAGTTTTGGGAAATGGGAGGTAGGAATATCCAGGGTGACAAAGTTCATTGGATGAAAGCTAAGGTATCAAGATGTTTTATTAGCATAGGGAGGCATTCCAAGAGTCTTGGGTGCTAGCTGAATAGGTTTTTATTGGGAGAAAGGAAATTGAACCTCTAATCTTAACCAAGACTATGTGACATTCCACAGGTAGATAATTGAGCTATCCTCCTTCCTGTAGGAATGGTGACTATATTCTGAATTGCCTGGGCCATTACCTTAATCTCACCTTGATAATCATTGTGTATAACTCCAGGAAAAATCTGTAGTCCCTGCATAGTAGTACTGCTTCTTCCCACTATCAGACCAAACATATTTGGATAGAGTGGTCCAAACACTCCAGTGGATAAGGCCTAAGGTTCCATTTCTGGGGTTAATACTATGTGGGTGGCAGAACTGAGGTCTAGTCCTGCACTTCCTGGTGTTGCTTGACTAAGTTCTGAAAGGGATTGTTGTTTGCTGGTAAGAAACTGACTGTTCCATAAGCCTGTTTTGGCTTGTGTTGGTTTGGGGCCTGAAGTTGGCCTCTGTTCCTGTTTCCCTGATTATGGAGAAGGGTGTTTCCATGTCTCTTTTGGACCTACATTCACTAGCCCAATGCCTTCCATGTTTGCAAAGTGGGCAGAGCCCAGCCTGTTTTCTGGGCTGTCTCTGGGTTAACTCATTTTCTGCCTTGAAATCTCGTGCTAAGTGTCCAGGCTTGTCACATTTAAAACAGGCCTTTTGATTTCTACTAGCCAAAAAATCTCTTACTGATGGTTCTTGCATGGCAGCCGCCATAGTTAAGCCCTGTTGGTAGGAGGAACCTATGTCAGAACAGAGTCTGATATACCTCATAAGGTCTGTCTTTTTCCTGTAGGGTCTAATGGCCCCTGGGCAGGCAGGATTGGCATTTTCATATGCAAGTTGTTTCACATAATCTACACCTGCCTCTGCATTACCAAAAATCCTCCCTGCTGTTGTCATTAATCGATGAACAAAATCAGAAAATTGTTCATCAGGTCCTTATCTGACTGCTGTTAAGGACACATTAGGGTCCCCTTTTGCTGGGAGTTTACACCAAGCCTTCATTGCTGCATTTTGAATTTGAGTGAATAAGCCTGGGTCATATTGCATCTGGTTATCACTAGAAGCAAATTGCCCTTCTCCTACTAAGGCATCAAACGACCAACCATTGCCTGCCGTAATGTTTTTCCTACCTGTTTCTTTACAATTCTCATGATACTCTGATTTTCAAATTAGATAGTCACCACCGATAAGAACTGCTCTCACTAACATATTCCAATCATTAGGAGTCAGCCACTCCTCTACGGCAGACTCTAAAATTGCAAGAGTAAAGGAAGCAGTGGCACCATATTGTGATACTGCATTTTTTTTTAATTCCTGAATAATTTGAAAATTAAACCCTGTGTGATATCTCCAAGCAACCCCTTGAGCATCTCTGGTCTCAGATACAGGGAAAGCCTCAGTGTCTCCCTTCTCTGGATGATCTGTGGCTAATCTTAAGCTAGGTGACAGGGACTGCCTTTGGATTCCTGGTTGTGGAATGCAAGGAGCCGGGGGATTTTCACAGTTTACCTCTCGAGACATCTTCTCTGTCTTTAATTTTTATAGCTGTTTAATTAAGTCCTGATATTATTTTTCTAACTCTATTTGTTGTTTAAGAACAGATATTTTTTCCTGTACCTCCCTTATGGGAGCTATAACCACCATCTCCATTGGGGGAGCACTT
>JANHMN010000001.1:216850059-216877376 GCA_030674055.1 Rhabdomys pumilio | reverse complement strand
CTCTCTCTCTCTCTCTCTCTCTCTCTCTCTCTCTCTCTCTCTCTCTCTCACACACACACACACACACACACACACACACACACACACGCATACCCACCCCCCCACACACACACTCCACACTCCACACACCACACACCATGGACTAACTCTCTGAAATTGTAGGCAAGTCCTGAACTAAATTCTTTTATAAGCTGCTTTGATCATGGTATCTCTTCATAGCAATAAGACATCAACAAAATTAAAGACACGGAGAACTTACAGACTTTGCCTTCACTGTGTGAGGAGATACTATTATATCTCCAGATTTTCCACCAGAGACTTAATCTGATTGGTGATATATTTGAATGGCACCTTCCAAGTAAACAATAAATGCTGTTTAATGGCAATTGTGTCACAGTTTTTACTTGTGCCTGGAAAATTAACACAGGTTTCTATTTGATCCATTCATGTATTTGTTGAGTGTGTCACATAGATACACAATGTATCCCTCTCTTCAACTCAAAAGTTAGGCAGATTGGAGATTGCCACTTCCTTCTTGGTACAGCCAAATCCCTCCTTTTATAAAATCCACTTTTTGAGGTCTTCTTCAGATGCTCTCAGTTGTTACTTTAATGTGTATTGTACAGTTTTAATAGGTGATCTTTCTTAGCCTAATTTTCATCCCATATTTCAAATCATAAATTAATTTTCATTAAAGTTTAAGTGATTTATAGAAAAAGTAATAGTACAGGAAGTCAGTTGAGTAACAGAAAGCAATCACCTAGCCATGTACTTAATCTTTAAGGGCTTCTGCTACATTTACTTTCAGTTACTTGACATGGAAAAGGGAACATCCATTGTGCTTTGCAGATATCCTGGACAGAAGCTGACCTTCAGACATTTCACTGAGACAGATAGTAATAATGTCTCCTTTATTTTTAGGCATAAAAGTTGAATTCTGAGAGGTTACCCTGGAGAAGTACATGAACCATAAGGGACAAAGGTCTCATCTTCACTTTGAGCATAGATCTCTAACACTTGAACATACCACAAATGAATGTCATCCCCAGGTATCTGCTCTCAACCATCTTTCCCCAGTGCAAGCTAACCTGTCCAGTGGGTACCGAAATTGTCTGCATAAGTAAGGCAAAGGATAAAGGTATATCACTCACCATGGTTTCTAACTCAGACTCTCAACCTATGAGCAACATCCAGTGTGGTTCCCAAAAAGGAAAGCAAAGGATGGAGGCAATACACTCTACTCCAAGTTCTTTCTACCACAGTACCTCCCATGAAGCACTAAGGCAAACCCATAAACTTATGGAGAAAGTGAGCCTTGTGTTCTAAAAAAAAATTCTCACTACTGAAATAGTGTGTATTGCTGTGCTGTGATGGTAAAGGAAGCTACTGAAAGTAGGCATGAGGAATGTTGGGTTTTCAGAGTACAGCCATAAAAATGCAGATGTGTGTCAAAAATGATATACAAGGCAATGAGAGCTATGAATAAAGACACATTATGAATGAACAATTCCTGATATGTCCTTCTTGAGATGTCCTTCTTGATATGTCCATCAGCTTCTGTAATAATTAACCAAAATCATCCCAGACTTTTTAAATATGATGAACCCTCCAAACTCTTACTTCTCAGAACTGTGAGAGACAATAGACCTGTGTTGATTTCAGGATATTGAACATGGATGTTCATTTACCTTCACATACATGAAAAAGCACATACACACAAAAGAAATGAAAGAAAATACATAATATATCAAACCACATACAAACAAATTACAGAAAAATATAAGGAATGGACAACCCAACTGTTAAACTTATTAAAGGGATTGGTTTAAAAATGTAACCATTTGAATACTCCTCAACCAGTATTTTCTGTTGAGATTTTCTAATTCCTCTTTTGCTTCAGAGATCATTATTCATTCATTCAAGATGACTTATTTTTACACAGCCTCATGTGCAGCTCATGAACTAGGTCCTGAGAAGCTAACAATCTCAAAAGACTAGGGAAGATAGAACATTAAATGGCCAAGGCTAAACAAAAATATGAAGCTAGAATGATGCCTGTCTTCAGCATCTTTCAATCTTCATTTTCTTGGCAGGGGAAGCAATATGCTAAATATTGATTTGCTGAATGAATGAATAAATCAATGAGTGACATTTTCAATCGAGAGCACAAATAGGCTAGATGCAAATAGACGTGCTTTATGAAAGCACCCAGGAGAAACAGATGCAGCCAGTGGAAGTGTTCAGAGGTCATGTCCAAATGCTTCCTGAGACATGTGTGACAATGAATATGGCAGCTGGAACAGCATCAGCAAAGGTCAGGTGGATAGATGTGGTGCACTGAGGAACACACAGAAAGTCACAGGGCTGGGGCTCAGAAGTGGTGCAAAATACGTAAAGAGATGGGTGTCAAATGTTAACTGCAGCAAAGCCTTAATGAGCTATTGATAACAGCTAACTAATGAGCTGAGGAGATCTTGAAGCACATAAGAGGCTGAAGCGGCTGCAACTGTTAGAAGAACAGCATTTTTATAGGAAAAACCTGTCAGTGTTCTCCTGTCTCTTGAGGTTCAGCACATTTCCTTGTTGGCAGAAAAGAGCTACGATTCAAGTCTTTAGTAACCACAAGCTACATCATTTGGATCAACACCTCTCCTAAAACTAAGCTGACAAGGATATAAAACAATATTTTTAAATAAAAACTTAATTGACAATCAATGGCCATATTTATGAGATAGACTGTGATGCTTGGATCCTCATATATATTATACAAAAATTCAATCAAATTAATTTATATTCATTGGTCCATCTACTTTTTTATTTGTAAAGAAGCTAAAAATCTTTTTATTTTAGCAATTTAAAATGTTCTGTATGTTGTTCATGATGGTCACTATACTCTGTAATAGCTAAATGAAAATGTATTTCTCTGGGCAACCTCAAATTTGACAACCTTTGACCTCCATCTTTCCTCACCTCTTCTCTCTACCACTGGTCAAAATCTTTCTAATCTGATTCTATTGATCAGGTTTGTTGTTTTTTTTTAAATCTTAACTATTGGTAAGAAATACAATATTTGTTTTTCTGTGCCTGACTTATTTCACTTTATGTAAAGTGTGCCAGGTCCCATCAATGTTGTTGCATGACAGGTATGAGATTTTTTTAATGACAACTAGAATTGGAACAATTTACATAGGGCTCTGGTGAAAGCCACCCATGTTAACATGCCATAGCTCTTGGAAACCCTCTTTCTGAGAGAGGTATTCTGAGCCTAAGGAAGCTTTTCATTAGTTGGCTGCACTCTAAAAACTTCTCAAGGGGTCATTTCTCAAAACTATTATTGAGACTCTACAAAGACATTTATCCAAGGGGAAGTGATGGCAGGAGATGCCAGGCATGGAGGATCCCTAATCTCTGTTCATTGAACCCATTAGAGCTAGGCACTATCAAAATTAAATGATTTTCAGAAAACCAAATGAAATCTTCCCAGAAAATGCAGAATGAGAACATCTTTTCCTCCCCTCCCCCATAGCATCCTTTGTGGAGCACAACAATCCCACCACCAGAGGTGCCAGTTCTCTTACTGCAGAGATGGTGATAAAGAATGTGTTGGACCTTCAAAAACAACAAGTCACTAACTAGAACAGACAGTGCATTTACAAATGGCCCAGAGAAATGAAATCCATTTAAAGATGATTCTGCAACATAGCTGTCTTTTGATCCTAAGAAAAATTTAGTTTTTCTGGTTTTGTAGGATGAAACCAAGGGGTCAGCCTTTGAATTCATGTACATACAAGTAACATTAAATTGACTCAGGAGTTTGTGCTTATATATTTATGCATATGTATGTGTCAATAATAACTAAACAAACAAACAAAAAAAGAGATCATAAATCTGAGAGGGAAAAGAGGGCTGTGGTAGAGGGTAAGACAGATATAGTAGCAGGGAGAGTTGGAGTGAGGAGATGAAGGGATTAAATTCAACAAAATTTCTGTAAGTGTTTAAGGAATTTACTCATAGCTATATAATAGATTCAGGGAAAAAGAGAAACATTTAAACTATAGGGCTATAAGTATAGTTGAGTGGTACAGCATGTATCTACCAGATATGAATCTCTAGGTATGATCCTCATCACTGTCCCTACCACCAATAAATAAATTGAAATATGCATAGACTACAACTGCAGTTCCAGCATCTATGAGTAATGTAAGCTGATATGTCAACTTAGAGGTGATACCAAAATTAGGTGATTTCTTAATGAATTCCAAGCTTCATCTTAGAGGGAGGCTGTGAACAGGACTCAACAGTGAAGATAGTTGTACCACTCTGGAAGAGGACTTGGATCTTGTTCCTAGAATCCACACAGCAGATCACAACTCCCTCTAACTCCAATGCCAGGGCGTCTGATAACCTCTTCTGGCCTCTGTGGGCACCTACATGCACAGGGTGCACATAAAAAGACAAAGGGACACACACACACACACACACACAACCACACACAACCAAAAACGAAACCAACCAAACAAAAAGGTTGTTTGATCCGCCTGAGCCATTGTGGACCTCTGGCTCTAACCTCATTTAAGGTGACACTAAATTAACACCTACTTGTGAAGAAAATTGTCATTGACTTGAGCCCCCTTTACCTCACAGCTCTAACTTTGTCATCCTAGTGATGGAAAGCCATTGCAGATCATTGGTCTATCTCAGTGAACTTAGTCCTAAGGTTAGAGAAGGTTATCATCCCACAGCCTGTGGCAAGACATACAGGTGTATGCAGCTAGCTTTAAAAACAAAATCCGTTCCCAGGGTGTTAGTTGGTCAACTTCACGGAAAATCAAACAAGCCAACAACAACACAGGTATAAAAAGGAAGAAAGGTCTAGAATGAAAAATCTAATAGGCAGAGGGAAAGTTCACAGTGCAGAGTAAACAGCTAACGGGAACTGGTAGAAGACAGGACGGGGAAGCTTAGTGGCATGAAAGTGTAAACCTTGAACACACAGAAGTATGATGAAGAAAAAGGTCAGCAGAGCAGCATCGATGGCATTTGGAACCACACCCTCTTACTTGAAACCAAAGTCAGGAAAACATATGGTGACTGTAGACTTGAAGGGAAAATGTCTGAGATAATACTAAGCTTGATTTAAAATACTATGAACACAAAGATCCCCAAACTAAATAAACTCCAAAGGAGCCGGGCGGTGGTGGCGGTGCACGCACGCCTTTAATCCCAGCACTTGGGAGGCAGAGGCAGGCGGATTTCTGAGTTCGAGGCCAGCCTGGTCTACAGAGTGAGTGCCAGGACAGCCAAGGCTATACAGAGAAACCCTGTCTCGAAAAAACAAAAACAAAAACAAACAAACAAACAAACAAACTCCAAGCAAAATCAATCTATATAAAATAACATCAAATAGAATTATATTCTTAAAGTCATCAGTGAGGGGTTAGTGATGATCTGAATGCAGGGGTAATGCCATGTTCATGGAGTAGGATAGATATTTAAAACACCAGTGCTCTCCTAATTGGTCGAGATACCCAATATAATCCCAAATCAAATTTCAGGATATGTTTTTGAAATTGATGAACTGGTTCTAAGATTTGTGTGCAAATGCAAACCATCTAGAACAGTCAAGTGAACGGCAGAAGAAAAAAAAATACCTTAAAGTTGCGGGAAGGACTTAATTTCCTGACTTTAAAACATAATACAAACTCGGTGAACAGTATTACATTTAAGCTAAGGGGATGTATAAGGAACAGAATAGGAAATACTAAAATAGAAACAGCATCATAAGTCAACTTCTGACTAAGGTGCTGAGACAATCCAATAAAGAAATAGTGTTGTCCAGAAATAATTTTGTAACAACTAATTAGCTGTAACAATATGAGCCTTGACTTTTTTTTTTTAACTTTTTATTGGTTCTTTGTGAAATCCACATCATGCACCCCCATCCCACTCATCTCGCCATCCTCTCATACCTGTCTTCTACCCTTGCAACCTCCCTCCGAAAATAGAAAAATAAAATAAAATAAAAATATTGTTGTAGAAGCTGTAGTGTGTCAGTGTGCCCCGTGGTATGTCCTTTTGTTCACGGTTCTTTGGCTGCAAATGTTCATTACAATGACTCTGTCTGGTGTGAGACCGCTGGCTTCTGCTACTCTATCAATACTGGACCCTCACTGGGACTCCTCTCAGATAGCCTGTTGTTGCCCTGTGTCATGGAGATCCTGTGATTTGGATCTGTTGGACCAACACCATCATGCACTCCCGCAGTTCATTCCTAGGGTAGATTTGGGGGTGGGCCAATTCAAAGCCCTGTATCTAGGCCTGAGAGGTATCTGAGATAGTCAGCCTGCAGCTGACTCTTGGGCTCCCATTTCCTTGACCAGCAAGCCCTGAAACCAGAGCCAGCAGTACCCTGCTGCCCAGGTGAGGTGCAGGGCCTGCTCTCCTCAGTGTTGGAAGCCAGTGAGGGACCTGGCCCAGTTCTCTCACTCTCATGACCCTCAGGCCAGTTCTCTGACTTGCCATAGATGACGAGGGACAAGGGAGGGAGGAGGGTGTTTCTCCCTCAATAGGTTACTGCAGTACAGACTAGAGGCAGGGCCAGTTGTCATGTTCTCATGTCCTCTGGGCAGGCTGACCTGCAACCCCCACATCCAGAGCTAGCTTTACTATGCTGCCCAGGTGAGGTACAGGAGCCTTACTCCCCAAGTTCCACAATAGGTGAGAGGCAAGGCTAGTTCTTCTGCTCTCACGACCCCAGGGCCAGCTCTGTCACCTGTTGTAAGTGGCAAGGGGTGAGGGGTGAGAGACATCTCTCCTTTGCCCACACCACTAAACATCAAACAAGAGGCAGGGCTGATCCTTGACTTGTATTCTAACCATTGTATGGATTATAGATCTAAATCTAAGAGTTAAAGTATAAAATCCCCACAGAAAAATGCTACATTTGTAAATTTTAATAACATTGGTTTGAAAAAGATTTCTTTAATATAACCCACAATCTTAATTATCAAGGAAAACAAGAAACTGATGTCATTAAAATTAAAATATTTGTTTTACAAATGACACTGTCGCAGAAGTGAGAACAAAGCCATGGGTGGAGAAAAACAAAACCTGAGATGTATAACTTAAGCTCATGCAGAATATCTTGACACTAAAATCAGTGTCAAGAGTCTTTCACATGTTAACAGGAAATATACAGATAACCACAAGCCAAATCGAAACCCTGAGAAGATGGGCTGGCTAAAACGACTCACCAGTTACAAGTATGTGTTGTTCTCCTGCATAAATATCTGGGATGAAAAGTATAATATTCAGATGGAAACCTACCAGAGCGAAACTAACTAATGAAAACTGATGGAACACAGAATGAGTTCAGCTCCCAACACCCACTTTAGGCAGCTCACCTACGATGCCAGCTTCAGGTGATTGAACACCTTCCTCAGGAATTCATAGCCTGGGTACCTACACCCACATCCACATACTTACACAAGGACATATACTCATACACATTTTTTTAAAAATGAAATAAAGGAATAAAATCCTAAGAAAACAGTGTATCATGCCTTCTAAGATGAACGAAGCATTCTAGAGCATACCATCCATTCCATTTACATAAAATTTTAGAAAATTATACTAATAACAGCATCAAGCAGATCAGCAATTATCTAGAACACTAGAGGAAGAAAGATGGAGCATGGAGGAGCTTGAAATAGGAAATGCAAACAAGTGTGACCTTGGGGATGATGGGTTTGCACAGTCTTGTTTTGGATGCTATTTATATGGTATATCTATATCAAAAATCATGAAACTATTAACTTTAAATATGTGCAGGTATTTTTGTGTAGCATTTACGTTATAAAAACAATGAAACAGGCTAAATTGAATCACATTGACAAGAAATGGCCACACAAAAGGTGAAGCTTGATTAAAACAAACTAGAACATCACAATGCGAAGCTAAAGCAACCCCAACCATAATAGACTTACAGAAGATTATGTCAGATAACATTTGTAAAGCTACATAGAAGAGCAAATGTATGCTGATGGGTAGACAGGGGCAGGGACTTCCTTGACTGGTAACAAGAGAACAGGGCTGGTGATCACAGATAGCACATGGTGAAGAACTTCCTCTTCTTCTTCCTCCTCTCTTCCACTCCTTCCTCCCCCTTTTTTTTAAAACAAATCCTTTTTTATTTTGCTCTAGGTAACCTAGGTAACGGCATCTCTCTCTGTAGTTCCAGTGTTTCATCTTCACTTCGCTGCCAGCCAGGACAGAGATGTATGGACACATCCTTGGAGGACTGGAATTTCACAGAATTCAGCAAACATGCCATTTATACACTGAGATAGGAAGCATTCAAGCCAGGGATGCCTTTCAAGTTATTGCAGGCTATTTGTGACAGAGACTGCAGGTTAAAGCATGTTTAGATGTAACTAACAGTTACGACTCAATGTATTCAAAATCATAACATTAAATCTTCTCAGGCCATGTTGTTTGTGACAATTACTGTGATGCTGTGTGCAAAGAGAAATATTTTAATACAGCATCAATACCATAGTACTTTCTGTGATCCGAAATTACTTCTGCCCGACCTCTAGTCATTTTCACGACATAGCAACTGACAATCGCTTAGCTGCACTTTGTTCTTGGCAAGGCATCTCTGCAGTGTTGCCTTGGGAAAAGGTTTCTTCCATCTTATGCCAGTGGCCATGGCCTGGTCCATCTACCTAGTGCACTGTACCACAACCTGCCTTATCTTCTAACAATCCAGTTCAAGGTGTCAGATGATATGATCAGCTCTGTCATGAACTGTCTTGGTATGTTTACCTCTTTAAATTGCATAGTGATTCACGGAGATTTCTTCATATAAGTAGTATGTGTGTGCTAAGCGTCTCTCTATACATCAGTGACATTTCATATCCACACTCCAGGTGAAGGAAAAGGGGAAAGATATGAAACAGAAAGTGGAACAAAAGAGGGAAAATGAAGAAAGAAAAGAACAGAATGACTGTGCAGCAGAAAGAATTCCTAATAAGGACACGGAGACCTGCATTAGGGTCTTTGCCACTCAGTGAGACAGAAAAGTCAAGTCATCTCTATGTGTCAATATTCTCTACCTGAAGCTTAATTGTTCAGTGAAAGCCCTAGAACTGCTGGGGTTTAACAGCTCTGCTATCACTTCACAGTTTTAAGACAGATCTCAGGTCTCTCAGTAAGTATCTGAAAATGGGCAAATGTTGCTACTTCTATTAAGAGGAGGGGCGGGGTGCTTATAAAACCAAACCAGTAAGTTTCCAGTGTTCTCAGTTATGATGTTGTTACCCTAGAAGGGCAGACTCCCCGACCCTACCCTCAACCCCTACCCCCCATGGCACACACTCCGCTTCTTGAGATTCTCCCTCTCTTTCTCCTTACATATCTTCTTTAGTGGGATGTTCCAGCGATCATATATCTTCACCATTTTAAAACTTAAGTTGTTAGCATTTAAATTGTTGAGTCTTAAGACAATCAATTCCAAGCACGTGAAACTGCAAAGTGAACCAAATTTTCTCAGCAAATGTCAAGGACTTATTCTAAAGGGATGTTTTCTCCCTTCATGTGCGTTTTGGTTTCTTTTGCTGAGGAATCAAACAAAAGACCCAAGTAAAAAGGAAGCAGGCAAGGAAGAAGAGAAACCAAAAGAGAAAATGACATACAAGTCCCCAGCCTTAGCATCCGGAAGTAGAATGAATGAGATGCTAAGTTTGCTGTAATGGTCACCAAATGGCTAAGTGACCCCTTACAACTGAGACACTTAAATGTAAAGAGACTGTCTATGGACCACACAGACAGACAGAGTGTGGTTAGGGTAGTTGGTGAGAGCAGACATGGAAGCATCCTTAATACTGTTTACATCACTGGAAGTCATAGCTCAATATTCCTTTACACAACCTTCTCGCTTAAGATTTAGCACAGTACATAAGCCTGTCACCTTCCTCCTTAAAGGAACTAAGCCAAGTAGAGTCACAACTTCTTCTATTTACTCTGAAATGATTGCAGCGGATCTGCTGCGTTTCTCGGGTGAGTGCCTCCTTTCTCCAGTCTCTGGAACAGAGAAGTGATCTTCTTCCTTCAGCTATATTTAGAAAATGGTGTCACAGACACATGGGTACTCCTATCCTGAATTCCCTCAACCTGTGACTCTGTACTCATTATGGGAGAAGAATATATTGGGACAAAGGTCCTGTCTGCTATGAGATGGTTCTTTGCACTTAACTCATAAGAAGAATCATGTGGTTGCAATGTCATCAACACTCCGTTTTCCCCTAGGCGTATGCCCATTATGAATGCAATTGCCGCTTTCCTCCATAGCTACAGCAAAAAGAAGTGAAGAATGCTCTATTCTACTGGGGTTTGGATTTTATAGCTGCCTTTGACTATAAGGCCTCATTCCCTCGTGGGGAAGAGTGGCATTTCAGTCCAATCAATATCTATTTCACTTTTTCCTGAATGAATGCACAGACATACAAACACCAAGGGAAAGCATACTTCTAAACAGAACCAGAGATAAGAACAAGTAGGAATGTTGTGTGAAAACGTGATAATGAAGAGATAACAACATTTCAGCAAAATACATACCCTCTGAGATGTTTATAAGCAGTACAGGCAATGCAATCAAGTGAAAACCACAGCCTGCCTCATCCATTCACATCAGAGTAGAATGAATCACAGCAACAACTAGGGCAGTGGCTCCAACAGCAGTTTAAGAAGAGATTCGAGTAAGATGGAGCTGGCATCTCTCTGAACACAGAAGAGTACACTCACAGAATTACAGAATTAGCAACCCACAGTGTGGACTGCCCACTTGCAACAGTGGACTGCCACTGCGATCTCTGCGATTGACATAATGGAGGATTGATTGATTGATTGATTGATTGATTGATTGATTGATTGATTTTGCTTGTCCTAAAGATAAATGAAGTAAATGCATGCCCAAGGAATGGGGATGAACCATGTCTTGTTAAACAGTTATCAGCAGCACCAACAAATGAGAGCATTTTCTCCTTCCCAGAGGATCTCCTATGTATGAGAGGGTTCAACCATGGGTAATACTAAAAATTAGGTTATCTGCTGCTTTGAAATAGAGTGAAAAGTAAAGATGGGAGATATAAGGGGGAGGAGAGAGAGAGAAGGCAGGAATGAGATTACAGAGAACACGAAAGCCCTGAGCACCTTAATGGTCTTGTTAGAAAAAAAAAAAATGAAGATTATCACGAACAGTAGGAGTCATCTGGAAGACAGGGTGAAGTTGTCAGGAAAATGAAAGGAAGAACAAAGAAGGTGAGAATAAGAAAGAACAGAAGATGAAAGAAAAAAGAAAAAAGAAAAAAGAAAAGTGCTTTGAAGAAGAAAAAACTCTCCTAAAGTAGTAGACAATTAATGCAAATGTTTCTTTCAATCCCTCTTCATGCTAAAAACAAATAACTATATGGCAGCTGCCCCAAATCAGAATTACCTGCAATCAGAAGAGAATCCCAAGAATAGTTCTCTCAGTGGGACTGGCAACTTTAACCTGAGGATATTAGTTACCTGAAAGATAGAACATTAGAGGCCCAGGACAAGCTATTAGTTCCCTCATAACACACACACACACACACACACACACACACACACACACACACACACACACACACAGGGGTTATAGGACTCTCAGTAGAACAGTTAAAGTGACTAAGACCCTTAAGGAGCAGAAACAACCAGGTGGCCATTTTCCTATGGCTATGCCCCGTATTCAGTCACAATGTGGTGTGGATACAGTTGACCACATCAACATGAGTGACTGTAAATGATTCAAAGATGAAAGCTGGGGTCTCTGCCCTCTTGGCATATCAAACCAATTGTCCCACTCAAGGTTCCTGATGTCTAGAATCTAATACCAGGTCGCAGAGAGACCACCACTGCCATGTCTTGCTTTGTGGAGCAACTAAACACAACTGTGTGAATGTATTGTGTGTAAGTGTTCTATTGAAAGAACTAAGCCAACAGACAGGAGCATTTCAGACAAAACTTGGCCACTTTGCTTTATTGGTTATAATTATTTAAAATTTGAATTTATAATATTAGCCACTCTTTATTTCAAACAAGAACTAACTTGTTTTCAAACTAACTTTATTTCAAACAAGAACTAACTCTTACAACATCTCTTAAATACCTTTTCAGAGTTGGTGAAGCTTTAGGTCTGACAGAGAATAATGACAAAAATGCTCGTGGTGTGGCTGTAGTAGGGACAGGTCAAAGTAGTAAAAATTTTTTAATAACTTGGCCCACAGCCACCATTTCTCTCTTTGGTAGTATAGAGGGAAATGAGAAGTCTATAGCACTTTCCCACTGAAAAGCCCAGTTTGAGGCAGTTTTGAAAGAACTGTCACCTGTTCTCATCTTTTAGCACATAAGAAAATGTGATATATCTGACTAAATGAGTTGGATTTCATTGAAATTTCTATCAGAAATTATTAAGCCTGTGTATATGTGTGCATGGTGTGCTTACACATGCATACTCCTATGCACACATGCACCTGGGTGTGAGTGCATGTAAGAATGCCTACATGTGTGTCCATCCATGTATGGTGTTAGAGTGGCATGTGGAACATTGCTCATACCACACACACTTACTACTGAGCTGTATCTGTAACTGTGAAGTATTGTTTCTTAGCACAGGAAATGTGTTAAGATACAAAATTACATAGATAAATAAAGTACAGTGTAATGTAAGCCCCAAAATGATTGAATTCTGGAACTTTCCTTATGTCATTTGCAAATTTTTTTTTTTTTTTTTGCAAATTTTTTTCTTATGTCCTTATGCCATATTCTGGCCAGCTCCTGGATTGTCTAAAAAGAGGCATGAGTATTTGGATGAGTATACATGGTGAATACAGAGATGCAACATAAATGGACTATTTATTCTTTTCCTTTGTATTTTAATCTTTTTGATCCCAAATTATACTGTAAACACTCACAAGGAGAACGATGAAATATTCACTTTGGGAGTGAGAGGTTTTTGCATGGTAACTTATGCACATTTATACACTTTTGTTTGTTTATTTTACTCTGCATTCAATTGTACCTAAGAATCTATAAATATTAAAATTTCAAATATATTAAAATTTGATCTGAAATAACTCAATTTAAAGAGCAAGTGGAAAGACACTTTAATTAAATCTTTAAACACCCAGGAGAGGATACTTAGGACTACAGCTGCTTTGCCTCATCAGTCTCATAGGTTTTTCTTTTTACAATATATACTTTTACAAATAATATTTAAAATACTGATTCTAGAACCTTGGATATCAGCAACGATCTTAAGATACCTGGGATGTCAGACTTAACCAGCTTTCCATATAAAATGTCAAGAAGACTCAAAGTAGGAAAAATAATAAATCTGAGACCAAAAAGAGGAAAAATCTTTGGAAATCTAAAAGGTGGTTGACAGTTTTCTGGAAATTTGCGGGGAGAGGCAGGGAATGGGTGTCCTTGTTGACGTGACACAGTCCAGAAATATCTGAGTCTCAATTATGAGATTAATTCAATCAGATTGGCTTGTGGGCATCTCTATAAGCCATTGTCCTCCCCCACATGAAATCTCCCTAATAGAGTGTCTGTCTAGCCCCCTGACAAAATATTTTATTGGGTTCACTTGGTATACTCTTCAGCACTCACTGTTACCCCTGTAGTGGGTAGCATATTTCTAAAACCCCTCCGAGTGCTGAAAACCTCTTTAGCACTTCTGAATCATTACCGAGGCCTAAGGCCTAATTGTGATGCCCCTTCCTCAGGATCTGCATTCATGGGCATCTAACTCTTACCCTATAGAGTCAGGCATTCCTGCTAGCAACCATGGGACGTTAGATCATCATTTTCCTAAACATAATGCTGTTTTCACCTTGCCTATGATGAGTGTATCCAATGAGTGCTTTATTTCTCAGAGCCCCATCTCACAGGTTCATGTGCCTCCGCCTTCATGAGCCTCTAGGAATGGTTTTGGTTATGTCATGTGTAGCTCTAAATAATGCTACTTCAAAAATATTCAAACAATACTTCAACAGTTCATTTAGGTGAATTGCTGGCCATTTTAAGTTTATTAAGAGATTGGACAGGGACCATCAACATCTTCAGTAGTAGCCAATATGCCACCGGTATAACAGCTCTCTACGTTAGCTGCTGTCAGATCCTCAGGTGCACCCTTACACCCAGCTATGATCCAATTACAGACAATCATTGAGCAAACGGTCTCACCCTTTTATATTCAACATGTCTGTTCTCTTCTTAACTTCTCAGGTATAATCTTTTAAGGCAACCAAGAAGTGGACCAGCTGGTTTCTACCTTTTTGTTGTCCCTACAGAACAAGCCCCATCCCTATGTGCATGCTTCCATAATTCTGCCTACTCTTCTCTCAGAAACAATTACAGATGGGTCTATGGGGGAATCAACTCCAGGACAAATTAATAGGAGAAATAGAAGCATTATTTGCTATAAAATTTTAAAATTTTGACAACAGGGTCTCTCCCCAGCATATAAACACAGGGGGTTTATGCTGTCAAGAATAACTCCTTTGCCCTTGGTCTGTTGAAAAGGCCCTAAAAATAATACCTGGAAGGGTCCAGCACCTCTGCTAACCATGGGACAAGGACTTGTTTGTGTTTTTTCCAAAAGGAGCAGATAAGCCCATTTGGGTTCCTGGCAGATCTATCAACCTTGAACTGCAGACAGTCCAGATGGAGCCAATGGAGCTACTGAGGACAGACTTACAGAACCTTTCACTGAGTGAGTCATACAGAGAAGAGAGATGATTGCCAATCACAGAGCAGCAACCTCCTGTCAGGAGGAAGCCCACAGTCACAAAGCTAGCTGAGAGGATGCCCCCAGCCAACTACCCCAGTGACCTGGGGGATCCTTAAGGCTCTCGTAAACCATTCACAGACAACATATCCAGAAGGACCAAAAACAGGACCATACATACATTTTCTACTTATGTGTGCTATCATAATGGCTAATTCTCAATTGCATGCCCAGTCACTCTTGTGGATGTTAGGAATCCAACCACTTTTCTCCCCATTATTTGAGATGCCCAATTATCTATCATGTACAGTGACAATCCAACAATGCGAGAGAACCAGTTCCCTGTCAACACTAGCCTAGCACTTCCGCTTAAAAGGTCATTCAGTATGGCCCCAAGGATGGTGGGCTTTTGTGTAACAGAAGATATATGCCCAGAGGGTATCAGTCTATTGGCTCAGGTAGTTACTGGGGATTTCTCCAATTGGGTGAAGGTTCATTGAGTAGGTAGTGGCCAATATGCTTTGTCTCCACTGCCATCCAATAGAGAACCCAAACAGACACTTATCAACAGGCTTATGTCAGAGATAAATGGGACATTCCACTTCTCTAGAAATGTCAAGGCTCAACAGTTACACACCAAATCACTCCCCCTGAAATAAAAAGAGAAAGGGGACCTGTGGGGGATGTGGAGGTCAACCTTGTGAAGGAAAAAGTAGGATGGAGAGCGAGGCACCACAGGCTCCTGAGTCTCCTCAAAGAGTCCTGATCTAATACTTTGCATTAGATCTAAGATGGCTTCCAGAACACTGGTAAGACAGCAAAAATGAACTGAAGCTAGGGAAGTGGCTGTTTCCCTCATCTTCATGGGTGATGATGCTTCTCTTGCTCCCCCATGGCTCCTTCTGAGTTACCTCATCTGTTAGGGCTTTCATTAAGGCACAGTAATGGTGTAGGGAGATATGATTGGCCGAGGATGTAAAGTCTTGGGATTGGCTCAATCACTGTATATAAGCTTCTGAACTGTACAATAAACCCAGATATGTACCCTGATGCTGGTCTACAAAGTCTGATTCTCCAGATTTGTCACATAATTCTGTCACCTCTTATCCTCATCCTTGGTACTGTTTCCAGAATGGCAATGGTCATGGTATGTATCACAGCAACAGAAAGTAAGTTGTAATGTAATGAGTGGTGCCCTCACAGAGGTCTGGGTGTTTAGAGCTGAGCTCAGCTTCAGTCACCAAAGCTACCCACTCTCACCCTACCTATTCCATACAGTACTGGAAGTCCTAGACAGAGCAATTAGACAACAAAAGGAAGTCAAAGGGATAAAAATAGGGGAAAAAAGTCAAAATTTCACTACTTACAGATGATATGATAGTATATGTAAGTGACCCTAAAACTTCCACCAGAGAACTCCTAAACCTGATAAACAACTTCAGCAAAGTGGCTGGATATAAAATCAACTCAAACAAATCAGTAGCCTTCCTCTACTCGAAGGATAAACAGGCTGAGAAAGAAATTAGGGAAAAGACACCCTTCACAATAGTCACAAATAATATAAAATACCTTGGTGTGAATCTAACCAAGCAAGTGAAAGATCTGTATGACAAGAACTTCAAGTCTGAAGAAAGAAATCAAAGAAGATCTCAGAAGATGGAAAGATTTCCCATGCTCATGGATTCGCAGGATTAATACAGTAAAAGTGTACAGAGACAGGCAGGAAGATCAATGGAATAGAACTGAACACCCAGAAATGAACCCACATACCTATGGTCACTTGATCTTTGACAAAGGAGCTAAAACAGTCCAGTTGAAAAAAGCATTTTCAAAAACTGGTGCTGGTTCAACTGGAGGTCAGCATGTAGAAGAATGCAAATCAATCCATTCTTATCCCCTTGTACAAAGCTCAAGTCTAAGTGGATAAAGGACCATCACATAAAACCAGATACACTGAAACTAATAGAAGAGAAGGTGGGGAAGACTCTCAAATACCCAGGCACAGGGGAAAAGTTCCTGAACAGAACACCAATGGCTTATGTTCTAAGATCGAGAATTGACAAATGGGACCTCATAAAATTGCAAAGCTTCTGCAAGGCAAAGGACATTGTCAATAGGACAACACGGCAACCAACAGATTGGGAAAAGATCATTACCAATCCTACATCTGATAGAGGGCTAATATCCGATATATACAAAGGACTCTAGAAATTATACTCCAGACAACCAAATAACCCTGTTAAAAATGGGGTACAGAGCTAAACAAAGAATTCTCAACTGAGGAAACTTGAATGGCCGAGAAGCACCTTAAGAAATGCTCAACATCGCTTCTCGGCCTTTTGGCCAAGATCAAGTGAAGAAATGCTCAATATCCTTAGTCCTCAGGGAAATGCAAATCAAAACAGCCCTGAGATTCCACCTCACACCAGTCAAAATGGCTAAGATCAAAAACTCAGGTGATAGTAGATGCTGGCAAGGATGTGGAGAAAGAAGAACACTCCCCATTGTTGGTGGGATTGCAAGATGGCACAACCACTCTGGAAATCAGTCTGACGGTTCCTCAGAAAATTGAACATAGCATTACTTGAGGACCCAGCTATACCACTCCTGGGCATATACCCAGAAGATGCTCCAACGTATAACAAGAGCATATGCTCTACTGTGCTCATTTATAATAGCCAGAAGCTGGAAAGAAACCACATGTTCGTCAACAGAGGAATGGATACAGAAAATGTGGTACATTTACACGATGGAATATTACTCAGCTATTAAAAACAATGAATTTGAGAAATTCTTAGGTAAATGAATAGAACTAGAAAATATCCTGAGTGAGGTAACCCAATTACAAAAGAACACACATGGTATGCACTCACTGATAATTAGATATTAGCCCAAAAGCTCTCAGTACCCAAGATACAACTCACAGACCACACGAAGCTCGTGAGCAAGGAAGACCAAAGTGTGGGTGCTTTGGTCTTTCTTAGAAGAAGTAATAAAATACTCATGGGAGCAAATATGGAGACAAAGCACGGGACAGAAACTGAAGAAGGGGCTGTCCCTAGACTGCTCCACCTGGGTATCCATCTCTTGTGCAGTCACCAAAGGCAGACACTGATGTGGGTGCCAGGAAGTGCATGCTGACAGGAGCCTGATATAGCTGTCTCCTTAGAGGTCTGCCAGAGCCTGACATATAGAGAGGCAGATGCTCACAGCTAACCATTGAACTGATCAAGGAGTTCCTAATGGAGAAGCCAGGGAGAAGTCTGAAGGAGGTGAAAGGGTTTGTGGCCCCATGAGGAGAGTAACAATACCAACCAACCAGAGCTCCCAGGGTCTAAACTACCAGCCTGGGACCACATAGGAAGGGACCCATGACTCCATCTGAATATGTAGGGGAGGATGACAGTGTCAGGCATAGGTGGATGAGGAAGTCCTTGGTGCAGTGAAGGCTGGATGCCCCAGTGTAAGGGAAATTGTGGGTGAGGAAGTGGGAAGATGGGTGTGGGCACATCCTCATAGAAACAGGAGAGGTGGGATGAGATAGGGGGTTCCTGGGTGGCAGGGAGAATGGGAAAAGGTGATTACATCTGAAATGTAAATAAAATATCCAGTTAAAAAAAAGACAAAAGAACTACAAGAGGAATAAAATATCAACTCATCTATAAACAGAGACATTCATCTATAAACAGAGACATTCAAATAACAGAAGATCCTATAAGCAACTGAAAAAACTCAAGAAAATATGCAGAAATATATACATAGATATGTATGTATGAATATAGGTATTGTGCTACACATGTATGTATATAGGGGTGTGTGTTACATATATATGTATGTATATAGATATGTGTGTGTGTGTGTGTGTGTGTGTGTGTGTGTGTATTCCTAAAAGTGTCAATCAATTCTATATATAAAACAAAGCTATCTTTAATTTGATGGAGAAATAAGGACATTTGAAAACAAGTAGAGAAGCACATGACAAGCAAGGCAACACTGTAAACAACACTTAAAGAAATACTGTAGAGAAGGAAGAATATGTAAATTGTGAGGGTATATTCATGACAGAAAAGAGGAAAAGAGGAGCAGAGGAACGTCACGAAGAGTTCTATGTATCTAACACAGTAAACTAGCAACAACCCTACCACTAATAGGTGGGGGAGGTGGCAAAGACTATACCAACCAACCAGAAAAGCCACCACCCACATTATAGAATTAAGTATCATTTACTGTCTCAGCCCCAGCTGCCCAACATTTGGGGGCCAGAATGTTGCAAGCCGCTCTGTCAATGTTGAACCCGCACTGCCAAAAGTCTTGGGGGCTAAATTGTTAGAACCCACACTGCCCCAAGCTGCTCCGGTCCCCGGGTCGGGGTTCAGCAAGAGAGAGAGTGAGGATGAACTCGAAGAATGGAGACCAGACAGAGTGTGATTCAATCCCATTTATTCTTCAGTCTCTCTTCCTAGTCCAAGTCCCAAGTCTTGAGTTCCTAGTCCCTAGTCCCCAGTCCATAGTGCCTCCAAGTTCCAAGTTACTTCTTCCAAGTGCTAAGTGCAACTAACTGAACTCCAAGTTGTACTGTCTAATTCCAAGTTCTTCCTCCAAGTGCCAAGTGCTTAATACCTAATTCTCTGTTCCAAGTTGTACTCTGTCAAGTAATCTGTTGTCTGGTAATTTCTTCTGTCTGCCTCTCGACTTTTATATGTCTCACTTCTAAGCCATGCCTCTAAGTCATGCCTTTAAATCATGCCCTTAGGTCATACCCTTAGGTCTTATCTCTAAACCACACCTTAATCATGCCCTTAAGTCTCAGCTCTAAATCACACCTTTAAGTCTCACACACCCAAGGGAAGATCCTGGGTATCTAAAGCAAGATGTTATCAGAGTGTGCTCAGCTGTTGTAGGCTATTGTAATCAAGTCTCTTCTCAGGGTATATGGCTCAAGATGGCTGCAAGGATGATAGCTGCCTTCTGCCGGCTCCCCCACAATTTACCTCAATGTAAATGCCCTCAACTCACCAATAAGAGACACATAATCTCTAGACTGACTAGATTAGAAAACCAGACCCAACTATGCTGTCTCTAAGAAAAAGTTCCTCCCTGGATATGACAACCACAGACTGAGAGGCAACCACTGGAACTCAGCCCATCAGGCAAATGCAAGCTAAAACCAAGCTGTGTGATGGTTCTGATACCTGATAATTAATATATATAACCTCAGAAGTGAAAAAATTGGCCATTACATATTAGGTAAGGAAACCCATTCATGAAGATATAGCAACTGTAAAACCTATGAACACTATACAGCAGAGCTCCAAATTTTATAAAACTAATAAAAGACATGATAACTCAGATAAGTATTGATACAATAACTGATTTCAGTACCACATGCTCATCTCTGGATAGGTCATCCAAAGTGAAAACCAACAAAGAAACTTTGGAGTTAAGTCACACCACTGATCAAATAGACTTTTTGATCATTTGACATTTACGGACTATTTCATCCTATGGTAGTCTACAGAACCCTCATTCTCTTCAGTAGCCCAAGAAAACCTCTAAAATAAACCACATTCTAGACCACAGAGAGATTTTTTTTTAACAAAAATAAAGACTAAATATAATTTATTTCTCTTATAAGGTACAACAGAACTATAAAATCAATAGAAAAAGAAAAACCCATAAGCCATGCACAAACATAGAAATTGAACAATACACTCTTTTAATAGCTACTGGGGTCACTGAAGAAATCATAGGAAATCTTAGAAATTCCTTGAGTCAAGTGAAAAGGAAAGCAGAGCTCTCCAGAGTCTGAAGTATAACTAAGGCAGCTCCAGAAGAAATATGTGTAACTAGAACACAGACTACAAAGCAGTAGACAGCAAGAGACAGCCAAGACAAAGGTGGAAGTTACTGAGAAGGAAACTTAAAAACTAATACGCAGAACAAACAGCTGGTGTTTAAAAACAAGTAGCAGAATTGGCAAACCCTTAGCCAAAGTAACAAAAACTCTTAGCAAATGTAACCAAAGCCCTTAGCCAATTTAACCAAAAGAAAGAATGAAGAGCCAAACTAAGAAAATTGGAAATGGATACAGGGGGCTGATAACAGACTCCAGTGAGATCCAGACAATCACTGGAGAATAGTTTCAACATTCATGTTCTCAAAAGCTGAAAAGTCTAGTAGACAAATCCTTAGATGTGGAAGACCTACTAAAATTCAATAAAATGGACTATAACATCTAAACATTACCCCAAAGCACAAAAGACACTGTAACAGTACTAGAGTGTTTCCACAAAAACAAAACAAAACAATAACAAAAACAGACCAAAGGAGTCAATGCTAATTCTAGCAAAGTTTACAAAGAGAGCTCAGTACCACTGATCTTCAAAGTGATCAGTGACAAAGTAAAAGTATCCTTTCCACTCTCAACAGAAGAACATGATGCTGTCATTACTGCTACAGTCACATTGCCATAGAATACACAGGAAAGCTGCCATACGCTAGTGCAGAGGATAAAACATGTTAGAGGTATTTTCTTTCTATGTTTCTGTAAAACAACATAGAAAGATGCAAACCTTTTCTATTAAAGTATTTTGATCTGTCCTATTAGTTTTATTCAAATATCTTTTATTTTAGTGTTGACTGAATACTAAGAAGTTAGTGCAATTATTTATATAGTTCTCCTTAGCATTCTGTATCTTCAACTAATTATTTCTTTTGTTGCTCTTTGTCACTTTGTATGCCCAATATATTCTTAGCTGTCAGCAAGTGAAATCTATTGCTTTCAAGATAACACGCTTCTTAAGTGCTTATAGTTTGAGCTCCCTCTTTTTCATGTTGAGCTTGCTTAAACAGTATATTTTATATTCAAGCAGATGTTCAGGAAATAAATATTCATGTCAAGTTTAAGTCACTTGTATTTCCACGTGTTCCAGATTGTTTCAGAAGAGCCTACAGACTTCGTTTTCTGACCTTAAAATGCACCCAGAATACTGAAATTGTATTTACATATCTAATAAACACATAAAGACATAGTCATACCACCTCTGTCCTGTCAATCATTGGCAGGCAAATATAACATGTCCTCTGGATGTGTCCCAATGTGCAATGGGTTTGAATGTGTCGTGATGATGTGCCAAGACTGATTTTTTTGGGATGTCATCTACCATCAATGCAGGGCTTTTGTTTGATTTTTTTTAGATGTTCTCCTGTGTTCCATCAGAACAAATGCAAATGTGTATGTGTTTTTCCTCTTAGCAGTCAAGTTTATGCCTCTATTGGGAGCATGTACTTTTAATCCAAATTAATGACACATTAACTAGTCACCCTTTGATGTAAGCCTATCAATTTATGATATTAAAACTGAACATCTACCTAAGGATCCATTGCTTCTGTTGGCTGAAGTACAATATTCGGTTGTCTGGCATCACATCCTGTTTAATCCTAACTAGCACACATTGATACCTGCTCCCGGCAGACCTATCAGATACTTTCTAACCAGTGTCTTGTTGAAGAGGCCCCCTTAGCCCTTGTGACATTCTTCTTCTCAAGTATAAACCAGAGCTTTAGAAGCAACCAAAGCACAGCCCTGTCTTGCATCCTTTCACCTCCCTCTGCCTGCCCCTAGCTTTGTCAGTGAAGTGATGTGTCAGCTCTCTGTTCCTGTAAGAGAATAGTTGAGACAACCGAAAGGAAACAATGTGGATTTTACGTTTTGATTCCAGAGTCACTGGGCTCTTCAGCATGGGGCCTGTGGAAGCATCAGTACACAGCAGAATAAATGCATATCATAAGAGGCTCCTTAGACTCACAATGGATGGAAATAAAATCAGGGAAACTGAGAGGGCAGATCCACCATATTTCTGTCAAGGGCACACCTCCAGTAAACCAACTTCTATCTCCTAGGCCCCACCTATCAAAAGTTTCACTACTTCCCAGCTGTGGAGTACACCAAAGCCTTTAAAATGTGGGCCTTTGGGAGACATCTTATGTCCAAATTGTGCTGGATTCTTTACACACCGTCAGAAGGTCAAGTCTGAAGCTTCCATAGCAGGTACAGGAAACACATTTATACACCTCTATTAACTTATACCTACACATACACTTATATCATAATATACTAGGTTTTCATTTTTTTGTTTACATTATTTCCCTTCTCGGGGAGTCTAAGAGACAGGTTAAGTATTCTTCATTCTTCCTTATAACAGCAACACTGACCATATGACTAGCTCAAAATATATCTTTAAATTGAATTTGCATAAAAAGACGAGCACACTTTTAAATGTTGTGTGTTTCAGGATACATTGAAGTATGGACACAAACTTAAAAGCTTTAGGATGTAGTTTCTGGGTGCCTTAGTACTCAGAGTGTGATTCTCATACAGCATCACGGCTGATGACACAGAAACTTGTTAGAAACATATGCTCTCAGACCAGGTTTACTGAATGAAAAGCTACATTTTTTTTCACAAATCTCCAGTGGGTGCTCATACATACTGGAGTAACAGAGACCACAGCATGTGAGTGTACCTCCAGGTACATGTTTGAACTATATATTCACCAGCACAGGACAATATCATTGTGGAAGGCAGAACTAAGGCTGTTGCCCTGCCTAAAATGATCTTTATTCTGCTAGCTCAGAAGAGGCATGACTATCATTAGTTGAAAGTAGAAAAAAAGTCTTTGCCAAGAACATTCACCAACTGGACCACAAATATTCAACTTCAACCAGAGGACAATAGGACTAAATATTTTGAGAAAAAAAAAAGTTCCTATGATAACATTCTATTTTAGAAAGTATATTCTGATCATGGGATGGTTGTTAAGACAAGTTTTCAACCAGTGAGCTATACCTCAAATTCTACAGAGAGAATAAGAGGGGTGGGGTAGAATGGTGTGAACTTAATCAGTTTACACAACAGAGAAGTGCTGGTGGCCTGAAGCTCAGCTAGCTGCTGAGCATTAAGACATTGAGACATTAGAGACACCCAAAGGGTGCTTCACAGGTGGAATTGTTAGTGTAAGGCCCCCATGAAAGGAGGACCTCACCCAAGCCTCAGGAATTTGTGGCCATCCAATAACTCACAAGACACCAAACTTGATGCAACAGCATGAGATATATTTTGATTAACATGCTGAGGTCAAGACCCATGACCCACGTAGGGGCAGTGGGGTCTGACCACGGGGCTTTGGAGGCAGAGAAAATGTAAAGGCAAAATTCACAAACCAGGGGGGAAAACCACAACCCAGGAGGAGTGAAGGAGGGTTATTGGAAAGTACCTGTGGAAAGTTCCAGCCCATTATTCAGTTTGTGACAGGGTCCAAGGAACAGTCATGGGAAACATTTTGTATAGGCTATTCTCAAAGAGCCTATTCGTAATCAACCATCTATCTTGTGGTCAGCCAAGTTCCTGAAACACAGAGCTCACAACCAAGCTGACCTGCATTCTTGGTTCTGCTCAGCCTGTTAGGAGTTTTTGAAAATTTTTAACCCTTTCATTAGGACTTGAGATCAATTAAGATTCAAAGTAGGAGGTTGGTAGTGGTAATATTTTTTGCAAAGCAAGGGAAATTTCTAGATGCAAGCATTCAAATGGGGTTGTAGCAGCCCAGGTGAATGAACAAGCAGAGCAGCAGGACTCCAGGAAGAACAAAAACAAGCCGGTGCTTTTCACAGACAGGGTTGCTGATCCAGGTGGCAACTCAGAGAAAAAGCTGGACTGTTCAATATGACAAATGAGATAAAGGTGTGAGTGCCAGAGAACAAAGGGAGGTTGGACAATAGCAAAACTGCTAGCTCCATTCAGGATGAAAGGTGAAGGATGTTGAAGAGTTTCCTGTAAAAAAAAAAAAATGAGTAAAAATGTTAGGAGGTTGACAGCAAATTCATTGCATGTAGATAAAGATATTCTGTATCACAAGCAAAGACTGAGACTAAAGAGCAAACGTGCACGGATGGAGAGACTTGGCTAAAAGTTAAAAATTGTATTGAAAAAAATTAACCATGTATGAATAAAGATACCCTACTAGTGACAACAAAGACAGGAAAAATGACAAGAATGAAGGAAGAAAGGGAGGGAGGGAGGGACAGAGGGAGGGGAGAAGGGAGGGAGAGAGAGATTGCAGAGGTAAGATAATAAGACAATGCAATTCCATGCCAGGCTCAAACCTTCATATCTGATGCCAAGCAGTACTCAATGCTATTCATTCAGAAGCTGATTGTGAGACTGGAGCTGGTTGCTGAGATTTCCAAAGTCTGGTCTACCTTGTTACTGCAGTCAAGTCACCTGGCCAGGCAGTGGTAGCTTAAGCAGACAACAACATAGATTGCCTATCACCCAAATATCTAGTTTGCATTTTCCTGAGATACTTGGAACACTTCCCTTGATAAGAAAGAAAAAATAGTCTTATGAAACCCACCCTATGCTTTTTCACTGTGGTGGCTTATAGAATTTACTTCCGTATTTATTGCATTAATAAAGTATAAACACATATATTATACAACACAATTCTGCTGTGATGTCGATGTCAGTGTGTAAACATACACCTGGTTAATGCTTGTAAAGATTTCAGTGAAATACAATTCTTGGTTTTGTTACCCATTTCCATAATTATAATTGTAATATTAACTGTGAATAAAAAACTACCCCAATTTAAAAAAATAGATAATGAGAACATTTTTCTTGCTAAAACATGTACTACAGTATCCAACTTGCTGTTTTAAGTCTAGGAAGATTATTAACTTTTGTATACTACAAATTAATATAAAAGCCCTGGGAAGACAATTTAACAATCTGCTCATTAAATATATTCATACTCATTGATCCCAAAGTTTCATTTCAGAAATTCATTCTAAGAATTTGAGAACAATGCTTAATGATTTATAATATTCAAAATATGCTCACCCAAATAAATTAGAAATAGACAGAAAAACACATCTAATAGATCAATTTAAAAATTATGCCTATTTATTAAAAATCAGACCATTTAAAATACTATTTTTCAAGAGATGTTTACTAATATAGTCTTAAAAGAATTATCAAATGACCACTCTTGGTAGTGTGATGTGGTATATTATGTTTTATTATAGAAAAAAATTATATGAAATCCAACCTTGTAAAAATTATACATTTTTTACTGCTCACTGTCATAAAAACGTCTCAGAGCAAATCACTCTGCAATACTGACAATGCTTGTATCTGAAAGAGAAGATGCTCCTTTATGTTTTCTTATTCATTTCTGTATTTTCTGATTTTCCACCACAATCACGCATATATATTTGAAACAAATCCTAATTTTCCTTATCCCCATTCTAAACAAAGATTTACTTTTCTTTGGGTTATTTTTAACGAGACAAGATATCATTTGCAAAGAGAAATTAAACTGGAAATTAAAAGGGACAATTAAGGATATAACTACCAAAAACTTGAAAATGAGAAAACAGTAAGCACTTTCTATGAGACTCTGGTGAGTGGGTACTCATCAAGGCTATCACAACCTCCTGAGAAAGTCCTGAGGTTGTCCCAGCTGGGAAGCCCCCAGGACACAGGTGTGAGAAGGCTGTGAGGCATTCCTTGGTCCTTCTTGTGCACTTTGACAGACTATTCTTAGGACTGTCCTTCAACAGCTGGCACACATAATAGGATATAAAATAGTTTAATTCTGACATTTTAATAAATGGCTTCATAGTGATTAATTAAGTGCAAAAGTCAGATTTTGTGTTATCTCTTCAGTGGGAAATCTTAAATAAATTGATTTATACTCTGGAAAGATGTAGAATGTTCAGTTTTATCACCAGGAAACAGACATTTGCCAAAGGGGAAAAATGTTTAAAAATGTTAAAATACTGTAGAATTAAATTTTTAAGCCTTTGCTCATCAATTTGATGTTTATATTTTCTGGCCAGAAACTGATGCCCACTGTCACCCCGTTACTTCAAATGTCAGCAACTGGCCTCTGCCTTGTGCAGTGACTCTGCACCTGCCACTCCTACATAGGCATACATGGACATCAAAGACAGAAGAGCCTCATCAAGCCACCAAATGTCAAAGAAGAGGTAAAATGGATTGCCCAGTATGGACCACACAATCTCCATTCTGTACCATTCAGAAATCGCAAGGACATGCAAACTCAGCCAATAAGTTATGAGCAGACTCTGACTATGTGGGGATAGTGTTAGAAATATTTTTAGTCCTCAGTGTAATTCTGTTATGAAGTGAGTATTTTTACTTATCAATAAAAATTTGATGAATTGTGCTTTTTATTACCCAATTAATAGGTACAGCATGAGACATCATAAGTAGGAAATCCCAACATTTCCAGGTTCTCCAGAAAGTTATAACTGTAGATAATAAGAGCTCATGAACACACATACACAAACACACACACACACACACATACATATACAAACACACACATATACAAACACACACACATATACAAACACACACACATACAAACACACACATATACAAACACACATACACACATACAAACACACACACATA
>JANHMN010000001.1:216792658-216841602 GCA_030674055.1 Rhabdomys pumilio | reverse complement strand
AGATAGATAGATAGATAGATAGATAGATAGATAGATAGATAGATAGATAGATGATAGATAGATAAGATAGATAGATAGATGATAGATAAGATAGATAGATAGATAGATAGATAGATAGATAGATAGATAGATAGATAGATGGGTGATAGATAGATAGATAGATAGATAGATAGATAGATAGATAGATAAGATAGATAGGTGATAGATAGGTAGATAGATAGGTGGGAGATAGATAGATAGATAGATAGATAGATAGATAGATAGATGGCATGAGTAAGCTCCGGAGTGGGGAAGCGAAGCAGGGTCAGGGGACTAAGCAGAGGTGCTGGAGCCAAAGAACAATGAAGTAAATCATGAAAATGTCATAATCCAGAGCTCCCAGAGACTAAACTATCAACCAAAGAATATTCATGGAGGAATCCATAGCTCCAGCTGTACATGTAGCAGAGGATGGCCTTATCTGATATCAATGGGAGGGGAGGCCCTTGGTCCTGCGGAGGCGTGATGCCCCAGTGAAGGGGGACTCTAGAGGGGTGAGGTGGGAGTGGGTGAGTGGGTGGGGGAGCACAGTCATAGAGGCAAAGGGGAGTGGAAAGAGGAGGGACGGGATTGAGGGGCGTGTGGAGTAGTAACCAGGAAAGGGGATGTCATTTGAAATGTAAATGCATAAAATGATTAATAAAAAATGTCATAATAAAAACTCTTATTTTGTATGCTACCTGAAAGGATAGATAGATAGATAGATAGATAGATAGATAGATAGATAGATAGATAGACAGACAAGCTCTTCCCTAGAAGGAGAATTTGTTGATAAGTAAAGCATACTCTCTGCCTTTTGAATCTGTATTTGAATGTTGCTTATAGGCAATTTCTACTTCTCTATATTTGTAATTAACAAAGGCTTAAGTACTGGGCGGGTGTGTCTCTAACCTTTACAACCTTCTTTCAATGAATCTTTAGTCCTGGTCCTAGTCTCTATTTCATCTTCTTGTAATTTATACATACATTTTTTCACAAGCTATGATCTGTATGCCTGACTGAAAATCAAGACATTTTAGCTTTGGCAGTAATTTCTCAATTACTTCTAGGGTTCTTCCTAACGAGCAATTAAATCCCTCTGCCACCTGTGGTCAAACTGTAAATACCTGCCATGATTGCTCAAGAGATTAAAAGATGATTTTCTAAAGGTTTCAAGTGTTTTCTTACTAATAGTGTGTATCTGTATTTAATTAAAATGTGAGCTGAAATAACCAGTGAGTATTTAATAGCCCAATTTTTATTTCCTTTCTTACTCTTAAAATTCACAACTGGAACTGTCTGGAGCCCTGTATGACTTTATCTCCAGCATAACCTGGTCCGCTGTCTGGCAAGCCTATGCAAGGCTGATTTTTCATTCTGCTCAGCCTTTGGTATAAATCCTTAAAGGCATTCCCAGAAAACAGCAGACAGAAAAAAAGCTGGTCTATTCTTTCTCCACCATTCTATTATATGTCTCCCACTTTCTGCATTTAGTCATTGAACAACTAACGGCAGGGTCCTCCTCACCTTCAACATTCCCAAAAGAAGTCAGGCTCAGTTCTCATGTGCTCTCTTTTCCTAAAGAGATTCAATTTTCAGTTGTAGCTAATTGTACAATCTCTCCTATACCAGATAACATCAAACCTGTGTTCTGGTTTTGCCCAATGAAATCATAAAGATATTATAACCAAGAGTTTGTAGCAAGATTTCAGGATGATCCTTATATTGTTTGTTAAAATGATATATCACTATTATATACTGATGCCTCTCAAAAGCCATGATTTCATTGTGAGTCAATAACTTACCTTTGTCCTGGATCTTCTCTTTGATGGCTGTAAAAGTTGACAGTCAGAGCTAGCATCCAAAATGAGGTACTTTTAATAGTGATAAGGCTGGTATAGATAAGTAGTTCAAGATAACAAGGAGTGTAAAAGAATACCTTGTCTCTAAGACATCGGTTACTTATAGCCACAATAGCCACCAGAACCAGCAAGAAACAAAAGTGAAATTAATTCAGAGTTGAGTTGCTCCATGCTGGCTTTAGCAGAGTCTGTGATGCCCTGAAACCTTGACCAAGATGATCTCTAGGGAAACATATTTATAAACTCCAGAACTCTAAGGTATCAGAAGGGAACTCTATTTTTCTATTTATGCCAAATGCTAGATTGAAACTACAATGTGACCTGGGAATATATCTTTGTGGTAAATGGCCTATCTAGCATGACCAATGCATGGTTCAAGCACATAAGGCTAGGTTCTGAATATGATGGTGGTGTGAGGGGTGTCTGATTTCAAACATCTTCCAAGTTCAAGCTAGATGAAAATCTCAGCATGGAGAAGGGATGTCAGAACAGACCCCTAGCTGTGAAGCTATTGGAAAGTAATAGCAGCTGGGCAGGGAGAGCCCGTTTTTTCTTTTAGGAGTGTTATCACCAGTAAATTAACTATATCAGAGGAAGGCCACACATCTAAAAATGTGCAGGACAAAAATTAGGTGAGTAGAGAAGGAGGTATTGATCTGGATGAGTACAGAGGGGTGAATATGATCCAAATACATTGTACAAAATCCTCAATTAATAATAATAATAATAATAATAATAATAATAATAATAATAACAACAACAACCCTTGCCTGTGAGAATAAGGATGTAGAGCAAAACTTTAAGATGAGTTTTAGAAATAAATAAAAGTTTACTTCTATAAAGATTTTTAACATACAAGATTGTCTTAACATAGATTTCTTTTCTAACCAACCCCATTTTAGTTCCATCTATGATTTCTGGAAACTGTCACTGAAGAGTATTTGTTTCTGAAAGACTTGAAGAATAAAAGGATGCTAAATGTTTAAAGGCTATAAAAAATTTATTGCTCCCAGAATTGATGACTTCATAATTTTAATACTTCTCTCCAGATTCAAGCCATGAATAAATTATACTGATATTTCTCCCAAGATCCCTAAGGATTTCACTCACTGTTTTTCATGTCCACTCCTGTTTCCTAATATATCATTTGTTACTGGTTTAATGTAGTAATTAGGTGACTAACTAGCTTCTCACACCTACCTCTTGATTCCTTCCAAATCACTGTATATCACATCAGGGCAACCGCTTTGCTCTTTTAAATTAGACTGACTGACTGATTGCATTCATGTATGTACGTGAGCACGTAGAAGTCAGAAGACATTGACTGTGTGCATGCATGTGTGTGAACACATAGAAAGAAGTCAGAGGACAACTTCCAAGAGTTTGCTCCTTCTTCCACCATGTAAGTCATCGAACTTAGACTTGGCAACAAGGGCCTTTACCTGCTAAGCCATCTTGCAGGCCCTAGTCAACCAACCTTTGATACAAAGTGTCATCTAGTTGTGTTACCCCTGGTCATCTGCTCCAGTCCCACATAGAACCCTCCAAGAGCTTTCTATTTTCTCAGAATAAAACCCAAATTCACTATTCTTCTACATTGTTATTCACATGAAAAAAAATGATTTATTTGTCTAGACCAAACACAGTAATTTTAGTTTTCTTTACTTTATTCTCTGAAGCCATAGTCCCTAGCAAAGTTATTTTCCCAAGATATATCCATTAATAATGACTAATTGGCAAAGACCATGTACTTGCTATCAATTTGCTTGGGCTGTTGTTTCATGGTTCCCAAGCAGTTTTAATTAATGGTTTATTGTTGTCTCTGAAAATTAGCTCTTCACTCCAAGGAGAATGTCACACTTCTAAGATAGCACAATAATTCAAAGCCTTGATGTAATCTTCTCTAGTGGCTGAAATCACCTGCTGAGAGAGTCATCACTCCTGCTTCATGGGAATTCCTGTTCCCTGCACTCTATCTGAAGACCAGCCCTCTCCATGTCTAAGAGATCTGCCATAGCTTTGAGAACAGTTTGTTTGACATACCTCAATCAAAAGCGAAAAAGGAATCATTTTCAACCCCCACCCCTCCCCCACACACACGTTGTTTAAAGCCCAACCAAGCCTGGGGACTTCACTTTCTTTCTTTCCCTGTTCTCTTTAACTCCGATTGCCCGAACTGTAGTATGGAAGGAAAGCACAAAGCATAGCCCTGCTGACAGCCATGAGGGCACACACTTCCTTTTATGAAGCTTAGCTTAACTGAGATCTGAGCACTTCAGCTCCACAGTAGGCTTTGTACAATGACTGTCTGTTCCCAGGAAAGCTAACCTAAGGTCAGGCAACTAGACAGTAGAGGAAGCTACCAATCTGCTTAAAAGACTTCCCATCAATCTTTTATATCCTGAGATTTTAAGGGGTTTGACCCAGGAGTCCAAGTTTTTGATGCTATATCCTGTATAGCATTTTCCAGTTCAGAATAGGCTTTAGTCAAACACAACTTACTTTGTCTGTTTATTTTGATATTTTACCTTCATGCATTTTTCACAGACTGGTGTTACAATTTTAATTATGTGCATGCACAGATTGCCTTGTCAAAAACCTTGACCTTAAATCTTTTTATGCATCTATGTCTTCAGCATTCCATTACACACTACATTCTTACTCCTTAAAAACAGGCATGACAATGTTTGTCAACCATGCTTGCCTTTGTTATCTATGGGGTCTTACCATATTAGAAACATTTGGGGGTTTAAAATAAGACACCTATATTTTTCTGAGAGTCTGGAAGTAAGTCAGTGGTGTGCTTCACTGTGTTTAAATAGAGCTGCTGGTTTCTTCTGGGAATAACCCACTTCCATGCTCCTTTCCCTTAGAAGCTAAGCATGTCTCTCACCTCTGGTTCTTATGCTCTGTAGGTGCCCTTCTTCCATCTGCACAGCCTTCCTCCATTCAGTACTTTTACCACATTTTCTCTTCTGCTGTGCATGCCTCCTTCAGTTCCTCCACATTAGATGCCTACAACATCTGAGGTCCACGTGGACAACCTGTGATACACTCTCCAACTCAAGATCCTTCATTGCCTTGAGCTTCCTTTGCTATTTGAAGCAACAGTGTCACAGGCACTGAAAATTAGAGCTTGAGGGTTTAGGGGAGACTTACTATTATGTAGTCACTTAATAGTGGCTATTAAAAGCTATAATGTTGATACATTCATTGTCAGCCTTGATATATTTACACTAAGATAGCTACAGTTCCACAAGCCAAAACCCAGCTTATACAAGCCAGGCCTCATTACACTTTTCCCTCCTCATTGGTAAGAACCTTATTCTAAGTTCGAGTATAGGTTCCTGCCATGATGACATCACACCAGATAGTACAGCCAACTCAAACCCCCATGATGACATCACACCAGTCAGCACAGCCAACTCAAACCCCCATGATGACATCACACCAGACAGCACAGCCAACTCACACTCCCATGATGACATCACACCAGACAGCACAGTCAACTCACACCCCATGATGACATCACACCAGACAGCACGGCCAACTCACACTCCCATGATGACATCACACCAGACAGCACAGCCAACTCACACCCCCATGTAGATGCAGACTTTTCTGGAACCCAGAAAAGTGCTGAGTGAGATTTCCTGGAATCTACAATCACAAATGGCAGGAATAAAAGCAATGCAACAAAAACAGATGGTGAGTTTATACAGATCATCTGGTAAGGAATAGTCACAGGTGAGATTTGAGAGGAAAGAAGTGAGCGTCAAGAGTCATCATCTTATAATTATCTCTGAAAGGCTCAATATGACCAAAAAAATAGGATGAACTCAGTAAATACCTCTGAGTCCCTTCTTAGATGTGAAGGCACCTCATTGTCCATTTGTTATCTTTGATTATCACCTAGTTAGTGCTTGAGGTTATACATAACAACACCCAACAAACTTTAAAACAGAACAGAGAAAGAAATTGGAAAATGAAAACTTTCCAAACATTCTAAGTAGCAGATTCTGGTCCTTAAAAATCTCAGGGAAGAATGTCTCAACATGAATTTAAGTGCAGTGCCAAAGCTTCCAAATATGAGGCAGCCGTTCCTCTTCACATGGTGGGGAGGCTATTTTCATCCTGTTTGTGCTACCTCACACATGGTGATGCAAAATAGTTACCACACACTGCTTTACACATTCTGGAGGGAGATGGCTTCCAAAGTTAATGATACTTATTTTTTACTTTTATATGGAATTACCTCCATAGGAAGGACTGGAAGGTTGACTTCTCCATTTTTATGAGAAATCAGCCAAAATTGAGTCTTCACACAAATATTTATATCTGAGGCAACATGACTGAATTTTTCAAGTTGATTTCGTAAGAGGCAGTGTACAAAACTAAAATCCAGGTAATATAATTAGCTCATTAATCTAACAATTGTCTGCTATCACATGATTAAATTCATTTTTCTTCAAAGTCCCCATTAATTACAGCACAATAATAAATATATTGATTCTCTATTTTTTCCATGCTAGGCATAATATTAAGGTTAGCATATAACATGGGCTTTAAAATAGGAACTTTGCCCTTTGTCAAGGTGACATGCTATATTGAAGAGCTCAGAGTGAAAACCTAGATTAAAACACTATTTGAAAGGGCTTCTTGGACTTTGGAGAAAGTAAAACATGGAACTCCATTGGGCATTAAATACAACAACAACTACAAAATTCATATTTAACATGTTTTACTTTTCAGAGGGAAGGGAGAGATGATATATGGTGGGAATGTTTTACTCGATTTTAAGTATTCACTTAACTACAAGTTCATTTTCTCACCAGTTGAGCCACCTGCTCTACAAACCCAAGAAATAATAAGAGGATCAAATATGCCACATGAAGCCAGCTTTACAACTGGATCAATTCCACAGAAATATGCCCTAAGAGGATGAGAGCAAAGTGCTCACATCTGTGCCATTGCTAACCTGGAAAGTCTCAGATAAATTATATTATAAGCCTAGTCAAAAGGTTGTGAGTCCATGGGTAACTCTGAGCTGCTTGGTTCGAGGGGGCGGTGGTAGAAGATATCAAGAGAGTATGGCCTTTGACTCCCAGCCTAACTTACCTTCTCAGAAGCCTTTCATCATCTCTGGACACCTAGTGTCTTCAGAGATGGTTGAGCTGGAGACATGTTCTCAGGGAGGAGAGAAGGAGTCTTAGGACAGAACTAAAATAGCCAGTAGTTTTCTGAAAAGTTTTCAAACCTTGACTTTAAGAGAACATAACCCAGGCAAACATAATAGATACAACACACCTTGCAGTGGAAAACAGTCAATGAGTTTCCAAGGTCATATACTTCCTTCTGAGTGAGCTCAGGTGCCTGGCTTGCTCTGCCCAGCACACATACAACCAGTTCCAGAACATAGGATACTGTTAAAATCATTCTGATTCTCAAAATAGGTTCTCTTCTCTCTTACATATAATGGTAACTACAACTGTGAATATCTTAGTGAAGAGTGATGCACTGTTGCCAGGAATCTATGGAAATGGGTGTCAGATTCTCAGCTTCACTTGCAGGAGTGTGTTCAAGGAATCCCTATGCTCTTGTTGTCTGTTGTATGGCTTTAGAAACTAGAGACTAGAGATTCAGCTTGTTAGCATGAAGGCAAACAGGAAGAGTAAGAAGAGTAATTCTCTCTGTTACAAATTAAATCAAGAGTTCTTCTGCAAGGAAGGAGCTTTGAAGGTGTAGCTTCAATCTAACAAGTACATGGCTGAACAGACTGAAAAGTCAGCAGCTTCCCTAGAAATATGTAACAGAAAGCAAACTGTTGCCCCAGAGTTGGACAGGCCAGTAGGGAAGCTGACTTACCACCAAAGGCATGCAACTTCAGTGTGGATTTCTCAAGGCTTCCTCAAGCAGTACTCAGTGGAAACACCTAAGAACACTGGAGTCTTCCAGCAGAGCAAAGGGAAAGTGGCCATTTTGAGATGCACCAGAGATATCTACTCTTTTTCATGAGCAGGACTCCCAAGAGAAACTATTTAACCAGATTCTGATGGGCACAGGGCAAGGGAAAAATGTAACTAAAGCTAAATGGCCTGTGAACTGAAAGGAGAACCATGTCCAACCCTGCCCCTGAGACCATCCTGTCCTACCTGAAAGGGAATAAACCCCCTAAACACACACAAAGATCACAACTTAGAGACGCAGGCTCCAGAGAGAGCTGATCACAGGCCTAGAAAACAAATCCCTAGTTCCCTCATCTCACAACCATAGGACTAACTGCCTGCCCAGAGCAATTGTTTGGTCCAGTATATCAAATCTGGCTATGAAAACAAGTATATGAGGTATTCTTCTATTTTGTTTTCTTTTGTACGATAAAGCATGACCAAAGCCAACTTGTGGAGGAAAGGGCTTAGTCAGCTTACATTTCCATGTTATATTTTGTCATTGAGAGAAGTAAGAGCAGACACTCAAACAGGAACCTGGATGCAGGAACTGAAGCAGAAGCCACAGGGGAACCGCTTTTACTGGTTTTCGCTCTATGACTTTCTCAGCATGCTTTGTTAAATACCTTAGGACCATCTACCCATGGGTAACACTATCCACAATTGACTGGGCCCTCCCACATCAATCATCAATCAAGAAAATACACAACAGGTCTGCCCACAGTCCAATCTAATAGGGACAATTCTTCCACTGAGGTTTCTTTTTTCAGATGATTTAATTTGTGTCAAGTCGACAAAAAGCAACAACAACAAAACAAGAAAACTCAACTAATCTAACAAGTTGATGAGTAAACATTGTAATCAGATAAGGCAGGAGTATTGAGGTTATCAGACCAAGAATTTAAAACAGTCATGGTTAATACACTAGTGACTTTAATAGACAATATTAGAGAACAAAGGTGTGATGCAAGCAGAGATGAAAACACAGGGTCTAAGAGAAATGAAAGGAGGAGAGCAAGGAAGCCTCCATTGTAAAACAAACGAGCAATGTGTTTTGTGGATTTACCCTTGTACCATGACTAATGACACACCATGAGCCTAGTAAGATCCAAAATGGAAAAGGAAAAAGAGCAAAGTCTAAAAAGGCAATAAGAAAACCCAAACCAGAAACCCAAGGACTGCACAACCACTACCAAGGGGGCCCTTTGCTACTTAGTGACTTCATGGCAAACCTGGACTACATGGGATCCTATCTCACCCAACCACACAATGAGTTGGGTGCCAGCCTGGGCTGTATGAGATGCTGTCTCAACACCTCTCCTCAAACCCTGTCTCACCATATGTAGAATGGACAAAGGTAAGAGTTACATCTAAATTCCTTTTGAAAATTAATACAGAGACTAAAGAGATGTATTAGTTAATAGCACTTACTGCTATTGCAGAGAACCTGAGTTCAGATGTGAGAACACACGTGGTAGCTCACAACCACCTGTAACTGCAGAGGATCTGCTGCCTGTTCCTGGCTACTACAGGTGCTGCACACACGTGATATGCATATGGAAATATATGGAAGCAAAACGTGGACATAAAGTAAAATTAAAGATTTACAAAAACCAAGCTGGTGCAATAAACTATGTTAAAAAACACAAAGCTCTATTTCCAAATGGTGTAAAATTGTCCTCCAGGACTAAAGGAGAAACATACTTTCTCAGATAAAGAACCAAGAAACCAAAAAACAAAAACAAAAACAACCAACCAAACAAACCAAAAAAATTGTGCTTGATTTTAGCCAAAAGATTGAAACACAACCAAATAAAAAACTAGTAGAGAACTATTCTTCAAAAATACAATGAACTCTCAAAATTAACTAATAAGAACTTTAATAATAAGTAATTCACTAATAAGACACTTGAGTTTTTCAAAATAATAAACCATAAAGTAGTCATCAAAGAGAAAATAAAATACAAAAACGTATTCATGCCATATGTCACTAAGGGAATGTAATCTAAAGTGATGAGAGAGTGACACACATAAGAGAGGACAGAGAAACCCAAAGGCAAGGATGTACACAAAAATAAACATCAAGGTTTTTAAAATTGCTACGGAAAACGTGGAAGGATATATAGATTTGTTACAACGTGATTGCCAGTTTCTTATAAAATATATTCTTATCACCTGACTCAGCAATTTTACTCCTTCATAGTTACCTATGAGGTGGAAATTATATTCACACAGAATACCCAAACTCAGTAGTGAGGTTCTTTAGCAGATGAATAAACTGTGGTTACAGTCAGATAACAAAATATTGAACTGTTGAGCATAAAGAGATATGGGAGCCTTAAATGCACTCCCAGTTAAGGAGCCTTACTTCAAAAGGTCACATATTGTACGGTTCTAACTCTGTGACATTCTGAGACCAACAGTGACAAAGGCCATACAATGACCAGTGGTTGCTAAGATTCGTCAGGGACAAGGAATAAAAACTCAGAGCACGGACTACTGATAGAACAGTGGCATTACTCTGGCTGTGTAGTGCTGGGCACATGCCATCACATGCTGAAATCCTTAGAACATGAGCCTTAATGTAAGCAGTGTCCTTCTGATGAGGGTGTGTCAGGGTGGGATCTTCTCCGGGATACTGAGAATGGACAAGGTTCTAAACATGTAGGACATAAGTCATGTAGGAAATATCTGTATCTTTCTCCCAATTTTACAGTGAACCTGAGCTTGTTTAAAATTACACTTAATACATCCACACTCCCTTTTCTTAGGACATGTATTACAAACAATTTAAGCTTATCCCTGACTAGCTTATAAGTAAGACTTACAAATGAGACTTAGACTATGGTTATTTTACTTTATTTGGCTTTGACAATTGCTGGGGGGTCACTCTTAAACAACTCTTCTAACTGCAGGTCTGGCTACTTCCCCCATATAGTACCCTAGATACTTGCTGTTTCTCCTGGCCATGGGTTCATGGTTTTTCTCTCCTTACTGAGGCTTCCTCCCTTCCTCTTGTTCTTACTCTTTCTTCCCTGGTCTCTCCTCCTCCAACCAGAGCACTCCAAACACACCTACCTCTAATCCCTCCAGAAATTGGCTGAAGCCAGTTTTATTTAACCAATAGTTTAAAATCAAGGAACAAGGTGTCCACAACAAAAGCTTGGAAACATGAGAAGACATTTGTAGCCCTCGACCTTCAGGTATAGACTTAGCAATACAATTCATTGCAATAGACCAAACCTCAACAGAACATCTTTTTTGTACACTTACAAAATCTAACTCCTCCCCTTAGAATCTTTGAATTTTTTTTTGAAGTCCCTTGCCAATTTTATAACACAGAGTATCTTAGAAAGAAATAGCCGTTTCCCAAGTTTTTTTTTTTTTTTCATAGAGTAGAAGTTGTCTTGTCTCAACATTGGCGATCTTGTCTCAGAGTTCAAATTATCTTATCAAAACTGTGAGACGTTGTTTCTTCTTCTGTATAAGGCCAGTTGACTAACAATTGACTGCAAGATAGTTACCTACCACAACTACCAAGAAATTTAGGATGAACTGGGTTAAGAATGCATGCTGTTACAACTTCTTACCTGGGGACCAGTTATGGCATGTGTTCTGAATGCGCACATGGTGTGTGTGTCCCTGTGATCTACTTGGCTCTATGGGGATGGGGAGATGCTTGGTTGCTCTGTCATCAAGCTCCTAGCAGACTAACTATGATGTATACCACATACCACTTTGCCTTTTCTCCTTTTAATAGACTATGTAATAATGCTATGTGAGTGTGTGAGTACAGAAGCCTGGGGCCACAACTCTGATGTAGATATCAGAAGAAGCATTTCAGGGATCATTTTGCTTCTTCAGCTGTGAGTTCCTAGAGTAAACATCAGGTCATCAGGTTTCTTTACCTGCAGAACCATTTTGCTTGTCCCACTTTTTTCTGTAATATTTATTTACTTTAACTTTTATTGCTAAACATAAACCAAATCTCACCCAAGATATTACCAATGTACAAAACAATTAAGACTATTAAAAAATAACTTAGGTTCTTATGTCGTATAATTCTCATTCAAACACAAAGAAACTCTCATTTCTAATTCTAGAAAACTTACAAGGTAAGCTAGCAGAAGTGCCCAGTGTTCACCTCCTCCTCAACAAAGAATCCAAACAAATAAAGGTCTGCATTTTGAAGTGGAAAGCATTAGAATTTAGCAGTCATGAGAGGAGAATCCTGTAAGGCAAACGGTAGACTGCAGTGATAAGCATATAAGCCTCCTTAGGTCCACTTTTGGGCTGGGGGCTCTTGATGAGGGGGAAAATGGTAAACACAAGTCCCAATGGAGCCAAATGTGGTAATAGGACGACAGATAAACACTCATCACAGGTGTGGAGGCCAGCAAAGGGAGCTTGTAGCTTTGGCCCAGAGAAATTTACAGCTTCTCTGGAGGTTCTATTTTGGTCTCATCTGTTTGATGCTCTAAATCTTTTTTTATCTTTATGGCCACCTTCCTATAGAGGATACTCAAATAAATCCTATACAGATGAGAAATGTTCTATTATACATTTTACAAAGAACTATAATGAAGTGACAGTAGTGTGTATTCTGAGAAGAAAATCTACACAGTGCTAACATCCTGTCAGAACATCTTGAAGGGAAGACAGGAGCTGACAAGAGTGCTATGTGTTTACTTGAGCTCACCAAGGAGCTGACTCTGGAAGCATGGTTATACATCCCAAACCCCGTTTCAGAGTCATACGTTTTTCTTAATGGGTTCTCCATAGTCTCTTGTATGGAGATGGTCTGCCTGCCCCCAACTCCATGACAATAATGGAAAGCAAAACAGCTTCATACTAACAACTGCGTGTCCTTGTCAACAGCTGTTTGGTTCCACTGTTTAACTTGTTATATAGAAGTGCCTACTCTCTACTAGGAGAGCTACATGCCAAAACCTGTGTAGTGAGGACTTTGCAGTCATAAATTCCTTTTGTTTGTGTCTATCATGTAAACCTTTTCTTTTTCCTTTAATTCTGAAGGATGGCTTTGCTGAATATATTAATCTGGGTTGGCAGGTATTATCTTTCAGAACTTGAAATGCATTGTTTCATGCTCTTTTGCCTTCGAGTTTCTGTTGAGACATCTGTCTTTTTAATCAGACTGACTTTACGTGACTTACTGCTTCCCTCTTGCAGGTTACAATATACTTTTTAATTCTGTTTTAATGTTTTATCTATACTATGATGTGAGGAGGTTCTTTTTTGGTCTTGTCTAGTTGGTGGTCTAAATCTCTTTTGTATCTTCATGGCCATCTTCCTATAGAAGAGACTCAAGTAAGTCTTATAACAGACAGAAAGTGATATCTCCATGAGGACACAGGAAATAATAAAACCGTGCTATAACTCCAAATGCATTATAATTAAAAATGTAGCATGTATTAAAAAACAGCAAAAGGTCAGAAATGAATACACAAGCAACAAAATACTAAAGATTAGCACTGACGTTAATGAGATGAAAATGTAAAAGTCAATACTAAGAAATAAATGCAAGAAAGAGTTGGTTCTTTAAAAAGATACAAGATCCAAAAACCTTTTCAGGTAAACTGCCCAAAGAAAGACGTGATTCAAAATAATAAAAATAGAGATGAGGGAAATGTTGCAACAAATGAAAATTAAAAGGATTATCAGGCCATATGTTGAGAACCTACATTGCAATAAATAAGGAACTCTATAAGAAATGGACAAATTTCTAGACACATGTGATGTATCTGCAGGTATTCTCTTTCCCTATTTTTATTAGGAAGGAAGGGTGTGTAGTGTATGGGATGTGTAGGCACATTTACCAAGGTACGAGTGTGGAAGACAGAGGCCAATATCATGTGTCATCCTTTATCAGTCTTTACATTATTCTTTGTAGACAAGGTCTCTAACACTGCAGCTCATCATTTTAGCTATAGTGACTGATTAGCAAGTCTCTAAGTTCAGCCTATTACCAACGAGACGCCTGCCCAATCCCATGTTGGGTTTATAGATACATACGGCCATGCCTAGCTTATATATACATGCTAAGGCTCTACTGAGTAAGAGAACACTCAGTACTTGTGCTTCCAAATCATCGTCCCAGTTCTTAGATGTTTATGCATAAATGACTTAAATAGATCTTAATGAAGTTAAAATAGTAATACAGTGTCTCCCAACTAAGAAAAGCCCAGGCACAAATGGAATCTTCCCTTAACTCTACCAAACCTTTAAAGATTAACACAGATAGAAAGGGAAGTAATATTGTCTAATTCATTTGATGAAGCCAGTACTAGTAACTGTATAATCAAAACCAGACAAAGACTGGATGCCACAGCGTGGGGGAATTCGAGGGCCAGGAGATGGAAGAGAGTGTGTGGGTGAGGGCACATCCTTATAGAAGCAGGAGGAGAGGGGATGGGATAGGGGGTTTCTGGGTGAGGAGGGAATGAGGAAAGGGTATAACGTCTGAAATGTAAATAAACTATACAATAAAAATTAATTTAAAAAACAAAACAGAACTTGCAGGCTAATCTTGCTGATGCATATGGATGTAAAAGTTATCAGTAAAATACTTGTAAACTCAATTCAAGAACATATCTAAAAGATTATTCTCCATATCAGGTTTGCTTCATTTCAGAGACACAAGAACTCAACATGAACGAATAAACAACATAATCAATTGCATAACCAAATTATCATTACAAGATAGAAAGCACATGATTACTTCAATAGATGCAAAAAAAAAAGACTATTTACAAAACCTATCACTCCTTCATAATGAAATCTACTGGTATAAAAGAACTATGAATCAAAGGAACATATATCAATATAACAACAACTATAAATAACAAGCCTATAGCTAACATTATTTTAAATGGAAGAAAACTCCAAGCCTTGTCACTAAAATCAGTAAGGAGAAAATTGCTCTTCTTCCACTCTTATTCTGTGTAGTACTGAAAGTCTTAGCTAGAACCATAAGTAAAACCAAGGGAATCAAATGGATTCAATAAGGTGGTAAAAAGGAAGTCAAAGCACCCTTATTCTGTACATAGACCCTAAGGAATCTGCCAAAAGATATGCAGACATGATGAAAAAAAAACTTATGGTGACACGACTGCATACAAGCTAACTTAAAAGTCTCTATAACTCCCCCATATGCCAACAACAAATGTATTGAGGAAAAAAAGTCAGAAAAACAATACAACTTCCTTTTTACCAACTGTCTCAAAGACCCTTGGAATAGATTTAACCAGCACTGTAAAAGAGCTCTACAATGAAATCCTAAAAGCAGCAAAGAAAAAAAATTAAAGAAGGAAATAGAAGACAGAAAGGACTCCCGTACTCGTTGTGAGAACGGTTGTCTAGCACTAACAATCTGAGGGTCAATGTAATCCCTATCAAAATTCCCATGTCACTGTTCATAAAAATTGCAAAATAATCTTTAAATTCACAAAAGCACAAAAGATAGTAGCTAGGTCTTGATATCATAAATAGTAGACAGTAGTTATAGAACCTCAACAAATAGAACAATGCTGAAGGTATCAAAATCTCTAATGTCATGACACACTATAAGCCCACCGTGACAAAAACAGCATGGTACTGGCACAAAAAAGAATAAATGACAGACAGACAGACAGACAGACAGACAGACAGACAGACAGATCAACAGTATAGAAAGAAAGACTCAGGTACCTACTTCTATGGTTTCAACTACATATTTTTTTAACAAAGATGCTGAAAATCATATTTGGAGAAAAGACAACCTCTTCAACAAACAGTGCTAAGAAAATGAGCATCACATGTAGAAGAACAAACCTAGAGCCACAATTCTGACCCTGTACAAAAAACAACTGTGAATAGTATCAGAAGCTCTCTAGGCTTGCAGGCTAAATGCATGCAAGTGGCTTTTCTGGAGAAGTTCTGGAGAAGGTGCACCATTTGCTTGGCCAGAGATGGGTGAGCTCTAAGACAAGTCCTGAGACTTTGTCCTGGGGTTGCTTCTTGTTGCTGATATGCCTCTTTTGTCACTATTACATAACCTAATGTTTCCTGGGCATTGGTTTACCCATTTGGGCAGATTTTCCACAGATGTACTCTCATGTAGTAAAGCTGTGTAGACTAATTATTTCACAATTCCTAAAAATGATTTGATAGAATTCCCAAATTTATACAAGTAATTTCAAGCACTCTACAGTATGAAAGCTGAAAGTAGAGGTCTCTCCCTCATATGTCACAGGCTAATTACACTATGAAGAGAAATAGGCTTGGGACAAATTTGTGATCAAGGAAATACATTCATTCTAGGCCAGGTCCTATAGAGAAATGGCATGAGGAGACTGCACCCATCCTGCTAGCTGCAAAGTGACTGAAGAATATCCGAGAATCCCAGGATACTGGGATAAAGAGTAAGCATATTTTCTCTTCAGAGAATCCTGATGTTTTGCCAAATAAGCTGTATATCAGGGTGTCTTAGTTAGGGTTTTACTGCTGTGAATAGACACCCTGACCAACACAACTCTTATAAGGACAACATTTAACTGGGGCTGGCTTAAAGGTTTAGAGGTTTAGTCCATTATCATCAAGGCAATAACATGGCAGCATCCAAAAAGGCATAGTGCAGGTGGAGCTGAGAGTTCTACGTCTTCATTTGAAGGCTGGTAGCCGAATACTGTCTTTCAGGCAGCTAGGATGAGAGTCTCATAGCCCACAACCACAGTGACACACATACTCCAAGAGGGCCACATTTTCTATTCATGCCACTTCCTGGGCCAAGCATATACAAACCATCACACTGAGGAAGTAGCCTTTATGATCTTTTTCTCATGGGAAGCTAACTTTGTTTATAGTTTAATTAGACATCACACCAAAGAGTTGGACTGCAGACAGATTTCTCAGTCTGCAAGGTTTGGGGTCACTTTGAACCAAGATAAGCTACTGCTAGGAAAACAGTACCTGGTGAAAACTAGAAACTGTGGGAAATCTTTATTCTGTTTTGTCTTTAAAAGAAGCTGAAACTTTGAATAAACTGTGCATTGGCTGACTTGGCTGTGCTCCCCATGCCTGGTTAATGAAGCTCTACTCTTGGGACCCTTATGCACTAGGTGTTGACAAGATCAAGGATAAAGCCACAGGTATGCACTGTGATAAAGTGAGGCCATTTGAAACTATTGTTTTAAACTTATAATGAGCTTATTGAATAAAACATTGCTTTGAATTTACTATCCACATCCTTCTATAATTACCCTTTTATGTAGCATTTATTTATGAGTTAATTTTCTAAAGAACTTTTGTCTAGGAAGTTATAAGAGGGCCAAAGAGAAGGTACAAAATGTGGCTCCATGGGCTCTGCCCCATCCACAGAAATGTATATATGTACATGTCTGTTTGTCTATACATACATATGTAGGTATGTGTGCATTATGTAAGTATGCACAAACACTTGTGGAGTTGATGAGACAGGTGGTTGGGCCTGACCAGAGTGTGTGTATATATGAGTATATGTACATCTATGCATCTTGTCTATGTAAATGACATTTTTCTTTTTTCTTCCTCTTCCTTTCTCATTTTTTTCTTTTTTCTTTTCTTTTCTCTCTCATTCAGAAAGAATTAAAAAATTTCCAAGCCTCCTCCTAACTAGCAAGAGGCCTTTGCATTAGAGAGAAAAGTGGCCTAGCAATTAACCCTCTTTTCTTCTTTATTCTCTGCTGCTGAGTAGCAGGAGTTTGTTACTAGAAGCCAATGGCTTTTGGTCTTAGAATAGCAAAGAGTTAAAGATAGAAGAATTGTCAAAGATTAATAAACTTTGACCTCACCAAGACTCCATACCCCATTGCTGCCTTCCTCAAAGAATTAGTGCCAGGCTGGTCCCTAGCAAATGGGTTAGAGATAGTAATGTTCAAGGGAAAACTCTGGAAGTATTAGAGAAAACTGTAAGCATAGGCAAAGATTCTGTTCAAAGGACTAGGAAGCAATAAGAGGAATTAGCAAATGAGTTTGCATGAAGTTCAGAATCTTCTACCCAGCAATAGAGCCAATCAGTATATGCAAACTACAGAATGGGAAAAGATGTCCACTAATGATTTCTCTGAAAGAAGACTAATATCTAGGACAGATAAAGATTTCAAAAGAGTAAATGTTAAAAATGTAATAAAACATAATAAACTAGTTAATGACATGGACAGTTCTCCAAAATAAAGTACAAGTGGCCAGTAAACAGGTGGGTGGGAAAATGCTCAACATTCTTACTTATCAGAGAAATGAGTTTAAATCACACTAACACTCATCTCCCGCAAGTCTGAATGGCTACCATTAAGAAAACAAGCAAACGCTACAAATGATATAAAGGAAAGTAAACTCTTATATACTGCTGATGGAATGTACATTGGTCTGACCAATTGGTATGAAAGTTCCTCAAGAAATAAATCCCCATTACAACCCAGCTATATCACTTCTGAAAATACACTTGGAGGTCTCTTGGTCAGCATGCCATAGAAAACCTGCACATCCAAATTTTTGCAGCATTATCATAATAGCTAAGTTATATAATCAACTTAATTATCTGTTAGCAAATGAATTATAAGACAAATCTGCAATAGTATACACAAGGAGTTTTATTTGTTCAATCATGAAGAATACAGTTATGTATTTTTCTAGAAAATGGATATGACATTTCTAGAAAATAGATATTTTGCAAAATAAGCTACACTCAGAAAGGCCTCATGTTTCCTTTTATTTGTGGAACCGTGTGTTTGTGTGTGTGTGTGTGTGTGTGTGTGTGTGTGTGTGCGTGTGTGCCCACGTGTGCCCATGCACATGCTGTATATGACCTAAAGCCAAAGAAAATGGAAGAAAGCAGACTGGTTGGGTGGAGAATGGAGAACAGAGTTCTAGGAAGACAGAACGGGAGTGAAGTAAATATGGTCAACACACATGATTAAAATAAATTTTCTTTATGAAATCTAAAACTATGTATAGTAAATTATGCTAATAAAATACTTGAAATGAAAAAAAAGCATTTGCCTGACTTTCAGTAGAGCTCATTTTAATACATTGATTTTTTAATTTTCCAGGAAATACATGTGCACAAGTGAAAATGCAGCCAAGCTTTACCTCCAGATACTGCTTCTGTCTTCAGTTTTGAAATGAAAACACTCCCTGCATAAGTGATCTTTCTCTCATCTGTAATTCAGAATTTCTCTCCCTGGAGAAGTGTTTCAAATTTATGCTTAGCATCCTGAAGACTCATATAAGATTACTGAGAAATATAACAATCTAGAATGCAGCTGAATGTCCCCTGGGATCAGGGCTATGTCTCTTTGCAGCTGTATCACACACCCACAAACTTGTTCATCAAGCGTGGAGCAGAACCATGTGGATTGACCATTTTCTGCCATCCATCGTTTGACTATGATCTGTCCCAGCACTGCAGATGAGATCACTAGTACATCTGAACTGAGATGGATACCCAATACTCCAAGTGCAACTCAACATACTATAGGACCAACTTTCATATCATTTAGCTGAAAAGAGATGAGCAAAAAGTTGAACACTTCTGTCACAGTGGCATGATGTATGAGTCTCTGCATGAGAAGTTCTTTAGATTACCCTCCCCTTGAGGTAAGGAGCTGAGTCTCTGCATAGCCTGGCACACAGAAAGTAAGAGTTCAGGGAAAAAATATCTCTCAAATAACACTAGCCATCAATGTCAATGGTCTTAGGAATCTTACTGCCTTTCTACAGGATTCTGCACCCACTCAAAATTTCACCTCTCCTCCCCAAGTGGTCAGAAGCCTACTCTCTTCTATACTGGATTGAGAACCTGAAAGAATGACCTTTTATTGGAGGATGTCTCACTTCTTTCTTTCAAGCTCTTAAGTAGACTTGTGTGTCTGTTAAAGCACAAGAATTGAGCATGCTGGGCTTCTGCCTTCAGTTTGACCCAAGAAGGGACTTAGCAATCCCAGAGGCCACTCTTTTCTCTGCAGAAATACTCTGGACTCTTCTATACTCAAGCTGCAGAGATCCTTGCTATGCTCTAGATGTCAGCCAACTTCAGCAAAGTGTAAATAAAAAACAGTGGTCTGAAGACATTGCTCAGTTGATAAAGTGTTTGCTTAGTAGGCATAAAGCCAGGGTTTGATCCCTAGTACTGAATGACCTGGGTATGGTGTTATATGCCTGTAATCTCAGAACTCAGAAGGGAGAGGGAAGAGGATCAAGTTGAAGGTCATCCTTGGATGCATGAAGAGTTCAAGGTCAGCCTGGGCTAAAATAAAATCTGTTTCAAAAAAAATACCCTGGCATAACTCAAAAAATCTGCAGGCTTTGGCATAATAACTAGGTGCTTACAAAGTGCTTAGTATATACTAGGCTGTTTTTAGGATTTCTTCTTCTAGGTGGAATTTTTGAAAAGGTGAACTATTTAAAATTTTTAGCTATGATGCATTTGACAGAAACGTATTTAGAATAAAATTGAATCACCGCTGGTAACAAGTCGCTCTACAGCAAGACTTGTTTCATAGAGTGATTTCTTTCTGATAGAAAATGCTGAGCATAGAAGGGAGTGCTGCAGATGTGCTGTGTTGAGTCTGCAAGGAATCTCCAGGCTCCAGAAACTTTGGCACTACCTTCTTGCTGCCGAGTACAAGAGGTTCTTGGGATACAGAGATGCAAGTGGTTGGTAGCACAGAGGGGTTCAGATGTCCAGTGGCGCCTACAGAAAATTGGTTGCTTTGTTTTCAGCAGTGTCAACTTCTTTGTCCTTTTCAGATACAACCACTCTACCTTAAAGGGCTTTGATGAACAGAAGGAGAACCTCATACACATAACAGTGTGAGTTCAGTAATGGATTTTTCAAAAAGACCCTGTGGAACCCAAGATGATGTCATTGCAGCCTGGAAATATGCAGATGGTAAACTTATATGTTCTCATCCCTACATACCAATCATATCAAATAATTCTATTGATAATCAGATATAACCTCTCCACAGTGTTTATGGGCTTGGAAACACTATGTTATATAAAATTAACGTAGACAAATGCATCTCTCAAGTTTTAAAATATTTTTTTTAATATACAATATTTATTCACCACTTTTGATATCCTTTCTTCTTTATGGTCAGAAACTGAGTCCAAACATACACAAAGTTCAAGACCATAAGGACTGAGATACAGCTATTTCATTCTGAGAAATGACAGGAAAAGTTTCTTTAATTCAATTCTCACTTGAAGAGTAGGGCTGTCCTGATATTGCACTTCTCAAAAGGGACTTTTGAAAGTTCAGCAAAGCTCTCAAAAGCCATTTAAGCATCTGTTTTCACTTGATTTAGATGGGGCATAGCAGGCAAGAGCTATGGCACCAATTATAGAGTGTGGAAGTTTCTCACCAAGCATCTACAAAAGTGACCAGCCACATCCCAGCAGCTTCACAAGTATTATCAGACAAAAATAATTATACAGTGAAGCCAGTGTGTGTGTGTGTGTGTGTGTAACTGCAAATGTGGTGTGCTGGGGTGTGAGTGTTGGAAAGGACAGAGGAGTTTATACACGACTGCATACATATGTGGAGGCCAGAAATCAATGTCTAGTGTCTTCTGTGGTTCTTTTCCACCATAGCTTTTAGGACAAGGTGTCTCACTGAATCTGGAGCTCACCAACTGCCTGGCCTATAAGAGCCAGGATCCTGCTATCTGACTGCCCAGTTATGAGGCTATAAGCTCATACTCCTGTACCTCGCTTTTTATATGGGTGCTGAGGTTCTGGACTCAGGTCTCCAGACATGTGCAGCAAGCACTTTAACCACTAAACTTTAGAGGTCATTTCATAACCATGTTGTGCCTGCAGAATTCTAGAAAATTAGAGAAGCTAGGGACTATCACTTAATGATAGAATATTGCCTAATATGTACCTTGTCCTGAGTTCAATCCCCAGCAATATAAAAACAAGCAAATATCATCAACAACAGCAACAAATCCTTCATGTTTTGCACAGCTAACCTAGAGAAATTTTGAAGAGGACACTTTTTTTAGGGCTATTTCACAGAAAATATGAAATCTTACAGTGGATGTGACAACATCATTGAGAAGCTGAGGGGTAATGGCCTTTTCTGTATACATGGGTGCATTGCACACTAGTATACAAGATATATTTCTGACCACAGAGAGATGAACTAGAGACTACCCTGGCTTATCATCTCTCCAATTACTTAATTTAGAGGAGTTTTGTTTACTTTCTTCAAAGGTAATTTAATTTAAATACAGGTTGCCAGATGGTGTCTACTTCTACCAGGAGATATGGCAAGTGGCCCATTAAAGTCTCGATTCTGTCTGACAGCCTATTGCTTTGTACACCTAAAGCCAAGAGAGAAATATGCAAGGAAAAGAGGAAAAGAGGCCCTGTGGCATACCCCTTCCACAATCTGAAAAGAGTTGCTTTCCTTGCCTATAATCAAAGAAGAGGCAGAGCTGCTGTACACAAGGGCAGGTGTGTAGTAAGAGATGTTTTCTAGTCCTGACTTCCTAGTGCTGCCTGGAAAAAAATAGAGAAATCCAGTAACTGTGATTAGCAAAGCCAGGATGCTAGATTTTCTGATTTCTAATGGGTAAAATTCTGTGTTGCCCAATCAGGGAAGTTACATAGACTAGCATAGGCCGTAGTCAAGAATGGGAGTCCTAGGAAATAAAGTAGATGTAAACATTTGTCTATCACAAAAAACATCTTAGCAATGGGAAACCAAGGAATACCAGAAAGTCACACCATGCAACAACATTCACACAAGAGATTTATGACAGAGAAGACAGAATGGCGGCTGTCTCTGAGTGGGAAGAGAGACAGCAGAGGGCTAGACAGAGGGGAAGGCTTTTATAGGGTTTTTTGGAGTATTCACAGTGAGCTTAATGGGAAAGTATGGTAGGATAGGTTGTTTAACCATAACACTGAGTGGGAGATGAGGGGAGGGCAGGGATTTCTTAGAGCTTGGGATGAAGCCAGGGATAGGCTGTTCTTTTGGCCTAGGTGCTCGCCATCAGGGTCAGGATATTCTTTCCCTGGCCTCTTTAAATATGTATGTATGTTACTCAAATCTAGCCAAGAAATGGCTGGGAGGTATGTTCATCTGATTAGCCCGTTTTTCATTCTTCTCAGACAAAAAGACAATCTGGAATCAGAAAGAACTCGTTCCTACATGGGCTGGTCTATGGGAAGCAAGTAGACCCTGTTATATGATGAAACTTTTCCTGGGAAGGCACTGTAATCCTGACCTCTAACCTCATTCAAGGACAGCTGAGAATCATCATACCAATTCCAGAGTTCTGTATGGAGTCACAGGAGGGCTCTGTTGCAAGCTCACTGGGGCTTAATCTCCTTCTCCTGGCCCTGCTTAATCTCAACTCCAAGGGGTACAGTGACTCAGGACACTCACAAGGAAGCTTCTTGAACAAGAATTTATACCTCCACCTTTCTCCACTATAAAAGAACACATGTATGAAGATTCACCTACAACTCCTTTTGCACGTAATGAACACGTAATAACAATTATTACTGCAAAGGATTGTTGTGTCAAGTTAAATCAATGAAAGACCAGTGCAAACCACTTAGTAACATAAATTTAGGATGGTAATAATATCAACAACATAGTATTAATATTGTATTGCTGACTCAGGATACAGTTACATAAACAAATGAATATAGTGTTCTTACCCTGTTTGTCGCCAAGAAAGAAATGTGAAGCAATGACATGAAAATGTTATGCAGTACACACTAACAAGCAGAGCAGTCAGCAGTCACTAGAGGCAGACAAACCTTTCTCTCTCTGCTCCTAGACATTTACCCAACAAATTTAAGGCATTAGTGATTGCAGACTATAACATATCACTTTTTTATTGGTCATTTGATTTATTTACATTTCAAGTGGTATCCCTCTTTCTAGTTTCCCTTCCACAAACCTCCTATCCTCTTCCCCTCTCCCCTGCTTCTATGAGGGAGCTTTTCCTACCTACCCACCCACTCTCCTCTCACCGCTGATGCCAAGAAGCACTTGCTGACAGGAGCCTGGTTTAGCTGTCTCCTGAGAGGCTCTGTCAGAGCCTGACCAATACAGATGCGAATGCTCACAGACAACCATCAGACTGAGCACAGGGACCCCAGTGGAGGAGTTAGGGAATGGACTGAAGAAGTTGAAGGGGTTTGCAACCCCATAGGAAGAACAACAATATCAACAACCAGACCTCCAAGAACTCCCAGGGACTAAACCACCAACATATCATTTTTTATCAACTGAACATTTTATATCACAATTAATGAAAGAGTCCCTTTAAACTTTATTATATACATATTTTAACCAAATATAAATTTACACTTTTAGTATATGAAATATTATAATGAAATTCATTAATTTGAAATATCACGAGGAAAGTCCACATGAACGAAAGAAGTCTTACTTTACAGAAAATGGAGGCCATCACAGAAAACCATAACTGAACATAGTACAGAGATCAACAGATTGTGGTGAGCCCAGCCCCAACAGATATATTTACATCATGACTCCTGGATTTATGGTTTAGGAAACATGATGGAAGTTTTGACAGAATACCAAGAAATTTGCCTACAAATGGCTGCATGAACAAGACCAGACAATGGCAATATCAGTGGACATGTTAACATGGGAGGGGAAATTTTTGTGTTGTTTCACCCCTAGACAGAGAACTACAGTGACTATTGACTGATGAAAGATGGGGAATTATCCTCTCCAAAAGATAAGACCCCTTATTTGTTGGTCATTGCAGAGTGGTCAGCCTTGAAAACATACAGACTCAATAGATTATATTTCTATATATTTGTGCACATATATACACATATACATACATATATGCATATATAAAACAATAATAATTAAAGAAAATTAGACTATCAACTTGAAAGTGAAGGGACATGGGTGGGGTTAAAGAAAAGGTAGCTGAAAAGGGTGATGTAACTATTTGATTAAAATTATCGATGAGTCCAGAGAGCCAAATAACCCTATTAAAAATAGCAAACAGAGTTAAACAATGAATTTTCAACTGAGGAATATCGAATGGCCGAGAAGCACCTAAAGAAATGTTCAACATCCTTAATCATCAGGAAAATGCAAATCAAAACAACCCTGAGATTCCACCTCACACCAGTCAGAATGACTAAAATCAAAAACTCAGGTGACAGCAGATGCTGACAAGGATGTGGAGAAAGAACACTCCTCCATTGCTGGTGGGGTTGCAAGCTGGTACAACCACTCTGGAAATCAGTCTGGTGGTTCCTCAGAAAACTGGACATAGTACTACCTGAGGACTCAGCTGTACCACTCCTGGGTATATACACAGAAGATGCTCCAACTTGTAATAAGACATATGCTCCACTATGTTTGTAGCAGCCATATATATAATAGCCAGAAGCTAGAAACAACCCAGATGTCCCTCAACAGAGGAACGGATACAAAAAAAATGTGGCACATTTACACAATTGGGTCCTTCTCAGCTATTAAAAACAATGACTTCATGAAATTTGCAGACAAATGAATGGAATTTGAAAATATAATCCTGTGTGTTGTAACCCAGTCACAAAATAACACACATGATATGCATTCACTGATAAGTGGATATTAGCCCAAAGACTCGGAATACCCAAGATTCAATTCATAGACTATACATATGAAACTCAAAGTTTGGATGCTTCAGTGCTTAGAAGTGGGAACAAAATACTCCCAGGAGGAAATATGGAGACAAAATGTGGAGACTGAAAGAAAGACTAAGCAGAGACCGCTCCACCTGGGGATCCATCCCATATCCAATTGTCAAACCTGGACGCTATTGCAGATGCTGAGAAACATTTAAAATGTAAATAAAGAAAATATCCAATAAAAGAAAAAAATCAATGGGATTTTTTTCTTGCCTCAAGTTTATTTGTAAAAACAGCATAGGACACTGGTCATCTGCAAATAGTGTGTGGGTAGGTGTGTTCCAGCAGCCCATCTGTCTTCACAGTGGCAGGAGCTTTTCCTATGGGGCCTTCACAGGGGCCTGGGAACCTTTGGGAGCCTGGGCTGGATCTGAAGCCTGGGCCTTAGCTGGAGCTTTGTCCTCTGCCTTGGTTTGAACCTTGAGCTTTGGTTGGCAGAGGCTATGACCCTTGGCCACGTAGCTTTGAATCCGCTTTCCAAGCTTGGGGTGAGCAATGGAAGCCAGACGGCTGAGTTTGCGTGTGGGGCCCTTTGGCATCTTGGACTTGAAGGCCTGAGACTTTACAAGGCCTTGATGGTCTCCGCATGCGCACTCACTGCCTTTGCATTGTTGGCCTACATCCTCTCTAGATCTTTCTTGTGCTTCTTAGCAAAGCTCATGTTCCTCAGGAACCTGAGGTCAACCCCCTTAAGAGATTTGTATCTCTGTGACCGGGTTTCTTGATGCTATTTCTGTGCCATTTGCAGGACTGGTTGTGTGTGATGTGATTCTTGAACTTGGCTATGTCTTCATGGTAACCCGCAGCTCTCGCAGCCTATCAGTGAGATTTTTGTGCCTCTTATACATACTATTAATTGAGTCAACTTCAAAAGAAGAATGTGTTTTAGTTTTTCTAGCCTGCAAATTCAAATTCTTTTACCATAACTGTAAGACATTTTTTACCAAAGCACGCCTCGAGGGTATGTGAAAACCATTAGGTTGCACAGTCCTATCATTGCTTTAAGAAATAGCATTACTATAATGATCTGTTCGGGCTGCTTTCAAAAAATGCCATAAACTTGGTAACTTATGAACAACATAAAATTACTTTTGCAGTTCTACAGGTCTAGTATCAAGGCACCAACAAGTCGAATGCAAGTGAGGATCACTTTCTGACTAGATAGCATCTCCTCACTTTAATGTGTGTGGTGCCTCTCAGAGGACACCAGTCCCCTTCTGTAAGGGCCCCATCCCTAGGACCTAACAACCTCGAGAGCCTTCACCTCTAGGGACCATCACACTAGAAGCTGGATTTCAACTCACAATTATCCAGAGCACAGCAGTCACCACACACACCTGGCTTGAAGGAAGAGGGAAAAATTCTCTTGACGATGTTACCTCCATGACTACTGATATCCACATTGATTATGCAAACCAGTAAATGATGGGATTTGATCACTTTGGTAGTCATATTATTCAATTTCTGCTTTATGCAATATTGACTCTTCCTATTAAAAATTGCCAACATCCTAATCATTTCAACTACTTTAATGTCACTAATAATTAGAAATCTAGATCAGGAAAGAAACGCTAAGAAATGTTTAAAATCGGAGACTTTGATTTTTTTTTCCAGAGAAAAGAATGTGCAAATCCAAATTCACAGACAAGCAGATTGTGGAGGTGATCATATGGTGCACACTGGATGAAACGTTAAGTTTGTTTGCCTCATATAGAATTTCACTTGTCAATCAACTGGAGGCTTTGTGTTGTTGGTATGCATATGTGACTACAAAATAATGAGGCATATTCCATAAAACATATGTACACAAAAGGGAACATATGTACATCTTTCTCTACATATAAATATATATATGCACACATTAACTTGCATCCAAACGTCACATTTGTTTATTACCAAAAACAGCACAAGAAACAGTCTAACTTGTTCTCAACTCCTCCCTCCTGTCACTTGTCATATCTAGCAGTGGAAAACACACCATCCAATTGCTGAGATTTAAGAGAATCATCCCGTTGCTTAGAGTCACATTATTTTGCCTCTGAAATAGGGATTTGTTGTATTTCTGCAAATAATTAGAAAAGAAGAAAATTGATATTGAAGTGTCTCAAAATTGGTTTGGTTAACACTTGAGAAGTATCCAGTTGGTGATACCAGAGATTCAGCAAAAGTCCCAATCAGTAACCAATTAATTGGGTCTTAGAAAAGTCTTGGCAGCCCATGAGACTGATCTGTCATGTTTTCTATAAGCTGCAAGAATTACTTTGGCTAGGAAAAAAATCCAGTTATAGCAAAGTAGTGTGCAGGCTGGAGCTCAAAAACACAATTCTACAAATAGCCTACTTAAGAACTGGCCTCAACAGTGAGGGAGTGGCTGAGAATATCCTACAGAATCAACTTAAAGTATCTAAAAATGTGACGGGTGAACACAGGCACACTCCTGTGATCCTAGCACTTGGAATAAAGAAAGGAAAGATTGTTGCAAATTTGAAATTAGCATCAACTACACAGTGAGTTTGAGGCCAGCCAGGACGGTCCTGTGAAAGCCTATCTTAAAAAAATAAAGATAAATATTCTGAACGATGATGGAAGAGGGAGATGGATCCTGATGTGCCTAGTAGAGACTGATAATCGTGGAGGATGCCTGTTTGCTACATAAATAGGTGTGGCTGGTCAACCTGCAAAAGCTCTGCCTACCAGGGCAAGGAAACTGTTAAGAGTTGAATATGTTAGAAACTTACACTCTAATCCAATACCATAGAGAGATGTCCTCTAATGAGAAATGTTTAGGCCCCTAAGTCTCCACTCTCATGGGTTAATGGCAATTTTAAAGGGTCTTGAGAGTGCAAAGATAGATGCTCTCTGGACCTTTCACCTTTTGCTGGGGGATGATGCAGATATAAAGCACTCTGGTAACAGTCAGATACTAGGAGACAGTATCTCATCGACTGTAAACTTCTTAACCTAGAATTATACAGACAGCTGCAAAGAAAAATATGTAAACTACAATATTGCTCCCAAGCGTATATCACCTAGGAAGATGGCATAGGAGAGGGCCAACCCTAAACGTAGTTGAGAACACAACCCTAGCTCTAAAGGAAGAAAGGTCACAAGGAAGGTGGGTGCTGCTTCCGAAGCCACCTAGATATTAGCATGCTAAATGAAAATGGAAAACCTCAAGCAAGGTTTTTCTGAAATATGCAATTACTTTCATTAAATAGGTCCCATTTCTCTTGCTGGCCCTCACTTAATGTGAGCCTGATTCATTCATTTATACTCTGGGGGAGAAAACACAGATTTGAATAAAGTCATTAAAAGAGAGCTATGAGGAAAAGGTCTAACATTTTATGATTCTAAAAACTAAGCAGACTTGATAATAATGGAAGTTAAACCATTTCCTCTGATTTCTTAGCCCATAATGGATCTGTCATTCCCAAGAGCTGTTGCTATAAAGCTGTCTTTTATACAACACTAAACACTTCAAGTGCTCTCATTTTCCTCCCAGAAAAGAAAAAGTCCTTAAACAAACAGAGTTCTTATTATTCCAGTCATCCATGAAGGAAAGCTACACCACATCCTGATCTTCACTGCCCGCTCTGACCTGCGTGAAGAGTTAATGGCACCATACTCTATCTCTGCCCTCTCATCTGGGTTCCATTGTGACTGCTCCCAGTGTTAGCATAGAGACGTCTGCAGTAATTGATCCTTCCACATTCCTCAATGAAGAGCTAGCGGCAGTTCTTGTCCGCTGTGTAATTTCTGATGCTCACGGCCTTGCATACTGCCTAAGACAGCAAGAGATCAGATGTGTGTACTTCTGATAGATGAGAGGGAACTCAGCAGGATCCCTGCACTGTGGATATTCTAAACCCTCTATGCAGAAGCCCAGACAGAAAGTTTCAGATGCGGGTGGAGTGCCTATTTTCTGTGCCAAGAGCATGGCAGAGGCTTAAAAAGAAATTACAAGATGAGAAAGATGTCTTGTCATTCAGAGCTTAGGTGACATTTGAAGTGCCTTTGGGAGAAACAACCCAAAATACCTATTCAAAAATATGACAAGAGTTAACATATCCTGAGGGTTCCAGAATTCTGTTAGAAAACATGAACAAAAAAGATAGGTTGGCCGTGGTACACTGGAGAGAGGATACAGACAGACATGGAGAACACCTGTTTACAAGTAGGTGTGGCTTCGGCTTAACTGCTGAGTGCTGCCTTCTGGTGTTAGAAAACTGCTGTGGGTTAAATGAGTCTCTCCAACAGTATGTGTTTAAAAGTTAAGCTCTAGTCCAATAGGGATTGAGAGAAGCTGTTTAATGAGAAATGCTTATCGCATCATGTCTCCACTCTCATAAATGGATTAATGCCGATAATAAAAGATTAAGGCTACAAAGGCAGGCTTCAGGCTCTCTGATGCTCTCTGAACCCTCCACCTATCATTATGAAGAGCTACAGCTCCAAGGCCGCTGCCACATGTAGGATCTTTGGTTATGGACTTCTTACCTCAAAACTATAAAACTAAATCGCTTCTCTATTAATTCTCCAGTTTCAAGTGATACGTTATAGCTGCACAAAATAAATAAGAATTACTTGGGGATTTTATACTATTTTGCTGTTGTTATTGTTTTCAGAAAAGCCATATATATATATATATATATATATATATATATGTGTGTGTGTGTGTGTGTGTGTGTATGTGTGTGTGTGTGTATACATATATATACACATATATATGTGTGTGTGTGTGTGTGTATGCCAAATATAAGTGGAGAAGTATGTATATATGTATGTGCACAAATCCATATATATGTGATGTAATGTAAATAATCTTGACAAATTACTGGGTGTTTTTTGTGCTTGTTGAGAACTGACACTAGGACTAGACTACCTGGTGTCAGGCTCAAGAGTGTTTATTTCAAGTGTCTGTCCAAATTCCCTGTGCTGACTCAGTCTGACCCAATAGTTCTGAGGAAAACAGTTAACATCTCAGTGTAAAAAAATAAAAAAATCATTGCTGGGGATTCAGTCCATATGCAGCCACCAAACCCAGTCACTATTGCTCATGCCAAAAAGTACTTACTGACAGGAGCCTGATATAGCTGTCTCCTGAGAGGCTCTGCCAGAGCCTTACCGATCCAGATGCGGATGTTTGCAGCCAACCATTGGACTGAGCACCAGGGACCTCAATGGAGAAGTTAGAGAAAGGAGTTGGAGGGGTTTGCAACCTCATAGGAAGAACAACAGTATCAACCAAACAGACTCCCAGAGCTCCCAGGGACTAAATCACCAACTGAGGAGTACACATGGAGGGACCCATGGCTCTAGTTGCATATGTAACAGAGGATGGCCTTATGTGGTATCAATGAGAGGGGAGGCCCTTGGTCCTGTGAAAGCTCGATGCCCCAGCAATGAGGAATGCTAGGACGGTGAGGCGGGAGTGAGTGGGTAGGGGGGAGAGCACCCTCATAGAAGCAGGGGGGAAGGAGATAGTATAGGGGAGTTCCAGAGGGGAAACTGGGAAGGGGAATAACATTTGAAATGTAAATAAATAAAATAAACAATAAAATTTTTTTAAAAAACATTGCTAAGAATCCCTAAAAGGTCAAATATTTCCAATAGCGGTCACCACTGTTTATCCCACTGTATAATAATGCCTCAATGGGAATAAGACCCTGGAAGTTCATCTGTAGAGAGAACTCCCTATCCTGCACAGGACCCTCAGTGGGGATCTCCAGCATGGCTGTGCCAGCAGGTCTTCCCTGGCCATTTCTGCTGGATGATGTAAGCACTAAATCTTGTGTTGTTTGCATTTTCCTTTGGGTCTTTTCAGTTGTCTCTGTTGGATATTGTAAGTGCCTGATTTCATGATGGTTCACTGGCTGCCTGCTGTTTTAATCTGCTATTTGTTCATTTAATTTTGTTTGATATATACTTAATAAACCCATTCAATCAAACCCAGAAGCCTGGCTATCATAGATTATTATCTATAAAGAAAATGTCTGTATGTGTGTGTGTGTGTGTGTGTGTGTTGATAATGTATCAAAGTAATATTTAATTACCATAATGAGCTTAACAAACAGAAAAAAAATCTATATTTATTTGTGTATGTTGACAATGTATCAAAATAATGTTTAATTGCCATATGAACTAAATAAACAGAAAAAAAGCCCAAAGCCTGGTCCATTACAGAGTTTCATTCTTTGGCACTCCTTAGAAATTAAAAAGGATTTGCATAAAATAATAAATTTTAAAAGCAAAGAGATAATGCTTACCAGTAATTGATATTATGATGTTTGACATGATAGTTTGCTACCTTAGTTCTAAGAAGGCATGGGGTATTAGTATGTAACAGCGTGTTCCTTGCGAGTACTTCTACAAGATACACTTCAAAGAGGAGGTTTCTGTAGCCACAACTTAAGTTGTTTGAATTTTACTAACTGTTAGTGAGCCCTCACCTGTTATCCTCCAGGATTCAAATGAGATGAGGAAGTAAATCTAGATTTCATGTTCTTCATTTCTCTAACTTTTCAGGTTCTGAGCAGAGCTAACGCTGACTCATTTAATTTCCTAATACTTTGTCTTTCCTATGAAACACCTTGCTCTCTTGGACAAACTATTTACCTAGAAAGCTCACACTATGTCCTGATCCTCAGATCCACCCATTAATTTGATTTGACTCCACTTGGTATCCTTCTTACATATAAATAAAAGTGTTCTGTACAGCCACTTATGAAAGTATTCCATGAGAGCTGTGTCTGAATATTATGGGATCCATTTTTTTAATCAATGCTTTTCCAATCATTTAATTATATGTTTATGTCTTTCATGTCTTTGGACTTTCAAAAGAATGTACCAATTCATTGACATGCTTCCTACTAAAAATATTCAGTGACCTAAATGAGCCAGAGCCACATTCTACCCACAGGACATGTATCAGACATAGAAAAGGCTGTTTCACAAGTGGAGAATCTACACCAGAAGAGGAGGACGCTGATATATAACCATTTGATCCTTTTACTAGTTCACATATCTATGCAAAGGCAAGCATCACAGTGAATACGTAGTCTCTACATTGGTCACTTCATTTTGTCAGTTGGCAAACCATGGTTTCAAAACAGCATTAGTTACATGAGCACACATTACTTGCAAACAAAGGACTCCATGTTTTCTAGCAATAGACACAAGCCTTTCTCCCCACACCACATTGCTTCTTCAAATTTGCAAAGAGAATTCACAAAACAAACAACAGACTAAGCACTTACTGTCTTCCCTTCTTCACCTCAGCTCCTCATAAATAAACTTCCTCTCTTTTCTTAGTTTTACTACAACACACCGAATTTTCTTCCATTTCTCCTTCTCCTGACTATCCTACTGGCTTCTTCTCCAACTCTCAATATGGAAAACTAGAGATAATGAGTGAGAACTTTGAGTGTGGTGTCAGCCTTGTGTTCTGCCTATTTGTCCTGTGTTGTGACTGTCTTCTAATTAACCCTGCAGTCACATGTGCAGCAACAGGGGAGCTATTTCCCACCACTTTCCTTGAGTACCGCAAATATGTATTACCTATCCAATAGAGACCATCTGTGGCACAAGTACTAAATTGGATGTATTTATAAACATGGAAAGAACACTTTGTGGGTTCAATATATCATGCATATGTGTATGGTTCTATCTGCATGCCCCCAAAAAGTTCTCAGAGAACTAAACAGAAACAGGGATTTGATTTAAACACTGGGTTTAACATACAGTCGCAGTGACTGTGGACCCAAGGCCTGGGCAAAAAAAAAAAAAAAAAAAAAAAAAAAACCATGCAAGTGGGTGGGAATAGTTTGGAAAAAGAAAAGGAGTGAGCAGAAGACAGAGGAGATGGAAGAGTGAAACAATCCCAATGCTGTGCACACATGTAAGAAATGACTATACATGCGTTTTAAAGCCATGTTCAAGCATTCAAGCTATGAGATAAGGCAATCTCCACAGTTAAGAGACATGGAATCATCTCAGTTTTGAATTTGGGGGAGAGATAACTTTTACACTCTGGTATCTCTTTATGTATAGTCTCTCAGTGAGTTAATGCTTTCTAAAATTACTAAAGTTTCTCTTTCTCCAAACCAAAAACATGATGCTACTCTTAAGGTTTCCTCTCCTGAATTATGGGCCAGGCAGGTGATAAGTTCAGTGTCCTCAACAAACCCTCAGCTCAGAAGTTCCCCAGCTCCTAAGTGACTGTGTTGACTGTGTGTGGCTGATTTTTCCCACCAGCTAGAAGCTACAGCATTCGAAACTAAGCCATTTATTTTTGTGTTAGTTTCGTGCTGTGATCTTCTCTGTTACCCATGGGAGCAAGAGCCACTATTTCTCAGACAGAGTTGATAGGAGATAAAGATCTTGTGGCACTTCATGAAAAATTATGATGTTCAGATCTGAAATGCCTTTGAAGCCCCCGAAGCTGCAAACAAGGACTCACTGCTGTTGTCTTCTCAAGGTATTTCCCCAATCAAGAAAGTCTCCCTCCCGGAGAGATCCTGTCTGATGTCTCTGTGAAGGACTCGGCACTGTGAGGGATGTGAAGGCCCAGTTGCTTTTTTGTGTCAATCTTGAAAGACCCAAAAGGCCTGGCTGAGCCATGAAGTCCCCATGGAATCACAGAAACCTCAAGGCAATTGTTATTGCAGCCCAGCTTCTGCTCTGCCCAGTCCTGTTCCCATTAGTATCCCACAAGACCGTTCTCCCAGACCACTTGTCAGAGAACACATCCTGTAGACAGATGTCAGAGTCTGCTCCAGGGAAACTGGACCCGAGACAAAGGGGTTCTAAATGCAAATTCAGTGCTAATGTAATAACACTCTGGTAGCATATTGATTCCTGTTTTCTTAATTAAATAAATGTGAATGCCTGTATTTGTATATCAATTATTTCCTACATGTCAATACCATCATCAACCCCAAAATGGTTTTGAAACCTAATTGCATTTTATCCCTAGTCCCAGATAAGGAATTAATGAACTCTAAGTTAATTACTCATATTACAAAGTAACAATCGGCTTAGCTACGATTTAAACCCAAGCCCAAAGAAACACATTCACATCTAAACACCCAGGGACAAACTAGGAGCCCTGGGCCAGTGTCCTACCATACAGAACAACCAAGCCCCCTCCACTGCATTGCTTCAAGATCCTCAATGAGGTCAGGTAGGTTTTCATCAGCGTAAAGCCCTGCATTTTATTTCTGAATCCATACCAGTCATCCCATTCCATTGGGTGACAACTAGTTTTAGAATTGTCAAGTCATACATACAATTATTTCCACTGGGACAAGAAATTAGTTTCTCAGGACTTCATGGAAGGAAGTGGTTGACAAGAAAAAAAGACACAGGTGAAGAGAAGATGTCCTTCCTGGCAGGATATTGTCTCCAGATATGAGAACAGGAAAGCAGCAGCATCCCCACTACAGGAGATGACACCTTCAATACAAAGCCAATAGGCTATGGTGGACAGAGAGAACTGAGAAGCATCTGTATCTCCAGTGAGCTCTGTGGGTTCTAACTTAATTGTTCAGAGACTTGCCACGCCCATAGCTCTCAGCATATACAACACTGTAAATTGAAGTGTTGTTTCAGCCAGTGAGTCCAGGAGGCATAGACGATAGACTTGTTACTTGCAGCCAAAGCATCTTAAATGCTCACACTTGTTGGACTAGAAGGAAAATTAAGAACTTTGTTGGAGGAGGGGGAATAAAATGAGCAAAGTACCACAAAATAGAATGTGTATAAATGACAACAAAAGAGGTGGAAATTTAAACCAACAGAAAAGTAAACATGATAAAGTAAGATTAATGATCAGGAAATAGAGAAAGGTCAAATGTAACAGAATTAAAGATAAGGAATAAAAATGAATTTGGCAAATTCTTATAGAATACGAAAATTGTCTAGTCACTAAATCAAATTAACCAGGAAGAGACAGTAATTTATTTCAACCATTCTTCAATCATTCACAGACTGCTACAATATCAGATCACATCAGTGGTCCTTTAAGAAATATCCAGTTTATAGTTGGTGAGCGTGATTTGTGTAGTATAAGTTTGACACTTCTTATCTTAGCCTTTAAATTGTTAAGGATAAGAATAGCTTAGAGACCCTATAATGGCATAACCATGAGCCTTTGGTTTATTACTGCCTCAAACAAACTTCAGTCAATGTACAGCGATAACAAATGGACATATTTATAAATGTCTCCCTTATCCAAAAAAACAAGAACTATTATCTTTTAAAGAACATAAATAATAACTAGTGTGACATGGTACAGTAAAAATACAGAGCTAGCCAGCACCTCTTCGGTGTTGGAGCTTTGGTTTTGATGTATGTAGACCACTTGCCCTTGCTGCAGAATGTAGAGATTAGGGGCTGGCTACCAAACAGTGATTCCCAATTATATTCACTGTTCTGAATCACCATCTAGTCCATTTCTCATCAGACTGGACTATCCCACACTGTGGTCCCTGGGGTAATGTATATAAGATGCATTCATATCTTATTTAGGTTAGTGTATTGCTCATTGGATCTTGGCTCATCATATTCTGAGAATACTCTGATGTAGCAGCTTACCTTTCATAACTGTCTATTTGACTACCTATCATCTAACCATTTATCTATCATCTATTATCTATCATATATCTATATATGTATTTATCATCTATTGTCTACCTGTCTGCCATTTGTCAATATTGTGTTTATGTATTCCCTCCTCTCTCTGGTGTGTGTGTGTGTGTGTGTGTGTGTGTGTGTGTGTGTGTGTGTGTTTATGTGCATGTGTGCCTACAGGTACACATGCACATTTGTGCTCTTCTATAGAAGGCCAACGTCTGTGGCAGGTATTTTCTTCTATGCACCTTAGTTTTTGAGGCAGGGTCTCTCATTAAATATGTAGCTAATAGATTCAGCTAGACTCACCAGCATCTTGCCTATGCCTCACACTGGGATTAGAGGCATGCACCTCAGTGTCTGGCTTTTACATGGAATGGGACCCAGGTTGTCATACTTGCCTGGCCAGTACATTACAAGCTGAGCCATCATCTCAGCCTTTATCCATCTGTCTTTTATAGCCAGGTTGTAAAGTTTTCCAGAGAAACTCCTTTTGACAGGGGTCTCAAAAGCCATACCATGATCCTGAATTCCTTACCAGTTGGAAAAGAAGCCATATCCTTATTTATGTTGGTTTGGGTGTGGCAGATGTCATTGAAAACAGTTTGAAGTCATCTGGGAGTTGAAGGGACAGCATGGATTGGGTTGGCCCCTGCAAGAGTCTTGGGAACATCTAACAAACTTCCCAGAATCATGTCTGGTACAGGTAGAACAATATGGTCCTCCTGAAAGTGACAGGTGTCAGCTGGGGGAAGCAGCTAGACTGACTCACTAGCATTTCTAGAACAAATGGGCTGTGGGGAACAGCTGTGCAAGTTGAGACTTTGCTGTGCTCAGGATGTTTGAAGGTAACATCATTATACAGAAACAAGCATTCCACTTTTCCCATTGAAAAGTATAAGAAAAAAATCAGAATTTATAAAACAGAGAATCTCTCCTTCAACAAACCAGTAACTGGAATTTCTACAGTTAAGGAAATGAATTATTTAAAGCTAAACATGAATTTCTAAAAAATTCATGTCTCTTCTTTCAAAAAATTTACCCACAGAGGAGAAAGACGGGCTTGTGTCTCCTACATTCACCTTGAATTTTGTAATAAGCTATGAGAGATGATTTAAAATTTCTTTACTACATTCTTTCTCAAGCAAGAAAGGACAAACATTGCCTATCCTAAGACTAAACTTAAAGTGGGAAAGCATTTTTCTCCATTAAAAGGCTGTGCAAATTTAATAATTTCTGATCTATTATGTTCCCTGTGTTTGAAAAAATGAAACCTTTTACTAAAGCCTGAAGACTCTATGTGAAACCTGCCCGACTTACTTAGACAAACATTTCTACATATTTCCTAAACTGCAGTTAGACGTTTAACTTAGAACCATTTAGAGGTTACATTGACAGGATTTACCAAAACTCTTCTGTAGAATTCCTCGACTGACTGAGGATGGACAAGGGAATGCAGCAGGAACAGTCGAGATTAGAGAGTAGCGGCCTGTGAAAGAAAATTAAATCAGTGAATTTTAGACCTGCAAGAGCCTGATAATTTAACCTTCTCGTTTTACAAAGAAAGAAATATTGACCTCCAGAGCTCTTCAAACCTGAATCAATAGTTCTCTCCCAAAGTCTTGGCTCTTCATATTTATCCAGAGAAATGACAAATCGGTTTTTAAATTTTCTTCCTGTCAGAATCATTTATCTCAAGTCCCAGAGCAAAGCTAGGTTACAGTATTGATTATTTTTCTATCTGAATTTTCTTGAAAATTGTCAGTTGTTGATTTCCTTTAAATGTGAACTTTCATTTTTTAAAGATCCCAGGTAAAAGAATCAATAAACAAACAACACAAACCCTAAAGGCTTGCTCAAAGACAACATTCAAATTTCATTCTGCAATTTATTTTTCTTTTAAGAATCATTATTTTTATATCCATGCTATAGTCAATATGGATTTCATTGTAAATAAGGACTAATTTGAAATCACAACTTCACAAAGTAAAAACTAAATAGACCAATACGTTTAGTTGGCTCCTTAACTTCCTTGTTGCCTGGGCATTGGACACAGCCTTTAGGGTTTCAGTAACAAATACAGAGGCTCCGTAAAAGTCACACTGAAGGGCTCTGATTTTATGCTTTTGGCCAGAAGCAATGACTCAATCCACCACCCTTTACTCACTCACTGTCCAAACTGCACAGAACAATGGGCTCCCTAGTAGCCACTCAGCTTTCCTCACTCCTTTCTCTTACCACAGCTGCAGAGAGATTGGTTCTCATAAGCATGGTAGAGCTCCAATCTCACAAAGGCTTCCAGCTTCTTTCACAGGAAAATAACAACAAAAACTACCCACATGTGCGTGCGTGCTCACACACACACACACACACACACACACACACACACACACACAGACACACACACACATCATCATCATCATCATCATCATCATCATCCTACGTTACTGAGGCAGTAACACTTGTTTACCTTAGTACTCAAAGTTGCCCGCTGACCCACCTGTTTTCAGCCAGTGACCCTTTCGCTGTTCTGATAACATGATGTGATTTCTGCGTGAGATACTTTTTTAACTTATATTCTTCCTTCTAGGTAATTCCCCACCTTCAAATCTTGCTTGCTTGCTATAACCTTTAAACCTCAGCTCAAAATTCTTGTCTCACCAAGGGCTTGCCTGATCCCTCCACAATTCTGTCACATACCCTTCCTCTTCTTGTTTCTCATAGCAATGATTACCATGGTTTGAATGAGATGTTTTGCCATATTCTGCACTTTTGGATTCTTATTGACGAGTTGGTGAAGTTGCATGGGAAGGTTTAGGAAGTGTGGTCTTGCTAGAAGTGTGTCACTGAGGGTGGGTTTGAAGAGCTTAAAGACTTGGACCATTTGGAGTTTGCTTCTTCTGCTTTCTGTTCAAGATGTGAGTTCTAGCCACAGTGTTGGCTGCATGCTGACACATTCCCCCACCATGATATACTCTTACCTCTCTGGAAACATAAATCAAATAAACCATTCCTCCTATGAGCTGCCTTGTTCATGGCATTTTCTCACGGCAATAGTAACTAATACAAACATCTGACACCATCTATATTTTATGTGTTTGTTTTCACTGAAAAATTTCACCCATTTTTCATCGCTATATCCCTAGTGCTAGGAACGGTGACTTTAATGTAGCATATTTCCAGTAAATATTATCAGATTGATCCTAAGTGAGCTAAAAAATAAATAAACTTAAAAATTATAAAGTCATGGGGAAAGAACTAAAAAATCTTAAAGTAAGAGCCAACTGGTATGAACAGAAAAAATTTAATCCCAATCTATGTCCCAGAAAAAAAAAATGATCACTGGATTTAAAAAGTTGATAACAACCTAAACAGGCTGTTTGGCCACATCCGGACAAGAAGGTAGAAAGCAAGAAGGAATAATCTGGAAAGCAGAATGAATAAACAAAAAGTAAAAATTAGAAAAGACTACATGGAGAATAGAATGAGAGAGGAAAAGAAGTTCCAGAAGTTGGAAAGAGAAAATCAGGAGAGACATTCAAAAGGCATGGTTCATTTTTTTTCACAAGCAAAAATATAAGAATCAATGAACTATACTGAACTTGGTGTCACAGAAATTTAATCCCAGCACTTGGGAGGCAGAGTCAGGCAGACTTCTGTGAGTTTGAGAACAGCCTGGTCTACCTAGAAAATTCTAGTGTATCCAGGTCTACATAGTGAAACTTTGTCTCAGCCCTCACCTATATTTTAATAAGATTGATTTACCAATGAAGACTCAGGAGCCAGATGCTGGGGTGAAAGCCTGCTAGCTCAGAAGGGCAGAGAAAGCACCCAGCTGACCTTCCTCCTTAGCCAGTGTCCCAGAAAGAATTCCCCTCTCTCACATCTTTTCAACCACCCCCCCTTCAAACTGAATATCCCTCTCTTCTACTTTCTGTGCATCTATCTCTCTATCCATCCTAACTCCCTTTTATTGTGTGTGCTTTTTTTCTTAATAATCCTATGTTCACTTCCTGTCAACTGTTTGCCTGCTTTCATTTCTTGACCTATGGTTGACTTTATTTAATCCTGTTTACAATACTCAAGCAGAAAGCTGTTGAATTAAAGGTGTGTGCTAAGGCTGAGCCACACCACAGCTAGAAACAGGCTTTATTTTCCAGTAAATAACACAGTCTCAGGGTTCACATTGTGATCAAATATCCTGCAACACCCCCGCCCCAACAATTAATGTAAACTGTAATCAACAAACTCTGAAAAATACATATCGTTGTCTATCCTCAAAGGAAAAGAAAACCTGCAAAAACATACCAACAAATAGAAGTAATGGTACAAAGAATAAAACAGATTGTTTCCAAAAACATAACCACGATATAAGCATTAGGAAGTGTGTTTACTAACTTACTTTACTAGTCGGCTAACAGATGACTTATTGCTGAAGTGTCCTGACAATAATCTCAAAACTTTTACATTTTCTCATTGTTTTTTTAAAGTTTGAATACATGTATACTTAGCTACATGACATATGTCTTGCTTCAGCAATAAAAGATTATTAAATGGCTTTCAAACTTCTGTAAATACTAGAAAGGAATCTGCTGCTCTTTTAACACACATGCTTCTGGTTGCTATAGAAGTCTGGCTATAGGAATGGGCTAGATGAAATCAGTGGACACTCCTTTCTTGTTTATGTTACATCCTTCCAGTTGATTGGCTGAGCCTTCTGTCATTCTAACTCAGTAGACACATTAGGAAAAAAGGACTCACTGAATCAGCACTAGAGGCTGTTTTCTACTACAAGTATATCCCAAAGCAAGTTTATTTCCATGCTTGGTATGCATCCCACTTGTGTGGTGGCAGAAATGAATGCTATAAAGCAACCATTAACACATATTGTACAGTTAACCATGTTTCTATTCATTCATTGTTTGTATTAAGCACATTGTTTACTTAGTTTAAGTGTTCCCTTCAAAGCGCTAATGTCAGCTTAGATTTTTCAAAACCTACTTTAATAAAGATTTTTAAATGCATCAACCTCCCTTCTAGCCCACTGACCAATGGTAGGGGGGAAAGATGGTCAATAGGACAAGAGGGATGTGAACTTGCTTAGAACTAGCTCTTTGGAGCAGTGCCAGTCTTTGTTGCCTGGATATCAGTAGTCGAGTCCAAAACATTAAACATGAATCAGTAGCAGCCGACCAGTCCAATTGTCAAATACCAAACACCAATCAGTAGCAGTGGCTTGATTCAGAAGAAACCTTGACACTCCGCCAAAGCGGCATGAGTCTGGAGAGTTGGCAAGAAGCAGCCTGAATAACAGAAGTTCTTTGGCAAGTCTCTCTCTCTGAAGTCTGAAGGTCAGTAAAGTCCATCAAAGCATTGCAAGGTGAACCACTCCAGCAAAATATCATGTGTCTTCTTGCGTGTCTGTTTCAGCAATACATCCTCTCACAAGACACCTCCCAGAAAAATATCACATGACACAGCTGAGTTTCCAAAGAAGCCAGAAATTTTCACATCACTCTAAGGACAGTTTGTTCTTAGCCCTATAGACCCAGGGAAACATCTTCTACCATACTGCTCACTTACTCTGAAAGCATCCTTTTCCCATAATTGGGGGTTCCCTTCACTGAGTTAGACGTTCTGAAAGTTCAATTTAAAGTTTAATAAAATCTTAATTTTATTCTCCCGCCTCTGTAGAAGTCATTGATACAACCCCCTTAAAAATAATAAATAACTTCTAGCTAATTGTGGTGGCCCACACCCTTAATCTCAGAGGCAAAGTCCAGCTCAGTTTTCAGAGAGAATTCCAGGGCAGTCAGGGCTGCACAGAGAAACTGTTTCAAACAAAACAAAACCAGTAGGTAGGTGGACAGACGGACGGACAGACACACACACACACACACACACACACACACTCATACATACATACATATGTAGGTAGATAACTTCTGGACATGCAAGATAGCTCATCAAAAACGCTTACTACAAAGCCAATTGACCTGAGTTCAATTCCCAAGCTCCACATGGTAAAAGAGACTCGACTCCTGTAAATTGTCCTCTGGCATTTGCACAATATCATAGCACATGTGTGCCTCCATGCACACACACAATAAATAAAAATGTAATAAATATTTAATTAAAATAGCTTGTGAGCCTAATTCTTCTACAACTCCTAATTTTGTTGGTTCAATGATTTGGTCAGTCTTCATATACCACATCCTCCTCCAGTCTCTGACCAGCAGAAGGCCAGGTATATGAGCAGAGCAGATATCACCTTATGCAGCTGTCACCAGAAATACAGGTACTAAGAAGTCCTCTTGACAGACACCCATGGGGTTTTCTGGACAAAATGGCAGAAAATGGTTAGGAAGATGCCTGATGTTTGCTTTCTTCCTACTGCTCCTTAGTCTCTGCATTTCGTGAAAGTCTTATTATCAAAAATAATAGAAAGAAAATAACCACTGGCAAACTCCAAATACAACACAATATGAATCCAAATGTGAACAGTCTAGTCCTGTGTTTGTACATGACAGATATTCAATAAATTAAATCTGACTCAAATGAGGAGTCGGATTGTATATGCAGAGTGCACAGTCTCTGTGAGAGGCCCTAGACAGATTTATAACTGATTGGTTCCAACCATGCATTTGCTGACTCAGAAAAACCGGGGAAGAAGGTGGGTGAGAACTTTAGTGCTTTAAGAACATGTTCTGTAGTTTGTCAATCATAACTTTCAGTTAATTAACACTATTTTGGTGAACATTAAAAACACAATTAGGTTTGTGCAATTAAAGCAAAGCAATCACCTGCTCAGACATCATCGCATGTGGGTGTGCCCCGCGCAATCATCTCGCCAGCAAGAACGCACTTGGGCACCAGGATCCTTCTGCAGCAAGCATTTATTGCGATGAAAGGAGGAAGAGAGAGAGACCCAAGATGGTGCTGCTTTATATACAACCTAGAGTGGCGTGGACATATCTGATTGGCTGCTTGCTCAAAACCCCATATGATGCCCCGGGCTGGGCAGTGACTTGGCGCGCTTTCACCACTTGCACATGCGCAATTTACTTGTTTACCCACGGGAGCGTCGGGTGCCAGCGCCATCTTGTAATGGCAAATGCTGTCATTGCTCGCCGTGGCTCTCTACATGTGGGAGCAAACGAACCTGCTAAGCAAAGCACTTGCCTAGTGGAGGAGTCAAAAAGTTTCCATTACAGTGTGCTCTGCTTCCTGTGAGTCAGTAGTCATGTTACTTTATGAGGACTCTAAGGAGTGCAGAGTTTTCTGATCATCACGTGACTTCAATGATCATCGAACACAGCATACTCTCTTGTCTTAGAGATATCACCTGATTATTGAAGAGAGTTTGGCATGGTTAAAAATATCTTCCCAAAATCCTTGGTTCTTCTACATCTTCAGGAGAGAAAAAAAAATGTCTTCATTGTGAGATGCCCTGAGGCACTAAGGAGTACAGCTAGTGGAAGTAACGCTTTCAATTCACTTTAAAGAACTTAGGTCTACATAGCAACGAAATCTGTCTGGCTTTGTAGGTTCTTTCAACTCCGTGCACTTTGGCTGAGAATATACTGTTGAGCCTTCAGAAATTAAAGGCATGCATAGTGCAGTTCCTGTACAGTTGCCTAAGAAGATGGAATCGCATAATTACTATGTACAAGCACTAATCATGTGATTGTTCACTTGACAGTCTCCAAAACTGAGTTATGGAAAGATGTAAAAGATGGTCCTGTGATAAGAATTTTTGAGGAGAGCCTGACTGCCTATGTTGGATCCCTGGAATTCACACAGGACACCAGAGGTATTGGCATGCATCTGTAATCCCAGCACCCGAATGGTAAGATAAAAAGCAAAGATAGGAGACTGCTGGAAGCCATTAGGCCAGCAAGCCTCCAGTATAGTATTAAGCAACAGAAAACTAGATAGATCCTGTCTAATCAAGACAGAAGGAATAAACAAACTCCCAAACAATGTCCTCTGACTTATACATGCATGCATAACACAGGTACCTACATTCATACACACAGACACACACACAAGCAGAGAGAGAGAGAGAGAGAGACAGAGAGAGAGAGAGAGAGAGACAGAGAGACAGAGACCAATAGATGGAGACAGACAGAGACAGACAGACAGACACAAGGGAGACAAATGAAAATAAATTCTAGAAATCTACACAGATGAAACATAAGTCTGCAGAATCCTGGTATTATATTTCACACTTACTTGATGAACCAAAGGTCCAGCTCTCATAAGGAATATAGCACACCTGAGCAGCTCTGCTTTCAGAAACAGCAAGTGGGAAGGCTAACAAGGCACATAAGAGGCATTTAAACAATACTGCTCTGTTTGGGTATGGGTTGTCCAGAATGGAGAAGTAAAAGCACCATACTCGACTTCAACCAAACTCTGCGCCACATGTCTATCTTCCGTTCTAACCTCTGTGTTTTGTTTGTTTCTGTACAAAGTACTGAACTCAGGCTGTGTGCATGCTAAGCGCATGCCCTACCAAATTTGTTTTGAAAGTCTGGCACCACTAAGCATAGCAAAGCTAAAGCTGTTCTCAGTAGTTTTCTAAGTTCTCTTTGCCTGTTTGCAATATTAAAGATTCTGGCTCTATAATCTGCTTTACAGATGTTCCTAGTCTTCCGCTGGCATCCCTGATACAATCTCCCTAAGATTCTCAAAATAGTATTCTTTATTATAAGTTTTGGCTTATCTGAGGACATAAAAACAAAAGGCATGACTAAATATCTAATACTATCACTACTATTTAACCAGCTGATGACAAATCTCAAAATTTTTGAGTCATCAGAATTATCAGGGCTAAAAGCAGAGAATGGGAAACCTTGAATGGAATACGATTTCCTATCTGTTTTTCTCCCAGGGATGTATAAACAGCCCTGATTTTTAAAACAGTTTGACTTAATTTGACTTTACAATAGGAGAGCAACTCCACACCACCATTCCACATTCCGTTGAAGGATGATAGTAAAGAACACAAGAGATCCAACTCTTTATGGGAACTGAGCTTTGTGTAGGTGATTCTGCCTAACCAGAGCAGCAGTATTCAGAGCATGCTGAAGGTAGTCTGTACTAAGCTTTATGTTCAGTGGATTAGAAGCACTAAATGTGTTTTTGATCAATGATATGTGTTTCCAATTAACAATGGGTTTGTAGAGATGTAGCTCTATTATAAGTTGAGAAGAATCCATGTACTCATATCTAAAAGGGAAAATTCATCATAAATTCATTAGTATATATGTCTGCATAGGTTAAAAACAAGTGCAGTGTAGCTATATGACTTTATTTCTGATCCTGTGATAAAAATATTCTGACCAACCAACAAACAAACAAAACCAGCTTAGGAAAGAAAGGGTTTACTTGACTTACAACTCCGACTGTAACTACAATTACAGTTCCTCATTGCGAGGAAGTCAAGGTAGGGCCTCGAACAGCTAGTTACAGCAGATCACAGTCCAAAGCAGAGCGAAGGGAATGCACACATGCAGCCTCCTTGCTCGGTGATATCTTTTCACTATTTCACACTTTAGGGCCCTGGGATGAAACGGTGCTGCCCACATTCAGGGTGGATATTCCAGTTTCAACTAATGCAATTAACAAAAATCCCTACAGACATATCTTTAGTCCAACCTAACCTAGGCAGTCTCTCACTCTTCTCAGTGATTCTAGTTGACGTGGAGTTCACAATTAAAACCAACCCTCACAGAAATGATCCTCTTTGAAGATACAATGTCTTTTTCAGAAAATTGAGGTCATTCTTAAATGACTCTGAAAAACTAGTTCTCTTCACAGCAAGATGAGAGTGTACACCAGTGGTTCTCAATTTGTGGGTGGTGACCCCTTTGGGAGATAAAATAACCCTTAGATGACTGTGGTCACCTAAGACCATCAGAAAGCATAGATATTTATATTATTATTCATAACAGTAGCAAAATTACAGTTATGAAGTAGTAATGAAAATAATTTTATAGTTGTAGGTCACCACACCATGAGGGTCCCAGCATTAGGAAGGGTGAGAAATACTAGTATAGATAGATAGTTAAGTGGTATAAGTGCTCACTCCAGGACAAATTCAAAAATGTGTGTGTGTGTGTGTGTGTGTGTGTGTGTGTGTGTGTGTGTGTAGTAATTATGTACCAGGTAAAATCTTGTTTCCTTACAAGTTGATTAGCTTAACACAAAGAATTTTTAAGTATTCACCAAATCAAAATTTTCCTGTGTTATATAGTCTTGTATTAAGCCAACAAACAAACAAGCAAACATTATTTTCCCTGAAATCAAGCACAGTTTAAGTGGAATTCAGATTCAACCAGTGAGAATAATTAATAATATCTTCTTGTGAGATTCCCCTGTAGAATTTGCCCTTGTGCAAGGCTCCAAGACCAGGTCCTGGCTCTGTGACAAAAGCTCTGTGTCACTGGATATACTGCTCAACCTCCCTGACTCTCTGTGTCACTGGATATACTGCTCAACCTCCCTGACTCTCTGTTTCCACATTTGAAAATAGAGAATCCGTTTTTCTCTAAGGCTCCAAATCACTCTAAAATGAATCTTGAGAAATAATTGGCAACTAAATTAATGTACTATAGTTTAAAAACATTTTGGAATTTCTACTTCTGTGTGATTTCCAGTTCTTCTTGAATCAACATCCCCCAAAAAACGATTACACAAAACAGTAGCTTCCAAGACAGTGAATGTTAGGTAGTGGTGAATGGTGTGATTGTAGAAGGCAGCAACAACTCAGGGAGCCTTACTTTACCTAGCTGAGTACTTGACAAACTGCCAGCCCCAGCAGAGGATGGGAGATCCAGCCGCTCACATTCCCAAAGTCAAAGAGATGAAGTCAGAATCCAAGCATGCAGCCAAGCTACTGGAATTCACATGGTAAAATTCCATACAGGAGTGATCAATGCAGAAGGAAATCAATAGCCATTCACAGAATCCGTTTGGGTGTTCACATCCACAAACTCCTCTTCCTACGATCAGCACTGGCTCTAGTATGTAAGAAAATTACTCAAGGCTGTGCAAAACCTTCCCATGTGGTTAGAGGTAATGATAGCCACTGTTTGCAAAGAGCTGGGGATGCTACATGCCCTAGCTTACAATTAGACTGGACTCCGCATGATTTGTCTGAGGGAGAAGTCGAGAAGCAGGAAGGACCTACCTCAGCAGTGAGGAACATTTAGCCCTTCACTGGGGCAGCTCTTATTTTCTTAGCAAATCTTAGAAAGCAAAGTTTGAAGGAATCAAGCACTTTTTAAAACCTGAACTGCATCCACGAACAAAGCTCAAAAGCACTTCTAAGAATAAAAATATATTCTTTTACCAGCAAGGTAAGATTCACATCTGTCTACTAATCAAGATTGTCAGGTGAACAATCAAGGAAAGTGTGATTCATAATGAAGAGGAAAAACCATCAATCAAAAGCGACTCAGAACTTACACAGGTGTTAGACACTGCAGGCAGATTTTTTTTAGTTATAATAATTGGATATATTTTGTGAAGAAATTTACAAAATGATTTTAAGACCCATATCAAATTCCAAGACGAAAATTACAAACTGATGTGAAAATACAGTGAAAATAATTCACAGCAAGTTGGATATCGAGGAGGGGAAATGTCAGCGAATTCAGTCAGCAATAAAAGCAGGACAAAATAAAATAGAAAACTATTTTTTAAACAAAGTTACATGCAAAACTGTAAACCACAAAAAAAACTAAGATAAAACAGAGTAAAAATAATTTTAATTCTTGATTAGTATGATCCACAAAAGAACAAACTAATAACTAGAATTTCACCAAAACTTAAACAAATATCCTTTGAATATCCACTAAGAGAATAAGAAAGCATGGATTACCCCATAGGAAGAACAACAATATCAACCAACCAGACCCCTAAGAGCTCCCAGGGACTAAACCACCAACCAAAGAGTATACATGGAGGGACCCATGGCTCCAGCTGCATATGTAGCACAGGATGGCCTTATCTGGTATCAATGGGAGGAGAGTCCCTTGGTCCTATGAAGGATAGATGTCCCAGTGTAGGGGAATGCCAGGGCAGTGAGGTGAGAGTGGGTGGGAGGGTGGGGGAACACCCTCATAGAAGCAGGGGAAGAGGAATGAGATACGGGTTCTGTGGAGGGGAAACCAGGAAATGGATAACATTTGAAATGTAAATAAATAAAATATCCAATTGAAAAAATGAAAGCATGTATTGAGAGAAAATGCTTTCAAACTATGTAATAGATAAAGGATATTTATCCAGACATGTGAGTAGAAATCAGTAGCCACATTTTAAGCCCAAAAAGAAAACAAAGACATGTTAAAAAAAGCTTTAAAAAAGAAACACACACACACACACACACACACACACACACACACACGCACGCAGAAACACACACACAAGTACTCAATACACCATTCATCTAGGGTAACATACTAGTAAAACACAAACACATGCCTATTAAAAAAGAAGAGATAAAAGGCTGACTGTCCTAGTTAGGGTTATAATTGCTATAAAGAAACACTATGACCAAAATCACCTTAAGGACAAAGGGGTTTATTTAACTTACACTTCCAACTCATGGTCTATCACTGAAGGAAGTCCTTATCTAAGGAGAAGAGTAATATGGAAGAGTGAAGAATACACCCCTATCTTGACTGTAATATTGACTTTAGAGGAAGCTCGCTCTCTCTCTCTCTCTCTCTCTCTCTCTCTCTCTCTCTCTCTCTCTCTC
>JANHMN010000001.1:216743338-216791614 GCA_030674055.1 Rhabdomys pumilio | reverse complement strand
CTCCACCTCGCCTCCACCTCGCCTCCACCTCGCCTCCACCTCGCCTCACAGGAATACTTCACTTTCATATCTAATCTGTCTGTTTTCACATCTACTGCAAACTCGGGCACAGAAAGTAAGTGGAAATATTCTATCATGCCACCATTCTGTCATGTGACTGCACAATAACACAGCCATGCAAAAAAGCTAGAATGGTCCCTGACTGGGGGCAGAGAGAGTAGTGGTCTGCTGCTCCCTCCTCCCAGTGAAAACACCATATCTGAAAATTCTTATATAAAATTCTAAATACAACCTCAGTCTTGGCGTTCTGGGAATCTAGTTTAAGAAACACTGCTTTTCAATAATCACTTATTACTTATTTTAGTAAGTGTAAAGCTTAAAACTGGTTGTGGATGGAATACCTCTTAATTTGATTTTTAGGTGACATCATGTATCACATACCATCAGTAAGACCTGTCTGAGCACCCCTGACACCTACTTTAATCCTAGAAAGATAACATCCATCTCACCTGGTATTCACTCAGATGTTCTTTGAATTCTACATTGAAAGCATTGTGTTGGATTTGCCCTGTGTGGTACATGTACACCCTGATTCCAGCTTTCTGCTTCTTCTCTGGTATGGCTATGTAGAGGTGTTTGTTTGTTTGTTTGTTGTTGAATTACAGTCTTAAAATGTATCTCAGGCTAACTTTGAACTTCTACCTCAACTCCCAGTATACATCTACAGGCATAGATCATGGGGTGCTTGGGGTTTTTTTGTTTTTTGTTTGTTTGTTTGTTTGTTTGTTTAGAATCCATGTTGGCTTTCAGACCATCAGCTGCATTCACATTAGAGATGTAGGTTATATATTGGCCAATCAATTGGGGAGAGGAAAGAGTGTGCCCTCAAATAGATAGTGAGAAAATGTTTGTAAACACAGCTGAGCATTCTTAATGTATATTTGCTATCTCTCTAAAAAGCACTGACATGATATGTGACAAACCTGAATGTTGCAACACAGTCCAGAAACAGAGAGTCCTGTGAGGCAAATTCTGAGTGCTTGTGAGACCACTCCAAGAAATAAGTCTTGTGACCCCAGTTTCTTCAAAACATGAATTGTTCTTGGCTTTCATGCCCCTTCCAGGAGTAGTGGATAGGAGTGAGTTTATTTCAGATTATTTATTAAGGCTAGCTATTGTTATTTGTATTTACATGTCTCTATGGAAAAACATGGTTCTTTTCCCACATACTGCTGAGATAACACCTCCACTCAACTCACTAAACTTGGAGAGGTAGAACTGGTGCAGGTTGGGAGCCTTCACCCCTACATTCTAGTCTCTTTGGAACACAAAGATACTCTTCGGGCTACAGAAAGAAAAACCTGAACAGCAACCCAACCACAAAGCCCTCTACCTACAATCTTTCTAGCTTGCAAAGTATGCTGGGACAGTGGTGACACAGAACCTGTGGAAGTGACCAGCCAATATCTGATTTAACTTCAGACCAACTCCAAAAAACCCTATTTAACCACAGGATAAGACAAAATGTTCACTTCCATTATGCTCAGGACAAATGGCTACGGGTTTCAGTAAGTACATAGTGCTGTCTGACGTATCGGACAGTCATACAGCCCAGAGCACTCTTTGCTTCCCTTTGCTTATCAATAGTCGGGGTGTTACTCATTGGATAGTTGGCTCATATGCTAAATGAATTACTGTGCTCAATGATTTAGAACAGTATATTAATTTTAAGCATCTTATTGATATGTGCAATCACATTAATCCTAATTATGGAAAGCAGTGTTATCTCTTCTTTTCATTTTTAGAGATAAGGAAAGAGCTTTACAGGGACTTGATGACTTGCCTATACTCACTTTCGTGTTATTTTGACCAGGACTCTCAAGAAAACTCAAAACATATTCAAAAACACAGAGATGGGAAAGGAGGGAAAAAAGGGGGGAGACAGGGAGAGAGGAAAGATTTTTTTAGAAGGAATTCACAGACTGGCAAGACTCTACAAATAAACAAACTGAGACCCAAGAGAGCCAATGGCATGAATTCAGTCCCAAGTCCAGCAGGTAAAGAACTTCACTGTACTTGGGTAAGGATAGATTTTGCTGTTATTGTTGATCTGATTAATGAGGCTAGCCTATTTTATTCAGGAAAAAAAATTAGCAATTAAAATGTTAATTGGGTCCCTAAATTCTTTCACAAACATATGGAATACTGCTTGACCAAATACCTGAGCACCCTCTGGCCCAGTCAATTGCTTTATGAGTAGTCAAAGTTAACAAGTGGGGAGCCTTTCAAATGTTTTCTTGAATCTGTGATCTACCCAGAGTTTCGAGAGGTCTAGTGATACACACAGAGCCTGATTCTAAGAAAGACAATCCTTTCATCTAGTAAATAGATTTTTCTCCCTCAATTCTTTGTTCTTTAGAAAGCATAGAACTAAGGAGAAATGTGCCCAAGACTTGCTCTCATTAAATTACAGCCACCTCATAGGTCAGTGTCTTGGACATTTGTGAATCCAATGGGCCATGTTAGTACCGTCATCTTATCTGTCCCTCCTTCCAGTAGACTTACGTACAGAGAATCTGGAGGAGCTCCTGCTTGCCATAAAATGCCTCAAATAGCCCACAACATTTCTGGAGCTTAAATGCGACATAAAATACGAGCAAAGTAGTAATTTAAGGCCCATAAAACAGTTTAGTGGGTAATGTGTTTCCCACCAAGCCTGACAAACTGAGTTCAGTTCTGGGAACCTGCAAGATGAAGAGAGAAAACAGTCTATGCAGGTTGTCCTCCAGATCCCATGCATATGTTATATGTTATGGCACGTGCCCTTGTGCACACTACACACACACACACATACACACACACACACACACACGCACACGCACATGCACACACACATGAATAAATGTAAGAATATTTGAAGTAGTAGTTTGGTTCATTCTCAGAAGCAGCAAGATTATTTCAATGTCCATATTCCAGACTGAAAGGTCACATCTTTGTCTTCATCATTGCCTGATAACACCAAAAACTCCCTAATTTGAATTAACACCTAAATTGAGTGTGTTTTAAAAAAAACTACAGATTTCAATGGTTCATAGGTTACTGAGACCAGGGTGGGTCAGCAAGAATCTCTCATTAACATTTACTCTAGTAAATCGATATTTCCTTCTTGAGCCAAGCATTTCACATACCCAACAGTGCCTGAAATAAATTATGTTATTTCTGTGGTAAGCAAGGGAGAAATGAGGAAATTGTTGAATTTTGCAGCAGAATAAGCTTCAATCAGAAGCAAATCACATCCAACAGGAACTTGTGCTTATGTAAGACAATGTACCATTGCCCTTCTTTAATCTCACATCTCGTAGAAAAGGAGAATGTTGTCCAATCTGCTTTTATTTAAAAATAAACATTTCAAAAATATAGTTGGTTCAGAATCAACTAACATTACTAAACACCAGCAACTTCATTTTTAAGTGCAAAGATTAATACATATCACCTAATTCATTCTTTAAATCATAAACTTGACTATGTGAAAATACAGTTTCTATGACTGAAAAGAAAGATTGTGCTTAGAATGCGCCTAATTTGAGATGGTTCCTGTTCTTATGCTATTAATAATATCTCAACCCATTTTAAGATGATTTTTCTAAAAGATTAATGTACCATGGAAACTACTATGAGAGAACTGAATTCAGTATACACACACTGACAATTTACCTGCAAGCCAATCACTAAGAAGGAACCAAACTACTACTTCAATAAGCAAATAGGCTTTATCTTCTAGCAGTTCCTGACTGAACAAAGGAAATATAAGGTGTACTCCAATAATCATGGCAGTAGACAAATGTGGGCAAGAGTTGAGATCCCCCATTTGGAAACCCCCCAAATAGAATTGAAGGATGAAGATTTCTTCTGTTTTTATAATTTCCCCAAACTGATCAAGAACACAGAGCAGCAAATGCTGAGGGAAACTGAGATTCAGACTTAACTAAAGACACACTGAGTTTGTGCAAAGGGTGACTTAGATTATGGCATAAAAATTTCACTGCCCTTGTGCTGTGGCAACATTTTGGGTTGTGTGTCACTGTTCCAGTACTCCACTAAATTGTCCAGGATCCATACTCCAAATGGTTACTAAAAATGTTTTCCACATAACTCATCAAGTTTTATTCTTTATCATTAATTAGCAAATGGGGGAGGCTATGACACAAGTCATCTGTTCACTGTTAGGATAAACACATAATTCTAGAGTTAGTTCATCCACATCAGAGCTAAACATAAGTACTATGTCCAGTCTTCTTTATCCCACAGCCCAAGAGCTATATGTGCCAAGGACTTCTGAGTTCAAATAAGGGAAATGATAAGGAAAGTTCATGGTATAGATTACATTTGGGATGGGGTGGAAAAGACAGAATGGATTTTGGTTAAGAGAATGTGGAGGAGGGATTTCTAGGCATAGAGAGAAGAGTCATGCTACCCAGAATGCACCTAATTTTATTTGCTCTCAGAAGCTAAGCTTGGCCAAGACTGGTCAGCATTTGGATAGGAGAGAAGACTAATGAAATTTCAGAAACAGAAAAATGTGAACAGTGAATTATGAATGGGTTAATTTTCAGTACAGCTCCCTCCTGTCAGAGCATCACACCTTCGTTAAGGCTCTTCTCTACCTGCAGCTCTACCCATGCAGCATGTAGGGAAAGCAACACCACTTCCATTCCTCCATCTTTGTCACCATTATCACCACCATCTCTACCATCCCCACAAGAGACTCCAGAGTCATCACAAGTGTTCTTCACAGAACTTGTCATAAGTGCTCTTTCCTTTCCTCCATCCAAGGATGGAGTTTATCCTGAACAGCCATTAGCCTTATGAGTTTACACATAATACATACATACATACACACACGCACACGCACACGCACACGCACGCATGCACAGTCAGTACATTTAATAATCCTCATTCTCCAATGCTCTGCTCTGGGGCTAAAGTTTTCACCATTAATTAACAGTTATTTTTTGTTTTTAGGACCATCTCATCCCTGCTCTATGATAAGGGGAGAGTCTGCTAACTGATGGAATAAGAAGAAGTCATGGGAAAAACTACTTATTACATTAAAATATCATCCAACTCAATGCAACAGATGAGGTGGTAGTCACTGCAGGTTTATAGAACATAACAATGGTTTTCACAGAGCACAGACCAGGGAGGCATGGAAGGGCAGAAAATGAAATAAAGGGAGTCACTACGTCACTTAACAGGGGGCAGTTAGGATGAAAAGCAAGATAAGTGCATGAGAATCCAAAAAGACAAAATCATGGATTAAATGAACATAAGGAGGAAAAACATAAAAACTAACAGGAGGCTATAACAATCGTAAGTCCCTTTCTGAAAAAGAAACAATCAAGAAGTGAAGAAGCTTATTTATTAGGGGAAATGAGATGTGTTTTATCTTTATCCACTTCAAGATGACATGACCAAAATCATGACCCAGAAGAAAGGCACACTGGGTATGTCAAATCCTTCATGAATGTAGTCTATGTGAATTATCACTAAGCTATATCATAACAAGCTAGCACTATAGGACGACATCTATAGTTGCAGGAAATGGTTGCCTGTTTGTGATGACGGAAAGAACACAGAAGACGGAAAGAAACTGAGAAAGTGACAAGCAGAGACTGGAGAGATGAGAAATTTATTTAATAAGAATGGTGGCCACCATCTCTCACTGTCTGCGTCAAGAATCCAACTCTTCCCAGAGACCCCAGAGATGTGAAGGTGACTGGAGTAATTCTCAGCACAGACATAAGCATGATACTAGCATGTGGCAATACTATGTAAGAGATTTATCCTGAAAATAGGGTATGTGGCTCCTCTTTGAGGTAAACAGTATCAATAGAAAGAAAGAAAGAGATGAGGTCAAAATCAAATTCACAAAGACACATGAGAGAGATAAAAGCACACCCCACCCAACACATCTGTAACTTCTTTGGGTGTTGGTAAAATTGGGTTCAACTTCATGGTGTCTGTATCCCTGCAGATTCAGCTAACTGTCTGTTTTGTCTCTTTTCCTACAATCCTTCCAGGTATCAGTTTTCTCAGTTTTCATACTGGGGCTAAGAATGTCCACCCTAATTGTTAAAAGAACAATAAAGCAGGTCAGGAAATGACCAAGATGACTGTCTGTCACAGAAAGAATGTATAGTTATAGTACTTCACTGAGACTCGATCTAACTGAAAATTATATATGACCTATGTAAACTTAGCATAAGTCATTAAGAAAGGACCTATCAGTGTGAATATTGGAGAGGTAATCATTAGCACTCGTATTTGGCTTCTTACACAGCAGAGGAAAAAAAACAGCCTCACTCAGAGCCTTGCTAAGGAAAAGATTGGTAGAGTGACAACTGAAAGGTGTACTTAGGTGAGAGGCAGTGAGTAGGCAGTTCTTCCATGACTTCCAGTCAAATCTTCAAGATCTCTCAATAAGTCTAACACTGTAAGAGGACAGTCTTCCTCTAAAGCAGATTCCTGGCTTTAACAACAACAACAACAAAAAACGGGTGGGATGATAATCTAACCTGTTAACCCTAAAAAGAGAAAACTATTAAATTTGAAGACTATATTATTGGTAGCTATAGTGAGCATTTTATTGGGAAATATGGGGATGAACATAACATAATAACATAACATAACATAACATAACATAACATAACATAACATAACATAACATAACATAGCATGGAATCCTCCCCTGGGCAGGATTCAACTAATGGTCATATTGCCTCTTCTCAGCTTAGTGACCTTTAATCAGTCATATAACTACTTTGGTCTTCAAGGGTTTATACTTATATTCAGTCATTAAAAAATATAAACATTTGTCCTTTATAACAATACAGATGGACCTGAAATTTTTCCTTTAACCAAAATGAGCAAGACACAGAGAAATAAAGGCTATCTTATGTTCTGAATATGAAATATTCCCCCCTTCACACACACACACACACATGCACAGGCTCAGATGTTCTATAGCTGTTATCCAACATGGGCCAAACTTCTAGAGACTTTATTGGGTATGATCTAGCTATGAGAAGTGGGTCACTGAGGTATATCCTCAGGGATATAGTATCCTGGACTCTTTCTTCCATAATCTCTGATTTCTGTTTATCATGAAGTAAACAGCGTTTCTACCACATGCTCTGGCCATCACAATGTTCTGCCCAAGTACCTTGGAAAACTGATGATGAAGTGAGACCTTTGAGACCATGAGCCATGACATTATTTTCTTCCCTGAGTTTCTTGACAAGTATTTTTTCATTGCAGTGTAAAAAGTGACTAAAGACAACTGTATGATCTCATCCATTGTGGATCTAAAATGAATTTGCTTAATAGAAGTAGATGACAGAACAGCTGTTTCCAGAGACTTTGGATGGAAATGGGGAGGGGAGAAGAGGGGAAAGGGAAGGAGAAGGAGAAGGAAGGGGAGAAGAAGAGAGGGGAAGGCAGGGAAGGAGGTGAGTATGCACCTCCTTCATAAGGTGCACCTCTTCATAAGCAGGTGCAAAACTAAAAACATAGTCACTACAGTTACCAACAATTCTTCAAATTGAATAAAGAGATGGGTTTCTTTTTGTCATAGATCATCTCAAATGTCAAATATACTATGAAAATTATTTAGAAAAGTTACTTTTAAAGATCCAAACACATGCCTCCTTCTTGGCTCATTAGGCTCGTTGTGGTGTGCTCCTTCAGAGTCCTTAATCATGTTGTGGGTAATGAATCCTTTCAATAGCCTTCTACAGCAGGATGAACTAATCACAGTATATACATTTATTCAAACCCAAGGAAAACAATGCAGCATATTATAATGTTATTAAAGTACAAATTCCAAAATGTTTGAGTGTGATGTGAAGATATAAGTAACTCCTTAAAATGTATGAAAAATAAGAATTAGTGGCAGATCTGGTAACAACATAATTTCATATTGACTTTAAGTATTTCCACTGGGATACAATATTTAATATTTATTTTTGAATTTTCCAACGTTCTTACTGAGTTTCTTGTTTTATTTCATGGTAATCAGGAAAGATATTTGATATGATATTAATCTTAATAATTAATGATCAAAGTGTGGTGAAAAAGTCCTTCTAGTGTGTGCAGATCCAAATGGGTAATTTATAATAAAACCCTTGTACATAAGGCTCAAGGACCATTGTGGAAGGAGTGGAAAGATTGTAAGAAGTAGAAGACAAGGAAGACAGCTGTGAAACAGTGTCTTCTGGACATAACAGGGATGCTACACCCATGAACTCCCAACAGTATAGTTGCCTGCAAAGTACCTGCACAAGAACACACCAGCCAACATTTCAGATGGATAGAGGAAAGACACACAAGAACCCAGGCCTACTTGAAGAGCTACAGGAAGCAAGTAGGATGTTTCCCCTAACAGAGTGCCCATATCTAAATGGTCAGCCCCGTACCCAAGTATGTATGAGCAGCACTAAACTGAACTCCATAGGATATGTTGACTGAAACTTTAATCATTAGAATTCATGATTTTAAAAAAAACAGGAAGGGTGTTGAATACTTTTTAATCCAAGTGATAGCGAGTATTGTTTTTCAATGACCAAGATTTCTGTTCCTAATCGTCTACTCCTCGCTTCTATCACAGAGTGCTTCAGTGAGCTTCTGCATCCTGTTCTTGTTGGCTCTGTCATCTATTTTATTATCAAAAGAGGTAAGTGAAACTATCATTCACGAAACACTGAAACTTTTGAGAGAACTGGAGAGGTATATCATATGCAGACACCAAAAAATAATGTGTGTTTGGTGACTGTCTCTATTTCTCAAGGAAACTAACCTAGAAGCTGTGTGTGACTCTGTAGCGTTTCACCGGTGCCACTCTCTACATCCCTACCCCTAAAAACATGACCAAAGCAGAAGTACCAAAGCAATGCAGAGCCTGAAGGATGGGTATGTCACTGTCTTGCTCTTCAGGCAAAGTGTAAGTAGCATCTTTACTTTCTGTTCTATATGATAGACATGGGGGCTACCCTAGCATAGAAATGTTTTCAGTAGCTACATCTGCCTCTTAAGATTATTTTTTAAATTTTGTTTTGTTTTCTTCCTTTCTTGACATATAGCTCAGGTTGCCCTGGAACTTATAATCCTCCTCCTCTCCCTAAAAACACTTGCCTCTATTTTCATTTCTTGCTAAGTGTTCACACTAAGGACTTCTAATAGCTATTAACTCTTTTTATCTCATTCAGGTGTCGGATGACAGCTATTGTTCTTTCTTTAAGAGAGAAAGTCTGGGTCCGTCTCTTAGGTAGTTGTCTCTGAGAGCTAACAAAGAGCATGCTTCATTATGAGTAGGAAGAAAAGAGATTTTTGAATGGTAATATTAAATATCATTCAATCTAATACATGATAATAAAACCTATTTACCCAATTCACTGTGTACTAATACCCAATGACACTTTGTCCAGAGAAGCCTCAAAGCAAATGTCACAATTATTAACAAGGTCTGAGGAAAAAAAAATCGTTGTCCTTTTGTACCTACAGTAGAGGTCACTGACAAGAGACTCAGATAATACTTTCAAAGGACCCTGAGAAACATCAGACCAGGGTATGAGTGGTGGCAATACCTGAAAGATGGGGCTCACTAACAAAGGTGGGGTATACTAACAAAGGGTCAGAGCAACATCACCTCAGCCACTGCAATGCTCTGGGGCTTTGACCAGCTGACCTGTTCTGGATTTATGGTGAGTTATTGCAAGTCAGTAAAATAGAGAACTAAACCTTCCTCTTGGTGGCTGATAGACCCAATGCACTCTGATTAAGAGCACATCAATCCCATGGCTGTCCTCCAACAACCAGCAGCCAATGCTGTGCTGCTTCGTAAGAGTACATTTCTTCCATCCATCCTAGGGACCGCTATTATTCATCAAAAGATGATGCACAAATTATTTTTTGGTTTGCTATGCAAACAACAAATTTGTATCATTTACAACAAAGAAAGACTTAATTATGTGATGGAAGTGCGATAAGTATCTCGAGAGATTCAGCCTTTGCTAAATAACGACCCTCTAGGATCCTACAGAGATGCGTGTCTCACCTGCGTAGAACACTGTTTATTGGCTCCCTAAACTACCTACAAGCCTTCTAGTGCAAAGAACTCAGGTTTCCTGGATCTTTCCTGGATTTGACTACAACTCACATGCTCAGCCATCTATTAGTTTTGTGTTACCCTCCTTTCTTCTGAGCAGCTCTGATAATTTTACCTCATCACAGGGATTAAAAATGTTCCCCCACTTTCTTTATCAAGTGTCCAGGCAATACTTAGGTGAAATCCAGGGCCTCCCACATGTTAGGCAAGTGCTTTACCCCTGAGTTATATTCCCAGCCTAATACTTAGATTTTAATCAATTGTCTTTTGTCTCCAGCAGCTCTCTACTTGAGCCAAACTGTGCTGTGAAGCCACAGGGAGCTTCCAGGCATTTACACCAAAGCATAGAGTGCTGTGTGTTCCCATGATTGGGAAATGATTAAAAATAGTAAGATCTGAAGATACTGGGGGCTTTCCCTTCAATGCTGCTTTGAAGAGAACTTTCATTGCACCAGCTGCAGCTTGGGGAACTACCACTGCCAAGCAACAAGACTTTGTAAAGCCTCCAGATCAAGCAGATCCACATAGCACCTTCCTGACAGGCAACATCCTCGAGGTGACCTGTTGGCAAGAGCACGGATCCCTAAGAGCAGCCTGCCTCACTGTGAGACTGTTCTGCACTGTGATTTTTAAAAGGAAACATATTTGCTTTAAATGTCTGTGGTCCCACAAAGCTCTGGACTCCTCCACTCTGCCCCTACCATTTGTCAGGACATCTTCATTCCATCCTTAGTTTTCCTGGAGCATCCCACAGCAAGACCATGATCTTTTAGGCTTTGGGAAGGCTCTGTCTGCCTTCAAATTGCTCTTCTTTACCAGTGGTAAAGACCATGGAGACTCGTTTTCATATTACATGACTTTTGTCCCTTCTTTCTAGACAAAGGAATTGACTTTACTGGTCAATTTGTCTGACTTAGTGTTTCATGTTCACCTCTCCCGATTTCTCTCCACATCCAAGTCTCCTGCCTCCTCTCCTCCACCTGTTTTACCTCTGGCCACTGAGGACACATAAAATCAGGAACAACAGAGAAGAATGCTCATGTCCTAGGGTGGGAGTTCTTCAGCTCAGGATCAAATTGTATTATCAACTCACCTCTAGCCAAGACTTCATTACCAATTACTAATCATTTTGAAGACTCATCAAATAATAAATACTTCAGATATTCATACCAAAAGAAGGGGACAAGGGAAGGGAATATTTTGAATCAGATTTCTCTTTAATACTTAGCCCAGTTAAAAGAAGGGTAAGCATCCCTCTACCACATTTTAAAAATTAACCATGACAAATTCAAGTTTCAAATTAATGTGGGATCCATGATTTGATAATGTAATTGATTACATAGTCTCTCCATCTTCTAAGTGTTAGGACAATTTTTACCCAAGGAATCAGATTCACTTGACAGCTTTTTAATAGATTTTTTAATTGGATATTTTTATTTACAATACAAATGTCATCCCCTTTACCCATTTCCCCTCCCTAGAAACCCCTATCCCATCCCCCCTCCTCCTTTATGCTTTTATACCATTTTAATTACATGCATGTATTAAGGTCAGTTCTAGGTTGAGAGTCTAGCAGTACAATAAATGCAAATAGTCAAGAAACAAGCAAGACAATAAACACAAATAGTCAAAGAACAAGCAAGGCATTAAATCCAATTCCGTGAATATTCCCATCATCACTGTTTCTAAGGGTTTATCAGGATGACCAAAATATCTGAGCCTACTTTCCTGTTCTAGCCTAAGGTCATTTCCATGTCTGAATCCTACTTCCTTGTTCTAGTCTAAAATTTAGAATCCTGTCTGAAATTACTTCTTTGTTCTAGCCTAATATTTAGATTCCTACCTGAAATTACTTCTTTGTTCTAGCCTAATATTTAGATTCCTGCCTGAAGCCTATTTTCTTGTCCTTCACCAATGTAATATTCCTGCCAAGCAGCCCATTTCCTTGTCCTTGGCCCATGTCAGGTTCTTGTCAAGCAGCTCCAAAGGCTCCCTCATTCTCCCCCTTTTTTATTTCATTAACAAGACTGAGCCTGTCTTAGGTCATTCTAACAAGAATTCCTTCCTTCCCTGTCATGGAATATGCATTATCAAAAGCAATGCACTTATGTCTTAGGTTGGTAAAGCTCTGTGAATAATCTTACCCATCCTTGGCTTGTCAGCCTGTTAATTTAATAACTCTGTCTGGGGGTCCATTTTCTGGTTCAAGCCATATACTTTGACTGCCAACATGTTGATGTTGTTAAAGAAAAGCTTTGACGCAATGGACAGGAATAAAAGTATTCCCAGGATCAAGCAATATATGCCATTTTTGAAGCTTGACCAAAATAGAAATACTGACCTCAGGCCATGGGTAATTTTATCTTCAGTAACGTTACATTTCCAGAGAGATGTTAGAATTATGCCAAATACACTGCAAGTGTCATTAAACTTCTTCCTAATTATAATGACTACCACTGTAAATGGTAGAACTACCATGAATCCAATTGTATTTGGCATGACACTCAAGGCTCCTTACCCTTAAATTTTGAATCTGCTTCCAGTAATTTGAATAGGATAAAGAGCATCAATCTGTTCTTCAAAATGGCTATCTAAATTCTCTTGTATATCCAACATATTAGTAACATTATTTTTTCTAAGATTTTCCAAAAGTAGCTATCTTAACTTCTTGTGTCACAGCAATTGCAGAAGCAGTGGTGCTAGCAATTAACATAATTAAAGCTGTTATACCACCTCAACGTTAGCTTTTTCTTTCCCTTTGGTTGAGTATATTCCATAGGAAGGGTTTCTAACTGAGTGTCAACCTAACCTCAGGAAATAAAAAAAGCACATAAGCCCCAAGTCAACTACTCATTATTATAAATACACCTAATTGTGACATGGAGATGTTGCCCTTTGCGTGAGGCCATCTGGGATCTCTGAGAGGTACAGTTCATCTTCATTCACAATGGAAGAAAGCCTTGACACAGGGGCTTCACCCCAGACACTGGGTATAAATCGGCTTAGAAAGCCTTCAAGTTAGATATAGTGCAGCTTCAATGAGACAGACAACATCCTTGTCTGTCCTTCTGTCTGGCCAATGAGAGATAGGTTTCAGTCTAACTGTGAAAATGTTACTTCTTCAGGACAAAGACACATACTCTAGTACACACACTCAGTGTGACTGAGAATCCCTAGAAAGACTGCAAGTTCACTGCAGAGAAGAAACAAAAGCCATTTTTCAAAATTGATTGTACAAGTGACCAACATTTAGAGAAGATAAAGAGAAGATATTTAATATGGGATTTTAATGCATTTTTGTCTTAATCTCTTGTTTTCACCTCAATTCTACCTTTACCCTTAGCACTCCAACTCTTAGCATTTGGCAAATTCAACAAGGACCTCCATGTAAATTAATCTCAATGGCTGCTGATTATTACCACTCCTCAGCAACACTGGTCACTGTTACCCAGGCCCTCTATCCCATAGTACTCTCTATGGATTTGTAACATGGGATTATTCTTCCTGCTAGGTCTGTCATGTAAATGCTGGAGTTTCTCAAGACTTTGTTTTCTATCTTTCTCTTTTTCTTTGTTCTATCTTAATAGATTGTTTTATCTTTAAATGTGATCTCATTAAACATACAAGGGCTCCTCAGGTTTTTCTACGCCTCAGAGTGCCACTTGCCATTTGTTTATGAGACTGAAACTGATGGTGAACACTTTGCCATCCACCAGAAAGATGGCCTATATGGGTCGGGCTCCCTCATGAGCCTCTTCTTGCTCTGCCACCAAACAATGATATATATGCTCTTGTCTTTGCAAACTGAGCATTAGAGATGGCCATTATGATTCCAGCTGATGTAATAGATGAAGTCAGAACACAAGCTATCCAGTCACCTGTGTTCCAGACAAGCACTACATTGTCACAACCTGCACTGAGTAGCATATTTTGGGCTGTGGGGTACCAGGCAGTATGTTCATATGCATGGTGTGTCCTTTGAATACCACTACCAGCTCTGTCAGACAGGAAGTCAGCTCATCCTCTGGCATCTGCCACACCTCTGAGACACTGGGTATGACTTCATCATTATGGAGACACCAGTCAGTGTCCAGACAGGTCCTATGTGTTCCTACACACCAGACACCACAAATTCCCATTCATCTCACCCTGGCACTGGCTTCCATAATCACTGCCAGGAACTTGGGGTTGGCTGTGAAGAATGGATTGTCTCTGGTAACATGAACACTCAAATGTCCTTATAAGACATAATTCTTTTACTTGGTGAAATTTGCTCTGATGCAGTACTTGGGGAAGAATTTAAAGAACCTGTGACTCATTTGGAGTGTTAGGGCTGTAGTGACAACCTTCCAAAGCTCTAGATCCCGGCCTCTGAGAAATAGGTACCATTTACAGTTATATAGTTATATACATACATACATACATACATACATACATCTGTATTATATATGATGCATTATGTATATATGTACATATACATTAGACATAGTCTAGTGTGTATATATATATATATATATATATATATATATATATATATATATATATTAGAGAGAGAGGGAGAGAGAGCAAATGTGTGTGTGTGTGTGTGTGTGTGTGTGTTCATATATATTTGTTTGTTGTTCTCTTGAGACAGGGTTTCACTATGACACCTGGCTGGACTAGAACTATATAGACCAGGCTGATCTCCTGCTGCCACTTGCCAAGTGCTGGAACTTAATGCTGCCTTAAAACACTAACTAGTAACTCTAGGGGAGTAAGGGCAGGGGTGCTGTGTCCATGATGTATCCCTGACCCTGAGTACATAGTAGGTCCTTGTACATAGTGGTTACTCAGCAACTATTGTTGACTAAATAGATAGACCAACAACCTACAATTGCTTCCCCTCCCATCACCTGATAATTTATCACACACTCTTGTGTTAAGTCTCTTCTACTGTGGAATGATAAATCAGAGAGGATGGAACAGAGGAAAGAGATAATGGGTGTCTAAATGTAAGTTATGTTATTAAGACAGAATTAAAACCATCCAGAAGGGAGTTACTCAAGGAAAAAGGCACCCTGCCACAATCTGACCAGTGAACAGTGTGACATTTCTGTAGGATAATTGGTTGTCACACTGTTTCTCTAAAATTATAAAACTGAGCCCTGAAGGAATCAATTATCCATGATAGGGTCATGAAACCTGATCGTTAACATGCTGAGACCTTTTCTAAACATTCTTATCAAATAGTCCTGTGCTTTGTATATCTACCTGAACACTGGAACCACTTGGGAGATTTGATTTTAGAATACAGTTATCTCCCTGACATTTAACTCAGACACCTTAGATTTGGGATCTGAAAATCTAGGCCTGGGAAGGACAGGTATAATAGGAGCTACACTATCTTGTTGTTCACAAAAGTAAGAAAAGGTTACCATCCCTCTTCCTGACACAATCACACATGGGGCCATGTAAAAAGACACAGGCACTAGCCTGAAGGGGCTCCAACTGGACAATTTGGGATATTTTGAATATTAACATAGGTACCAGTCTTAGATTACTTTTCATTGAATAAGGTATGAATCTATGTTCCTTTAGTGTCTTACAGAAAGAAAATAAAAAGAAGATAGATATGAACACCTACTGCTGTACTTGTACATGCCTAAGTACACAGAGCTTGATCAGCTGCTGATGGTGGATGTTAAATTTAAGTTGAAACATTGGGTTATGTACACAGTCTCTTCCATTGTTAATTCTTGGAGCTATCACACAAAACAATGAATTTCTGTGTGGAATTTTCATACACATGTCATTATACTTTGTTCTAATTTGTTCCCCCATGCCCAAGGTCCTCCTCAATCTCCCTGCCCACCCCTCGTTGGTTTCCTCCCTCCCTCCAGATAGTTCCGTGGATGCACACTTATGCTTTTGTCTCATGTATACTCCAATACCCTCCTTATCCCTTCTCCTATAGAATATCTTCCTTTCTCCTCATGATTACCTTTCTAGTGTGAGCATGCACACAAATGCACATACTTAATTTTAACTCTAAGTTCCAACCTATAAGAGAGAACACCATTTATTTTATTTAGCATAGTGATTTCCAGGCCCATTTTTTTTTTTTGCAGATGTCATGATTTCATTTGATTGTATAGCTGAGTAAAATATTTCATTGTATACACTTATCAGTTTTCTTTATTCACTTTAAATTCCAACATCAGCCACCTCTTGCCTCCCGGTATCCTCTCATGCAGATCTTCCATCCTGTGTCCCCTTCTGAGGTAATTCAGGAGTATATGTATAAGGGAGAGATATCTTATAAGGAGAAGACCCTCTCTGAGTATCACCACCCCCCAACACCCCAATCTCCCCTGCCATCCACCCCAACCTAGTTACTTCAAGTCACCACAGGACTAGGCACACTCTCTCCCAGATGCCAGGCATGGTGGCCCAGTTAGGGTAATGGGGTCCACAGGCAGGCAACAGATTCAGGGATAGCCCTGCTCTAGTTGTTAAGGACTCGCATGAAGATCAAGCTGCATACCTGCCTGTGTGGGTGCATTCTTCCTATGTTTTCTTTACCACTGTCAAAGCTTCAAGTGTTACACCGAGGCCTTTGGCCCCCTTCACACAAGGAGACATATATGGATCTAGCTTCTTCTGCCCAATGTTATCATTTGCCCAGCAATATTTCCTACAGTGGCCATCATTTACCAAAATATGTCTTTGATGACTTCCTTAGATATTTGGTGGTTGCACCCCTCTGGGTTCTATTCCCATTTCACTGTTTCTGTGTCTGTGCCATGGTGCTTTGGTTAGCCTGCTCCATAATATAATTTGAGGTCAGGTTTTTTTTTTATACCATTGCACTGTTTTTCTCTGTGAAGTATTGCCTTTGCCAGGGTCTTTTGTGTTTCCATATGACTTTAGACTTTTGCTAGTATACAAAGAGCATCAATGTGACTATGATTGGGATTGTACTGAACCTGTAGCTCTTTCATCAATGTAGCCATTTCCATAATATTAATTTTCCCACTCCATGGGCATGGAAGGTCTTTCCATCTTCTACTGCCTCTCTCTCTCTCTCTCTCTCTCTCTCTCTCTCTCTCTCTCTCTGTCTGTCTTTCTCTTTCTTTCTTGTTCTGAAGTTTTTCCTGTGGAAGGACCTGCCCTCCTTAATTAGGTTTATTCTGCAGTATTTTATTTATTCTTAAGCTATTGTCAAGGGAATTTTTCTTGACTTGTTTCTTGGCAAGTTTATCATTATTACATAAAAAAGACTTCTGATATCTGTATTTTGGTTTTGTAACCTGAACTTTGATTTATATGTCTCTTGATTGTAAGAGTTTTCCATTGAAGTCTTTAGGAGTTAAGTACAGGATCATTGTGATTAGGAAAAAGTTGACTACCTTTGTGCTTCTGTTCCTTTTCTTTCTTTCTCATTGTAATGGTCTCATTAAGACTTCATACACTATATCAAGTGAGAATGAAGAGAGAAGGAATCCTTAATTCCAGATTTTGAAGAAAATGCTCTCAGTTTTTCCCTATGTAATATAATATTGAGTATAGGTTAATTTTTATATAACTTTTATTAGGTAGAGATATGTGTCTTCTTAGTTTCTTTGATGTTATATCATGAAGAGATATTTAATACTCCTGAAGGCTGTTTCTGTATCAATTTAAATATTTATGTAATTCCCACCTTGTATCTATTTGTATGCTGAGTTACATTTATAGATTTGCATATGTTGAACAAATCTTGAATCCTGAAAGAAAACAATTTGGTCCCAGCATATAATCTGAATATTCTTGAATTTGACTTGCAAGTATTTATTGACAATTTTTACATCTATTATCATTGGGGGGTTGATATTTTTGTTGTGTCCTTATTAGGTTTTGGTATCAAGGTAATAGTTTCATAGAATGAGTCAAGCATGAGAATCATACATCTAATCCCAGTGCATGGAAGATAGAAGCAAGAGAAGTCAGGATTCAACATTGTCCTTATCCTATACATTCTTAATATTTATCCTATGTACATAGGCAAGAATAGCTCTCATCCTTCATCGTTTTAGCAGACACCATGACAGAAAGCCTCATCAGGTCAGAATCTAGAGAACACTGACCATGAAATGCTTGTCCCCTTTTGATTCACGTGCATCAAAATCTCCACAGCTAAGTCTCAGGGAACATTGTAGAAGAGCATGGGAAATTGTAAGGTCCAGAGACCTGGGACATCTACTGTGAGATAATGTCTGGGGGGATGGGGAGAGTGGCTGCTGAGGAAGGAAGAATTATCTTCCCATAAGGATGATCCTCCCAAATGATTACCCAGTACAAAGTAGTCAGCTCTGCAAAAATTTACACACACGCCATAGTAAATAAAATCAGCATCTTGTATTATTAGTTTATGCATATGTAAAAGAAACAAGACTGTCAACCCCTTGTATAATATAAGGAAGAATATAGAAATTAATAAAGTGATAGGTAAAAATGAAGAGGGATAGCAGATTTCTCCAAAATCCTTAGGGTAATATGAGAGTACTTTGTTCCAACAGACATAGTTGTTATTGGACATGTTTTTGTTAGTATTATCTTCTGACTCAACTTGGAGTCATATGTGTTTAAGAATTTACCAATTTCTTCTAGAATTTTCAGCATTTAAAAAGTTTTCAAAGTGCTTTCTTATTACTCAAAGGATTTTGTAGAAATCCACTATCCCTCTTCATTTTTACCTATCACTTTATTAATTTGTGTATTCTTTCTCATATTGTACATGGGGTTGACAATCTTATTTCTTTTAAAGAATCAAGTCTAGATCAATGCATTTGTTTTATTTTGTTTTTTTTTTTTTACTCTGAATATTATTAATTTCTATCTGATTTTTTATCACTTCTTGCCACTGGCTACTTTAGGGGTTTGAATTTTTGCTGGTTTTTTTTTTGTTTTGTTTTGTTTGTTTTTTTAATATTTAAGTGTATCCATGTGTTATTTATTTGAAATCTCTCTTGATTTGTCTACGTTAACACAGCTTCCTGTTAGGACTCTCTCGGCTATATCCCAAGGGTTGATAAACTATGTTTTTTACTTTCATCTGACCCTTTTGATGGCTCTTTCCATTATTTTGCTAACTATCATTTTCAGGTCCTAGACTGAATTTGTCTGCTTGCTTGTGTTCTCGTTCAAGGAACTGATCATTTTTACCAGAAAAAGAAATGGAAATCATCTGGTACTTTACTTTTCAGTATATTTGAGATCAGTGATGAGGCATTATGGTCTACAGAGGAGTCATTTTTCCTTGCATTCCAAACTTCTCATGCTTCTTTGTTGAGATTTGCACAAGTGTTGGTTTGGATACATCTTCCAGTTGTTTTGTGGGGCTTCGTATTGGGCAGCCTATTCTTGAAGGCTCAGTCATTGCATTCAGCAAGGAAAAACAAAATTAATCCCAATGCCCAAAAATTACTCATGTGTGTTTTGTTGGTCTGATTATTTTGGTTTTTTGTTTTTGCCTTGTCTTTGCTTTCCTGTATTACTGATAGCAGTAGAATCGGTTATTCTTTCTCTTTAAGATCTAGAGTAATGTTTATTCAACTTTAGAGTAGGTCCGTACCATGTAAATAGTCTTTAGGTCTTCTTTAAAGACGACTTATTATTTGTAAGAGAAAAAAAAACAGTAACTATCCAGTGGGGAGTGTACAAAAACTTTTACTAGGTAATTATAATTAACAGCATCCAGGAGAGGTATTTGGGGGCTATTGAATACCTTCAAGTGACAGTTTGCAAAAGATATGCATCCCTTTTGTAGAATATGTCTAAGAGACACATTTCCTGAATACAACAAGAATAAAATACTGCACCCAGGTTGACCCGTATTACTCAAAAGTATAAACATAACAAAGGATAAAGAAAGGCTAAGAAAACACTGTATGTTAAAGAAGATTAAAAAGACATGAAAATTGAATATTATATGGTTTTGGAAAGGATTTGGGGCTTGAAGAGATAGGATATGTAGGGCATCAGAGGAACAACAGGTCAGACTGATGTAGAAACTGAACCCTAATACTAATACTATATTAATAACAATACTAGTAAATGCTAATACTACTATTAATAATAATAATTATAATAATGATGCATCAATTGTAAATCATTACTTGATAGCCACACTATGGCAATCTTAATGGGGATCTTTATCTTAGAGGAGACAAATATGGGAAAAATACTTAAACCTATAAATCTTAAAATATACTGTTATAGCATTTTTTGCATATTTTAAAACTATTTCAAAATATAAAAATTTTGTTCATTTCTGTCAGTAAATGTGTGTGTATACGTGTATGGAAGTGTGTGTGTGTGCATGCGGGTGTGCATGTGTGTATGCGTGTGCATGGGCATGTGTGTGTGCATGTGTGTATGCATATGTGTGTATGCATGCACACACATGTACATGCATGGGTGCATGTTCCTGTGCACTGACCTGTGGAGTGAGAGGTCAGTGGCTGCTATCTTTTGCATCATTTTCCACCTTAAGTTTTAAGACAGTCTTATCAGTTGACCTGACACTCAAAAATTGTCTACACTGATTGGCCAACAAATTCCCTTGTATCCACCTCCCAGAACTGGCATTACAAACACAGGCCCCCATGGTCTGTTTTCTACATGGATATGGGGATTTTTTTTTCTTTTTTTATTGGATATTTTATTTATTTACATTTCAGATGTCATCCTCTTTCCCCATTTCCTCTCCCTACAAACTCCCATCCCCCTTTCCTCTTTTTTGCTTTTATACCATTTTAATTACATGCAAGTATTAAGGTCATTTCTAGGTTGATGAATTAGCAATATAGTAGATGCGAATAGCCAAGAACAAACAAGACGGTAAACACAAATAGTCAAAGAACAAGCAAGGCAATAAACAAAGTTCTGTGAACATTCCCATGATTACTGTTTCTAAGGACTTATCAGGATGACCAAAATATCTGAGCCTACTTTCCTGTCCTATCCTTTTTTCTACAGGGTGCTGGCTGCTGAGAAGCATATTAAAGAGACAATAGGCAAGCTAGAGAAGCATTCACTTTTTCTACAATGCACGTATTGCAAGCCTAACATACCATACATAAAGTGTAAGATTGCACAGAGTGGACTCTTGAACTCAGTTTGATTTGAGAGGGTGCAGTTTATGCATTTCTTTTTGAGAAGATCACCAAGAAATTGCAACACCATTTGGCATTTTTTTCTAGCTTTTGTATTGTAATTCAGGGGATACCAGCATTGTATGTAATTCAGGAGATACCAGCATTGTATGTAATTCAGGAGATACCAGCATTGTATGTATTAAGGAAAGGATAAAAGGAGTTTGTATCATTAACCTTTTGTTAATGAGCTAGAAGGATGCAATTTGAATTTTAAGGAAATAACATAAGGAGAGTAAAAATATAGAAATATACCTAGGTAGCAGAAAAGAGACTGGGAGGAGATGGTGACAGTTAAATGGAAAATTTGTACATCTTCATATATGGAGGAGACTTAAAATGCCAGATGAACAATTTGAATCAATTTTTCAAGAAGCCAGGTTCTATGGCATACAGTTTGTATCAGAAAAGGGAGGCAGCTTAGAAAGGCATTTTGAAAAATTATGCAGAATTGATAAAATAAAAGTTAGCAGAGTGGAAACACAGAAATCATCAAGAAGGCTTCTGCTGAAATGAGACATGGGTGAGCAAGATCCAGGTTCAAGGCAATGGGAATGGGAAACAACAGAAAGGATGAACCAGCTTGTTAAAACATGATGCTGACAATCATGATGCAGAGGCCAGAGGATACTGAACTCTGCCCAAGCTGCTCAGTGCTCTGGTGCTGAGATGGATATGGGGATCTTAACTCAGGGCTTCCTGCTCATCTGATAATCACTTTACCCCTGAGCTATCCTCCTAGGACTCTTCAGTTGTTCCTATGACTGACATTTGGATGTCCCAAAGCAAGTGTAAATGTCACTTCAAGAAATGTCACCTAGTAGGAAATTTGCTCATCTTCTCTTCTATTATCTCATAATAGGCTTTGGGTGGTCACTATGTTGTCAAGATTATAATCCAGATATGTACCAGTTGAGAATAATCATAGGTATTAACAATAGAGAATGAATTATATATACATATGCATATATATATATGGTTTTGCATTAAACTTTTTATGCAAATCAATGACTTGTCTCAACTTTCAGACTTTTTAAAGATAATTAAATGTGCAGTAATTATCTGCATGCATGCTTACTCATCTCAACCAGAAATTAATGACTGTAAAACAGAAAACTCAAATTCCACAGATACCTGTGCATTTTTATTGCTTCCTTTCTACTTCTTTCTCATTTGTGATAAGACATTGAAACAAAAGATTTTTGGAGACTATACCTAATGGAATCATAATATTCTTCATTTTAATAACTACATTATTTTTATTACTTGCTGTGTGCCAAAAGTTCTGTCAAGCGCAGCCCTGTAATATCAGGAGTAGCAGCAGCAGCCATTATAACTAGGCCTAGGAATATGAAAGATCTCTGTAGCTTACTAGAGATGTATGACTAGCTCATATTACTAACCCACACAGGGAAGCAATGAGTTTCTGCTCCTGTTCATCTTGAATCCTTGATCTCCATGACAAGTTATGAGTGGTCTTTTGAGAATCCCATGGTAGCTTTGATTTCCACTCTCAGTGCATTTGCCACAAGAAACATGGTCTCACCCAACCAAGGAATATTTAGAACACAAAACACTACCATGGGCTTGAGCAACAGGCATTCTCCAATGAGTAAAAATGGTATTAAGTCATTTCTCCCTATCTCTGTCTGCTGGTGTCTGCATGTGGGATGGATCTCCAGGTGGGGCAGTCTCTGGATGCCCTTTCCTTCAGTCTCTGCTCCACTCTTTGTCCATGTATTTTCTTTAGACAAGAGCAATTCTAGGTTAAAATTTTGGAGATGGGTAGGTGGCCCCATCCCTCAACACGGGGGCCATGCCTAACCTCTGGATATAGTCTCAACAGGTTCTCCCTCCCCTTTGTGGGGTATTTCAGCTAATATCATCCTGATGATGTCCTGGGAGGCTCATGCTTTCCTGGCATCTGTGACTTTCTAGTTGCTACCTCCAGTTCCCCATCCCTCATTACTACACACCTCTGTTCAAATTCCTGACCCTCTGTACCTCTCCTCAATCTCCTCCCATACCTGACTCTTTCCCTCTTTCCCCCCCCCCCTTCTCCTCCTCTCAAGTCCCTCCCATCTTCTACATCCCTTGATTATTTTGTTCCTCCTTCTAAGTAGAGATGAAGCATACACTCTTTGGTCTTCCTTCTTCTTGAGCTTCATGTAGTCTGTGGATTGTATTGTGGGATTCCACGCTCTTTGCCTATCCACGTATCAGTGAGTGCATACCAAGTGTGCTCTTTTGTGACTGAGTTACCTCACTCAGAATGATATTTTTCTAGATTCATCCATTTTCCTGAAAATTTCATGAAGTCATTGTTTTTAATAGCTGAGTAGTATTCCATTGTGTAATCATACCACATTTTCTCTACCTATTCCTCTGTTGAGGGACATCTGGGTTGTTTGCAGCTTCTGGCTATTATAAATAAGGCTGCTATGAACATAGTGGAGCATGTGTCCTTGTTATATGTTGGAGAGTCTTTTGGGTATTTATGCAGGAGTGGTATAGCTGAGTTGTCAGGTAATGCTATGTCCAATTTTCTGAGGAACCGTCAGACTAATTTCCAAAGAGGTTGCACCATCTTGCAATCCCATCAACAATGGAGGAGTGTTCTCTTTCTCCACATCCTTGCCGGCATCTGCTGTCACCTGAGTTTTTGATCTTAGCCATTCTGACTGGTGTGAGGTAGAATCTCAGGGTTGTTTTGATTTGCATTTCCCTGATGACTAAGGATGTTATGTTGAGCATTTCTTTAGGTACTTCTGAGCCATTTGTGATTCCTCAGTTGAGAATTCTTTGTTTAGCTCTGAACCCCATTTTTAATAGGGTTATTTGGTTCTCAGAAGGAGGGCAATGACTAGAATGTAAATAATAAATAAAATAATTTTTAAATTTGTCAGTTGTTGCTCAATCTTTTTCAAGTTGATACATAATATTCTTTGATCACATAAACTCAGGTGATAGTAGATGCTGGCGAGGATGCGGAGAAAGAGGAACACTCCTCCATTGTTGGTGGGATTGCAAGCTGGTACAACCACTCTGGAAATCAGTCTGGCGGTTCCTCAGAAAACTGGACATAGCATTACCTGAGGACCAGTTATACCACTCCTGGACATATACCCAGAAGATGTTCCAACATAGAACAAGGACATATGCTCCACTGTTCATAGCAGCCTTATTTATAATAGCCAGAAGTTGGAAAGAACCAAGATGTCCCTCAACAGAGGAATGGATACAAAAATTGTGGTACATTTACACAATGGAGTATTACTCAGTTATTAAAAATAATGAATTTGAGAAAATTTTAGGTAAATGAATGGAACTAGAAATTATCATCCTGAGTGAGTTAACCCAATAACAAAAGAACACACATGGTATTTACTCACTGATAAGCAGATGTTAGTCCAAAAGCTTGGAATAGCGAAGACTCAACTCACAGGCCACATGAAGCTCATGAAGAAGGAAGATCAAGTGGGGATGCCTCAGTTCTACTTAAAATGAGTAACAAAAATACTCAAGGGAGCTAATATGAAAACAAAACTGAAGGAAATATGGGACAGAAACTGAAGGAGAGGCCATCTGGAGACCATTCTACCTGGGTATCCATCCCATGTACAGTCACCTAAGCTAGACACTGATGTGGATGGGTGGAAGTGCATGCTGACAAGAACATGATATAGCTGTCTCCTTAGAGATCTGCCAGAGACTGACACATTCAGAGGTCGATGTTCACAGCTAACTACTGATATGATCAAGGGTTTCCCAATGGAGAAGTTAGAGAGAAGACTGAAGGAGCAGAAAGGGTTTGTGACCCCATGAGGAAAGCAACAAAATCCAACCAACCAGAGCTCCCCAGGGTCTAAACCACCAGCCTGGGAGCACATAGGGAGGGACCTATGACTCCAGCTGTATATGTAGGGGAGGATGGTCTTGTCGGGCATAGGTGGGAGAGGAGATTCTTGGTCCCATGAAAAATGAACACAGAGTTGAGGGGGAATGTGAAGGTGGGGAAAGGGGTAGGGGTGGGGGTAGGTGGGGGCACAGCCTCATAGAAGCATGAGGAGGGAGTATGGGATAGGAGGTTTCTGGGTGGTGGGAGGTAGTGGAGTAAAATCTGAAATGTAAATATAACACCCAATAAAAAATTTAAAATAAATAAATAAAAATTAAAAAAATTCTTTGATCACCATCTGAAAATGCATATCCCTGAAGAATTTCTGAATTTAGTTTTTGATCATTTCTGGTTACTTTCCTATATGTTATGTCTTTGACATTGCAGCACAATGATTTCAACTATGAGTTTCATGTGTCAATCAAGACAGGACATGCCAGTTATATTTTTCTGAGCTTCCTAAGTATTGTGACTTTTTAGTTTTTTTAGGTAATTCCATCAGACAACAAGTGTTATGTCTAGATGCATGCTCTGTAGTAATAACAGTCTATTTACTAGAATTAAATGTTAAAAATCTGTTGTGAAATAAATATTATGGGTATGATGGGGTTTGGTGGAGACATGGTCTTCTACTAGAGTAGCTATCTTCTCTTTCTACTCAGCTGAAATCCTTCTCAGTGATGTGTGTAGAAAACCTGTGATTTCTTATACCTGTTTTTCTACTTCTCTACAAATATGCTGGATCAGATTGCTAGGTTTTAATGCTATTCAACCATCCCTGTATTCTTAAAGATGGCTTACTCTTCAACATGCTCTTTAAGAGTATCTAATTTTCCCTTAGAATTTTCACAGTAGTTTCTACAAGATACAAACCTACAACTACATTTTCTTGAATTAAGTTTAATTTTGTATAAAATTACACTGGTCTTATATGAGGTAAGATATGTAGTTTTTATTTCTTTACCTTTTAATATATCCTCTGTAAGAGCAGTAACTCACCCGAGTTATTTCTCCAGCTCCTACAGATATTTGCTCTCAATATATAAATATAAATAAAATTCTTATTATGACTATAGTTTACCCCTTTGTAATTCTTATTACCTCTGTTATAGTTTTGTCAAAGTTATTATGACTATTCTTAATTTATGAATCAGTTTTTAATTTATTCCCCTTCCCGTGACTTCTGTGATGATTACTGTTCAAAATGTATTAACTTCTCCAATGTTCCTTGATGCTTTAGATTTACTTCCATCCCTTTACTAGGTTCTTGAAAGCTGGGTTTATATAGTTTCCTTCTTCTTACTGAAGAATCTAATCAAAGTTGCAAACAATCATCAGCCCCCAGTACACATTGCTGGCTTAGAATACTTTGTACTCAAATCTACTGAAGTACAGAATATCTCGTTCTCACTTTCTCATAACTTTTCTCTGAATAATAGAATTACCTGCTGATAATTTTCAAGGGTATGAAGGCGGTCTTTTAAGCTACCTTGTTACTATTGGCTTCTGATTTTGTGGCTTTATGTTCAAGCAACATTATTTGTGTATTGCCAGTGATCTAAAATTGACAATTTCTTTAGAGCCCAGAATATCTTTAAACATACATACATATTTCTTAGAAATGATGTGACTAACAAGTCACAAAATTCTACATATAACATTGTGGTTAACCTAGACATTGTGGAGTGTATCTATAATCCAAGCCTTTGAGGTAGGGAGGTTAGAGGCAGGGGAATCACAGGACATGCAAGCTCAAGGCTACCATGCTCTATATAGTGAGTTCCAGGCTAGCAGTTTTATAGAAAAAGAGTTTCAAAAGAACTCAAAACTAATTCTAGTTATAAGCCTGTTTGATATTATAGGTCAAGCCTAATTTGCTTTTACTTGCATTATTTTTTTGTTTCCAAAATGAATACATAAAAATAACTGCTATTCACACCAGTCATATTTCTAGTGCTCTATAAATAAATTAAATCAAATTTGATGCTTCCTACATTTTAAGGGTTTATTCATTAGGAGAATGTGTGTTTGTGGTTGGCCTGGCCTCTTTGTATAGTACTTTCTTCAGTATGACATACCTCTTTGTCCCTTTGTCATTTTTCCTTCTACAACTTTTTTACAGTAGTAAAATTGCCACAAAGTTTTTTTAAAAGCTATTTTCATGATAGGAATATGTGTTACCAAAATCCCTTTATTCTTCAATTTATTTATGTACTTTTGCAGAGGTCATATTCCTGGATTTTGCTTGTTGGACATTTGAATTGTCAATCTGAAAATATATGTGTATTCACTAGTGATTAGATTCCTAATCAATGTATTGAAAATGTGGTGATATGAATACCTGTTTACCATATTTGCCAATGTCTCTGTATCAGCATTTATCTTGGTCTCTTCTCCTTTTCTACTGACTTTAAAGTCAGACATTAAATTTTTTTTTTCTGATGAGTATCTATAATTTATAAAACAACCTACTTGTAATTTTTTATAAATCCCACTCCTATATAAGACAATGCATACTTAACTCCCTCTTGCCTTCTTTCTCCTCTCCAGGGCTGATGTCATCTTGGGATTCAGGTCATCTAAGGATGGATATGAGGGATGCAGCCAGGGCTGTTTGCTGATTTACTGTATCATCAAGGACAGAAAGTTTCTGCACAAAACAGACAGCCGCTCAGTATTTGAAAATCATTTGCAGTGACTTCCTTCTCTGAGGGAAGAAAGGGGATTTTACATAATAGTAGCACCTGGCAGCTGACAGACCCTTGAGATGCAATACTAAGCAGGATGGATAGCAAAATTAGCATGTCTCATCAGTAATAACTGATGTGATTGGAAATATTCTTGTACAAGGATTTCCTTAAGTAGTTAAAGCACTTAAAGTCTTAAATCTGAAATAACTTAATTCTTACAAGCTCTTTCTTTCCTGGTGTTTCTATATTTATTGTATTCTAGTTTGTGCCTTTATCCATAAAAAATTTGAATAATCTCTTTTTTTTGCCTTAATCTTAGTCATCATCCCTTTGTAAACTTAGGGGGTGTATTTTGTACTTTAATAGATTAAGCTTTAATTATCAAATAATTAATTATGTATTTCAAGTTTACAGTTGAAGCATTCATTCATGAAACCATCATATATATATATATATATATATATATATATATATATATATATGTCCAGAAGTTGCCACCTACCCTATGTATCTTTCCCTGCCTCCCTTCCAATGACCCCCTCCCTCATTCCCAAAAAACTATTCACCTCCTTTCTGTCACTATAGTTTAGTATTTATTTTTTCAGAGTTTTATAAATGCAAATGACACAGTGCATATTCTTATCTGCTTTCTTTCAGCCTAAATAATGAATTTAAAACACTTTCTGCCTCTGAGTTTCCACTATGTAAGAATACTTTAATTTGTTTATTTGTGTATTAGTTGTTTCTTTCTCATTCCTGTGACCAAACACCTGAGAAGAAGCAACTTATGGTGAAAAGAGTTTCTTTAAGCTCGTGGTTTGGAGGTGTAGCCTATCACGTCAGGAAAGGTATCGTGGTGTGAGTAGGTCTCATCTGTGGTCGCTATAACATGAAGCTTGTTCTTATCTGGATGCATCAGGAAGCAGTAGATAAATAGGAAGTAAGTCTATATTGTGAAGAGGTCGGCCCACAGTAGCTTATCCCTCCACCAAATCTCCACATCTGAAAGTTTCTATGGAATCACAAAACAGCAACTCTGCTTCAGAAGGAATCACTAAAGTTATTTTTTGACTAAAGCTCTGGAGATGTATCTCAGTTGGTTGAATGTTCAGCTGTCACACACAAAATTCAATACCACCTGTTATTCTAGCACTTAGCTACATAGCAGGTGTGAGGTTAGTCTAGGTACATGGGACCTTGACTCAAAAGATAAAAATTGAACAAAGAATCAAATGAACATTCTCAAATAAATTAGCATCATTATACTCTGGAGCTCTCTATCCCTGAAGGGATGTCAACCTTAATGTCTCAGTGTAAAACTTCATGGTTTTTCTTAATTGCACTAATACCTTAACCATTACAGTCATTTCATCCACAGTAATGCTATCCTTAAGTTTAACTGGGTTTAAGATCCCTTCCTTACCTAATGGCACACATTTAATGTCTTTAGCTGTTCCCCATTCCCCTCTCTTTCTCTCAGTATGAATCTGGGTAAAGGAAGTGACAACCATTACATATTCTGAATGTTGCATTGTCTTGAAATTTCCTTCACCAACCAACTTAGTCTGTTACTTCCAAATCCAGATTCATTCCTAAATTCTATGACTCAGACAGAATACACCAGATTCTTCCCCATAATATAACAAAGCTAGCCCAGCCCTCAATGGAGTCTTTGTACCTTAGAAACATAAGGATCCCAAACTTTACTTGTATATTTAATATTCTGGTCTACCATGCTCCTGATAGAATGTAGCATTAAACTCTGCTTATAGCCCTCCTGGGTTTCTCTAGCCCACAAATTCAAACTCTCCATCAAACCAAAGGCCTACTAACAATGTAAGCATGTAACCATAGCAACATCCTCACTCTTACTCTCTGGTACCAATTTTCTACCTTAATTACTTTTCTTGTTGCTGTAAATGAAGACTAGCCTACAGGAACTTAAAGTTTCTTTTGGCTCATAGTTTGAAGGCACAGTTCACTGTGATGAGGAATGTACGTGGGAAGGAGTAGATATCAGATGTGGTGGAAGAAGATGAAAACACTTGCTCATACCCAGATGAATCATAAAACAAAGATGAAAGCAAAGAGAGATAGCAATCGAGAATGGGCTGTAAAATACCAAGGCTAGTCCTCTGTGACCTACTTCTTCCAGTGAGACTCCACTTCATGAAGGTGCCCCTTCCCAGTCTCTCAACACAAGTGCATTAGATGGTGTCTGCATGTTCAAACACAGGAACCTAAAGAGGACCTTTCATATTCAATCCACAGCAATTTGCTTTGTTTGTGGATATCTGAATAGTTTCTGTTTTTAGACATTATAAGTAAAGCAACTATGAACACTCATATGCAAGTTTTTATACAGATACATGCTTTCATTTCTCTTGCAAAATGGCTGAGATGGAATAGCTGGGTCATTTGAAAAAATTAACTTTTTAAGAAACTATTTTCAAAATGGTTGCTTCCATTTCACATTGTCAACAGAAATTTCAGAGTCCCACATAATCTACAAATCTTGGTAAAGTAAGCCATTTTAACTAGAGCCATTCGAATAGGTACATAGTGATGTTATGAATCCAGACTGTGTTTTACAAAAAGTAGGCTTTTTTCCATGTACTTATTTACTGTCTATATATTTTGGTAAAGATATCTGCTCAGATTTTTCCCATTTTCTTTTTGGTTATTTTATGATTATTGAGTTTTGAAAGTTCACTATTGTCTTAGTTTAGTTTGCTATTTCTATGATGAAACACCATGACTAAAAGCTAGTTGATTTATTGAGCTTACACTTTACATCGATAGTCCATCACTGAAGGAAGTCAGGACAGGAACTCAAACAGGGCAGAAATCTAGAGGCAGAGGCCATAGAGTAGTGTGGCTTACTGGTTTGCTCCCCATGGCTTGCTCAGCCTACTTTTTATAGAACCCAGGACCACCAGCCCAGGGATAACACCACCTACAATGGGCTGGACCCCCCACATCAAATATTAATAAAGAAAAATGCCTAACAATGAATCTATTGGAAGCATTTTATCAACTGAAGTTCCCTCCTCTCAGATGACTCTAGCCTGTGTCAAGGTTGACATAAAATTTGCCAGCAAAACTGACCTCTTGTCAACTTGACACACAACATTTTTAAGACATAACCTTTTCTTTTTGGTTCATCCCCAAGATCTCAAATTAGCAAATATCACAAATATAAAGCATATTACAAAATAAAAGTCCCATAGTCTTTACCAATTCAAGTACTTGAAAAGTTCAATCTCTATAAAAATTTAAATTCTCTTTTTAAAAATCTTCTTTAAAATTCAAAATCTTTCAACTGTGGGCTCCTATAAAATCAAAACTAAGTTAAACACTTTCTTGCTTTAAGTAGAGCTAGGGCACAGTCACAATCTGAACAAAGCAAAACCACACCCCAACAGTATAAATAATTCAGTGTCCAATATCTGGTATTCACTTACCATCTTCAGAGCTCTTCCTAGGGGCTTGCACCCCCTCTCCAGCTCTGCCCTCTGCAGCACACATGCTTTGTCTCCTAGACTCAAGTCAGCTCCACTCCACTGCTGCGGTTGTTCTTAGTGGTCCTCCTGTGGTACTGGCATCTCCAAAATGCTGCAGTCTTCTGCAGCAACTTAGATGCCCTTTCTCCAATAGCATGGACTCTCTTCATAGTGTAAAGCCTCAACTTTTCTCGATGATCCCTTCAATCCTGCCGTCTCCACCACTACCACAGCTGCACCTTCTCCAGTGGCCTATCCTGGCCTCTAACAATGCCAAACCCTCAGCTGCTTTCCATGACTCCTTCATCCCAACAAAACCAGAATCACATGAGAAACGCCTACACCTTATCAAGTTTGGCTGCCAACATAACTATATGTTCTATATCAAATTTGATTGTCAAATTATTTTCTAGATTATGTCTTTTCTTGTCAACCTTGCAACAATGTCTTTGGAGAATCACGAAGATTCTCTGCTTCCTTTGTACTTGGAGAGTTTTGAAGTTTAGGATTTACCTTTAGTTGTATGATCCTCTTGGTGTTAAGTTTTAAAAATGATACCAGATTTTAAGATATGAAGAAGAATGGTTCTTGGGTTTTCGTTTTGTCTTCTCGTGTGCCTACTCATTTGTTTGGAAAAACTTGAAAGGTCTGTACTCTTTTAACTTGTTGCCTTTGTTGCTTGGTCATAAATCAGTTGTTCATAAATTTGTAGATTTGTTTGCACCTTTTACTTTTCTCTTTCTTTCTTTCTTTCTTTCTCTTTTTCTTTCTTTTTCTCTTAGAGTCTCACTGTGCAGCTCTAGCTGGCTTAGAACTTGCTATATAAATTTGCCTCAAATTTACAGATTTTCACCTGACTCTTTTCTGAGTGCTGATCTTAAAGGTATGTGCCACCAGGCGTGACCTCAGTTCTTTGAATCTGTTTGTAAATACAGTAACTATTACTGAAAGTCCATAGTTAACCTTGACATAAAGTAGTTGGCAACCCAGTTTTGGTTATCATCTCCTAAATTCCTTTGACTGTTATCTGTGCTATATTTCCACATGGATTTTAGAATCAGCTTAACTTCAAGAGGAAAGCATTACTGGCTTTTTACGAGTTACACTGATCCTATAAATTATTTTGAATGAAATTGATGGACACAAAGGTGGCCATTCAGAAAAGCCCATCACTGTGGAAAGGCCACTGGAAGAACAGCCTGACCAAATAGCCTGCCATCCAGGCCTAAATCTAGTTCATAGATGAGTCCATACCTACTCCATATATGAGCTGCTGGGCTACAAGGAGGAGCTGGTGCAGCAGGACCAGATCCAGGAGTTAATGATGTCATTGCTGCTAAGGATGAAAACCTGAAGCATGGCTATGATCGAAGAAGTCTTTTCTCAGTGGTCCAGTATTTGTGGTGCTTAGGAGACCAGGGCCCTTGAGCCAGACCAATGACTCCTAGAAATGAGTGTTTGCATGTGAAGCAATGTGAGTAAGGGAATATACTGAGTGACACACTGTGTTTTCCAGCACCACTTCCAGGAATGAATTTATGATGGAGGGATAGGAAGGATGGGGGAATGGATCAGAGCAGTGTGTGCCCTGTCCAAAGAAGCTGAGCCATGTTGATGTCCAAGGGCTGCTTCTTCAGGCCATATTGATGTCTGTGGCCCATGTTGGGAGCCATGTCTGGATCCATATTCCTGCTACAGCTGGGGGACCATGTTGATGTCTGTGGCCAGTGCTATCATTGAAGGATATTCAGATGTCCATGGTCTATGCTGCTGCCTGAATCAATATTAATGTCCATGGGCTGTAATACTATAGGGGCCATGCAAATGTGAGTAACCTCAGCTGCTACCTAAAGCTATACTGATTTTAATGGTTCTGGACTAGCTGGGGCCTTATTGATGTCTATGGCCTGTGTACCATCAAAGGGCATGTAGATGGCTATGGGCCGTGCTGCCAGTAGGGACCATGCTGATGCCCGTGGTCCATGTTGATGTCCATGGACTGGGTTACAACCAAAAGGCAGGTTAATATCTGTGGTCTATGCTGCCTCCTGAATCCATGTTGATGGCCATGGGCAGGGTTGCTGCTGGAGACTGTGTTGGTGTTCATGGCCAGGACTGCTACCTGAGACCATGCTGAAGTCCACAGCATGTGCTGATGCTGGAGGCCATGTGGATATTCATAGTCTGTGCTATCACCAGATATTCTGTGAAGGTCCACAATCTATGCTTCTATTGACTGTAAAGAACAAGGAAGCTTCTTCTGCAGTGATGTCCATGACTGCAAACTTACAGTTGAGAAAGATAGACAGATAAGGCTCTGTGATAACATCTCCCCCACCCCTCCAAAAAAGTAACAACCTAGACAGGAAGTCATTAAAGAGAACTCTTTGCAATTGTGATAAGGATGCTGAAATATAGCTTTCCACAAGAGATGACTACTGGCAAAGCAAGGTAGGACTCACTTTTCTTTAAGGGGCTGGCCACCAGGAGTTTGACCAGGTTCCAGTGACTATACAGACAACTAAAAATGAACTTTTTAAAAGTATTGTGTGTGTGTGTGTGTGTGTGTGTGTGTGTGTGTGTGTGTGTGTAGAAGGCCTCAAGGGTGAAGGGGGCAGATCTGGGAGGACTGGGAAGTAAGGATTATGTGGGTTTAATATGTGAAATTCCCAAATAATCAATTGAAAACATTATGTTTAAAAGGAAGATATATTTATATGTTCTTTAGGTTTTCAGAAATCATTTATTCTTTTTCTATATACAATTTTATACCTGTTTTGTCAGGATTGTCATTAAGTGTTTCATGCTTTATGATATTAGACATTGTCATTTTATTGAGGTTTTATTTATGCTGATGGTTTATAGAACCATCTGTTGCTTTCAAAAAATAAGCTTATATCACTGACCTGGCTTTGCTTTCTCATTATTTTTAGTACCTTTTTAAATTATTTTCTTTCATTGAAATATAGATTTCTATACAATATATTGTGATTACAGTTCCCTTTCACCCAACTCCTTCCAAACCCTCCCCATGTCCCTTTGAATCCAAACCCACACCCTTTCTTGGTCTCTCTCTAATTAGGAAACAAACAGGTATCTAAAAATAAGAACAGAATTAGGTAAAACAAAACAAAGAAACCAAAATAGGACAATTAGTAAATAAACAAAAGAAGGAGGAAAGCCAAAGAAAAAACACAAGACATACATATAGATACAGAGACCTGCACATTTGTGTACACAGAAATCCCATTAAAACACACACACACACACACACACACACACACACACACACACACACACAAAACCTGAAACCTGAAATTTATGTTGGCCATCCACTGCTGGGCATAGGAACTACCCTTAGGAGAGGTTCGTATACCCAGTGAGACTCCCTTGAAGAAATCTAAGTCTTCATTTGCAAGTGGTTATCAATTAGAGATACTTCTGGGTTAGGGATGGGACTATATGTCTACTTTCCCTTTCAGCTCTGGAACCACATCTGCCTCAGACCCTGCAGGCCATGCGCATACTACCACAGTTTCTGTGAGTTCATGTGTACATTAATCCTCTTGTGTTTAGAAGGCCTGTTGAATTGGTGGCCTCTGTCCCCTCTGACTCTTAGAATCCTTCCACCTCTTCTTCCACAGAGTTCCCTGAACTCTGAGGTGGGGGAGGGATTAGATGAGACACCACATTTAGGACTTAGTGTTCTAAGGTTCCTAACTCTGTACATTGACTGGCTATGGGTCACTATATTTGTTCCATCCTCTCCTTTGAGGATGACTGAACAAAGAACTGATCTATGAGTATACCAGAATGTCATTAGGAGTCATTTTCTTGCCACATTCCAGAACAGCAGCATTTGGTTTTCCCCTAGGTCCCTGGCCTGTAAGCCTCTGTTTCTTGACCTCCCGAGCAGTTCCAGGAATGGGTTCCATCTCATGAAGTGAGCCTTTAATCCAATCACATAGTAATTGGTTACTCCCATAAGCTTTGTTCTACTAATGTATCCCAAAGGCAGGTCGCCATTGAAAATCAAAGGGGTTGCACATTTTTCATGGATTCTATTAAATTTCTACATTAATGAACACTGTTCATTAATACTTGCTTCTCTTTCCTTTCTGATATGAGTGTTGTTTCTAATTACTTCTCTATTACAGTGGCTACATTCACATGCAACATTAAATAAATACCTGTAGTTTCTTTCTAATTTTAAGGGAAGGTGTTCTGTCTTTCATAGATAACGATGCTGTGAACTTTAGGTTTTATCTAGTAGCTTTCAACAAGCTTAAATCTCTCCATCTTACTTTGCTGGAAGATTTAAATATATACATATATATATATATATATATATATATATATATATATATATATATATACAGTAAAAGAATGCAGGACTTTTTCAAATGTTTCACTTTACTTACTGAGATTCTCTATGTTTTCATTGTTGTTTGTTAACATGCTGAATTACACTGTGTGACCTTTTCATTCTATACAAACCTTTGAATTCTTGGCACAAACCACACAGACTTAAGATAACCTTTTTTTAACACAATTTGAATGCATTTTTCTGAAATACCTTTCAAGCTTTCTACTTATTTGTTCAACAGCAATGTTGGTTTGCTGTTACCTTTCCTCTGAGTCACTCCCAGCTTTTGACGCCAGGACAACGCAAACTTCTAAGATAATCTAGAAATGTTCTCTATTCTTCAATTTTATCAAAGAGTGCTATTTTTTATAAAAAATATAATACAATTCACCAGAAGAAAATTAAAGTCTGTAATTTGCATGTATGTGCATGAAGAATTTCTGTATTTGAGATAGTTATTTAGATTAGCTGCTTCTTCTCCAACGAACTTTGAGAAATAGTCTTGCAAAAAAATATTCTTTCATTCCCTTCAAATTGGCAGGATTATTAGTCAATAGGTGCCTACTGTCTATTAGTCTATCATTTATTAGTCAACACTGCCTTTACTGCCTGTATAATATCTATATTATGATGAGGTTTTGGTCTCAGTAATTTTATCTTTATGCCAATTTAAATTGCTTCTTTTTTAATGTTTTGGCGTAATTTGCACATCTATTTCTAGCTTCTTAAGATTCAGTGATATTTAATTCTAAGTCCTATGAAGAATGACAATGACATAGAATTTTTCTAGTTCTGTTTGGCAACTTGCCAACTAATACCCAATTCCCAGCTAATTAATTTCCTGTTGCAAAACAGGAAATAGACACTTTTCTTACTGTTATTCTCAGATCACCTGTCACAGGACAATGTGGGGAAGATGACAATACACGTGTGTTGGTTTGATTTGGCCTAAGGTGACAAGTGACAGATTTCAGCTATATGCTGCTCTACCAGTGTGCTGGAACTGAATCTAGTTTAGGATAATGGTACCAAGCCACAGCTAAATCAAAGAAAATCTGTGCCACCATTTTAGGTTTAAAAATTCAATAGATCTAGAAAACCTGAAAAAAATTAAAATCTAAACATGTTTCTTCTGGAAAACACCCATGGCTATTTGAGCTGCAGGTGGACATAGCCAATCTCCAAATAGTCACTGCTGTGCTTGCTAGTTTTACCAAAAGTCATTTGTGTCTTAGTGACCTTATCTTGAAAATCATACAGCTTTAAGCATCTTCTGCTTCAAAGCCTCATGAGGCTTAGTGTCTGCCACACATCAGTTCTTCTTGAGCCTATCAGTGAACTGAGGACCAGGACTAGAAATGACGTCTGGCCACTTCCTTTAAGCAACAGTGTCATCTGCTCCTGAGGTGTCCCTATTTTAAAGCCTTATGAAGATGTTTAGAAAATAGATCTCCAACCACCTCAAACAATAGATCTCCAAATAGATCTCCAAACACCTCACACTTATAAAAAGAAAAAATATAAGATAAAAAAAACTGGCTTTCTCCAGATTAGAGGCAATGTAGGCAGATCTCACAGTTTCTGCATGTCACTGATTCATAATATATAAAATGCAATTGTGTTGCAAAACATGTCACCCACTGTCCCACAACAGCACCAATCTAACCTGAGACTTAAAAGAGTATACAGAATTCTGAAAATTACCTATTGATCCACTGCATAAAGTGAGTAAATATTGGGTAATGAATAAACCAATGTTTGTCCTTAAAATACATAGTTTTCAGGGAGTGACTGACTCCGGAAGCAGCTGCTTACAAATACATGGGGTGACTCATATTTCAGGTCCAAGTAATGACAATAAGGAAAGAGGCCTCTAGGAAACCTGTAAAGTCAGGACAAAACCACAAGGGTGCTCTTTACCAAGGAAAACTCCCCCAGGAAGGGGCATTTTACTCTCTAAAATTATGTTACTGCACTTCAAAGAGAAATTTTAAAAATTAGTTTTCATGGCTGGAAGAAAGCAGCATAATCATTGCACATTAGTGTACTCTGAAGAATTACTCCTCTACTTATTTCTAGTGCTCTTGGAACCTAGTTTAATGCACTCATGCAATGAATATATACATGCATGAATGTGTACACATGTGAGTGTCCATGTGAATGCTTACATAGTTGTGCCAAGCACAAGCACTAGGGTCTGCCTACACTAGTCAGCACAGATGGGAAAGTTAAAGGAGATTCGCACTAGATTTTTGTTTTGTCAGCTCTCTGTGTCTATGCATTCTGTATCTCCAGAATTAACCAACAATGGGTCAAAAATATTTGTAAAATAAATGTAATTATACCAAAGATACATAGACCTTTTTGTGTTGTAATAGTCTTCCCATAATATCTACTGAGAATTGGTTCCAGGAACCCCTTTAGATACTGATATATATAGATGCCAAGTCCTTTCTGTACAGTAATATTTTGTATGCATATAACTAAACCCATCCTACCCTGTACTTTAAATTATCTCTGGGTTTCATAAATGCCTAATACAATGCAAATAATATAAAGAATCACTGTCCCATATGGTTTAGTAATGCAGTGCACGTTTGTTGACTTGAGTTGGCTTTAGGTGACATAAAGCAGATTTCTGAGGTGACAATATGTCTACATGAGTTTAGCACAGACAGATAATAACATGATAATATATTTTATTAATAATGTTTTGTTAACTCTGAGAATATAACAGAATATATTTTGATTGTGTTTACTCCACAACTCATTTCAGATCCACCCATTCCTCTCTTCCCCCACCCACACAACTTCATGTTCTCTTTTATAAACTCATAGACTCTAATTTGTATCGACTCTTGAATACTGGGCCTACCGTGGAGAGTAGTTGATATACCAACAAATACATGATTAAAGAAAACTGATTCTTCCTCTTCTAATGATTATCAAATGCCAATAACTCCTCCTCTAGGGATGGGCCTTCATGGCCACCTTCCCTTTTCTATGCTGGAACTGTCTGGCTTGAGCTTTCACAAGCTTGAGCTTGTGTGTGCGGTCACAATCCCTATGTGCTCATGTGTACAGCTATCCGGTGGTATCCATCAAACTCAAAGATCTATCTGTCTCTGCAGCTAAAGGTCTGGAATTAAAGGCATGTACCAGCTTCAGACACACTTTTTTAAGGTAGTTTCTATCCACAGTTGGTTGAAACTATTCACAGATAACACTTCAGTAATGAGGAAATAATAATGGTCCCACATGAAACAATCCAACAGCTATTCCTTACCAGGTACAGCATGTTAGCTACTACACACAACCTCTTGATATTTGGGGCTAGAGCAAAGAAGATAAGCAGGTCATATGCAAATACTCCTTTCTGGTTCTCAACACATTCACCTCAAAATAGTTCTGACAGGAAACCAAATAAAGTACCTCAAGTAAAGTGAGCCATGTGATGCTCGCTTTTTAAAGTTAATTATAGATGATGGCTTTATTCCTGTGAGAGAGAGGTAACTTATAAATAAAAAGAACACAATATGCTCAGTAAGTCATTTGGGAACAGAGAGCATTATCTACAAAAACACTTGAAATGTTTCATTAATATAAACAGATGCCCCATTCACAAAAAACCAGAGTTATCAGGTAAGTGCCTCTTTGGCTGTGAAGTATGAAAGGTGCCTGCTGATCATGGAGGAAAAATACTTTTATAGAAGTAATTCATATGTAACATTTCCAGTCAGGTCTTTATATTAACCTATGTGGGTTAGAAATCATATGCAATGTGTATACTATATATAATTCAGATATATGGCATGGACACTTTATATATATATATGTGTGTGTGTGTGTGTGTGTGTGTGTGTGTGTGTGTGTGTGTGTGTATTAATGCATGTACATGTATATGTATGTGTGCATACATGTATGTGTATATGTATATATGTGTGTGCATATACATGTATATGTATCTATGCATGCATGTATGTATATGTATGTATGTGCATATATGCATGTGTATGCATGGACATGTGCATGTGTATGTATGTATATGTACATATCTATGCATGTACATGTGTGTATGTATGTATCTATGCATATAGATATGTATGTATATCTTCTTCCACTAAAACTTCATTTAATTTCTTGCCATTTCAACTGGAAGCTCAGATACAGGTTGCCAGTGATCTTAACTAAAGCTTTTATTCTCTCAAGCTTTTCCAGAGTCCATATCGTTTGTTCCTATTACTTTCTGTTTCAATATGCTGATTATGAACTTATTTATATTACCATCTCAGATTCAGATGTGAACATGCATCTGGCCTCCTGACAAGTTCACTTGGATATCCCTAATACAAATCGAATTTATCTTAAACTGAAACTTGGATTTCCCTACTTTGCATCTGCCTTTCTTCCTGGCTGCCAAGACTCCCTAAGTGGCATCTGCAATTGTCCAGGAGCTTCACACCAAAAAGCCCAGAAGTCACACTAGGCATACCCTCTCCAACACAGCCCTTCACCACACCCTGACAACAGAGGTCACAGTTTAATTCAGATCCACTCATTGCCCAACTCTATACCGAAACAGCATCGCCTTCTGCCTGCACTACCCTCGGGCTCCCACAACAGGTCTTCACTCTCTAAACTACAGTATGAACAGCAATCATGGCGATATTTGCCAAACACAAGCTAATTCACATTCGTGTTTGCTTAAGATCATTTGACAGACTGAGCATTTGCATTTTCTCGTAAGGCCAGCATAGCTTACCATGTACATATTTTTACCATGTACATGTATTATTTCCACCTATGCTGTGCTTTTGAATATGTGCCTCCTCAAATTTGTGTATTAGAGATTTGATCCATGTGGCGATTTTTTGGAAATGGGTCTTAAAAGAAACATTTCTGACATAAGGACTCTCTTCATTCACGCATTAAATGCTGCTGCAAAGGGAGCATAGAGTGGATTCATTCTCTCTTAGTCTTTTATCTTCCATTATGTGAATGTATATCAGAAAAGAACTTGGTGGCTGACAAGATGGCTCAGTGACAAGACTTGCCACCAAGTCTCAGGACCTGAGTTCAATCTCCAGCACTCACACAGAAAAAAGAAAGGACTAATTCCTGCAAATTTTCTCAGACATCTGCACACCTGCCATGACCTCTCTCTCATCACATGTATACATGGTACACACAAATAACATATAAATAGGAGAGAACATTTTAAAATACTTACCAAAGTGTAGCAATTATATCTTGAACTGCTCAGCCTCGATAACTAGGAGACTTTAAATTCTTGCTATTTATGAATTATCTAGGCTTGGGAATTATATTATGGCCATACCAACAAACTAAATGATAACTGACCTAATTCTTCCCAATCAAGAGTGCACTAAACTCCATTCCCCTTGAATCCAGGCTAGCCTTGTGATTCACTCCTAATTAATTAATGGCATGCAGTGGAAATGACTGAGTGTGACTTGCAGAGCTCAGTTCAAAAAAAACCACCAATGTCTTAAACTTTTCATCATAAAAGTTTTTTTTTAACTGCTGTGGTTCCAATTAGTCCAAGATGTTTTTAGTGAATGGAATTGTTTCCCCTATTTCTTTCTCAATGTGCTTGTCACTTGTATATAGGAAGGCTACTGGGTTTTCTGCATTCATTTTTATATCCTGCTAATTTTATATATGAATCTATTAATTTCAGGAGATTTCTGGTGGGGTCTTTGGGACCTTTTATGTATAGAATCAGATTATCTACCAATAAGGATCCTTTGACTACTTCTTTTCCTATTTGCATTCCTGTCTTATTTCCCTACCCAAAACGTATAGTACTACATTTAATGAGGGTTGGGGAGAACTCTACATTACTCTTCCAAATGGAGTCAGTATTAAACTGACTCCTAATGATTTATTATTATACCCATTGATCAGTATATCTCTCAACCCTCAAAAGTTTCAGTGGTTGTTGTTGTTGTTTGTTGTAAATGGTGATTAACATAGAGACTTACAGCCGGTCAAGATGGAGAGTGCAGAATAGTGATTCCCTAAATGGTCCATCTCTATGGTCCACACACTTCACTTGAGGCTCAGGGACTGTTGTAGAAGAAGGGATGGGAAGTTTTAAGATCCAGAAGTTGTGTCTGGCAAGGAAACAGTGTGTTCTGGTCACAGCAGGGCAGTTGCACATATGAATTCACATATGGTTGAGACAGCCTACACATGACCTGTACAAGCTCAAGCCAAACAAAGCCTCAGCATGAAAAGAGCAGGTGGCACAAAGTCCCAACCATAGTTAAGGAGCTATTAGAAACCAGTATTTTCTATAAGAAGAAGAGTCGGTGTTTTAAGGTTGTGGCCCCTGGTAGGGTGACCAGCTCCAGAGAAGATCATATATCCAAGAATATATGGGCATCACAAATTGGACTTGGTGGGTTATTTTTTTAAGGAGAAGAAACCAAAAAAGCTTGATAGATTTAGAAATGGGTATGGAACTGCGAGGAGTGGAGGAAGGGGTAACCATAATCAAAATACATTGTACAAAACTCTCAAATAACTAACTTTTCAAACAAGAAAAATGCCACCAAGATGCCATCTACTTTCTTTGAGACTAATGCTTTTGGTTTTGCCAGTTCTGTAAAAGCTCAACTGTCATGAGACTGTTCTAGAAAGCTACACACAGGGACCAGAGTGAACACTCTCAGTTGAGATCTCAGTTTCTACTGTCAATCCTATGTGACATATCTTGAATTCCTCTAACTGTAGCCCCAAACAACTTGTGCACATGATCACATAAAGGACTAGGAATATAAACTGATAGTCAGCTGCATCCTGAATTACTGACAAATAAATTTTTGAGAAAAAATAAAATTGTCGTTCTATGTTACTAAATTTTGAGGGGATTTGAATTACAGTAGATATACTGGCTTCCCACAACCATCAATAGAAATCTACGATTGTATCTGGGACCCACTGGGTACAGAGTCTGACTCCTTGCCATTCCACTACCCTCTCTGGCCTATCTAATGTGCCTCCAGTTGCCACATCTGGATTCACCCACACTGGGCTTTGCTTATTCCAGCTGCTGAATCTTTTATTCTCCCTAGAATGCATTCTTCACATGACTAGCACTTCCTCAGCTCTTGGGTCTTAACCATTTCTTCAAGAAGCTAAAGGATACATGACGTAAAAGTGCTTGAAGTGTGTGTGTGTGTTTCTGTGTGTGTGTGTGTTCTCTCAAAGTAACCCTCCTGGTGCTGGGTCCTTTAAAACTCCAGAATCTTCTCTCTTTCCTCCCGACAGCAGTCCTTTGTTATTAGCAGATGATCCAGTGTGTTTTGGAGTTTTCAACACCCAAATGCTTTATAAACAGTCTTTTTATTAAACCATGTTCAAGATACCCTAATTTCAGTGACATTCACTTCTGGCTGGACCTGATAGGTGTGTCTGGGAGAGCTGAAAAGTAGGAGGAAATGATAAGTAAATGTGAAGTGACTAATAAAGTCAACATCTGATGCCATTCAGGTTAAAATCGAAATAAAAACAGTAAATTACTTAAAAAAAATAACATTGACCTAAGGAATAGAATAGGATTTTAGGATTGCCATAAACACACACATGTATGCATGTATGTATATATGTATGTATATATGTAGGTATATATGTGCATACACACAGACAACATATTACATAGTACCAAAATTATCCTTTTTTCTTAATAAGGAATTAAGCTTTTCTTCCTTTGCTTCTGGAAGCTCTGAGCTGTGAGAGTTCATGACAGATCATAACATATTATAGGAAGTCATTCTGATGAGTCATTTTGTTTCTCCTCAATCACCATGAGACTGTGGGATTATAATGTCACCTTTGCCACACACCCCATATTGGCTTTTACAAAGTCAAGTACACTAAGTATTATTTTCTAAGTTCTTCAGAGTAGGAAAAAAAATAAATCTCTCTCTCTCAATTGGGGCATCTGCCTCTATCTGCTGAGCCTACATTAACTCTGGAAATGACTCTGTCCCCTGAAGGATAAAGGGCAAAACTGTAAATGAGAATACTGATTCAAGTTGATATGCTTTCATTTCCAACAACCTTAACAGGCTTTTTAAAAAGATTTTTTAATATGACTGTAAGTATAATATTTTCACTGATAAATGAGAAACACTAACAACATTTGTACTGCATGTACTTGCTGGGTGCACAGCAAGGTTCTAAAACAATTACATAAATCATGCAATCCTCATGCCAGTCCTATGATGCTAGCACAACATGGCTCTATTTTCACACAAGGAAACAAAAATATGAGCAGTTACACAAAGTTATATCCAGGTAGATTCATGTGGACAAAACCCAGTATGGAGGCAAGACAGTGAGACAATTCATAACAGGAATGTGTGCAAGACGATATTCAGTGTTTCCTTCTTGCCATGTTAGCTGCTAAGGGATGTTTTATAACTCAGAGAATCTGGATGGGTTCTGATCTCAAGATTATATAGGAAGTGACTTTGCCTCAGCTTTAGTAAGTCCCCTGAAAGAAATGATTCCCAAATCAAACTGTGGTCAAGCCCTTTGCTATAACTTGCCATTTTTATAATAGCAGATGTGATCCTAGGAGAGCAGAGACCCACTTCATCTGCACAAACAGATATCATTCAGAGTGGCACCCTCGTACTGATATAGGTGCAGAGAAACTAACCTGTGTGTACTCTAGTGGGGATATAAGATGCTCGTCTCTAACTCCCCAACATAAGCACAGAATTATGAGATTCACTTATTTTATTTCTGAGGTACAGGCCATAGAAACTGAGTGCAGGGACACAGCAGATGCTCGTACCCCAATGACAATAGCAGCCTTCTTTGCAGTAGCCAAGTCATGGGAGTTATTCAGTAATGGATAAATCTGTGGATAAATGAATAACATGGGAACAGTAAAGTATTAGTAAACCTTAAACATAATGAGATTCAGTCTATCACACTAATACATTAATAAATCCTGAATACATTATGCTATAGGAAACAGGCAACAACAAAGAGATAAATATAATATTATATCATCATGCAATATCAAGACTAGGACAGTTTATAGAAACAGACAGTAAAGGGGTGATTACCATGACCTGAGGAGGAATGCTGTCACACAACAGAAGGAAGTGCCTTTACCTGCTGATCCATCCCACTGCCTCCCAATATTTCTACTCAAGGATATAGAACCATGGGCCTGACATGCAGGTTTTACTTCTGTACCCCACAAAAGTTAAAATCCAAGTTCATAATCTTTCTTGGCACTTTCTGGAAGTTAAGGTGGTAGGAATAGAGGTCCTAAGCAGGAAGTCCACCAGAAAAAGAGTTCCAACAGTATAGGAATAGGAGACAAAGGAAAAGAGACATAGTGAGGTGTGCCATAGGAGAGTCTATATTTGAAGGTGTCTCCAGGGAACCAAGACCGGTCAGAGAGATGCCCAAGGTCTCATGGACAGGTGTTCCTCATGCATGGTATGAGGATATGAGGAGCCTAAAAGGGTATAGGGAAGCTGTCTGGTGTCCCATGAGGACTTTTATATAGTGTTCTAGTGAGACAGAGAAGGTAGTTCCAAGTAGATAGGAAAGACAAGTGGTTAGAGTAGATGCCAGAGAAAAATGACTGAAGAGAAAAATTTTAGATTTGGAGTTAAATGTGATATGGTGGGTAACAGGAGCCACAGAAGCAAATGGTCCCCACCACAAGAGGGCAGAGCCTACAGCTTGGGTTCAGTTGAAGTGGGGACCAGGGTCCAAAGGAGAACGTAGGCATCTCTCCCGGGTTTCAGCACCGAATGTAAGTAGGTGCAACAAGAAACCTCTGAACACAGCCACTTTCCTGAAGAGAAGAGTTTAAGAACAACAACTGAAAACTGTCCAGCTGCCTTTGACTGTGGAGGACAGTGCCCAGCTGCAAAACCTTGTTTGGTTTTATATGGGTAGATGCCACAGGAAGGCTGCTCTGCTTAAGAAGCTGGAAGCCAGGCAGTTAGCCTAGTAGCTTTGCAGGAGGAGTTGATGGCTGCAGTTAACAGCATTCAGTCAGCCTGTAAAAGCTTCTGAGAAATGCTTTCTATAGGTTTCTGTTTCCAAGCAATATCAAGCTCAGGTGGGAGCTGAGTGACTGTCATCAACATTGCCACTTTGGTGCCTGCTTTGGGGTGCCAAAAGGATGTTTTTGTTGAAGTAGACACACGGGAGGATGTTTTGCTGAGAACAATCACATGGTGCTTTTCTAGAAGCTACATGGAAAAAAGGCATGTGATGTTTTGCTAGAGTGAACACTTGAGAGAACGTGTGATGTTTGGAAATGGCATAAGTATAACCCACAGACAGTGGATGACACTGTGGCAGTGTCAATTTTTTTGCTTCCCTGTGGCAGACTCAACTGGACATAACAAGAAAACATTCAATTAAGTAGGAAATTACTCAGAGACTACGGTGGGACCATCGAGTCAAGCTAAAGACTTCAGCCACAGCAATGACAAAATGGCACATGTCAGATCTTCTGGACTGTGAGTACAGAAGGTTTGAATAAAGTAGAAACTCAGTCTCTGATCAAACCATCATAATTTTGCAGGACACACTGTGCATTTTCCCCACCACCATGCACACCGAGCATAGGCATCCTTCCCTAGTAGAATGGAAAGAATACCAGGGTTGTGTCCTGTGTGACACTATTCTTGGGGAGATTTGAACAAACATTTATTCATCCCAGGTAGGGAATTTATGGCAGACAAAAGTAGATACCACCAAAGTCCAACTTGGTGAACCTATGAATTTTATAGGGGCTACTCATAGGTTACTCATTATTGAAGCAGAAATGGCTCAGAGACAGCTGTATCCCCAAAGGCCACAGCAGCATGGATGAGTGGCCATGAAAGATGCAATATCACAGCCCACTGCACAATGGAAAGTCAATTCAATTGGTTGGAGAGTATCTCTTCCAGGCAGTTTCAGTTGTTCTTGCCTCTCTCTTCCTGACATTTCTGCTTGTCTCTGTCTCTTCCAGGTAACTCAGCTGGTCTAAATCTCCTCTACACAGCTTGGCTAGCCAGAGAATGTCTCTCTGAAGTTCTTATTGCTTATATAAACTCAGGGCGGGGCCTAGTGAATCTAGACAGTTTCAGGAACTTTCAAAAGCTATTAAGTTGTTCACTTCCTAAGTTTAGTGAGCTTTTCTGCACAGTGGAATCTGACCTCTTCCTTTATAAAATCCTTTGGTTTGCCTCTCTTTTAACATTCTTTGTCTTAACTAACTTCCTTCCAGGGTGGAATGTTTATCTGGAATAAAATTACCATGCAACAGTACTCCTATGGGTACTGTCAGTGTCCTTACCATTTTGAAGTAGAAATTTCTGGTTTCTGTGGAGACTCAGTTGTGTCATGTGATGTTTTTCTGGATACTATCTTATGAAAGGATGTTTTTGTTGAAGTAGACACGTGGGAGGATGTTTTGCTGAGAACAGTCACATGGTATTTTTCTAGAAACTATGTGAAAAAAAAGGGCATTTGATGTTTTGCTAGAGTGAACACTTGAGAGAACATGTGACATTTGGAAATGGCATAAGTATAAACCAACAGACAGTGGATGACACTGTGGCATTGGTTCACCTTGCCACTCTTTACTGTTCTTCATTGGGCTTCGCCTTTGCTGGTCTTCACTGATGATGCTATGGCATTAGTTTTTCTTGCCTTCTTCACTGATCATCATTTGTCATGGCTTCTTAGAGAGAAATACACCATAAAACATCTGGTGTTGTTCCAATAGCTTCTTGCCCCTTCTTTAGACTTGGGCCAATTGTGGTTTCTTCTGGATCAAACTGCCTTTGTGGATTTGTGAACAGTATTTCAAGTGGATCAAACTACCACTGCTGATTAGTATGAATGAGACTGCTGGTATCCTCACAAAGAGTCACCTGAAAGAACTATTTCTAAATAGGTCCACATCCTCTTTTTGCCCTATTAACCTTTACTTTCCACCTCTGGTGAGTAGTGGACTAGAAGGAAGGCTAAAGCATTTAAGTAACCTTATTAAACTAGGTTTTGAAAAATATAAGTTTACACCATTTCAATATAGCAGTACTAAAATTTTTCTTTAAGCTGACCATGGAAAGACAAGCCTATAACCCTGTCTCATTGGAGCCTGAGGCAGGAGGATCACTGCAAAATGAGGGCCAGTCTGACCTGTGGTAAGACACTGCCTCCCAAAAAATATAAGTAAGTAAATGATAGAATTAAATGATAGAACAACAAAAACAAGAAATGTTCTCTTCAACATCACTGAAAGAATGTATTGAATGAAAGGGAAGCATTCTGCAATTTAAAACCCTACTATCAAAAGCAAAGCATGTCTAAGAACCCTAACATAGTTCCAAGGAAAGAAGAGGAAGACATCCTCCTCACCCTGGGCAATTTGTTTCATCCTCTCATTAGGTGGGTATCAGTGGTCTTTCAAATTCTGATTCC
>JANHMN010000001.1:216714314-216742892 GCA_030674055.1 Rhabdomys pumilio | reverse complement strand
AAAGAAAGAAAGAAAGAAAGAAAGAAAGAAAGAAAGAAAGAAAGAAAAAAGAAAGAAAGAGAGTAAAGAGAAAACCCAGCAGACACTGGAGAAAAGGCAAACTCACTACCCAAGATGGTTTATCAGCAAGGAATACTACCCCTTAGAAATGAGGCCTCACATCCCACACACAAAACAATGACCTAATAGGAGTATCAATGTGATGTCTATCAGGAATCTTAGGTTGAAATGCACTTCCCTGTCTGTGTACAAGCTTCTTGGTTCTGATGATGCTACTTGGGCTTTCTGGTCCTCAAATTTTTCACTGACTTAGAAACATGATGTTACTTTCACTCTTTGTTCAAATTAAATAAAAATAAATATGGAATAAATCTTTCCATCATTGTTACACTCATAAAACACTGAACAATACAGTTAGGAAACTACTCTGAACAATATAACTAGGAAACTATATTGTACTCTAAAAACAGAAATCTGAGGAAGTACCAGCCAAGAATAGAACATAAGGAACAAATCCAAAAAAAAAAAAAAAAATGTGCAAAGGTCCCGGGGCATGTAAGATCTAGAAAAAGGGAAGTTACCAGTGGTTGTGGAACTTAATAACCAAATAATGGTGACAGAAGAGCACAGAACAGTGATAAAAAGGAATGTCAAAACCGTCTCTTCTGCTTTCTCTGAACTTCTATGTCAGAAAATTGTATGTGATGCCTTAGATAGAACTGGAGAAAGTGATATGCCCGTATATAATGAGTAATAATAAAGATGAACAGATACTTCAATCCTAAATTTAACATAACAATCTCAAGCAAAAAAAAATCCCATTCCATATACATTAGCCATCCAACATTCTCTAACAAATAAGAGAAAGAGAAAGCAATAAGAACATTTTAACATGACTGCTGCTACTGGGATTCATTGTTTGGTACCTGTACAGACAGGACAAACAGACACATCTCCACTGCAGAAAGGTAACAATGAGGTCATTCAGTTGCACCTGAGGTAGAACTTGGGCAACAGTGTATAGCTCTGCTCTGTAATCTCAAGGTCAAGACAGCAGATACTTCTGGGCAAGTTCTAGCTTCCTCTACTATAAGTTAACCACACCTAGCTGGAAATGTTCTTAGTCCAATGCTTATATATAATCATATTGAGAGGAAAAAACATGGCTACCCAATTTGTACAGGTCACATACTTACCTAGTTCAGGACACTGCCCCTGTATTTCTCACCTTTACTCTCTATAGCTCTGCCCTAAGTGATCTCACCCAAATATTTAGTTGAGAATAAAAAGGAACAACAACAGATATGTTCTGATAACTCTCAAAATGGTTGTCTGGGTGTGGCTCTCTCTCTCACATACCAAATTTCTTTGGGATCACCAGTAGCTCTACTGGTCTAACACATTCTGTCCTCTTACATTCAAGATACCCATCTCTGACCACATTTGCCCATACCACATACTCCCCATTTAAAGCACCACCATCTACCAAACTACTCAAGCAATAAAGGAGATCGCCCATGTCTTCCTTATCTGTAATCCGTCAATTGTCAATCCTATAACCTTCATCCTAGAGTCTTTCTTCCTGCTACACACCAATTAGATCAGGATTGTTGGGATGACCTACACCCACACATATTTTATCAAATGGCGATGAAAATGTGCCCCTGTGTTTTCAATTGTTAATTGCTGTGCCAGCAGTGCCAAGCTCTGGCAGGATAGGTATTTCTATGGACCATTATGTGCTTTCTATATGTAAATGTTTGTCACTTCCCCACCTGCCCAAAAAGAGGAGGAGCTGATGTGTCTTCCATTTCCTGTCACAAAAAAAAAAAAAAAAAAAAAAAAAAAAAAAAAAAAAAAAAAACTTTTAAAATATGGTCTTTAAAAACATTTTAAAGACCATATTCTGTAGATCTCTGAAATGTTTGAGGACCATCTATCTACTAGAGTATGTCTGAACAGGCAAACCTTTATGCTTCTAGTTACTTGGGTTTTGTTTACCTTTGAAGACATATGCAGGAGGATAATAAAGAGAATGATTAGGCTCATTCCTGCAGTCAACTCCATTGGTGTCTAGCATGAATACAAGTGTATCTCTGAACCCTGACTACTAACTTGTCGTTTCTTAATCATTGTTACAAGTTTGCCATAGTAGCTTTCAAAAGACTAGGACTTTACATTTTAAAATGAGACTCATTAAAGTCTATGCACACGTACCCTAAACAAGAGTTAAATATATATATATATATATATATATATATATATATATATATATATATATATATTTAATATATTTAATAAATATATTAATAAATATATTATAAATAATAAATTTAAAATATATATATGTGTGTGTGTGTAAATTTATATATATACATATATATATAATATTGTAGCAAATATAACCTTAAATTTCCATCATCAAACAAAAATTTATACCAATCTAGAACATTTGAGACTTGCTATTGCTTTCTTAGTCTAAAAGAAGATACAATAATCTACCCTTCTTTTCCCTTTCACCTTCCTTCCCCTCTTTTTAACCCCTAATACTAGATAGGAGATAAAGAAGGAGAGAGGAGAGAGGAGAGGAGAGGAGAGGAGAGGAGAGGAGAGGAGAGGAGAGGAGAGGAGAGGAGAGGAGAGAGATTCCAGAATCCAATCTCCTTTCCTTTGTTTCCTGTTTCTTCCCTGCAACCATTAACAACCTATAACCACCACCACTCCCAGTGATAAGAACCATCCATAACCTACCCAGGACTACAGCATTTTTTGTATGTTCCTCCTGATTTACCATCTGGTGTTCCAGCATACCCTCTATTAGATAATTCAATGTTTCCACTAAAGGCAAAGGTACTGCTGTTATTTGGAATGTGTCTTCCACAACTCCTGTGCATGAACACTTGGTCCCTAGCTAGTGGTGCTACTTTAACGGGCTGTGAAACTTTGGGGACTATGGTCTAGCTAGTACAAAGGAGCTCCTCAAAAAAGCCCTTGAAGGTGCTATCTACTCTAGGTCCAGCCCATGCTGCCTGCTTCCTGGGGCTCTATCAAGAGGTGAGCAAGCCATGCTTCTGGTCCCTGGCATCCCAGTCATCATGCCTGCCCATCTACAATAGAATGTGCTCTCAGAACCACTAGCCAAAATATATTTTCCCCCTTACATTGTTTTTGTCAGGGATTAGGCTACAGTGGCATGAAAAAAAAAAAAAAGGAAATTAATATGCCCAGCCTTGTTAGTTTTCTTCTTAAAATTTTTCAGCAGTGTCCCCTTCCCACAGGTTTCAAAATAGTGAGTGGTAAGATGCTCCAGTTTAAGATATAGGAGCCTCTATGATCTGACTTCTTCCTACAAAGCTGTCTCTTTGTCTCTCACTCTCTTACCTGTACTTTTTACTCCAACACAAATAAGCCTTTAGTGCCCCACACATGTACCTTGCAGTTAACATTTTATTTTTCCAAAACCTCTCTCAACTCCTTTTTATCCCCAGAATGAAGTTTAACTTTTTATCCCCCTTTTTTGAGTTATCTATGCTTGTTCTATACCCCTGAAAGCAACCTATGTGTATGTGTACTGAAAGCAACCTAGTAGCTATGTGTACTAATCCGCATACACTGCATTACATTCACTGTAGTCAACACATATACTTGAAGAAAACACTCCCATTCTTCCTTTGTTATCCCAATCCTGGGCACCACCCACAATGAGAACAGATACAAAAGAGTCAGCCTATTAGATATTAATTTTCAATCACAAACAGGTGATCAGGAAAATATAAAATGAGAAAAGAATGAATTTTGGGTATGAGAAAAGAATTTGGGATATCTGTGTATATTCCACATATATGTGTATTTGATAATAAAAGTTTTAACCATGCATTTTGTTCACTAAAATTATACTTAAAATCACATTTAAAACATTAGTCTGTGGTTTCACTCTTGTAATTATCATCTGAAGAGCAAAATAAACTTTTGTCTCTACCCCAAGGAATGAGACTTCTCTGCTGATTCAAGTAGCTTCAGGGGAAACCATTGCAAAGAAACAGAGCTCAGAGAATCTGCAAAGTTATAAGCCTATAATCTCTTTACAGAAATTTAAAAATCAAAAAGGCTATAAAAACAAGTTTTTCAGGAACTCATTGGCAGTAACAGCTGACCTAACCTGAACCAATTTGATTGCAAAACTCAACCCAAGGGCTATATAAAGACTTTATTTATCACTCCACTGGGGCTAATGTCCGGCACCATATTCAATAATCCTGCAGTTTCACTGTGAAATCTGGTTAGCAACTTGGAAACTAAAAAAAAAAAAAAAAAAAAAAAAAAAAAAAAAAATGCTTGTAATTCTCCATATGTGTCTGCACTTTACCATACCCAAAAGGCCAACAAGAAATCCTATTTCTAATTCTGCACTTTTGCTCTATGCTAAGGCTTTTGGTTCCCCTAGTCAGAATTCTAAGTGTGTTTTAGAGGTTGGGGTTAGGTTGTATTCTGGAGAGAGAAGAAAGGAAGAAAACAACTCTATAGTTTTTCTCCATCTTTATTAAAGTAAAATTGACAAGAATTAAATATATTTAAGGTGTACAATGTAATATTTTCATTTCTTGCACTGCTGGGAATTAAACTTTAAGGTTCTTATATACTGTGTACATACTCGAGCACAGAGCAACATCTCTACTCCCCAATATGCCTTAATGTATGTATTCATGCATTGCAAAATGGTCACCACCATCAGGCTAGCATCTGCATTGCCTAAATAGTTATTTTGTTCATTTTTCTGGTATGGGGAAACACTTAAAATCCACTCTCCTAGAAAATTATGAATACACCATCTGATGTTATTAACTGTAGCCATCATGCTGCACTGGGTCTCCAGAGCTCAACCATTCTCACAGAACTGAAAAGTTGAACTCTTTGAATGGCATGTTCCTCTCTCCTGGTTCCTGGCAATACTTATCCTACCCTCAACTCTGAATTTTTCTAAGATAGATCTCACACACATGAGAACATTCAGTAGTGGACCACTTGTGTCTGGCTTATTTCATTTATCATGATGGTCTCCAGATTGGCCAGTGCTGTTACTACTGGCAACATTTATGGCTTTTTGAAGCTGAATGAGGCTCCATTGTGTATGTACACGATGTTTTCTTTATCCATCATTTGTTGTATATCTAATTAGTTTCTTTCTCTGTTCATTGTGAATAATGCTACAATGACTAGCTCTTTGACTTATAGATGTTCTTTCATGTGTCTATGACTCCAGTAATGGGACTTTAGGGTCACATGATAGGTCTACTTAAAACTTCCTGAGGATTTTCCATGCTTTTACACATTGGTTTCATATTCACATTCCTATATCCAGCACCTAAGGTTTCCTTTTTCTCCCCCATACAATCAACACTTACTTTTAATTTTTTCCTGTATATGTGGTATACATATGCACACATGTGTGGTGTAGAAAAATCCAGGGCCTCATGCTAGGCAAGTTCTCTACCACTGAGATAAAATCTAGGTATCTTTTTTTCTTTTTGATAGCCATTCCAACATACATGACATGGTATCTAGTTCTGGGTTTGATGTGCATAATCAGAATTCTGATATCTGTCTTTAAGCTAATAGAAAGATACAATATTTTTAATCTAGCTAAATTCCATTCGCTATGTTACTAAATAAAGTTAAGAAGAGACATAAGGTTGTTTGTAATGTGCTTGTGAGAACCTCATAGCTGTCATCTCTCACACACACTGCACTTGCAAAGTTTTCTCAATCACTCTAATTTTTCACTAGAAGAATATCTTCAATTTTTCTACTCTTTTAATTATTCTTTTATTTAGAAATATTACCCTTTAGCTCTAAGCTAAGTCTCTATGAAAGTATTCTTAACTTTATATTGGGAGAAATTTCAAGTAGCTTAAAATTTTAACTAGTATAAAAAAGCAAAAAGCAAATAAAATCATAAATCACTAGAGTATTAAATAGCAAATTTTTCTTACTATTTCACAATTCAAGTTATACAACTTAGAATTTTGAGACTGCTGATAAATTTAACTGCAAAACAAAATAAAACAAAAAAACAAAAAAATGTATATATGTATATAGTAGAATACTCAAGAAAGTCTATCCACAATATTAAGGGGTTTCCTGTTTGCTTCTACAAATTTGGGATCAAACTGGCTTCTTACCTTCAAGCTTCCATTCTTTCTCCAAATACAATGAGGAATCTTCTCATATACTTGACTCTTTAGGAGAAGTGTTCACCATTTTGAGAACAACATCAAAAACCTCTAAGTTTGAGCCTTTCCGTCTTCTGAATAGATTCTATTCACTTGTCAAAATATCTAGTTGTACCAGGTAAAAAGAAAAAAAAAACAAGATTCTCTAGTCTTTCTGGCACATCCCTCTGCTCCTCACTGGCCTGTCTCAGCTGACCATTTGCCCAGCTGTTAGCATTTAGTAGATAACCTCATCCTCACTGTAATGTCCCACGTGATTTCATTTACTTTGGTTTACACTTACCTCTAGGACGTTCAGACACATGTCCAAAGATGAGCTCTTCATCTTTCCACAAATACATTTTTTCCTCCTTTTTAACCAGAGAGCCTCCTTCCTCCCTCACCCCTATTTTCCAACTACCTACCAAATCCTCCTGCTTCTGTCTTTTAAATATATCTAACTATTGTCATCTGTCCCTACCATCTCCACCCAGTCCAGGCCCACTTCAACTCTCAAACAAAAAGGCTTACTAACATGTCTCCTTATTCTAGCCTTCAGAATCCTTCCTAAGCACAGCTAGTAGGATTTTATCTTAAAGAAAGCCTTGCCCTGTTGGTTTTAGTCCATTGACAGCTGCCTATTGCTTACACCAAGTGTCTCAGAACTGGCTCCTCTCCACCTTTCATCTGTCCTTCACTACCCCCCAAACCTCCCTCGCATGCTTCAGTCATGCCTTCCCATCCACATCTAATGTGAAACATGCCTTGTTCCTCCACAGCTTCCACACTCTTGCCCTGGAAAGCCTTCTCCACCTCCCTGTCCTCATCTCTGGTTTTGCACACCACCAACCTCCTGAGCTCCAGTTGCTTTTCCCTTCTGGTGAAGAGTAACATGCCCAGATGTGCCACATCTGCTTGTATAACACAAGCTGTTCCCCACCAAACTGCTACCGTGGTGTCTGAAGAACCAGGGCTCACATTCTGATCACTTTAACTACACAGAACATCTGGCCCATGAACAACTAATAAATTGTAGTTGAATGAAATTCTATAAGCTGATGACTGCCTTACAAGCTATAATGTCATAGTGAAGTATTTAAAAAAAAGGGGGGGGGGTGGATGGTCCAAAGACTACAGGTTAAAGGAGGGTAATGATGATAACCGTGACAACAATGACAATGACAATGATGATGATGATGATAGACATTTTAAAATAAGAGTAGAAAAAAAGAGACATCAGACAAAGATGGATATTCAACATGCCTCAGAAACTGCTTGACTCTGCTCTTTTAAATATGAAACTAGTTACGTACTTGGCTGAAATTTGCTAGATAAAACTTGATATCTAGTTTCATGATTTTAAATGATTTGTTCCATCCCCTGAGAATTGCTAACATGGTCTTCCATCATGCCATTCCTACTCAATTTATCATAATATTATATTCCAAGCATGTATTCTTTCTGCTATTCATTATACTTTCTTTCAATATCCTGAACCCCAAACATTTATTTTCTTCGAATTTATTTCCGAACCCGATTCCTATCCCACTTCTCAACAGTATCATCACTACTCCCTCACAGAGATGTGCACATGAGCAAATGCAATTTCACACTGAAAGAACTCACCCAGTTCTAAACTAGTGGGAATTCAATGACATATTTGCCATTTCTCATCTGCTGAATCTCAGCTTAGATGCTAACTCTGCACAAGTCTTCTCTGGGAAAGACTCTCTATTCTAGCTCCCAGAGACCATCTATTTATCTTTCCCCTTCAGATGCTAATACTTTAAAAGTTAATTGTAATTTTAGAACCAACCATTGTTCAGTGGCTCTTCAAACAAAATGTAAAGTTCATGAAGGCAGAAACCATTTCTGTGATGGATTTCTAATTATTTAATCAACAAATAGACAAGTATGTTTAGTTCTCTCTAAGTATACAAGTATATATGACATGAAGAAATGTATACAAATCTGCTCACCACCCCAAAAATCCTTCTTCACATGAATGAATGAATGATGCCAAAATTAAAAAAATAAATAAGCAATCAACATGAAGCAAAGACATAAAATTGCCAGGTAGCCGATATTAATGAAAATACTTTCTTATTGATGATCTGAAATGGAACCATGGGCTAAAAAGGTTCCTATTATATGACATCATCACAAACTTAGCAGCTTAGACCCATGATTATTCACATGAGTCAGGAGTGTGAAAAAAGCCTACCTTGATCCTCTGCTCCATGATCTCATCGAATTCTAAATGAATCTATAGCTTCCTCTGAAGAGATCTATTCCCAGCTCAATTATATTTCTTCTGCCAGATACTGAACAGTGTATCTCCATCTCCCAGTGATATTTAGCTGAAGCCACTGCCAGTTCCTGGCTGTGAGGATTTTCCCAATACCCTTGCTCCTTTCAACATCAGCAGAAGACTCTTTTCATACGACAGGGTTCGTAAGCTTGTCTAGCCTCATCACATGCATCCCATTACCTTTGTCATATTCTATTGATTAGAGGAAAGTTATAATCCTGCCTGTATCAAAGAAAGAAATGTGGTATCATTTAGATAAGTGTCTTCCAAAGGCTTATGTGTTGAAGATTTGGTTGCCAGCGTATTAACAGATAACGGAACCTTCAAGGAATGAAGTTTTGTGGGTAAAAGTTAGGTCCCTGGGGACATGTTCTTGAAGTTTTTTTGAGTCATCATCCTCTTCCTGTCTCTTTTCTTGCCGTGGTGAACAGTTTCCTCCAACACATATTCCTACCATAATACTCTGTCTTACTACAAGCCTGAGAGTGACATAGCTAATGATCCATAGATGGAAAACTCCCAGACTATAAAGCAAGATAGTAAGCAGATCATTTTAGGTATTCTGTCATAGAGGAGGAAAGCTGACTAGTACACAAGAGCACTATCACGGGGAGGCAGACATCAAGAATGTATCACAGAACATTCAACCCACACAAAGGAAGTCATTCAGAGAATTGATTTTTTTCAGATTAATGAATAAGATATTTCTGGTGGTTGAAAATATGCCCAAACTCATCAGTTTCTCTAGGGTATTATGAATAAAGTATTAAAATCATATCTATGAGTTTTTTAGGTGACAGGGATTCTAACTAAATTTCCATTGTTTTGCATGGAGCTTGAACTGGGGATTCACACAGGTTACAAGGGTGTCACTATACTACTAAGTCATATCTCCAGCATCAGTGGCAGAGTTTTTAATGGTGCTTTATGACAAGAGAGTAAATTAAAGAACTATGCAAGTGTTCAGAGCTTTAGCCAAAGACAGATGGAATAAATAAGTAAAGTTATGCAAATAACATAAAATGCATCTAATGTCTTCTTCTGTACCCATCCAAGGCATGACTTCACTGTGGGTAGAACATTCTTTGCTGACCCAGTGACTTTGAGCTTGGATATGAGTTGCATTAACTAGTCATTTGTGGCTAGAGATGGCAGTCCACAACTCTGAGTAGGCTATAAGTGGTAACAAGTGTCTCAGTGTGCCACCTTTGCCTTCTCCTATCTACCACAAGAATAATTTAGCTCAGACTAAGAAGGTATGCCATGCCTAGAAAGCCTAAAAGGACTACCATTAACCCTATAAATATTTATTGGCGTAAGTTACTGAATTTGAGTTCTTCATTAAGCAATGGTCTACCAAGAAAAAGAAACCACTGATTAAACTCAATATAAAATTTTCAAAGTAACAAATGAATACAAGAAGTAACTCAGCTGAGTCGATTGTTAAAATGCCTGCTTCAGGTTACAAGTCACTTCTGTTTATTTTTATATTTTCCACTCTGGTCTCTAAAAGCATAGCTTTCTTTTGTTGGAATAACCTTCACTGGGAATTTAGAAAGTCAAGCAATGACTCGTCTTCTACTCCACTTGAGTTTAAAATAATATGGAGAGCAGTAGACATCAAGTCATGTCTGTAGAAACACACCAACTTTGTCCTCACTAATTTAGTGTCATTATCGAAGATAAAGGATCAGTATAAGAACCAAGTCACTTTTGCTAATAAAAATGCCCAGGTAGATAGGGAGTTGCTATGGTGACAGAAGTCTCTACCATTGAGCATAGCATACTGCACAGACTATATACTGAGTTCAGTCTCTTCCTCCAAACTCACAAGGCTAATAGATCACTCCACCCCATCTCCCATGGAGGGAAGAGAGACAAAGAGTACTAGTCTATGGAGATTTCTGGAAGGAAAAGAGAAGGGAAAGGTTCTAGCGTTGGAAAGCAGTCAATTCTCATGTCCCAGTATGAGACACAATCATGATTACTTAGTAAAACTACTATGAATTCATGCGGTTGATGTCTTTACTTGTTTTTATTCTTGCCATGAGTTAATAGTTTCTTCCATCACATACTCCTACCATGATTTTCTGTCTTGCCAAAAGCCCTGAAACAATACAAAGACTGAAGTTTCCCAAACTGTAAGGCAAAAATAAACATATAAATATAAAAGGAACGAAACTGTGGTTCCTCAAAGAGAAGAGAGAACAAGTCAAAATATACACGGCCACAGTACTAAAAGAAAGACACAAGGAAATGTACAACTGAGCGGTAGTGTTATTTCTTAGAAAGTCTTTAGGCTTCTTATTCTTTATTGACATGGCACAAACTAGTGTCACTTAGGAAAAGTGAACATCAGTTGAGGATTTTCTCCTATCATATTTGGCTATGGGCCAGTCTTTGCTTCATTTCCTCCATTGTTAATTGATGGACCAGCCCACTGTGGGTGGAACCACATATAGACAGATGACTTGACCTGTTATGAGAAAGATAACTGAGCAAGCCAGGGAAAGGAAGCCAGGAAACAGCATGCTCTGTGGTCTCTGCCTCCTGATTCCTGCTTTAGTTTCTGCCCTGACTTCCCTCAATGGTGGATTATAATATGATATGAAAGTATAAAATAAAATGGCACTTTCCATCCTAAGTTGGTTTTGGTCAGTGTGTGTCATAACATCAGAGAAGCTAAGTAGAACCATATCCTTTGCTGACCCATGAGACATCATTAAAGATTGGTAAATAGTAACTTACAAGGTAAGTGGAAGATAGAGTTACACTTAGAGCAAAAGGTAGAATTGACAGAAAACTGAACAGCCCCTGACTGGAGCCCCAAAGCTTGAGTACCTCTGTCCTCTGCTGCATTTGTGCCTAGCTGAGTTCTAGCTCTGGCATGGCCTGTGAAGACTTCTCTTTGATGTGATAGTTCCACAGAATTATAGACATTGCTAATAAAAAAGTTCAATTCATTTATCAAACATAGAAAGTCTGTATACATAATTTAATAAACGCACGTAAATCTCCTAGAACACGTGAAGGTAGCATACTCAGAAATACATTCCTAAATTTCTTCCCAGGTTTTTTGACCCATAGTGTGTCACTTTTTAATAACCATCAGTACACTACTGTCTTCAAAGAGGCAGACTTTCAATAAGATCACCATCCATCCACTCACAGATGAAAAGTCCTGCATTTTGTCCAATGAAAAGTACATTTCAGTTCTAAGAGAAAACAACCACAGTGATTCAAATTTCCTAAACCAACTGGACACCGTTGCTAAAAATCATTTCCAGCTTCACAGCAATGAGAGGTGCTGAGGTCAGAGCCAGTGATTTGGAAACACCTGCCTGAGCAGGAAATGCACTAGAATTAGGAGGTGTCCAGCAAGGAGGAGGACCAGCAGGCAAGTAGGACCCCATTCTCCAATCAAACTAAACAGCAACTTCCATCAGCCCATTCGGCAACACTGACTGAGAGGATACTATAGTCTGCAATAGGTCAAGAAAGTATGCCTTCTAGCTCCTATGATCACAGAAGTGCCAGAAGCAAGGACATAATAACAAGGACTTTATAGAAAATATAAAAATATAATAGTCCCATTTCCCACTAAGCATGAGAAAAGAAAAATGTGGTCAAGAGTGAAATATTAGCTGCTGGGCCTAGAAAGACTGAATTGAAAAGAATAGCAAATAAAATGGTCCTCTAGAATCCTGTCATCAGAGACACTGTGCACAGGCTGATGCTGCACTTTTTTCCCATAATACCAAGCAAAAGCTATTTGAGCATCAATGCTGTGTGTTGGAATCATGTGCCAGAGCCAGGGAGCACCTCAAAATGACCTAAATCACCTCCTGCCCAACCATGACCCCAAACACATCATTTAAAATTCACAATGTTGCTGAGGTCCAAAGAGACATGAGACTTACCTTCCAGATAGAAATGATCTAGCATGGTGAGCAAGTGCTCCAAATGGAAACCCAGAGACTGCTGGCTAGTATTTGGACTCTAACATTTTTTTTTCAGCTATGTGAACCATTTAGCTTGAGTTATCCTCTATGGGAAATGGACATGATATAAAACATGTACCTATATTAAATAAAATGTTATTCTAAATTTATTATTGTAAAACAGCACATCACATAATCACATAGCACATAGCAAATTATTAGCACTACTGTTATTACTCCTTATTTTCTAGCAGCATAAATAAAGATGACCCACCTTGGTAGACTCAGAAAAGCCTCATTTTGTTCATAGAGGTTCATAGAACACACATTCTGACTCTGTATGGGGGCTGAATCTGCACCATTGGTCAACGGATCCCTCCATCTTTTTTTCCACCTGGATCACCCTCTATGTATGTACCAACATACACTCTCTTAATCCATCTGTTTGGTTTCTTTTTATTTAATCTCCTAAATGTACCTAACCTAATCCCATGTCCTGATGCCAGATGAACTAGTCCATCCTTTACCATCCTGCTGAGAACTTTTCTCCATTGTCAGCTCTCTCTGTCCTTGGTATCTTAGCCTTCCTTTTCCTTAGACACCACCTCCATGCTTAAGAAAAGTCACAGCAATTATAGTTCATTTAAGTCACTGAACCTCTTTTCTGCTTTGTTTTGGTTTGATTTTCTCTGGTTGGTTGATCTGCCTTTCCTGTTAACTATCTTCCTTCCGAGGCATGGCTGTGTGTGTGGCTCCCAACTCCTCTCAATCACTGTGAGAGTGAAAGTGCCACCTAAGGCACTTGGTGCCTCCTAATTGCTAATCCAAATCCTTGAACCCCTCCCTCCTGTAGCTTCATTGCAGTAAACACAGTTGGTTTCCTGCCCTCCTCCCATGCCCACCTAGCTGTGTGTCTGCTTTTAGATCCTGGCTGAACCTACTTACTTTCCCTTGGCATCCTGTGACTGCTGCTTCTGTGTATTAACTTTTTCAAGGTTGGTTACACTCATAGCTCCATCTTCCTCCATCCTGTCCTTTATTCCCATGGTTTTATTTTACCTGGCTCTCTTGGCCCTTCTCATTCACCACTCCCCTTCATTGCTTCTCACCTGCATTCCAGTTTTATCTAATATATCCAGTGCATCTCTAAAACACACATTAAAAATCATTCTGGCTCTCTATTCACCCACTGGTGAGAGAGCCCCTCATACTTCATATCAGAGCCTCTTCCCTCCACTCCTGCTGATCTCCATTGTCATGGCCCTTGCTTTATTAGGCATCTCCTTATTTCAGAGTTGCTCTATTAAAGATGTTCCAGCTTGGTTCTGGTCAGCCTAACACTCTCCAGTTCAACCGCTAAATATTAACCAGCACCAGAAATCAGTGAGAACATGAATCTTTGTCTCCTGGACTGTGTCAAATAAGTTTCACTTTCTATAAACTGATGTTATTACCTTTTTAGAATTCAGTCCCACCTACCTGTATGCGTTTCCCATTTTTCTCATGCCACTGATTAGCATCTTATGCTTAATATCTTACTATTCCTAAATATATTGCACTGTCCCCAAGCCATGCTATATAAACAGAATCATTGCCTACGTTATAATTCCCCTCCTTCTCTTCTTAGGCCCCGCTTCAGGGGCTGCATCAATTGCCACCATTACCACAAGGTAGTCATCAAGAGCTCCCAATAAAACATGAAATAAGGCTTTGTTCACACCACTCTCAGACTTTGTGGTAGCTAATGGTATGTTAACTTGACACAAGCTGTAGTCATTTTGAAAGAAGGAACTTCAACTGAGAAAATTCTTCCACTAGATTGGCCTGTAGGGAAGTCTGCAGTACATTTTCTTTATTGTTAATTTATGTGGAAAGGCCCAACTCTTCGTGGATGGTTCCACCCCTGGACTGGTGGTACTAGTGCTAAAGCAGGCTAAGCAAGCCATGAGGAGCAAGCCAACCAGAATGCAATGTTCTCCATGGCCTCTGCTTCAGTTCCTGCCTCCATATTCCTTCCTTGAGTTCCTGCCATGACTTCTCTCAGTAAAGAACTGCAATGTGGAACTGTAAGATAAAATAAACTCTTCCTCCCCAGGAAGCTTTTATTCATGGTCTGTATCACAACAATAAAAACCTAACTAAGACAGGGCTCTTACATAGAACAAACTTTTAGCCAATGGAATCTCTTTGTGATAGGATTAACCTTTTCATCTTTTATTGCAGAAACTTCTAGAGAGTCCTCATGTTACCTAATCAAATAAATGGTCAATTGCTGGAAAAATGAATAGTGGGGCATATATTCTACCACATAGCAGAATACAGCCAATACAGCAGCAGAGCAATGGAGGTAAATGGGGTGGAAGGTGTTCAGCTAGGGTTGTCCCAACACACAGCTGAAGAGTAGCACAGGATGACATCCAAATATATCCTACCTGTGTTAGCTTCCCATCACTGTGACAAATACCTGAGACAAACAACTTAAAAGAAGGAAAGATCTATTTTGGTTCATAGTTCAGACACTTCGTATAGTCACTTGACCCAGTGGCTTTGGGGCTATATAGTTGGTCAATTCCTTGGGGTAGAAGCATCAAGATGAGGAGATCTATTTCTTACCTGAAATTCAGGAAGCAAAGAGAATGATAGTAGCCAGAGAAAGGCTTCAAACATCATTTTTAGAGCTACAACTTGAATTATCTAATTTTATCCCAGTAGGCCTCACCTCCTAAAGGTCCCGTCACCTCCCAGAGATTCCAAGGATGAGAACCAAAACTTCACATGAGTCTTTGGAGGGCACTTCAAGTACAAACTGTATCGGCCACTCTGAGAGGACAGTGTGCCATGTCCATTGACATTGAGGGGTCTCAGTGTCACAGGAAGGATGTATAGCTTGATATAAGTTTTATACTAAGTGAAAGTTAGAAATTCCAAGAGACAGCCAAAAGCAGAAATGTGGCATTTCCACAATCACAGCCTAAACAGTATGAATAATGATCAGAGATTCTTCAAACCCATGCCCTAGATTTTAGAATCAGTGTGAAGAGGGGAGAAGAAAAGCCAAAATGACTGACAAAACTCTGGATTGTTTCAATAGATTCTGAATTATGCAAGAAAAGTTATTATTCACTGGAAACATGAAGACTTGAAGACTTGATATAGAGAAATTGATTGTCCCAGAGAAAACTTAATTTACATCTTTATAGACCCAGACTTGTGAAGTGATATATGCTCCATGTACTACACAAATTCACTTTGATATACCTCCATACCGAAGAATTTAACCTCCATTCTGTTGAGTATGGGGTCATCTCTCCTATTAGTGTAGCCACTTCTGATTTCCATTTTCAATTATCTGCTTAATTCTAGCTAAGGATCTTCCTGATTGGGCAATCTACTCATTGTCTCTGCTTCCCTCCTCTGATTCATATCTTTTTTTTAATTGAATATTTTATTTACATTTCAGATGCCATCCCCTTTCCCCATTTCCCCTCCCTAGAATACCCCTATCCCATATCCCCTTTTCCATTTTGCTTTTATACTATTTTTAAATGTTAATCAAAGGCTTTATAAGTATGATGATGCTCAATCAGAAGTGTAACCCAATACCCAACCTGGATATATAAACTATTTTTGATTGGTGGAGACACGTGAACTTCTGCCTCCATGCCCCCTCTCTCTTTCTCTCTCTTTCTCTCTCTCATCATCTAGCTTCTCCTCTACTTCATCTTCTCCTCTCCTTACTCCATCTTTTCCTCTCGGTGCTCCTTCCCCCTTAGCTCCTCCTACATATCACCCTTCCTGTTAAAATAAAACTTTTCTCTCAAAATACAATTTAGAGCATAATTATTCCTATTTGTACCAGTGAGGTACAAGATAGTCTTAATACCCAGTCCATCCTTTTGTTGACTAACCAGAACCTCTGTCGTCTCTCTTGACTAGAACACTTAGTTTTGAACCTGGCTTTTTTCTTGGCTTTAGAATGAATGTCAGCTAAAAACCATCCACTCAGATCTTTTCTCTCAAAGTAAATAGCCAGGATTGGCTATGAGACTATAGGTCTTCAACCTCGTCAGAAATCCAGAATGACTGAGTTAACTGAAGTTATGGGAAGCACTAAGCATAGCTTCTAAAACTTAGCCAATTTATAGATCGCTGAACACCTGGACAGCCCCTATACTACCAAACGTTGGAGCAACAAATCTTCAGCCTTCTGGCCCAAACTCATCTGACAGACCTTAGTGATGCAGAATTATTAAGGGCTGGTTACTCTGTCTAGGCAGATATAATCAGTTGACTATTCTGCAAGTGTGTCCTTTTCTGGACAGTAATTTGTCTGTAGATGGAGAGAGGCAATTCTTGCCTAGTGACTATCTCACCACAACTGGAGTAACTCCAAGGATGCTCAATTTCTTCTTAGAATCCAAGACAGGAAGCTGTCAGGAGCAGACAGGTCTCTAATCAAAATGAACATTAATATAGAAATATATGTGACGTCAATTCTATGGATTTCTGACGTTTTGAAATCCAACTATCCATGTAAGGTAACCTGGACTGTTGTCTGTTAACTCCTCTCAGCTATTTCTAAATAAAATATAGAAAACACCCTAACAATAAACTCAAAGTCATGAATTTGCTATAGTCCCTTAACTCACAGGCTAACCATCCCAAATCAGTTAAAAAAGTTAAAGAAGGACTGGGTCTAAGCCTTGTATTTCTAAATGTGTTATACAGGCACGATGCCCATGAGAGTATCAATATTCATTTCACCTTCATATTAATAAGAAGCTCATACCAATGAAAACCTTAAATTTGAAATCTAAGTGAATTTTGTACCATTTAAGAAATTATAACTTCATCTTGATACTAATTATACAGATTTCTACCAATAGGTTATGGCTATGCCATAAATCCTAGCTAATCCTCCCTGTTCCAACAAAACCACTACTTTTCCCCAGAAAGACAGCCCAATATTAACCACCTTAGTCCCCAAGCCCAGGGAATAGAGGCACTGACTCTTCTTTAACTTTTTCAAGCTGATTACAGGCATTGAGATATTAGAAGAGGGGTGGGGGGGAAGTAAATTGATAAGCCTCTGACGCTGTGTCTTCACTGCATCCAGATGGAATTCCCAGACACCAGAGGTTTGAGCAGGTCTGCTCATTTTGCTTCATGAGTAGATACACCAAGGCTGTGTATTCTATTATTCTTAGGTTTGGTCGTCTCATTGTGTCCTGGATTTCCTGCATGTTTTGTGTTAGGAGCTTTTTGCATTTCACATTTTCTTTGACCTTTGTGTCTATGTCTTCCATGGTATCTTCTGCACATGAGACTCTCTCTTCTATCTCTTGTATTCTGTTGGTGATGCTTGCATCTATGACTCCTGATCTTTTCCTACGTTTTCTATCTCCAGGGTAGTCTCCCTTTGAGATTTCTTTATTGTTTCTACTTTCATTTTTAGATCCTGGACGGTTTTGTGTAATTCCTTGACCTGTTTGGTTGTGTTTTCTTGTATTTCTTTAAGGGCTTCTACCTGTTCACCTGCGTTCTCCTCAAATTCTTTGAGAGTGTTGTTTATGTCCTTTTTAAATTCCTCTGTCATCATCATGAGAAGTGATTTTAATTCTGAGTCCTGCTTTTTGGGTGTGATGTGGTGTTCCGGACTTGCTATGGTGGGGGAACTGGGTTCTGGTGATGCCAAGTAACTTTGGTTTCTGTTGTTTACATTCTTATGCTTGCCTTTTTCCATTTGGTTAGCTGTAGTGCTACTCGCACTCACTGGTTCTGACTGGAGTCTGCCTTTCCAGTTATCTTGGTTGTGTCAGAACTCCTCAGGGTCCGGATGACTCTATGATCCTGAGCTCCAGCTGTTCTGGGTACAGTGGTTCCTCTAGGTTATCTCGGGATATGGTGTCTCCACAGTAGTAGACCAGCTAGGTGTTTGCTGCTCTGAGTGTAGTTGCTCCTCTAGGATGCTTCAGGATATGGTGTCCCCTGCTCTGCAGCTCTGCGGTCTGTGACTTGGTTGCAGCTCTGCAGTTCTTGACCTGGCTAGGATGCCACTGGTCGAAGTTTCCTCAGGGGAGCAGATCAGCTGTGTGGCTGCTCAGTTCATAGGGGTCCAGGCAAGGGGCAGAAGGGGCGTGGTTTTCCACAGGAGCAGGTTCTGGGTGCCAAGTGCCCTCTGGGATCTCCCTACTGCCAGTTGTGCTTCTGGGGCCTAGGGCGGTGAGCGGGTGCTCCTACTTGCAGCTCTGTGGTCTGTGACCTGGCTAGGATGCTGCTGGACGCAGTTTCCTCAGGGGAGCAGATCAGCTGTGTGGTTGCTCAGTCCACTGTTTTTTAAAAAAATCTCCCTATTCCTCATCTCAGATATAACTGGCATAGTTTCACTTGCTAACCTTGTCTGCTAATCAGTCCATGCACTCTCAGTATTACCCACACCAATCTTTCCCACCTTATTGCTTCCACAGACAACAAATACGGACCATAACATTGCCTTTGCCTACAGAGTGAAGCCCATCACTTCAATATTGTTTAGCCTGGCTTCTTACAGAATCACTTCAAATCATCCTTACATTCTACTATGCTTTCCAATAAAATCAAAGTCCTCATACATGCATAGTTACCATCACCATGGAGTTGATGTCATTCTCTCCTCCTAGCTCAGTAACCAAACTGCATTCAACCTCTTTTATGTCTCCTCCAGTTCTTAGGCAGACTTCAAGACTTTCCATAAAAATGGTGTCCAATAAGTCTTCTTTGGACATTTAAATAGGTTAATTGCCTTTCATGTTCATACACCTTTGAATCCTGCCAATCATGGAAGAATAAGACTATCATTTACATGATTTTCTTCCCCACTGGGCACTAAACTTCTCAAGCGAAAGAAGTATCCTACTTCTGATATTCTCAAAAGCTTGCTTTAATGTAACTTGATGAAGTGCCCAAGAGAGGTAATGAGCTTTCTATTACATTAAATCTCAGATATACAAATAATCTTCCATTTTATTTAATCTAGAAAAAAATATGAAGTGCCAATTATGTTTCTGGCACTGAATTACAGCTATAAAATAAAAATAGTTTGTATTCGTATTACTTTTTATTTTTGAAGCACCTTTCTACGCATTACATTATTTTTACTTTTGCTTCACTTTCGGGCTAAATGAAAACTACATATTCATGAGACAATCTCACGAGGTAAGTCCTCAACGGCTCATATGCTGAGCATTAAACACTCTTGAAATAAAGCCAAATAAGAAGATTGGAAATATTCAGTTATTTTGAATATCCCCTCACTCTATTAAGTATAACCATGGAACAACACACACCAACACCTACACATGTGACTCCTGTCTTTAATCTCTGCACATAGGGACTTTTAGTAGAGCAGGGAGACATCACACACTTACATAACAAAATTCATTTCCAAGAAACCAGGTGGACTGCAGAAGTATAAAGTTATCATGGTTTAGAGGATATAAGGATGTTTAGAGGACATCCAATTAGAGGAATTAGGAAAGACTTCATTTGGGAGGTATTGAAAGATGATAAGTATGAGACAGATAAAATCCAGGCCCCAGGGTATTTCTGGTCAGAGGAATCAGCATGAACCAGATGAAAGAATCAAAAATGCCCAGAGTACATGGAAGAAAGCAATTATCCTTCCTACTGGCTTTCTGGGAATATGAAAAAGACTATGATATAAGGCCATGAGGATAATAGGAGGTTATAATAGATGGGAGACTTGAGAACTGATGCTTAGTTCATATAGATACTGGGGACATGCAAAAATTTTGAAAAGAGGGTTAAGTGGTCGCAGCTGGGCTTTAGGAAGGGAAACTGTTAAAGTTGTAAAGAATGTGTTTAAAGAAGGCTGGGACAAGAAAAACATGAGGCAATATTTGCCAGAGGATTTGTATTTCATGGCAATATGTCTTTATGCGCTATACCCAACTTTAATAGAGAAAAGAGCTTATGTGCACTGTCAAACCCGAATAGCTAAAAGATAGAAATTTATATGGCATTTTACTAAGTTTTTAATTGCTGTCTACTAGTGATAAGCGAAGAGATAGTTACATAAAAATAAAATAGAAAGTATTTCACCATGAAAAGATGTCAAGGTATCACATAATTATGGGACCTGAATAACTTCAGATCAAATCACCTGTTAATGAGCTAGTGGGTAGTATTATGGCTTTGGTAGTCAGAAAATAAAACTAATATATACTATTGTTGATAAGGAAATTACCATATTAAACCTTATATAGGTATATTGTATATTAAATGTTCACAGTATAAACTAGTTGAAGATTTAAATTAAATTAATTAGATACTCAAGACAATAACCTTGTCAGCTAACTTAAAATGACCCAGTCTTATTAAGAAATGCCATTTATGAGTTCATAACATTTAAAAATTACTTATGAATCATCCATTCTGTCTCACTGTGGTGAGGTCACAGGACTTTTGAGCAGCAAACAACCCCCAATTATGAGGCTCACATTCTAAAACCAGGAAGAAAATAAAGACAATAAAGAAACCTAATAACAAGTAGCAGGGTACCCAAAGGATAATGAATGCTTTGAAACAATAGGATGGGAGTCCTACCCTGATGAAATATTAGATATGATTGTTTAGGGTGGGTGTCCTTTCAGAGGCAAAATTAGATAAATTGTCACAACAGATCATTAATAAATGATGTAGCCTCAAGATATAATACCAGAGGACAAAAATACCTTACATATATGAATATGTCCAACAGTTTGACGTCTCAAATTGAGGGTGTGGACTAGAAGTTTCTGGATGTAGTAAAAGCAAGAATCTGGCTGGCATCACTTAAAGCTGTAGGCAGTCCTTCTGCTACTGTGCTGGCTGAGAACCACAGCATAGGGAAGAATAGCTTGAGTCACTGTGTATTAATTCCCATTTCTCTCACTGCCAATCCCTAAAGTCAACCTGTGATTGCACTGTGATTGGTGTATTCACTTGTATAGTCTCAGAGTTTAGTTTAAAAGAATTGAGTTCCCCACCCCAACCCCGACTTGCTCTTAATCTAAATCTCTGTACTGACTCAATCATTTTGTTGATTTTGTTTTATTTAATACAGGGTTTCAAGCAAGGAATGAAGCAAAGCTTTCCAAGAAATTACACATCCATGCATTATATAAGGCAGAAAAGATGCAAGTAAGGATGTGAGTGCAGAAAACAACAGACTCCCAGCTCCCTGAGATCAAGGGAAATACCCAGGATGCATCTATAAGAAAACTAGCCAGCAGCTAACTTGATACACATCAATCTATGTGCAAAGAATGAACAAGCAACACGCAGAACTCATTCTGGAAGCAACTCCACACACTCTAGCAGAGAACCAGAGAAATATTCACGGACCTGCAAGGAGCAGAATCTAGCAACCTCAGAGACTTGCCTCTAACTACAATTCACACTCAGGTTGGCTTTTATTTTTAAGCAAGGGGAATTTTAGTGAAAAACAGAAAGGCAGAGGAAAGGAAAGTATTTCATAGAAATTGCTTTTGTCTTAAATTTTCACACAACAGGAGCATTCCAGGTGTCGCCATGGAAGAGAAGTAGCTGAATATTAAGCAGCACAAAACTGTACTTGGACATAGTCTAAAACAACCATGGCTGCTTTTAAATGGCATCTCACCTTTTAACACCAGGATACTTCACCTAACACTTGATAAGTTGATAAAATTAAATAATAAATTCATAATAAATTATAATAAACAATAAATATTTATAGTAAATAATAAATATTTATAATAAACAATAAATATTTATAATAAATAAATAAATAAATAAATAAAACCCCAACCCATGCACAAGAGTACTTACTGGGAGAAAGGATTACAGGAGCAGTAGGCTGAACAAGAGGGTAGAAAGAACAAAAATACATTATAGTCATGTCTGAAATTGTCAAAGAGTAAAAACATCAACTACAAAATAAAACTATACGTGAATTAACTTACCATAATCACCTATTTAAGGTAGAAAAAATCATTTCAGAAAACCAAAACAAGCTGTAGTAACAACCTGGACAAAGTGCATATAGAAAATAGCCAATTAGTACATAACTTTCCTCCTTTTCTTCCTAAATTGGGCTTTCAGAATCTGTCTAAGCCAGTAGTTCTCAATCATCCTAATACTGAGAACCTCTAATATAGTTCCTCATGTCGTGGTATCCCCAATGATAAAATTATTTCAGGTAACTATTTCATAACTGTAACTATGAAAATATCTGATATGCGACCTCAAAGGGATCATGATCCGCAGGTTGAGAACTGCTAGTCTGAGAAATTGAAGCTATTGACACCAAAATAAATTTCTGACAAAGAGGAAACAAAAAAGGCAGAGACCCCCGCCCCCCACCCACCCTCTTATTTACTCTCTTCACATGCACAAAGCCTGTTCCACTGTCTTTTTTGTGCCGCATGTGTCTCAGTACACATAGCTCCTTGATGGTTTCTGGCTTTGGGATACAAACTTTAAGTCTTCCCCACATAGATACTCAAGACTATCCTGTGCAAAAAGACACACTGCCTCACATCTATAGGTGAAGTCATCCATCAGTTCTTAAAGGTAAAGATTATATATGGTTTCTTATGATATCTAAATCTGCCCATAGCAAGCAGGCTTTCAGTGAATTCTAGAGAAGTTAAAGGATAATATTTATGAACATATTTGTTTTGTTTGTTTGTTTTTTAGCTCAATGATCCTATGGGATTTAATTAAATATGCCTCTCAGCATAAGGGTAAACCATGTCTTAGTTTGGGACCTTTTATCCTGTTGTCAGGCAAACTATGAGGAACTCTGTCCTTACCCTGTCTTCCTAATGTCACTATTACCCTGGGATCAGCAAAGTACAGTCTCAAGTTCTTGAATAGTCAAGAAAGGAGCTGCAGGTTACAGATCTGGCTCTGGGGACTGAAGCATTCCATGAAGAAAACATGACATTTTGAAACCTCTGATGCCCAGTGACAAAGCCACAGGAAATATTCATTCTTCATATATTTGCTACAGCATAGGCTCCCTTTTTCTAGGCTGAGACCCCAGCTGATAGAATCATAGAGGGTATTAACTGTTCCACAAGCTCCTGGTGCTCCATTTAAGACTGTTCTCCTCAGCAAGTTGGGCCCTTTTTCCTCTCCTGTGCTGCTTAATTTAACCAGAGACTATAATGCTAAGGCCTCTGGGAACCAGAGGGTTCTCAACCATGATGTTCTGCCCTGGGAGAACAAGGTCGAGGGAATGCATTTCTTCCCAGGTTGAGTGGGGCTCCTAAAAGGGAGGATTTAATCACTTCTTCTCTTTTGACATTAGAATAATCTTTTCAGCTTTATGGCACTCAGTCGTAAGTCCAACCAAAAGCTTATATAAGCACCATGGACAGCTGCTTTCTCTGCCTCTGCAGGCAGAATTGCAGGGGTATTCAAGACACACCGTGATGTTTCTTTGCACTAGAGGGGCTTCCTCCACTCACACTTGCTCTCATACTCACTCTTACTCTCCCATGCTCTGTTGTTGTTGTTGTTGTTGTTGTTGTTGTTGTTGCTGTTGCTGCTGCTGCAGCTGCTGTTGTTGTTGTTGTTGTCTTTGTTCTGCTCTCGCTTCTAGAATAGATAGATTGCTTATCTGATAAGGGGAATTACTCATCCTACGCTCTACCTACAAAATTCTAGCCAGTTTTTCATGACCCTTTTATGGTCTTGAAAAATCTCCCAGTGTTTGAGGTCAATCAATGCTGATTCGTTTCAATAGACAGCAATCAAACACCTTCCATGTCAAGGCATTGCCCTCGACGCTCAGGAGGAGAGAAAACGAAGCACAATCCGGTGACTTAGGAAACTTATGGTGACTAAGAGATTGGGCTAGAAACACAAATACAGCACAAGAGGTGAGGAGTGCCTATGACAAGAACCAACAAGAAATTGCATTTTAACTCCCCAGGATAAGGTTTAATACCAAGGCTCTAGACCACTCAGCCGGAGTATCCTGGTAAGGATTTCCAGGTGGGAGAGAATTTGCTGTTTCTCCCCAGGTGAACATACACACCGGAAGCAGAAATAGCTGTAAGAGAGAAGAGCAAGTACATGACCGAAAGGTCTCTGCTACCACTTTGATTTACCCTTCCTTGCATTCACAAAATGATCATAGTAAGTGTCTGTGCCTGGGGTAAGAATAAATACCTGTGTCCCCCAGGGAGGCTAAGAATAAATCCTGCCTCTACTCCTCTACTAGTCCACAGGTTCACAGTAAACAGCTGTCGCTACACTGTGCAATAAGCATAAGCACAGAAGTGCAGACCACTGGCACAGAGCCGTCGCTTTCTCTAAGTGGGGAGTGGAGATTTGGGCTGGACCTCAGAAGATGAATGTTGGTTGCATAAGCAAATGGGAGAAAGACATTTGGATGCAAACGAAATGTGTACGCAACAGCTCTCCACAGGGAAGCTACTCACATGAGGAATTGGACACTAAGGTCCTCCAGGACATGGCTGAAACTTCTTCAAAGGGACAAGAACTCCTCAAACTTAGGTTTGGATTTCTAAATCCTGTTCAGTATGCTGCTGTGTAAATCCAGAAAGGACTCACTAACCTCCAATTCAGCACTCTGAAACACAAAGAACTTTGCAAAAGTTTGGCAGATAGATTTTCCTATTATAGCCTGTGGCAGAAATTTCCCTGCCCAATCGATTTGCATCAGGAGGCCTATGATTGGACAGGGAAAAGGGAGGCGGAGCTAAGGGTGGCAGAGAGACAGAGAAGAGAGCCTCAGGAGGGGAGAGGGAGAGTTGAAATGGCTGTGCATAGCGGACCTAAGTGGCATCAAGTAAATTGGTAGATATGAAATCTAAAGGTTGGGAATGTTGGGATAACCTTCTAAATTGTGTGGGCATCTTGTGATTTGAGTATTTGCTGGTATATAAATACATTGGTTAACTTTAAGCATTGAGAGTCTTATTTCTACTGGGTACTGGGTATTGTGATATCTACCACAAGGAGGGCAGCTGGTGCCACTGACGCAGTCAGCCTGTGCCAGACTTTAGTGTAGGAACATAGCCATGGCGGTAGAGCTGAGAGCCAGCAGTCATCCTTTTTTAATATTTCCCGCTATTATATCCCCATACAAGAGTGCAGTTTATGCATTGGTTATGTAAGCGGCACTTGGGACCCTTGGACCAAGCTCATATCAGGTGAAAGTCTGTCAGATACTCCCTGATGGAGGAAGAGAAGGATGGAGTTTCCAACACCTCCTACCACACACCTAGGAGTTTTTGCCTGCATCAGAGCCTAGCTTCTTCTGCAGTATCCTGGGATGAAGAGCATACCAGGGCCTTTCAGCTTGCCACAGCTACATGACTTTGGGACTGCCATAACCAAGAGCTCTGGCTAGATACTAAACAACACTTAGCTCCCTTCAGTCTTCCAGGGACTCTGAGTCTCTGCCATGAAGACCATTTGTGAAAATGGAGGTAATGTTGCAGCTAAGGACAAAGCTCATGATGGTTAATTAGAGCTACAAAAAAAAAAAAAAAAAAAAAAAAACGTGGGGTCATATCCTTGTAAGTCTTTATGTCCTAAATGTGGTCTTTCCTCCACTTCCTCAACTATCTGGGTGCACACATTTGCTGTTTCCAGTGAGCTAACACGCCTGTAAATGTCCTCCATCCTCATGTTACAGAGAAGGGATTCTGTGGAGCTCTAGATTAAAGGGGGACTGCTGCTCCTGTCTCAGCAGACCCACTCACCCCTCTCAACACCCTTGTAAGGCCTATTTTTAAAGTTTGCTTCTCTGCTTTGTGCCCTACTGTGGCTGTAACAGTAATTTCCCTGTGACTGAAAGATTGGACATTGTCACATGCTAACTAAATACTTAGTTAGGCTTCCAGTCCAAGGCTTTTATGTTCCATTTCAATGCTGGAACTACCAAAGAACTGCTAAACAAATGGCATCCCTGCAGAGAAACTGTATTAATTTTTATTGTCAACTTGAGACAACCTGGAGTCACTTGGGAAGAGAGAGCCTCAGTCCTGTGGCAATGTCTCTGGGAGATTATCTTGACTGATGATTAGTGTGAGAGACCTCAGCTGACTGTGAGTGGCACCATCCTTAGGTAGGTGGGTCTGGGCTATGTACGAAAGCTAGCTGAGCATGAACCATAAGCCAAGCCAGTAAAAAGCATCTTCTATGGTTTCTGCTTCAGTTCCTACTTGCGTTCTTGCCCTGAATTCCCTCAATAATGGATTATGACCTGGAAGTGTAAGACAATGAGACCTTTCCTCTCCTAAGCTGCTTTTGATCACACTGTTTATTGTAGCAACAGAAAGCAAACTAGAAAGTAACTCAACCACAAAATGTAAAATAAGTAAAGCCAATTATTTCTAGATTATGGAACGGCAAAGCAACACAGGAAGCATTGTCATCCTAAGCAGGCAAGAGCCTCTGAGGATCCATTTCTTTCAAAGTTTTGACAGAGTTGATGGTGACATAAGCCCCTCTGAATTATTCAAGTGTTAGTTACACTGTCATTGGCTTATTCTGATCCTTTTCTTTTTTGCACCATTCAGAGTGCAGGGTTTTTTTTCCTGCCATTTCTGGTTTCTCTGCATGTCTGTAACTCTTGTTAAAAACAAAAAAAAATTGGCAAGAGATGGGACTGAAAAGGAACAGCTTAACAGAACAGATGTTAGCTCCAGACAGCACCTGTGATCTGTGCTGAGGCATTTCTGAAGCGGTAGATAAAGAGGACAAACCGGGGAAGGGAAGACTTGGGAGGCCACGCGGCAGCCATAAATGAGAAAGGTAATTTTGAAGCACACTTTGAGAAGATATTCAAGGGAAGTTAGTGGGTAGAGACCAGAGCAGACTAAGTGGAAGTAACTCATTCAAGGAGGACCCTGAGGAGAAAAAGCAAGATGGGTGGACATCATTAATATGATCCAAAAAGGAGAAAGACGTTGACTCATTTCCACATCTCCACATGGAGCAAAGAAGATGGCCTTGATATAGCTTTCACAGCCCTGTCCATCTTGTGACTCAAGCTGTCACACACCTCTGAGTCTACCTTGTTCTCTTCAGCTCTTCTAGAAAATCACACTTGAAGTTTCTACCTTCAACTCATCTTGAAATCTCCCTTGAATCACATCACATACTACCTGTCTCTTGGAGTTTACTTGATCCCCTCCAGCTGTCAGTAGTTCCGCACTCTATTTGATCGCTTCTCAGCTGAGTTCTGGTCTCTGTCCCCATGTTTGTCTCTCACCACATCTGCCCCTCCCTGGTCACTGCATATGAGCTACATGGGATCACATGATTTCCCTCTCCTCTCTCTTCCTACTGACTTCAGCTCCTTGGTGTTCAGAACTGACGGCAAACGATCCACATCATCACCACAGCATGAAGTCGCAGGGGAAAGATCCTCTTACCAGACACGGTACTCCATCAAGGATCTGATCCACTTTCATGTGTACACTGAGTTTTCTCTGATGCAAAGTTGGTAACATTCAGTGCAGCGTGTGCCAGATGTCGGACGGAGTCTTCTCACTCCAGGGTCTCCTTCACTGTGGGTCTTTCCAAAGCTAGGAATAAGAGCCCTAGGATGGGCACTGGTCTATCCAACTGACAAATGGGGAAACTGAGGCCCAATGTGGCAGATTGGCTGAGATAAGCTCTTGCAGTAAATAGCCTGGAACAGCATTTTTAGAACTCTCTGGTGCATATGAGCTACCTAGGGTTTTAGTCCACATTTCTAAACAAGTTTGCAGGTCATGGGAAGGACTGTAAGTCAGTGAATCCATTTGTCAGCTGTTGGGAGCCGACTTTAAGCAAAAAGCGGCTAGAAAGCAGCTATCAGCTTTGCAGCCATCTTGAGCCATATACCCTGACATGAGACTTGGTTTTCAACAGCCTACAACAGCTGAAGCACACTCTGATATCCCATATAGCTTGTTTTGCTGTTAGTGACCCCAGCTGCATAGTGCACATGGTAAAATGTTTTCACCTGTGTTCTCCTGCTTGTGCTTATAAATACCCAGGATTTCCTTGTTGTGGTGTGTGTGTGTGTGTGTGTGTGTGTGTGTGTGTGTGTGTGTGTGTGTGTGTG
>JANHMN010000001.1:216675837-216714304 GCA_030674055.1 Rhabdomys pumilio | reverse complement strand
GTGTGTGTGTGTGTGTGTGTGTGTGTGTGTGTGTGTGTGTGTGTGTGATGGTGGTGGTGTAGTAGTAGGTGTAGTGGTGTGTGTATAGTGGAGACAGTAAAGAAGACTTTACTACAGATCCTCTGGCTTGTCTTTATTCTTCTCGTCTCTTCCCCTTCTTCCCCCCACTCTCTCTCTTGCTAGACCCTGACCTGTGGAACAGAGCGGGCCACTATAGTTTGGCCCCCAAACGTGGGACAGAGTGGTCCTTTACAATTTGGCCCCTAAGGTGGGGCAGCTCAGGGCTTTTACAGTTTGGCCCCTAAGGTGGGGCAGCTCGGGTCTTTTACAGTCAGCTCTCCTTATACCTGCCTCTTAGAATGAGGGATAGGTTCAAAATTGCATTTCAATGCTATAAAGTGTGTTTGCTAAAATAAGCAGATTTGAAATGATTCTGGAGGCAGGAATCTCTTGGCACGTACATTATAATGTTAGAAATACAGAGTTTTCAGGGAATCTGAATTTAAAGTAGTAAATAAGACAGCCGTGGAAGAGAGGCAGTGGAAGCGAGGTTGATTTTGAGCACCACCTATGATATGTACATACGGAAACACCAGTGATCCCCGTTAGTGTGACCAATGAAAACATGTTACTACAAATGTAAAATATTTTAACATTGTGAGGATTTCCATCCACCTCTACCTGTGTCAATCATTAAATGAGCTATAAAAATATTCACTGGCAACCTTAGATAGTTTCATATCCAAACTTACCTTCTTTATTATCATTTTCCATAGGAAGCTCTTTCTCATGTCAGCACAAGTTTCATGCCTGGATTTTGTTTTAATGCAGAAGGAAAAACAAAAGGACAAGACAAAGCTTCTCCAAAATGAAGGCTCCTGATTACAGTGTTAAGTTTTTAAGCCACCTTTAGTCATATTGCCATGAGTACTTTATCTCCCTCATACCTCTGGACAATTTACACAGGAGTCCCTTAGATTCCAGGTAGTAAGATGTTGCCTTTTCATCTACTAAAATAAAACGGCATTCTACACTTTCATCACAAAATACATGCCCACAGCACTCTGGGAGAAACTAATCACAGAGGCTTCAAAGATTCTTATTTCATAAAACAAATACACTCCTGGCAACTTTAAATGACGAATCTGGCTTTTCAAACTTCCTAGAGGTGATTCACAAACAGCCCCAGTGAAAGTGACATATTTGTTTAGGTAAATTAACCTGAAAATAAGACATAATATTCCTCCCACTCATTTTCCATTTGAAGAAGAAATTAAAACAATAACTTCATTTCAGTAAAAGCAGCACCATGAAGATCGTTTGTCATCGTCAATTTCAGATAATTATTCCTGACACTACATCACACATTAATCTTTGTCACCCAATGAGAATTAACTTTCTCATCAGCAGAAATACACCGCATAATGCTCCTTAATTTCTTCTAAATCTAAAGCTCCTTTCCAAGCAATTTAATCATCAGATTGTATTAGTTCTATCCAATTTCAACTCTTCCTAGTTCATACAGTTTCTTGAAATGTGTCACCGATCACTGAAACACATTTTGGCAGTGGAATGGCTGTTTCTTCATTCTTAGTACAGTTCAGTGTGTAATTGAATTGGGAATATCTGAACCTACATAACCAAAAGATACTGTTTAGGTACTGAGTTTATAAAGATTATAAGTAACAGCTAACTCCAATAATCAAGAGTCAATTTGATCTATTTCAAACTTCTACTCAGAAAAAAGATTTTGCATGTGAGTGAAAATATACAAACCATTTTGGATCCACAGATTAATGGGGCAGAGTACTAAGGTGCTCACACTGAATTGGAAAGTAAAATTAGTAAGGATAACTGTCCTATAGTGTGATAAGTGCACTGAAGAGTGACACCCATACTTGTGCAAGAGGGTGGTAGGGGAGCATCTACCTATACAAATCGGGGAAGTACTACACAGAAGAGACGTAAGTGTGATACACAGGAAGTAGCCATATGTAGACAACAAATGAGGATACAGCTCCCAACAAAAGTTGGGAATTAATAGGGTATGTTATCTAGGGTTCTCCAGAGAAACAAAACTTATGGATGGATAGATAGATAGATAGATAGATAGATAGATAGATAGATAGATAGATGATAGAATTTATTAGAGTGACTTAAAGGCCAGGCTCCAAGTAATTTAACAATGGCTGCTTATAAGCAAAGATCCAAGAATCCAGCATGCAATTCAATCCGTGAGGCCAGATGTCTCAGTTGGTCCTCAATATACACTGGAATCCCAAAGAAGTAGACTCTAATGCCAGTGAAAAAGTGGACTTGCTAGTGAGAATGAAAGCAAGAGGCAAAGAGAGTTTTCTTCTTCCATGTTCTTACACAGGCTTGATGCAAAAAGTGTGGTCCAGATTAAGGTGGCTCTTCCCACCTCAGAAAACCTGGATGAAGATTTTTCTTCTCACCTCAAAGATCCAGATTTGAAGTGGATTTTCTTCCATAAATGATTTAATTAAGGAAAAAAAATCCCTCACAGTTGTATCCAGTCATTTGGATTTTTAGTTAATTCCAGATGTAGTCAAGTTGACAACCAAGAATAGCATCAAGCAGGGTAATGTACATGAATGAATATCCAGTAGGTAAGAATGGCTAGAAATAAAAAGTAGAAAGGCAAAAGCAAGGGTTGGATGTGCCCCCCCCCCCAACTTTAATACCATCACTTAGGAAGCAGAGACAGGTGGCTCTTTATGCATTTAAGGCACCCTGGTGTGCATAGCCAGTTTCAAGCTAGCCAGAACTACACAGTGAGACTCTGCATTTAAAAAAGGAGTGGTAAGGAGTGGGGACAAGAAAAAAAGCAAAAGCAAAAAGAAGATGTGCCTGAAGACGCACCAGAAAGCAGAGAAAGGAAGTCTCCATCTCAGACTTTCCAAATCCAAATACCATGTACCTACCAAGTCAAACATTTGCAGGGTGGGTATACAGAAAACCATATTTATTGTGGACTGTAAAGTCTGGAAGGGAAGAGTCCACTTCAAGGTATAAGGACTCTGCATTGTATCTGAAGGTTCTGATTGGACAATGCCATAGTATTTCACACCTAGGATAATAGTTTCCTAACTAACTATGGTCTTTCACCATTGAAGCAGAAATACACTGAGAAACATCTCCTATAATGTCTTTATCTTTCTATTCCCAACTGAGTAGATTTACCACCACCACCATTATGAACCAAGTGTTCTCAGAGACATAACATACATTTTTCAATGTTTTTTTCTTTGTTTGTTTTGATATAGGGTCTCCTAAGATAACCAGACTGGGGCTGAACTTGTTCTGTATTCTAAGAAATCCTTAAACTTATGATCCTCCTGCCTCATCCTGCCAAGGAGCAAGCCTATACCACCAGTCTCAACTCGCTTTTTAATTTATTAAATAAGCCAAGCTATAAGAAGGAAGGCCTAGAGGAAGAAGAGAATGTATGCTTTGACATGGGAATTAAGAAAATGAAGCACTGTCTTTCCCCGGGACAAAACACAATTGCTTATCTAATTCTGAAGAGGTAAGAGGTGAAATAATATACATGCAAGTCTCACTGTACAGACTGAGCAGGTTACATTTATATATTTAGTAGTGGCTGTGTGTGTGTGTGTGTGTGTGTGTGTGTGCATGTGTGTGTGGTGTGTGTGTGTGGTTGTGTGGATGTGTGCATGAGTGGTGTGTGTTGTGTGTGTGTGTTAGCAATTAAAGGAAAAGAAGACATGAATCTGTGAGAAAACAAGTTCTTTTGGCTGCCCTTTGTCAACTTCACAAAAACCTACATGACATATCTGGGAGAGGGGATCGAAATTGAAAAAAATACTTCAATAAGATGGACCTATAGGAGAATCTTTGGAGTACCATGGAGTATTGTCTTGCTTGATTATTGATATGGGAAGGCCCACCTCACCATGGACAGCACCATCACTGGGCAGGTGAGCCTTCTTTGGATAACAAAGCAAACTAAGCAACCCAAGAGAAGCAAGCTAGAGGCAACATTCTTCCATGGTTTCTGTTGCAGTCACAGCCTTCAGGTTCCTGTTTTGAGGTCCTGCCCTGACTCCCTCAGGGATGGACTGTGACCTAAGAGCTGTAAGCTGAAACAAACCCTCTTCTCCACAAAATGCTTTTAATTATAGGATTTTACCAGCAAATAGGAAAATAACTAAGACAAAGAGGTTTGTGGGAGGGGTAAGAGAGAATAAAGGAAAGGGGAAAAATACATAATTATGTTTTAATTTCAAAAACTGCAAAAGAAAAAGGAGAACATATTCTTGGGACAATTGAAAGATAAACATAAATCGAAGTAAATTCTTACTCAAAGAATAAAGTAGTCACCACTGTCAGGTGCTTCACAGACCGCTCCTTAAAGTCTTCATCAACATAGCATTGACCTTAGGAACTGTGCTCCAAGTTTAGTCTGAAGTCTTAGGCAGAGGCCCCTGCATGCTACTGACAGCTCATGCATTTACTTCATCTGTCAACAGGACAGAGAGACAGACATCACTCTCTGCTAGCTTCATAGACATGCCAGCCAGCCGTGGATCTCTATTTGAATGCACATTCAGAGCACTGCTTCATTTAAAGTCTTTGGCTAATTTTTGAGAACCTGTCACATATCCAACACTGTAAAACACAAGAAAGGGGAGGTTTATTTTCCCTACAACAGACCAGGCAAATATCCAAATCTTTTCTTAAAAACTTTCTACAAGGAAAATATGCTTATTTAAGTATAGAAAGCTAGGACAATATTACAAATATAGAAAAATTAATTCAATTGTTTATCAATGTACTAGTAAATACTAACGAATGGGTATCCTCAGGGAAATTAGCTCGTGCATAGAATTCTACCAAGAACAATTGAATACAATGCAAGAGTACCTTTTTATTAGTTTCCTGTGGCTGCCACACCAAAATACCCACAGACTTCTTAGTAGTTTTCTCCAGCGGAATCTTACTGGATATATTAATCACACTTCAGGTCCATGCACAGCAGTAGATGGCCAACATAATATTATCTCAGTGGGTTTTTTATATACATTTTGTTTGTGCATTTTTTTGTCTTGTGGTCTTTTGTTTATATATTTTGTTTTCCATTTTTTGTATCTTTATGGTGTGTATGTGTGTGTTTGTGTTTCTTGGGAAGAAGTGGAGAAGATATGGAAAGAGTTCAGAGAAAAGGAAGCATGGTCAGAACAAAATATAGAAACTTTTTCAATTTAAGAAAAATAAAAATATGGTCTCTCACAGTTTATAAAACAGAGTTCCAAAAGTAGTATTGGAGGCAGAAAGAAAGGTGTTAGCAGGGCCATGCTCTTCCTGGAGTCACTTGACTCTTTCAATTTCTACTACAGTTACAGGTATGTTCCTCCTTCCTCACAGCCTCTCTGTGTCTCTCAGTCTCTATCACTCACACTCTCTACCCTTCCCCTGTATTTGTCTTGATAGCATATCAAAGACTCAAGCACTTTTCATTTTTATAAAGTTTCCCTCTTAGGCTGAGGAAATGCAAGGACCTTGCTTTCCTCCCTAACACTGAAAGAGAATCAGAAAACCATCTTTTAGGCCACTCCCCCAGGCCCACCCCTCTTTACCTTAGCTCTATACTTCTATTATGAAGTTGCTTTAAAAGATCTTTTAGACAAAATCATCTGTCCTTCCTCACCTCTGACTTTCTCCTCATCCCATTTGCATTTGTCTTCACTCAATCAGTGTCATGAAACATCTCCTGACAAAGTTGCCTGTGACTCTCACAGCTGCTCTACAACCCAGCAGCATCCAAAATGGTGGCCACTCTTTCCTCTTGATCTACTCCTGATTTTCCTCCTACTTTTTCTCAAACTCCACTCATCCTCTAGACAACTGGTTCTCAATCTTCCTAATGCTATTATACCTTAATGCAGTTTCTCATATTGTTGTGACCTCCAACCACAAAATAATTTTTGTTACTAATTCATAACTGTAATTTGTGACTGTTATGAACCATAATATAAATATCTGATGTGCAAATTGTCTTAGGCAACCCCTGTGATAGCATCATTCAATCCACAGAGAAGTCATAGCCCTCGGGTTGAGAACTGCTACTCTAGATGCTAAGCAACCTCCCTACTCTCTTTCCTCTTCTGTAGACAACCTCACAGTTCTTTTGGAGTCACACACAAGGACTAGACTGTTGGCTCTATGCTTCCTTTTTTAAAACATGTGGCTGATTATCTGGATTCTTGTCTGACATCCTCACAGCTATCTCAGAGCAAACCTGGATGGATATCCCCATCCTCTCTCTGCTTGAACTCTCCACTGCTACTCTTATCCGTCTAATTAATCATAACAGGGTAAGAATGAACACAGAAAACAGGAGAGGTTCTTTCCCACTGAAGATACTGTCCGAATGTACAGTAGAACTCATTAGCTGTCTTCACACAGTGGTTCAGGACCTGAGCGCCTTCATTTCATGGCTCTCTATTTCTTTGCTCTTTGGTAGGCTTTGACTATAACCAGCACTGTAGAAATCTGTGAGCAGAAAAACAACAACCACTTCTGAAAATTCTGCCTTAGGAAAGAGTATGTTAACAGAACACAGCCCAAGAATGGAGTCCTGTGAGAAGAATTCTGAGTGCTTGTGATAAAGCTCCAAGAAAACAAGAAATTTGTGACCTTAGGTTCTTCAAAACATAGAATTGTTCTTGGAATGTGTTTTTATGCTCCTCCTAGTTATACATATAGGGTCAGTTCACTACAGATTACTCATTATTCCTTGCTGCTGTCATTCACTTAAATGTTCATGTGTCTCTATGGAGAAAATATGGCTTTTTGCCACATGCAGTTTGTCCTTCTGATCTTTCACTTTAGTCATGTGACTCTTCTTAACCCTTGCAATGTTTATTATCTGATGCTCTGAATAAAGTTGGCTATTGCATGAGACTTTAGTCTGCTTCATTTATCAGCTCCATTCTCCCAGGTCCCACCGCCTCTACATTAGTAAAGAGCATTTCACTTCCAGACAGATTCTGCTGGTAAGAGCAGCCACCTGAAACTACTTGCTGGTTAGGCTGGATGAAATCCCCTGATCTAGGAACAGCAGACTCTGGCTGAGCAGTTGCCCAGTGAGGAAAAGGAGAGCTCAGATCCATGGTGAAGAGCTAGCTGAAACAAGAAACCCAGGATTATAGCTTATCTGAGAACAAGTAAAGATCTGAGGAGAGCCCTTCCAACTCTCACCCGGATCCTGGTGACTGGAGCAAACACCCAGCTGATCTGTTCCCCTGTGGAAACTGCGTCTGGAGGCATTCTAAAGAGGCAACTGCCCTCAGAGCTGCAGAAACCACGTCTGGAAACATCCTAAAGAGGCCACTGTCCTCAGAGCAGGGGACACCATATCCCGAGGTATCCTAGAGGAGCCACAGAACTCAGAGCATCAGACAAAATATCCTGAGAAATTCTGGAGGAGTGACTACACTTAGAGCAACAAATACCTAGCTGGTCTACTACTGTGGAGACACCATATCCTGAGATATCCTAGAGGAGCCACTGTACCCCAAACAGCTGGAGCTCAGAATCACAGAGACATCTGGACCCCGAGGAGTTCTGACACAACCAAGAAAACTGGAAAGGCAGGCTCCAGTCAGAACCAGTGAGTGCAGGTAGCACTAGAGCTAACCAAATGGCGAAGGGCAAGCGTAAGAATGTAAACAACAGAAACCAAAGTTACTTGGCATCACCAGAACCCAATTCTCCCACCAAAGCAACACCTGAACACCACATCACACCAGAAAAGCAGGGTTCAGAATTAAAATCACTTCTCACGATGATGATAGAGGACTTTAAAAAGGACAAAAACAACACTCTCAAAGAAATTGAGGAGAAAACAGGTAAACAAATAGAAGCCCTTAAAGAAATGCAAGAAAACACAACCAAACATGGGGAGGAATTACACAAAACCATCCAGGATCTAAAAATGAAAGTAGAAACAATAAAGAAATCTCAAAGGGAGACTACCCTGGAGATAGAAAATGCAGGAAAAAGATCAGGAGTCATATACTCAAGCATCACCAACAGAATACAAGATATAGAAGAGATAATCTCATGTGCAGAAGATACCATGGAAAACATAGACACAACGGTCAAAGAAAATGTGAAATGCAAAAAGCTCCTAACACAAAACATCCAGGAAATCCAGGACAAAATGAGAAGACCAAACCTAAGGATAATAGGTATAGATGAGTGAAGACTCCCAACTTAAAGTGCCAATAAATATCTTCAACAAAATTATAGAAGAAAACTTATCTAACCTAAAGAAAGAGATATCCTTAAATATACAAGAAGCCTATAGAACCCCAAATAGACTAGACCAAAAAAGAAATACCTCCCGCCACATAATAATCAAAACATCAAATATACAAAACAAAGAGAATATACTAAAAGCAGTAAGGGAAAAAGGCAAAGTAACATATAAAGGCAGACCTATAAGAATTACACCAGATTCTCATCAGAGACTATAAAAGCCTGAAGATCCTGGATTGATATTATACAGACCCTAAGAGAACACAAATGCCAGCCCAGACTACTATACCCAACAAAACTCTCAATCACTATTGATGGAGAAACCAAGATATTCCATGACAAAAGCAAATTTACACAATATCTTCCCACAAATCCAGCTCTTCAAAGGATAATGGATGGAAAACTCCAACACAAGGGGGGAAACTACTATCAAGAAAAAGCAAGAAAGTAGTCTTGCAACAACCCCAAAAGAAGATAGTTACACAAACATAATTCCACCTCTAATAACAAAAATAACAGGAAGCAACAATCATTTTTCCTTAATATCTCTTAATATCAATGGACTCAATTCTCCAATAAAAAGACATAGACTATCAGACTGGATACATAAACAGGACCCAGAATTTTGCTGCATACAGGAAACGCACCTCTGTGACAAAGACAGACACTATCTCAGAGTAAAAGGATGGAAAACAATCTTCCAAGCAAATGGTCCCAAGAAACAACCTGGAGTAGCCATTCTAATATCAAATAAAATTGATTTTCAACAAGAAGTAATCAAAAAAGATAAGGAAGGACACTACATACTCATAAAAGGAAAAAAATGTACCAAGAAGAACTCTCAATTCTGAACATCTATGCCCCAAATGCAAGGGCACCCACATACATAAAAGAAACTTTACTAAAGCTCAAAGCATACATTGCATCTCACACAATAATATGGGGGATTTCAACATCCCACTCTCAGCAATGGACAGATCATGGAAACAAAAACTAAACCGAGGCACAATGAAACTAAAAAAAGTTATGAACCAAATGGATTTAACTGATATCTATAGAACATTTCATCCTAAAACAAAAGAGTATACCTTTTTCTCAGCACCTCATGGTACCTTCTCCAAAATAGATCATATAATTGGTTACAAAACAGGCCTCAACAGATACAAAAATATTGAAATAATCCCTTGTACCCTATCAGACCACTATGGACTAAGGCTGGTCTTTAATAACAACAAAAACAACGGAAAGCCCACATACACGTGGAAACTGAACAATGCTCTACTCAATGATGACTTTGTCAAGGAAGACATAAAGAAAGAAATTAAAGACTTTTTAGAATTTAATAAAAAGGAGGACACGTCATTCTAAAACTTGTGGGACTCCATGAAAGCAGTACTAAGAGGAAAACTCATAACTCTTAAGTGCCCACAAAAAGAAAATGGAAAGAACATACATTAACAACTTGACAGCACACCTGAAAGCTCTAGAACAAAAAGAAGCAAATATACCAAAGAGGAGTAGACGGCAGGAAATAATCAAACTCAGAGCTGAAATCAACCAAGTAGAAACAGAAAGAACTATACAAAATATCAACAAAACCAAGAGCTGATTCTTTGAGAAAATCAACAAGATAGATAAACCCTTAGCCAGACTAACCAAAGGGCATAGAGACAGTATCCAAATTAATAAAATCAGAACTGAAAAGGGAGACATAACAACAGAAACTGGGGAAATTTAAAAAAATCATCAGATCCTATGACAAAGGCCTATACTCAACAAAATTGGAAAATCTGGAAGAAATGGAAAATTTTCTAGACAGATACCAGGTACCAAAGTTAAACGAGGAGTCAATAAACCATCTAAACAGTCCCATAACCCTTAAATAAAAGCAATCATTAAAAGTCTCCATACCAAAAAAAAAAAAGTCCTGGACTAGACATATTTAGTGCAGAATTCTAGCAGACCTTCAAGGAAGACCTAATACCAATTCTCTTCAAACTATTCCACAAAATAGAAACAGAAGGAACACTACCCAATTCATTCTATGAAGCTACAATTACACTCATACCTAAGCCTCACAAAGACCCAACAAAGAAAGAAAATTACAGACCAATCTCTCTTATGAATATTGATGCAAAAATACTCAATAAAATTCTCACAAACTGAATCCAAGGACACATCAAAGCAATCATCTATCATGATCAAGTAGGCTTTATCCCAGGAATGCAGGGTTGGTTCAATATTTGGAAATCCATCAATGTAATTCACTACATAAATAAACTCAAAGAAAAAAACCACATGATCATTTCACTAGATGCTGAGAAAGCATTTGACAAAATTCAACATCCCTTCATGTTAAAAGTCTTGGAAAGAGCAGGATTTCAAGGTCCATACCTAAACATAGTAAAAGCAATATACATCAAGCTAGTAGCCAACATCAAACTAAATGGAGAGAAACTTGAAGCAATCCCACTAAGATCAGGGTCTAGACAAGGCTGCCCACTCTCACCCTACCTATTCAATATAGTACTGGAAGCCCTAGCTAGAGTGATTAGACAACAAAAGAGGTCAAAGGGATACAAATAGGAAAGGAAGAAGTCAGTCAAATTTTCACTATTTGCAGATGATATGATAGTATACTTAAGTGACCCTAAAATTTCCACCAGAGAACTCCTAAACCTGATAAACAACTTCAGTAAAGTAGCTGGATATAAAATCAACTCAAACAAATCAGTAGCCTTCCTATACTCAAAAGATAAACAGGCTGAGAAAGAAATTAGAGAAATGACACCATTCACAATAGTTACAAACAATATAAAATATCTTGGAGTGAACCTAACCAAGCAAGTGAAAGATCTGTATGACAAGAACTTCAAGTCTCTGAAGAAAGAAATAGAAGAAGATCTCAGAAGATGGAAAGATCTCCCATGCTCCTGGATTGGCAGGATTAATTTAGTAAAAATAGCCATCTTGCCAAAAGCAATCTATAGATTCAATGCAATCCCCATCAAAATTCCAAATCAATTCTTCACAGAGATAGAAAGAACAATTTGCAAATTAATTTGAAATAACAAAAATCCCAGGATAGCAAGAACTATTCTCAACAATAAAAGAACTTCTGGGGGGATCACCGTCCCTGACCTCAAATTGTGCTACAGGGCAATAGTAATAAAAACTGCATGGTATTGGTATAGAGGCAGGCAGGAAGATCAATGGAATAGAATTGAAGATCTGGAAATGAGCCCACATACCTATGATCATTTGATCTTTGACAAAGGAGCTAAAACCATCCAGTGGAAAAAGGACAGCATTTTGGCAAATGGTGCTGGTTCAACTGGAGGTCAACATGTAGAAGGATGAAAATCAATCCATTCTTATCACCTTGTACAAAGTTCAAATCCAAGTGGATAAAAGACCTTCACTTAAAACCAGATACACTGAAACTAATAGAAGAGAAGGTGGGGAAGACCCTCGAATACCTAGGCACAGGGGAAATGTTCCTGAGCAGAACACCAATGGCTTATGCTCTAAGATCAAGAATTGACAAATGGGACCTCATAAAATTGCAAAGCTTTTTTGTAAGGCAAAGGACACTGTCAATAAGACAAAACGGCAACCAACAGAGTGGGAAAAGATCTTAACCAACCCTACATCCAATAGAGGGCTGATATCCAAGATATAGGAAGAACTCAAGAAATTATACTCCAGACAACCAAATAAACCTATTAAAAAATGGGGTACAGAGCTAAACAAAGAATTCTCAACAGAGGAAACTCGAATGGCTGAGAAGCACCTTAAGAAATGCCCATCATCCTTAGTCATCAGGGAAATGCACATCAAAACAACCCTGAGATACCACCTCACACCAGTCAGAATGACTAAGATCAAAAACTCAGGTGATAGTAGATGCTGGCGAGGATGCGGAGAAAGAGGAACACTCCTCCATTGTTGGTGGGATTGCAAGCCGGTACAACCACTCTGGAAATCAATCTGGCAGTTCCTCAGAAAACTAGACATAGCATTACCTGAGAATCCAGCTATACCACTCCTGGGCATATACCCGGAAGATGCTCCAACATATAACAAGGACATATGCTCCACTATGTTCATACCAGCTTTATTTATAATAGCCAGAAGCTGGAAAGAACCAAGATGTCCCTCAACAGAGGAATGGATACAAAAAATGTGGTACATTTACACAATGAAGTAAATACTCAGCTATTAAAAATAATGAATTTGAGAAATTCTTAGGTAAATGTATGGAACTAGAAAATATCATCCTGAGTGAGTTAACCCAATCACAAAAGAACACACATGGTATTTACTCACTGATATGCGGATATTAGCCCAAAAGCTTGAAATAGCCAAGATTCAACTAACTGACATGAAGTTCATGAAGAAGTAAGACCAAGTATGGATGCCTCGGTCCTTCTTGGAAGGAGTGACAAAATGTTCAAGGGAGCAAATAAGGTGACAAAGTGTGGGACAGAAAGTCAAAGAGGGGCCGTCAGGAGACCACTCTACCTTGATATCCGTCCCATGTATAGTTACCAAAGATAGATGCCGATATGGATGTCAGGAAGTGCATGCTGACAGGAACCTGATGTAGATGTCTCCTCGGAGGTCTGCCAGAGTCTGACATATCCAGAGGCAGATACTCCCAGCTACCTATTGATCTGATCAAGGGTTCCCAATGGAGAAGTTAGAGGACTGAAGAAGCTGAAAGGGTTGGTGGCCCCAAAAGGAGAGCAACAGTGCCAGTCAACCAGAGCTCCCCAGGGTCTAAACCACCAGCCTGGGAGCACAAAGGGAGGCATCCATGACTTCAGCTGTATACTTAGGGGAGGATGGCCTTGTCAGGAATGGGTGGGAGAGGAGATCCCTGGTCCCATGAAGGCTGAACACCAAGTGGGGAGGAATTCGAGGGTGGAGAAGGAGGACGGGGGTAGGTGGGTACACACCCTTGTAGAGGCAGGAGGGGGGATGAGATAGGGGGTCCCTGAGTGGTGGGGGGATTGGGGTGAGGGGATAAAATCTGAAATGTATTTTAAAGAAATAAATAAAAAAATAAAAATAAATAAATAAATAAAAAGATCTGAGGAGAAATTACAAATAACAAAACAAAAGGCTTTTTCCTGGAATGAAATAAGAGGAGTGTTTGAGAACAGAGAAGGTAAAGGAAGGTGCAGGAGCAGTACTCTATGCTTAGGGTGCTTCTCACCTCAAGGCTTCACTGCTTAGATTCCCTGACTTTCAGACTCCCGTGGGTAAGTCTCTCAGAAAACCAGGGAAGGAGCATCCCTCATGAAGTCACCATAAAGATGAATTGAAAAATGGATTTCTACCAACTCCTGCTGGTATTGAAATGAATGTGCACACAAATACATTCTGACAGTGGCAAGAAAACATAAATAATAAAGTAGACCCAGACAAAGATATGACTCCCTAATTGTTTCAGGCCCCTCTCCTGAGTCCCCCTGGGTGTCTGCTACAAATAAACGTTTTAGTAAACGCAGTTTTCAAGGTAGCCTGACATCTCACCTTGGGATTGGCAGCCTTGTATAATGAGCCACCAGAGTGCTTTAAACCTCCCTCCATCCTCTTTTTCTTCATGATGCTATTACTCAGAAATGGGTCATGAACATGAAGAGAACTTTTATCCAGTGACCCACAATGGCAGATCAGCTGACAAATACTCCTGGGTTTGGAAGAAGATGAAAATCACAAGGCTGATAAAATGTATGGACACACATTTTATCAGCCTTGAGCAGCCATAAGCCTTTTGGCCCAGGAAGATTGGTTTCCTAACAGAGTCAGGGAAATGAAATGCTATGCAGTAAAGTAGAGAACACAGGCTGGAGGATGAGGTAGTGCTACATCAGATAGGAAACCATTGAGAACCCAACTCCTAACCACAAGGGTCTAAATCTTCCTCAGGACAGTTGGAAGATGGTTCCACTTTAATGAGATGCTCTGTGGCTTTTAAGCAAAAACAACACCAAAAAAATGGCAGTCCCCCAATAGTCAAGGTGACCATGGCACACATTCTCTTTTAGCTGTCACCAAAACTTCCAACTAGTTACCATGGAAACAGTCTATCTATCAGAAGAATATAAATGACTAAAACTTATTAACTAAAGAAGGAAAAACACTGGTCATTCAAGTGGTTTTTTTTTTTTTACTGATCCCCGTGATATTCGTCATGGGGCAAGAAACTTCTTTGAGGACAAAAAGGCATCGCCATGCTTCCTTCGTCTTTGTGAAGTATACATAACAAGAGGATTGTTTTGCTATTTCAGTAATCAGCTTAGACTAGAACTTTTTACTGTACAGTAGCTTCTATTGCTTCATCCAGTCAGTTTATTGGCTTAGTCATAATATATGTTGAACTTTCACACAAGAAATATGTTGCCTACTCCCTTGAATGATCTATGTTTTATTCTGGTACAGCATCCAAAAACAAATTAAGAATAATTTGTCAGCACAAAAAATTTCCATTTATGTAATATTTGTTCTAGCTGGTGTCTTGTTAATTATGCATGGCCAAGATTGCAGAGCAGAAGGCTTTTGCAGTGTGGGTCATCCTGCTCGAAGCCTAGTCCTCAGGAACTTGGGGAACAGATGCCAGGTGCCTGTGTAGAATGAGTATAAGGGCAAGATTTAAAAAAAAAATCATTGTTCATTCCAAATTCAAAGAAGCCACTTCAACTGTTAATATAGAAACCAGGGTCTGGCACCATAAGAGTAAGTGTCTCATGTCCTCAGCTGGTGGTACACTTTTAGAGAGCAGTGAAACCTTTAGAAGGTAAAGCCTGGCTAGCAGAAGTGGGATGCTAGGGATGGGCCATTAAAGATTATTTGTAGCCATGGTTCTGGTCTAACCTGTGCCCACTAGTTCAGATACAATGTTAAGATCTTGAGAATAAACTCTGTCTCTGCCATGGAGCTGCTGTATTTGCCTCTCTACCATGATGGACCCAAACTTCAGGAATGTAGAGTCAAAACGAAACATTTCCAGGAGACATCATGCCCCAGCAATGAGAAGAGTAGCCATACAAACTCATAAGACTCCACAAACAAAGATAAAAGCATCCTAGTTACTGTTTTTATTGCTTTAAAGAGACACTGTGACCTCATCAACTCTTATAAAGGAAAACATTAGATTACAGTTCAGAGGTTTAGTCCATTGTCATCATGGAGGAAAGCATGGTGGTATGCAGGCAGACAGTGCTGAAGAAGGAGCTGAGAGTTCTACATCCAGGTTGAAAGACAGCAAGAAGAGCAAGTGACACACTAGACCTGGCTTGAGCATTTGAGACAAATCTTGAATGGCAATGATCACAAGTACTAGCCCCAAATATAGCCACTCTTCTCAATGTGTTTTTATTCCTAGAACAAGCCTGGCCCCCACATATCCTGGTACTTGCCAGAGGTCTAGCACACATAAGACCCTGGGTTCCATCCCCAGTACCACATAAAAATAAATAAGCATCTTGAATAGCAAGAAGTGAATACTCTGAAACAAGCCTATGCTGCTAGATAAGAATTTATGCTACTTGAACTGTAGAACCCTGATATTCGGTATGTAGCTATTGATCTAAGAAGTTATTTTCCCTTCTCTGTATCTATTTGCACAGATCCTGAGAATCAGTTTGCTCTCAGAAAGGCCAGAAATGTATCTGTACTGTCTTGCTTCACACATCTATCATCTCCAGGCCTATACCATTAACTCTAGACCTTAGTAGCTTTCTTCCTCCACCAGATGCTATAAAACTATAGTGTGATGTATCAGTGATGACTAATAAGGAGTACCCTCTCTGGGGCTACTGATGAGATGCCAAACTCAATCCTACAGAAAGCCTCTAGAAGTCCAAAGATTCAGTTCTCTTGGAAATGCTAAGACATTCCTGTGCAGGAGAGATTCCTCCACTGTGTAAGAACAAGATAGAATGCCCAGCTGTTATCTCTGGATCTTGAGTAGTGTATACATCAGCCTATGTACCAATGGCTCATGAAAACTGCCAACTTTGTGTTATACTCAGAAGAAGGTTCCTAAGTTAGTGAGGCAGCTCACTGGTTTGCCTGCATACACAAGACCCTGGGTTCAGTCCTCAGTATAACATAAAGATAAATGAGAATGAGATAACACTGTGGGAATACTCTGAAACAGGCACATACAGCTACATGAGGCTTTGTGCTACTTGGACTTTAGAACGCAGCACAGCTAAGTGTGCCGAAAGGGGTGGTGACAGCTCTCTGCAACCTTTGGCAGGCCCTTATGAGAAAATTTAAATAAAGACCATTAGAATAATGGAGCAAAGTTGTACTGCCCTTGAGAACAACTACATGTACTTGGTGTGAGTTTGTTTATCGTTTGTTTTGAGAAGGTTGTTTCTAGCCCAGGTTGGTCTCTCACTGCCTATGTAGCTGAGGAATTTGAGACTCACTATGTAATAGTATGTAATAGAAGATGCATGGCCTTAAATCTCCCAAGTGTTGGGAGTAGAGGTGTGTTACCACACCCAGCATATGGGTACTGGGGACAGAACTCAGGGCCTTGTGCATATTAAGCAAAAACCAGTCTACCATTTGCACAACATCCTGAGCCTAACATTCATTTTGGGAGACAGTTCTTTGTTTGTGCGGGACCCCAGTAAACTCTGAATGCTTGTTCATGGGATACTGACATGTCATACAAACTGAACTGTGCCACCTGAATAGGTACTTGTCTAAGTCAGCAAGCTATAGCTACCTATAAAAAGAGCACTCAGTCATCAAATGGGAAATGAGATAAATAAGATCAGGATTATCTGGTCTTTATGATACCAGTGAATTATACAAAGAAATATTCTCAATCTCACAGCTCTAACTGCTATGCTACCTGCCCCCCAAAATCAATGGCCTCTTAGGGAATCCACTAGGGCTATTTTGAGAAACAAGACCATTTTGAGGTTATAGTATGTTCTATACAATATGCAGGCACCAAACAAACTAAAGGGATGCAGTATACAGCTCTACTCTATAAGTCCCCTCAAGGGAAGACAGATCCTTCCAGTACAGAACTTGTTCACCAAGTTTGGTCATTATATATAAAAAAAAGGGGGGGTGATGCCTATAAGACAGAAACACACACACACGGGGGCAGGGGGGACGGGAATCATGAACTGTGTGTACCTTATGATTTGATAGGACAGTCAGGAACATGGAAAGAACACAACTAGAAAATTAGTGACTAAGTAAAACATATGAAGACATTTTCAGATGGGCAAAAAGTGTGATGCACTTGGGCAATAACATTAGGAAAAGATTTCTATACATGGGTGTGTCAGAAGCAGTTGGTCCATGTTCTTTGTTTCATTGTCCAATGGGTTCACAAAGTGGCAGTGATGGGGGCTATTCACAGCTCAGTAACCTGGCCTTCCACTCACCACGACCGATCTGACTACAGCTTCTTCTGATTGCCTCATCTATCAGCAGCCAAGACTCATGTGGATGAACTTGAAAATGGATGCTCCCACTGTGGGGCCTGGTAATGGCCTCAGAGCCAGGTCACAGCCTCACTACAATCAGTCTCATCAGAAAGCCAGGCTGAAGCAACCCAGCTGAGTCACTTCCTGCTTTCTTATCACGAACACTCAGATAATAAATGCTTATGTGATAGAAAAATCCTGAATTCCTCGAATATGTCACAGTTAATAGCATCCACCCAGCATGCTGGGCTGAGGAGCACCAGGGAAGCAAGACTAGATAGTGATGGGGCTCACCAAGAGGAAGCACATGCTGCTTTCCTAATTCCATTTTCTAAGTTGGTATTTCTTTTATTCTTATATGACAAGTAAAATTACCTCTTGTGTTTACAGATAAGAAGCTTATTTCTAATACTTACATACTTGGCTTTTTATGTTTCCCCCACATACACCTGGACATTAACTTTTAAAGGAAGAGGCTATATTCTCTCTATATTCCATCCCTCTCATCTTTCTCCCAAGTACTACAATAATGATGGGAACTTAGAAATATAAAATAGCAAACCATCAAGACAGATGACCAGAGCCATGAGGAAAGCTGTGGAATCTTTCTGACCCAGGAACAACCATGAAAACAATGTAGGATAGATACTAAATAAGACTGAGATTTTGTGAAATTACAACAAAAGGAGAATAAGTGAAAACTTCTGCTTCTCACTGTTGCTCCTTCCTCTGGAACAGAACTGGGTGGCCTCCAGATAACCCAGTGACTCTCCCTGAGCCTTCCATCAGGAGTGTCCATTTCTGTGTAATTCTTAGCTACCTGCCACTCAAAGAGGAGTTTAATCGTTTCCAACAGATTTACTTCTAGTTATAAACTTATGCCTTTAAAACTGCATTTTGTCATCATTTTTGTTCAGACAAAGGATAATTCTGTGTCTTGCCTTTGATGTTCTAACAATGACAGTCAGCCTATGGAAACATCATCACAGCCGATAGGCTTCTCTTGTCAGAAAGCTGGTTTTCTTTTCAGCCTGATCTAAGAAAATTCAGATCTTATATCATATCAGCTCCAAGGATGTTAAGATTTTATTTCTTTCATTTTCCATTTTAAGCCTGCAGCTATTCATTAGAAATCATTTGCAAATAATGCTTAGTCACTTTATTCACTTCTAGATGGTAAGAGATAACTATCATTTTTACCTCAATGTCATCCTATATGAATTGAATTTTAGAAAGACATGCATTCACTGAAATAGCTGTCATATACTGCAAGAATATTAAGCTACCCACAGGCACGATTTTCAGATCTAGTGCCACCATGTTGCTGGTGAGCTTAGATCAATTTGCCAGTTAATGAACCAATCTTCTCAGTCCATTTCTCTAATTAGTAGTTTTCATGTATACTGGAAATTCTGACTTTGTCTTTCTGTCTTTCTTTAAGCAAGTGATTAAAGACTCTAAACTACTGACCTTGGATCTTTACTGTCAAGTTATATATAGTTTTCAGTCTCTTCCCAGTGTAATCTAACTTAACTCAAGTTTGGTTAGTGGAGGCTGTATAGCTATCAGCAGAGAAAGCTTAAACACTAACAGTTAAGATACGAAAGCAAGGTAATAACATTGCTTCAATGTTTAGAGCAATATCTGAGACTGAATTATGGAAGAAAATTGGCATTCAAGAAATAAAATCTTTTAAAATTAAACTTAGCAAACATAGTGACTTAGACCAAAAGAAGTTATTTTTTCACGACCCCATGAGCTAGAAGTGTGGCCATTCTGTCAGCTGGGCTGTTCCTTTAGGGAATCCCTTTTTGTCTCCTCCATAGTTCAGTGGTCATCATCATTTCTCATTACTATGGTGACTTACTCCACAGTCACAAATGTTGCCTCTTCCTCCACTCTGCATCTTCCACCTCAAGTCTACTTCTGCCTTCCTCTTATGAAATTGGACAAGGGTCAGGTGTAAGGCCCATGTAAGTCGTCCACTGGATGATGGCGCCACCTGAAGATCCCAATCTTAACCCCATCTGCAAAGACCTTTCTTCCAAATAAGGCCATTTCCTCTGTTTCCAGGAACTGGCATAGAATATTTTAAGGTGCTCTTCTTCAGCTGAAAACACATATGTGAAAAACAGCCATATTCTCAGGGAAACTTATATCTAAGATTGCTTGAAGGATGGGATATTGGGCCAGCAGAGCACACCCACAGTAATTTAGTCTGTGTTTATCTCAGCTTTGGGTTCATATGTGATTCGGTGAGAACACAACCCTGCAAAAATGTGGCTCTATTTTCAAGACCCTGGAAGAATCTAAAATACAATGGTGGAATAGTTCTAAATGGGATGGCTGTATCATATTCTCTGCCTCCAAGATTTGAGGATCATTGCAGAAGAGAAGGCAGAAAGATAATAAAGAACCAAAAGTAGCGACTATCCAGAGAAAAACAGAACTTGCCAGACATGACAGTGCTGTTGTACACATGAATGCTCAGCAGGTGTGGCTATATGCACAAGATCTGTACTAGATTAAGCCAGCCCAGATCCCAGCATGGATTCGGAAGGGGGCCATAAAGTCACACCCTATTTTAGAAGTCATTGGTAACTGATAAGTGCTGGGAATGTGGTCTGTGAGTGGCTATCCACACTCCAGTAGACAATCCTGTAGCCATGCATACACAGGTACCTAAGTGGACTCAGTTGATCTCAAAGAGGACACATGAAATTGAGAAGGAATAGAGTAGGGAAGAGAGGGGGAAATTGGAGAAGAGAAAAACGTGTAAATTTGATCAAAGCACATATGTATGAAATTTTTAAACAATGAAATAGCAGATGATAGATAGATAGATAGATAGATAGATAGATAGATAGATAGATAGATAGATAGATAGAAGATTCTAGAAAGACCAAAACAAGTATGTGGGGATAGGAGGCAGAAAATTCCTCATTTGAATCTTGTCTACACTGAACTCCTGTACTGTGACAATTTTAGAATTTTGGAGTTCTTTTTAATAAAACAACTCAGAAATATTTTAAGAATATGTCTTTATTTTAACCTCATATGTGGGATATGGGGCTGCTTCAGCCTATCCACAGCAGGTGATGATGATTTGCCTCATGCTCTAAGAGAGGGTGTGATTTTGCCAGCTGCAAATAATTTCTGCAGCTGTGTGACATTCGGAATTGTGTGGACTTTTTAGAAGGTATATAAATGCTAGGGCCCTGAGAGGTGGGGTGGGATATAGAAACAGTATGAGATCTTACCTTTGCAACCTTTGAAATTATTTTCTTAGTTGGAGACCACACCCATATCTTTATCAAGGCTGTTTGATTTTAGCTCGTTGATAGATCAAGTTGGCTCACATGGCAGAGCCTGATTTTACTGTGGTTTTGTCACACTCAGAGTCTGTTGTAAGAGGCATGGCACCTTCTATTGCTTCTGTCCTTAAACTTTCCCTATATTCGTCAAGCAGCCCTCTCTTTACAGGCTGACTAGTGGGACTGGACAAAAGTAAATAACAAGGGAATGAGGTGAAAGGGAGGATATGATGACAGCGATGCACATGACGGTGTGTACCACATGGATCGGGTGAATAAAGAACTAACGAAGGAATGAAGGGGGCAGGGCAGTGGCTAACTCAGAGCAGAGAAGTATAACAAATCAATGAAATAAAAGGGAAATATACAGAGCAAACGAATGATATAAACAGGAAGTAGAAAATATTTGTGCATTTCAGTGAAGATAGGTGTAGACAGACTCAGACAAGTATACAAGCTGAAAAGAACAAAGCAGGTGAATTGATTCCGTTTCCCTAAATCTCTGTCTCATATTAATGAATCATCTTCCATAATATTTTTGAAGAATTTTTTTATCAAATGATTTTTTCAGGTCAGCTTAAATAGGGACAGGGTCAGTAATCCAAAGAGCAAAATATTTTTGACATTTAAAGATAGGTTATTTCCTAAGGAGAGACAGATCTATTATTCTGCTTGCCCATATTGATTTGACATGGGGTATTTCAAACAATAGTAGAGCAAGTGAGCCTATCAGTCTCGGAATCAATCACGGCAGATCTCCACAGCATGCTATTACAGAAAATGTTCTGATCTCACAAAGGTCTGTTTGGAATTCAGACTCACCTGCCTAAAACTTCTGTGTGCCTCCTATGAATTTATATCAGTGACAATTTTCTCAAGCCGAGTAAGCTTTATTATTAACAGAATTAAATTGAAAGAGGAAAAAAGCAAACATAAAGTTTATTGCATGTCGTATTTCTGAGACTGTTGAGATAAATGAACCCATACACATTGTCAAATACAAATACAACCTGCACATTGTCAAAAGCGGTGTTTGTAAGTAGCTGATGACTGATTTATGAGTGAGCCTATCCCAACTTATTGTTTTACCAAGTTTCTTATAACCAACCCCAAATACTAAATTGGCAAGAATTTAAAACAGGGCTAAAGAGTTGTGTCAGCAATTAGGGGCATTTAATATACTTGCAGAGGACCTGAATTCATGTCTCAGCACCCACAGGATACCCCTCAACCATCCATAACTGCAATTCTAGGGATCTGACGCTGTCTACAGGTCTCCCACCTATGGTACACATAAACTCATGCAGGCATATATAGAACCACACAAATAATAAATTTATCTTATTTTTAAAGCATTAAAAACAAAATGCAGGCTAGTTTCTTGAGAACTTAGGCTCCAGAAAGATGGTTAGCAAATAGCAAATCCTTTGGCTGAAACTGCATTTTTAGATCACATGTAGTTTCCACCTACTTAATAACTCTGGAACAGTACCCTAGAGATTTGTATTCAGTGTCTTTTCATGTGCCCCTCAATATGAGAGTTACAGATTTCTTTTTCTCCACTTAAGGACACAGCCACAGCTAAATGGAGCCTTAGACTTACAAAGAGAGAATTATGCTAGTCCTTTACCAAAGCCAAGAGGAACTGGAAAGACTCAGACTTTATAATTCCCATGACTGATAATGAGTATAAAAACCACAGTGAGAAATCAGCTACCACCCAATCTGCCAGCATGCCCAGAGGCTTTACAAAGGACCTTCTCTGGGATGTCTAGGAAATGTCACTCAGGAGGCTGAGCAGCTCAAACCTAATAGACTTCATCTTTTCCTCTTTCTTAACTTGGCATTTTCCAGGCAGGGGGTCTGATGGTGAACTTTACTGTGGAATCTGACTGCAACCTTCCTGATTTCTACACCAGTTGTCACGTTGCTTGTGTTCCTGTGTGGCCCCCACTTCTGCAGAGTGGTCATTTGAAAGTGACTCACTCAATTGCAAGGAAGGCGAAATTAACAATCGCAACTGCCTTGTGGTTAGCATTTACCAAGAATTTGATGCCGGGCACCATGCCGGCCTCCTTATGGTTTACTCTATGAGTTGGTGGTAGTAAAGGAAGGTCAGGATGGCTTTTTGACATTATTGACCTATTTCATCAAAGTGTCCTATTCTCGACCCCCACTGCACCCAGACAATGTATCAGGTGGCTCCCACCATTTTGCTTCACTCTCAGACGTTAGAAGTTCAATAGGCTGACATAAACATCCTTTCTTCTCCCAATTTTAGGCCTTTTGAATATGGCTGTCACTTACCTTTCCTAATACCAATACCTAACAAAAGGCAGTGGAAGGGGAAGAAATGTTTATTTCAGTTCACAGGTTTATGGGTAAGGAGACATGGTGGCTACAGTTCTATCCTTAGTGTGGAAACTTGTGTCTGGTCACTTTGATGATGACCTTGCAACAGCAGGTAAGAAACAGGGAGACAGACAAACTTAGGCCAGAGCCAAGCTGTAACTGGTGAGTCTGTTACTTATTGGTGACTCATGGCCACCACCAGCCTCACCTCCTAAAGAATCCATAACATCAAATAGGGCCACCAGCTGGGGCCAGATGCTCAAACACATAAGCATGTGGGCAGCATTCTACATTCAAACTAGAGCAAGGACAAACATCTCCTACAACCACAAAGGCACACTGCTCTCCAAGCCTTTTGTACTTTTCATTGTCCCCTTCTCCCATCCCTATAGCCCAGGAGGAAAGAAAGTAAACTAGACATTTCCCCTTTGAGATTCTCTCAGCTGGAGAGCAAACCACAAGGTCAATGCTTCAGGGTTGCTCACTTCCAATCTCCCCCTATCTTAGTCCTTAGAAGTTAACCTCTGCTTCTAAACTGATGTATCCCCCCAATTCCAACAACTTAGCAAATCGCCTTGCAAGAGAGACCAAAAGTGAGGTAATGGGTCAGTGATGAGCAGGACCACACCTTAACCATGACAGCTTCAATACACAGGGCTCTAAGCTTCTATTTAAACCTAAATTTTATGCAAGTGTCCTAAAGATAGCCATAGAACATTCCACTTTATCTATTCTCCTTCTAAGTATGACCTCATTGACCAATCCTTCCTATGCTTTTTACCATTGTATTTCTCTTTAATTAATGCACTAGAAATGAGTGGTATGTTGGTTTGGATGATAATGGCCCCATAGGCTCAAATGTTTGAATTCTTGGTCCTAGGTGGAACAGTTGGGAAGAATTAGAGGTGTGGTCTTGTTAAAAAGACATGCATCACTGGGCAAAGGCTTTCAGGTTTCAAAAGCCCACACCACTCACATCTAGCACTCCCCGACCCCTCCCTCTCTGCCTCCTTCCTTCCTAATTGCAGAATAAGATGTAAGCTCTCAGTTGCTCCAGCCAACATCATGGGCTCCAACCTTCTGAAGCAAAATTAATTATAAGTTGACTTGGACATTTTGTTTCTTCACGGCAATAGAAAAGTAACCAAGACAGTGGTAGAGCCTAGCTTGCCAGGCCTGCAAGAGATCAGGCTTTGACTATAACAACACCTAAAGTGGCAGGATTACAGGAGTTCTCTCCCACATCCAACAAGTGCCAATTCTAGTGCTAAATCCTAGGGATACATAAACATTCCCAGGACCTCTGACCTCTCTGCTCATGATCCAGATGAAGACAGGAGTTCCCCACGTGTACTTCCAATCTCCATGAGGGCCTGCAAAGAGGCTTCAGCTTTCTGGAGGAGGGAAGAGCTGTTGGGAACAGCCTGACAGAAAGCCAGACTTGTCTGTCCATATGGATTTCTCCCAAAAAAAATTTCTGTCAAATTTTTTTCATAAATTGCATGTGGGCTAGGTAACTAGTGGCCAAACTGGATTTATGATCTGATTTGGCAAGATGACACTGGATATAATTACATCTTGTCTTTGAATATTTAATCCATAATCTGAGATTTGGAACTTCAATCAAATTTTCAGATGGATAGCCTATTGACATTCTAACACACACAAAACCCAGATGTCCACTTCCCTTTCCTGATCAGAGAACATCTTCCTAATGTGCAGGGATAAGGACAAGCCTCTCAAAGCACTTAAAGTAACTGCTGAAGCATGATCCAGACTTTACCTTGCCCAGCTCCCACAAGAGTAGCACTAATGGCCACATGGAGATACCAGACTGTGTCTATACACTAGAACAAGACAGGAGCGAGCCTCTCTCTTCCATAGACTGTCATCAGAGGCTATGTGTATGTGAATTCCTTCACTAATTTTAAGACAAATCATACAAGGGAAAATCCACAGAAAGAAAGAGATTGATTTTTCATTAACTCATTTATTAGAGATCATGAGAAAAGTTTCTAATGAGATCAGTTCCATACAAGGTGATCACAAATAGATACTGTCTGGGTTCTTACACCGATGTCCTGTCTGTTTTTGTTTCCTGTCTCTCAGACAGTCTCCTCTATGTGCTTCATCTGCCCCTCAGTAAAACAACCCCTCTCCACGGTGACAGTCTTCTTTCCTAGACCCAATATCTAATTTCGTTTAGTGGTTTATTGTAACATACTTTAAACAACAAGAAACTCTTTTTTTTTTTTTTTTAGGTTTTTTTGAGACAGGGTTTCTCTGTGTGGCCCGGGCTGTCCTGGAACTCACTCTGTAGACCAGGCTGGCCTCAAACTCAGAAATCTGCCTGCCTCTGCCTCCCAAGTGCTGGGATTAAAGGCGTGCTCCACCACCGCCTGGCAACAAGAAACTCTTAAGAGGCAGAAGTTCACGTGTCTCCACTAGTCAAAGATAGTTTACATAGCTAGGTTGGGTATTAGGTTACACTTCTGATTGAGCATTACCATACTTACAAAGCCCTTGATTAACATTTAAAAAATTGTATAAAAGCCAAATGGAAAAGGGGGGGGCACAGGATAGGGGTTTTCTGGGGAAGGGAAATGGGGAAAGGGATTGGCATCTGAAATGTAAATAAAATATCCAATAAAAAAAATTGAAAAAAAAAAAAGAATCACATATCAACAAGCCCTTAAGCACTTTGTCATAGTTACTGAAGATAATTGAAAACCTGCAATCCTACTTCCTCCAACACTGCACTCTCTTCAGATCCTACCTGATTCCCCTCCCTATTCCTACACCCCAACTAGAGAAAATTGCTCCATGAGAAACCTTGCTCTGCCTCACAACACTCTCCTAAGTCTGAATTGTCTGGGCTATAGTAGCCTATGGCCTGTTTTTTTATCATCTCCCAGTTGTCTAGAGCAGGAGATGATGGAATCAGGTTCCCCTGATGCCACTGTGTAAAGATGCAGGATCTTCCGGGCTGGGTTGACCTCATCATGGTCCATCTAAAAATTCACTTGTTCTTCCGTTCATGTGAGTGTCATTTTCTATAGTCTGGAATCATAGTAATGAGCAAGGCAACCTCCTCCCTAGAGGAGTTCCTGTCCCAGTAAGGAGGAGAGACAATAAAAGCATCAACGAGTAGACCAGAACTCATAAATACTGGGTTGAGATGACTATGCTGTGTCTCTGAAGTCTCCAGTGTAAGAGGTAGAAATGAGAAAGAGTCAGCTTCAAAAGTCTGGGGAGAGGAATTTTCCAGGCAAAATACATCAAGACAGAGCAGAAGTGAACTTAGGGTAGTGATGAGTGAGAATAAATTACTGTGCTGGTAGTCCAGAATGAAGGGGCATGAACTCTAGACATGTACATAAGATCACACATACTTTCTGTGAAGATGGGTCAAGAGTGAGACTGGTAGGCAGTACAGCCTCAGAGTAGGTGTTGACTCTAGCTGCCTCATGGGATTCATATAACCCAACCCTTGAACCCAAAACCTGTTGATGCATAGAGAAGTGTTTGACTCTCTTCCTTCTTGCCTAGGGTCCTATAAAATTAAAAATAGATCTGTAGCTTACCTTAACAGTATGTGTCAAAGATTTTCACCAAAGACTAATATAATAGCCAATTCTTGAAGGAGCCCTATTGAGTGTTTCCCATGAGTTATGACTGAATCTGGGGAACCTGATTCTCCATGTAGAAAAAGATAAGTGGTGAGCCCCATCTCTTTAAAAAATTATACAAGAATGGAATCATGAACTCTGCTTTTGAGGCAAACAATCGGAGGCTTAACAGTTCATTACCTGCCCAATTGGTATATAGGCATACACCAAGTCAGGTACATTATGTTTCAGTAAAATATGAGTGTTTATAAAGAATGAATAACAAGTAAATAACTCATTATGTCTGTCTTGTCTGCTTTTATGGTATAATAAATTACCTTTAAAAAGAATTAAAAACTCTCTTTTGTTTTCAGGGCTTTAAGCAACAAGGAATTATGACATCCCTCGCCAAGTGACTCAAGGGTATTTATCTGTCCAAAAAACCAAAATTGTCCTGATTCAATCTCGGACTTTCTGGGGAGAACAGGAAATAAAACACCATGAGCCATTACAGAACACTTACCACATGTCCACTGTTCTAAGTCTGCCTACATTCTCTCAAGCCTCTGAGGTAATCAGTGTTGATTATTCCTTTTTACCAAGAAAAGAAGGTACAAAAAGTATGAGCAAACAGAAGGGCCAGGATGCAAAGGATAGGTAGTCTATTACCAGCCGGATAATAGACCAGACAGTCAGACTTCCAGGTGCTGCCACCACTGTCTCTTGTCTCCTTATAAGGAAGACCAAGGAACACAGCCACCTGGAATCAGAAGCAGCGTGGTACCAAGCCCTCAAGGGAAGGGGCTTCACTGGTGCTCCCCTCCATCAATCCAATAGGAGGGCACAATACAGGGAGAAGCAGAGCCTATTTACCTAAGGTCAGATTCACACCTCTAACCCAGGGAGGTTCTCTGAGTGGCTCCACATGACCTCCAAGGCTGGGACACTATGGATGTACTTCTTGGTGAGAAAGAAAGGGGCCATGATATAAACAATCTGGAAGGAAGTAGGAAATGAAGAATGAATATTTTACGTGTTTTGATCTGGCTCTATTTTACTTCTAAACTGTGCCATTTCCCCATCAGACCTTTTGGAGTAGCATTCACAAGAAGGAGAAATTGACTGAAGAGACAGAAAATTACCTTTACTCCAGTTCTACAAATTCTAATTATGCAAATTTTTCATGTGAATACTTCTAGCTTATCTCACTTGCAATTCTCGTATACCCAATAAGTGCATGCACACTCACACTGTCGTACGTGTGTGTGTGTGTGTGTGTGTGTGTGTGTGTGTGTGTGTGTGTGTGAGAGAGAGAGAGAGAGAGAGAGAGAGAGAGAGAGGGGGGGGGGGGGGGTGTTCATTTAGGCATCTGTTTAATGTCAGTGGTTTCCTCAAGGTGCTGCAATAAAGTCTCAGAAAAATGGGATAAACTGGGCTGTCCTTACACTGATGGCCAGATGCTAGAGCCAGCCACTGTGTTTGGTGATCTCATACTTCCTGAAGTGACAACAAACCATGACAAATAATTATCTCCATGCATCAGACAAACTTAAAGGACAAAAATAATCAGTATTGAAGCACAGAACTATAGAAGCAGACAGCCATCTGGGATATACTAGCTAAACGGAAATCTTAAGGCTCAGGCCTCTCTACAACCCTCACTTTGCTTCTCTGTGAAATGGGCAGACAATTCTCACTACTGACCTTCTCAACTGCCAGAAAACACACACAAATGCCTTGTGATCCTGCCAAATCCAGGGCTTAGGCTCACAGGCTCTAGACATGACCAGAGGTTCTGAATTGCTAATCAGACCCCAAGGAAATGTGCAGCCGCTGGTCTGTGGACCACATTTAAGAAACACGCTTGTGCAGGCTTTTAGGGTATGAATATGTAATGCCCCACAAATTCACAATTTGAGTGGTTGGTCCTCAGACAGTGATCTTATTCTGGAAGACTCTGGAAATTTCAGGAGGTGGTTACCTAGCTGGTGGCCATAACATACAGGTTCTCAGAGGTGTGTTGTCACCAGATACTTCCTGACTTGCTCTTTGCTTCCTGATCCCCTAGGATGTGACTTGAGATGCTTTGCCATGTTAGACTAAGCCATCTGAAAATTCTGCTTGTGGTCCTGTCTGGACCAGGCTTCTCCAAGTCTTCAGTGTCTCATTTGGAGAATTTGCTCACAAATGGCAAGGCAATAGGAGGTTTACTTAAAGAGACAATGCAGGTTACACAAAAAGGCAGCATGTCTACTCCAGCTAGACTCTTCAAGAGTCTTGGCCATTATTTGTGACTTTCTTTTATGGAATCAGGAGGAAAAGTTTATCCTGAAGGGCACAGAGCCTATGGTTCCATTTTGATGACCAAGCTTAGATTAGATAAGTCTTTCTTTACTGGGAGTGTCAGTTCCATGACATATCTGACATAAATCATATGGGCACTCAAGTATGCATATGCATAGAATGGTAAGGTAGATTTTCAGCAAAAGTTCACTCCAAGGACATGGTTTACACACTGGTTCAGGCTGAATAAAGGACTTCTGCCTCTTGTACCTAAATATGTTTCAAACCTCACTTCAATGGGTTGTTCAAGCAACACACTCCATTGTTTGAAGTGGGGTGAGCATGTAATTTCATGATCCCAAGTTGCCAAGTTCATTGTTAGGGCAAGAGTATTGTTGTGTGTATCTCCAGTAAAGCAGAGTCCATAATTGCTAAGCTATCCCTATACTGGCCTGCCTCAAAACCATGAGTCAAAATAAGTTTTTGCCCCCTTAACTTGTACGTGTCTGGCACCCTATCACTGGGCTTTATGGGTTAAATGACATCATACACAGAGCCTGGCTTATCATATACATTTGCTGACTACTTTTGGGTCTTGGTGGTATTATAGTCAACTGTATGTTACTGAACACAGCCTCCAAGTTAGAGGCTGGGTATTCTGTAAGATCCCCTTTTGAATGTCCTACAAAGACCTCTGGTGAGTACAGCAAAGGTCAGAACAGTGTGGCAGAACAAGAACAGAAACTATGACCTGGAGTCCTACCATTAGCCTATGGGCTCATCGTGACAGCTCTGGATCTTTGCAGATAATAATGACTGTCCTAGAGTATGGAATTGTTGTGAAAACAAAATGTAAAAATACATGGGAAAGTTTAAAGTCAGCAATATCACATCATGTGCATCTGGATACGTGTAAATACTTCCCAGATCCTCCCTGTTAACAACTCTGTATTCTCTAAATGTCAGGTCTACTTGAAGCCCCTGGTGTAGAAAGACACAAGGGGGATGAGACCCAACCCTCAGACATCTGCTGGGGAAAACATATTCAAGCATGCTTATCTTTGTTGACTTGTTTGTTTTGAGACATGATCTCATAAGGTTCAGGCTGGCCTCAAAATCACTATGCAGCTCAGAGTGACCTTGTTATCCTGATACTTCTGCTACTTTCTGCCTATGCAGTTTCTATCTTTTTTTTTTTTTTTTTGCTTTGAATACAAAAGAGAAGATACTTACAAGATAAAACTATAAAGGTAACAACCAGGCAGCTAACCCTAAGTCCACACTCTGAACCCCTACTCTATGCAACTCCAGCACACTAAAAAGGATCAGCTATGGAAAATTAATAGGTACATGGGGTCATAAGCAGACAGCTCAGACCTCCATTCTAACGGCCAAGAAAGGGGGACCCTGAGAAGTTCAAGATGGAACCTTGGAGAAAGCCACATAAGAGGATTTGAACTTGATTCTACATATATCCTACAGTGGAAAGGGGAGCCTCTCCAGCTCTGACCATGCACACATTAGGAGTTCATATGAGATCTGGAGGCAGTATTTAGAGGAGGGCTAACACACAACCTGGCACCTCCAGGGGTGCTGTGTGGTCTGCATGGCATCTTCAGGAATCAACTCATCCTAGGAGATGATTTTCCAACGTTAGCAACTGTTCTTATGCCAGCATACGAAGATCTTTACATCAACCATGATGGGTGGCTCAAAAGGAACAGCACCAGAATTATAGGTAAACCAGATAATGCTTTGCTAAGATAAAAGTGTGTCCCTGTAAATGTACGGCTGTCTGTTGACTTGTGATATCTGATAGAGCAGCAGAATGTCTACCAGCTTGAGCACTGCAATCAGTATGAGGGTTAAAACTAGAACGCTTGCCACACAGCGTGAGGTCCTGAGTTAGATCCCAGAACCCAAGCAAAAGAGCTACGTGTTGTAGTATGTCCCTGTATCTTAGTGCTGGATGTGCAGTCAGGAGAACCCCTGGAGGTGGCTGGCCAGACAGTCTAGCCTAGGTGATGAGCTCTCCAGATCAGTGAAGAGATCCTGTCTTAAAAAGGCAAAGTAGATGACACTTGAGGAACAAACCTGAGACTGACCTGTGGCCTCCAAATGGATGTGTATATGTGCACAGGTACACACACACACACACACACACACACACACACACACACACACAAATTTTGAAAAACTGCAATTGGACGCAGATCTCAACCCATCTTTCTAATCAACTATAAGAAAACTCATGGTGAGTCAAACCCCTCACAACCAGGTTGTACACAAAATTTTAGAGGCGAGCACCCTCCATGAGTCAGACTTTATGAGTTCAAATCTTTGCAAAATTTCTTATGTCTTTGCTATAAGATCTTAGAAAAATTAATTAACTTTTCTGCCCCTAGTTACCTTATCTACAAAAAATGAGGCTGATAATGGAGTCTATCCTCTAGGGCTGTGGTCAGGATCAAATGAGTTTGTATGTGGAAAGTGCTTCGAATAATAAGCAGATACAGTAAACATTTTAAAATAACAGGGTCTTATTATTGCAAAACCTTAACAAATTGCTTGACCTCGCTTGAGGGAGGGCATTCTCTCATTTGCATAAGTATATGCTAAGGATAGAAAGAAGCATATATGTGGGGGCCTTCTTAAAAGCTAAGAAAGCTAGATCATCTTGGGAATGACACAGTGTTTGTTGGGAAGGGAATTTTTATTTTGTGCCTGGCTTCAGTTTGGCCCAATAAAAGATGGGAGCCTCAAAGCACATTCTCTGGAATTAGCATTCTCTCATTTCTCTAGATGTCTGACACAGCTTCCGGGACTGCAGCTTGCCAAAAGGTTTGTTCTGGCACATTCAGAGGTCGCCGATGGAGGAATTACCTCATATGGACAAGAAACAAGCAATGGACTTGAAGTTAACCCAAGGGTTTGGGTTAGGAACAAATGCATCTCAGGATGTGAGCAGATGTTGCTGCAGTGTTCTCTTACAGAATTCCATGTGCAGATACTGATGGAAAAGCCACACTTAGCAGAGGTTTGGAATTTCCAGAAGCGTCAAAGTCACCAGTAACTAAAAAGGGTGATCTCAAGAGGGCTGAGACTTGTGTGCAGTGTTTTTGGTATGTATGGTGACTCTGTTCAGCTTTTTCCTCAGTGAGTTTATACCTCCAGTTCATACCAAGGAACACTTCAATCATCACACAATAATATGTCCACAAAAATGCCAAGAGACAGTCTAGGGAAGGCAAATACAGGTTCTGTAGACAGATTTGGCTTGGCACCCCAGTTCCAGCACCTAATGGGTTTATAAACTTGAGAGAGTAACAAACTTTTTTTTATTTCCCTGTAAAATGAATAAGTAGTACCTGTTTCTATTAATAATCTATTGCTATGTACCTTCACTATGACTGTAACAGCAGAGAGCAATCGCTGCTGTGGGCCTGGGCTCTGTAGTGCCTTAGCTGGGAGATCCTACTTTACAATCTTTTCGGAAGCTGCAGTCAGGCTGCTGGCCAGGTCTGCAGTCGCCTGAGACAAGAAATGCTGCTGCTTCCAGACTCCCTAATGTGGTGTTGGCAAGCCTGAACTCCCTTCCGGTTGCAAGATGGAGTCCTCAGTTCCTTGCCAAGAACAAAGCTACAATCTTCTCTGGTCTCAACTGGAAGGGAAATGTCATCCTTTCTGCTCTAGGTCATTGTTCACTGTTCTGGTTTCCTTTTCTGTTGCTGTGATAAAAAACACTCGTGACCAAAAGCACTGTAGTAGAGAAAAAGGTTTATTTGGCTTACACTTCCAAATTACAGTTCATCACTGAGGGAAGTCAGGGAAAAAAGCTCAATCAGGAGTTAAAGCAGAAACCAGAGAGGACAAGCTTGCTGGCTTTTTCACTGAATTCTACTCAGCTGACTTTCTTACATAGTAAGTCTCACCTGCCTAGGGATAGTACTGCCCATAGTGACCTGTGCCTTCCCATATCAACTAGCCATCAAGACAAAGCCCACAGACATGTACATATGTCAATCTAATGGAAGGAGGTCTTTGAGGTTCCCTTCTTCCCACGTCACTCTAAGTTGTGCCCGACTGACAAAAAAAAAAAAAAAAGAACCTAATCGGGACAGTCACACAGACCACACAGACCAGCCCTAGTTATATGAGCAGTGACTACATGCATTTGCATTACATGCAATTACATGCATAGCTAGAGTTAGGGACCACAGGAGGTCCCATGAAGACAAGGTAAGATGGCATGTCAGACTTACTGGGAGAATTCCTAAGTCAGTTTTTCATAAATATCTTGGAAGAGGATCTAGCACATTGTGACTAGAGATAAAGATGTGAGCTATTATTTTCTTTGTGTTACTATTTTCATTGTTGTCTTGAAGAACTAAGTTAATAGCTATGAAATGTAAATACCAGCCAACTGCCAAGAAACCCATGCCAACTATGATCTTGTATTTATTGTGTGCCATGATGTCTACTCACCACAGATAGGAAGCCCGAAACAGACCAAAGCATGGATACCACCTAAGTCCAACTTAGTGAACCAATGAGTTTTATTGGGGTTACTGAGAGGAATATGTGTGAGGGGTTACTTACAGGGACAGAAATGACATTTCAAAGATAGGGGCATCACCAAAGCCCACCTCAGCTATGTTGCTGGATTAAAATCCTTCTACACACAGGGGATCAACTGTATTGTCCAGGACTGAAGACATCTCTATCTCTCCCTTCTGCCATCCATATACCTGAGTGATATGTCCCTTTAAGACCCATACTTTGTAGATTCCTATCATGGATTCAATGGCATCTCAATGTAAAGGCAAGTAGAAAGGACATAAGGACAAGGACTATAAGAGAACTTTCCTAATGTGTCTCTGTTTTTCTCAACTTTTGTATGTATGTATCATATGTACATATGTGTGAATGTATGTATAGATGTGTATATGTGTTCTTGTATTTTGTATTTATGTGCATATATATGTTTGTATGTTTGTAAATATGTATGTGTGTACTTGTGCGTGTATGTGTATACATGTGTATATGTATGTATGTATGTATAAATGGGTGTGTATATGAGTATGTGTATGTATTTATATACATGCGTGTATGGGTATGTGTACGTGTATGTGAATATGTATGTGTGTGTGTGTGAATATGTATGTGTGTGTGTGTGTGTTTTTGCTCAAAAGAAAAATTTTCCTCAAAAGTTTTTCAAATGAATATCCTATAAAACTTCATTAGTTGTAAGTCAAGCACACACCCACACCTAATTACAAAGAAAGCTGAAAATACACTGACTTTTCTTAGATGGTATCCCCATATGACCCATCATGAAACAAAAGGACTCATGATTTGGCAACTAAACACCACACACTGGTAATTAGGCCCAGAGACACTTCATTCTCAGTTCAGAAGGACGGGAGTTTGAGATCAATATGGTGGTTCCTGATGAGGGCCCATTGCTGGTTTCTCCCAATGTCCCCTATGGATTATTTCCTATGCTCTCAATATTCTTTGCAGAAAATTCTTGCCTATTCCTGCACCTGGTATCCTACCTGTTTTCCTCTAGTGCTTTCATTGCTTCAGGTCCTACGTTAAGGCTTTTGATACATTGAATTATGTACAGTTGGAAAGATATAGATCTTGATTCACTCTTCTACATGTGGGTATCCAGGTTTCCCAGCACTATGTGCTGAAGTGCCTGTCCTTTTCAACATCTGTGGTTTTGATGCCTTTGATGACTGTAGCTTTATAGGTTATTTCTACTTTCTCAGTTCTATTCTGTTGAGTTGCATGTCTTTTATTTGTGCTGTGTGCTAGTCCACTCTGCTTTGTTACTATGGCTCTGTAGGATAATTTGAGATCATACGTGTGTTATCTTCAATTTGCCATTTCTGCATAGGATGGCTTTATCTATTTGGGGTCTTTTGTACTATGTGAATTTTAGGATTGTTTTTTCTATTTTTGTGAGGTATGAAGAATTTTGATGGGGATTATGTTGAATATGTAGATTACTTTTGGTGACATAGTCATTTCCAAAATATTATGTCCAAAAAAAAGCATGAAAGGTTTCTCCGTGTTCTAGTGTCTTCAATTTCTTTCTTCATTGTTTTAAAATTTTCCCTGTAGAACCATTTTACTACCTTGGTTAGATTTATTCCTAGAGCAATTTTGTTTTATTCTGTTTTGTATTATATTTTTTGTAGCTATTAGGAACAGAAAGTTTTTCCTGACTTCTTTCTTAGCAAGTTTATTAGTAGTATATAAAAAAGCTACTAACTTTTGTTTATTTTATATATTGATTTTTATATCCTGCTATTTTATTGAAAGTGTCTATCAGATTTAAGAATTACTACCTAGCTCAATCTTTATGATCTTTTACATGTAAAATCAAGATGTCTCAAAATAAGAATAATTGACCCAGTCCTTTGCTATGTATGTCTGCCTTTACCTTTTCTTTTGTTATGGTGCTCTGGCTAGGGATAAAACTCTGTATCATAAAAGGAAGAAGAAAGGGGATACCCTTGTCTCAAGCTCCCCCATCCTACAAGAGATGTTGGCAGAGCTAATCTTTTGAGGACCACACACAGGTCATTCAAGTTATCTAGATTTCAAAGTGAGCATAAAGAACTAAGTTCCATAGCTAAGACTTTGCCTCAAAAACAAAACCACTTTGGGATCATTCTTTTTACATACAATAGAAATTTGCATAAAGTAGCATCACTGTCAAGCAAACAATTCACCTGTATGCAATGCAATCTTGTGAATCGGGCATTATGACTGTGTCAAGTGTGGAACATTAATGAACTCTGCAGATAAGTATTCCTGAAAGAGCTACGGCTTGCCATACTTTGAGTATTTTATGGCAGTTATCAATGAAACACTTGTGTATCTTACTTGAAGTACCAGGGTGGGAGGGACACACAGGGGGGCCCACTTGCTCAGAGGAGAAGGGGAGGGGAGATGGGGAAAAGATTGAGAGAGTGAGAGGTGACTTAGAGGGGGCAGTGAGCAGGATGTAAAGTGAATAGGTAAAATATTTAAATTAAATGTTAAAAATAGCTGTTACTGAATGCAATCTGTAGATTTGCTATAACTCCTATCAAAATCCTAATAACATTCTTCTCAGAACTAGAAAAAAAATTTTAAATTCATCAGAGGCACAAAAGACACTGAACAGTCAACGCAAACCTTGGCAGAAAGAGTCAGATTAGAGGAATCACAGTACCTGATAGCAAATTACATTACAGAGACATAATAACAAAAACAATCTGGTACTGGCCCCAAACAAGCATGTGGGTTAACAGAATATAATAGAGGACACATTCAACAAATGTGTCAAAAACTTACTAGAAGAAAAACAGATCCTGCAACCTCAGTAGCAAGGATACTGGATGCCCACACACTGAGGAATGAAACTCAATCTTTACCTCTCACTTTACATAAAAATAACCCAAAATATATCAAAGTATTGACGTAAAATCAGAAACCTCAAACAACTAGAGTAAAACGTAGGTAAAACACTTCATGATGTAGACATAGGCAAGGACTTTTAAAACTTAGGGCAGAGAGATGGTTTCATGTGTAAGAGAACTTCTTGCTCTTGCAGAGGTTCAGTACCCAGTCCCCACACAATGGCACACACCATCTGTAACTCCAAACCCATGGGATCTGACACCTTCTTCAGAACTCCAAGGGGATGAGGAATACACATAATGCATAAACACACTTATAGGCAAACACTCATACACATAAAAGTAAATTTTAATTGAGTCAAAAATAGAAATAAGGCAAATTAATGGTTGCTGAAAAAAAGGAGAAATATTATTCCCCAGAAAGGAGCCTCCAATACCAAGTGGTCAGTCCTAAAAGATATAGACATACAAGCAACACTAAAAAGATTCCGTGGATTCATTTATAAACTTACTCACTTATTTGTAAGGGTAGCAATCATAATTAAAGAAACCACGAATGTGAATTTTAAAAGGAGTGGAAAAGGAGGACTTGATGGGAATGAAAGACCCCCAAGGGGAGCCCCTCACTCAAATCCAGATCAGCGCACACCCAAGGACACATGAGAGACCTTCTTGATGCAATTGCAAAAGGTAGTTTAATGGCAAGGGCCCTTGGGTCAAAACGTATCCCACACAAGGGATAGAGGTTTCGACCAAGACCCCATGAAGAGTGGGAAGTTTATAGATAGAGGTTGGGGAGAGCGGGAAAATTTGGCGCAGTTACACATGATTGGATATTCAAACATCAGCAATTTGCGTAAGCAATCATTTGAGCTGGCAGGATGACTAGTTATTTTTTGACCATAAAACCTCTGACCTCCCAGACATAGGGGGAGAGAAAAGTAAACACTAGATAGCCCATTACTCACTTGGGTTTGTTTGGACTTGTCTGGGCACGTCTTTGCATGCCTTTTCATTTCTTGGTCACCCTGTCCCTGGAGGGACTTAATATTTTTATTATGGCTATATTTACCAAGTTATCAGTGGTCTTTACTGACCATGAATTTTTGTTATTGTTTCAAGCTGCTTTCAAATTTTATTCTCACAGGAGGAGGGTGTTGGAAGGAGGAAAATGATGTAATTCTACTTTAAATCAAATTTAAATCTTTCAAATAAAATAAAGTAAAATTTAAAAGATTAAACAGTTCTGAAAATAGGTAATAGAAATACTTAAACAATAATGTTTGTATGTTAGCCTATATTACTTGATAGTCTTTTAAATATAAAACCTTATGTTTTCTGCATCTTTTTTACATTTTTAACTAAATACATCCATGTTAAGAGTTCCTTAAACTCGATGATACTCAAGAACAACAAATGCTGTTTTAATGAACTCAGGCTTCAGACTTTTGAAATGGAAGCTTGCATTCTCACTTTGGGTAGTAGTGGTGTTATAAATGGGGACCTTGTGACCAAAATTCAATCTGGTGTGACATTCTGTATTCTCTCCTCTCATTCCTCATCCTTTCCTCTCTTCCTCCTTCCCTTAATTTTCTTTAAAAAAAAAAAAAAAGCCTATTTTTCTAAGTCTGGCTAGATAATCAGATATTTTTCTCTCTGATATTCCTAACAGAGAGAGAGAGAGAGAGAGAGAGAGAGAGAGAGAGAGAGAGAGA
>JANHMN010000001.1:216657989-216675422 GCA_030674055.1 Rhabdomys pumilio | reverse complement strand
AGGAGGAGGAGGAGGAGGAGGAGGAGGAGGAGGAGGAGGAGGAGGAGCTGCATCGCGGCATCAGGTTCCCTTTGTAGCAAAGATCTGGGCAGAGTATAGTATCTTACCTCAAGGCATCCCCCAAAGTAAGGAAGGCTAGCATTCGTGGTTTAAGTAGCTGGTTGATCTGCACTTAAACTGGAGGGTAGGAAGCATAAAATGCACCCTTGTTCATTCTGAGCTGCACGGAACGCAAGCATCTCATGGTGGCACCATCACTGACTTGTTACCTAGCAAGCTACAAAGTCCTAATTCTGGCCATCCAAGAGCATCTACCTTAAATCTTAGCTACATCAGTTTGGGAGATTATCTGACCATTGCACTAGTCACTAGTCACCTTGTCTTTTCAAAAGCTGTATTTTCTGTATTGCTCAGAAAATGCCACCGGGATTTTTGAACATTAGATTCTTTGCTGAATTGCCCTTTGAAGTAGCATGTTTGTAGGCACGAAAGTATAAAGGAGATTTTTTTATTCCCTGCAGAGAAGGAAGAATGCAATTATCTCAGTAGGAATACTTCTCTCTTTCTTCTGTCATCCAACATGGATAACAATAAAGAGAATCGATTTACAAGATGAAGCTAATGACAGAGTTGACAGGGTGTTTTCAGTAAAGAGCTATCAGAGAAAGCACTGTTGCTGTGATTCACAATGAATACCAGGTATGTCATAAAAAACATAAGCATCAGCACACCTACAAGTGTTAAGAATTTTAAGGCAAGAGGAAAAACATTACTGGGAAGGGGAAAGTAATGATCTGTGTCATGTGTCCATTAGGCAGTGCCCAAGAGCAGTAGGTCTCTTGAGGAAGAAAAGCGCTGTTGCTATGGCAATTTTTGACACCTCCTTTTACAACAAAGGGAAGAGAAGGTTAAGGTGATGCCGCATTGACTCACCAGACATTGCTCTCCTGTAAAGTGTAGTGCTTTAGAAAGGAAGAAATCAGTCTAAGAAAAGCCCAGAGCTGATGCCCTGTCTGGGTAGAGAACATGAGTGTCACCCTGCTCTCCTGGAGTGAATCTGCATAGAGAACACAGTAATCTTACAGAGATGGGAGCATCCAGAGGTTAAGTACATTTCACCAAGACATAGGCCCCTTCAGAGCCAATGGAAGGGGATCTTTGGCTTATAAAAAGGAAATCAAAAATTAATTTCTACTCTAAAATGTTGGCTTATAGAATTTTTAAAACACCAAAACAGATATTCCTGTTCAAATCAAATCCATTTTGGATTAAATGTTTCTTACTTAGGTTTTCTAAGAGACAGGGTGTGTGTGTGTGTGTGTGTGTGTGTGTGTGTGTGTGTGTGTGTGTACATATATATATATATATATGTATACATACATATATATAATGATGTGTTTTTATATACTTTTATTATGATGTGTTTCGTTTCATGTGACATGAATAGTTTTTTCAAACTATTCATAGCTACATTACTTTTTCCTTTGGGAACATTGCAGACCCAACTACAGTAAATAGGAGTTAGAAATGTTCCAGCTCTTTCTCCATTGCCCTGGCCACTCTCACCATGGGTCTGCCCTAAGCTCATCTACCCATATGCTTCCTTGGGAAAGAAGCAAGGATAAATTTGCTTTTGTGATTCAAGCACCAACTGCTTTTGTTTTTATTATTTCATTTCTTAGACACAATTTATACATGCATTTTTCTAAATTATGAGCAGTTTAAAATACATCATTACCACAGCTAGAAATTATCTAAACCAAAGCCACCCTCTACTACTCCCACTACATAAGGGAAAGACAATGAAATATGGCCTGGAAACCACTGACAGAGATCCAGAAATTAAACAAACAGCAGCTTAATGTGAGTTGGAATAAACAGAATATTAAATCAACCATAATAGCATGCATTACAGAGTTAGAAACATATACACAGTAACTTCTACAGAGCTATGATAATTTAAATTTTATTATTCAACTACTTATTTCAAAACTTGCGAGGCTGAAACTAAATTAGCTTTTCAATATGGTTAAGTGGTTGTTCTTAGTTTGGGTGAAATTTTGTTATAAAAATAAGTATAAAATCTGCTTCAATAAATTTGCTTTAGTTGCCTGGGCCTCCCTACCAAGAAGTAGTTTGAAGATATGGTGCTTTGAGTTGCCGCCCTGAAAACTTTGAAAAAATATTGTTAAATGCTGAGTTTGACAAAGGAGTTTTAAATATTACAGATTTAGGATGTTATATTAGATATTATATTAGATGTTATATTAGAGATTTAGGATGTTCTCAAATGATCCGGTTCTTTGTTTAATTAACCAATTTATTCATTAACATCTCAAATGCTGCCCCCTCACAGAGTTCCTCCTCCATCCCACATCCCCTTTGCCTCTAAGGGTACCCTCCCCCCCAGGTATCCCCCACCCTGGCTCATCAAATCTCTGCAGGATCAGACACATCCTCTCCCACTGAGGCCAGGTAAGGCAGCAGTCTGCTGCATATGTGTGAGGACCTCAGTCCAGCTCTTATGTGTTCTTTGATTGACGGTTCGGTTTCTGAGAGCTGTCAGGGATCCAGGTTAGTTGACTCTGTTGATCTTCCAGTGGGGTTCTCATCTCCTTCAGAGTCTTCAACCCTTCCCCCAACTCTTCCATAAGAGACACTCACCTCCATCCAATGTTTGGCTATGGGTTATCGGTATCTGTTTCAGTCAGTCACTGGGTAGAAGTTCTCAGAGGACAGTTATGCTAGGCTCTTATCCTGCATGTCCTTTTCGGGAAGACTCAGTTCTTTACATCCATTAACGTGGATCAACACACAAGCCCTTCACTACTCACACAGAAAAGATCACACTGGAGCTGGGATGATGCTTTAAGGCTTAAAGCAAATGTGTGCAGTCAGTAAGCTTGAGGACAGGGTTTAGATCCCCAGAGCTCATGCAAATGTAAGTTGGGAATGGCAACTCACCTGCAATAGCAATTCTTAGAAGGCAAATATAGGAAGATCCCCTGTGCAAGCTCGCTAGGTAGACTAGTCTATTGGTGAACTCTAGGTTCACCTGAGAGAGCCTGCCCTCAACATACCAAGTGGAGTGTGGTTTTTAAAAGGGTCAAGATGTGAGCACCTGACCTATACACACGCATGACCATATATGCTCACACATGCAAACATGCATATACACACATATGTCACATCATATGCATGCTCATAAAAGACCACCTTAAGTCAGGACCAAGACAGCCAGGAACTCTCTATGCTCATTCTCAGAGAGAGAAGCACATACAGAGACTGAGCGGATGGGAATTTGAGGCAGATACTCTGAGAAGCAAACTTGAATTAGAACTAGAAAGTTTGTACTTCTTAGCCTATGAATTTGACCAGAGAGTTAATCTGCCCCGAAGAGGTGAAATCAAAAGCTTCTTCCACTGATACCCTCAGCACTCCTTCCTTTTCCTTCAAAATATTATTGTGACTTGCACTGCATGTGCATGTGAACCACATACACACAATACACACGTGCATCAGTTTGGTTGCTTGCTCTCTCCCACCACTGTCCTATTGCGTGCCATGGGGACAAGCAAGCTACCTATTTGGCTCACCTATATACCTAGCTCAGGAATGACAAATAACAGTCCTCAATAAATGCTTATGGTAATGTCCTCATTCCTTCGCTTCCCTACGTCCTCATTAACATGTTGTGAGTCTATAAACCTCAACTTTACTGCCTTTGTAAAAATAAAAGTAGTTGAGATCTTGTGGGTCTCGTAGCAGATGTCTACTTGCTTTTACAGCCTTCCTGGTACCTCTTCCACAATGTCCCCCAAGTCTTAGGTGTAGGGGTTCTGCTGTAGATATATCAGTCACAGCTAGGCACCCCATGGTAAGTGGTTCTCTGCATTTTGACAAGTTATAGTTTTCTGTAATAGTATCTGTCTGCACCAAAGACAAACTTCCTGATGAGTTGTGAGAGCTGAACCTCCCTGTGGGTGCAGTTGAGTATCTAGAGTGGAATTCTAGATATTTAGAATGTATAATAGGTTCTCCTCCAGGGTCCATGACTCTACCAGCCATGGGCAGTTGACTAAGTCTGTAGTACCAGCCATGAATTTTCTCCTTTTGAGAGGGACTTAAGTTCAACCAGATGACAGTCAGTTACCCTAAGATATAAATGCCACTACTGTACAAGTGTATCCTGCTGTGCTGGTCACTGTTGTGGTTCAGAGACTTTACAGCTGAATTAGTTACTTAGACAATACCAGCACAATGAAAAACACCAAAGGGCATGGCATCATGGATGGTTTAAATCTCACAAATTCCCACACCTAAATAAATTGCCACAGACGTTAAGAGAGAAAGATTCATTCTTCTCCAGAAATGAGTCCCCAAATGATCAGTCTTAAACGTGTGTGTGTGTGTGTGTGTGTGTGTGTGTGTGTGTGTGTGTGTGTAAAGATCTGGTATTGGGGATTTTTATCCAAGTCTTCATCCAAATTGCTACTTTTATTTTTAATTTTTAGAAACATGTATAAAATATTTTTATTTATATATTATACATTACATATATAAATATATTAAAATGTGTTTATATATGATATATATATATGATATATATATCATATATATATACATAAATAATGCTAAATGGAATCAGTATCCTATATTTATAAACACACACACACACACATGCATACACACACACATACCAATAATTAAAGAAGAATAGGTCGTGAATTTGAGAAGGAGTTGAAGGGACACAGGAGGAGTTGGAGGGAGAGACAGGTGAAAATGATGTAAGCATAATACTCATGGATGAGATTCTAAAATAAAAATGAAAGTAGTAATTTGGATAAAGACTTGGATAAAAATTCCTGATGCCATATCTTATCATTTTAAAGCCTTTATATGGACCATTCTTTATAACAGTGCAAATAAATTATGTTTATCTACAAGGACAAAATTTGAGAATTTTTGAGCCCTCAATATTTTCCCACCATCTATTAAAATTATAATCATTAGGTTGGCTGTTTCTCTTACTCTATCATGAAAATTCAATATCCCCTAGGAGCTGACAATCTATGGTCATTATGATGGGTCCAGCATCACAAATATAAAATGCTCACAGTGGACAGCATTTGAAATTTTGGAGTTCAGATTTTAGAATATTTGTATTGTCTAGGGGATAGGACCTAAGTTGAAACCAGAAACACATTTTTATGCCTTCTGTTGTTTATATGTGAAAAATAATTCAATCAGTACCTTTAGTTTCCTGACCCCCCACATTTGGCCTGTAACCTGTCACATGAGGTCAGGTAGAGAATTTTCCACTTGTGACATCATGACCACATTAACAAGGTTTTGGATCTTGGAATATGTTATATTTTAGATTTTTTTAAAAGACTTATTTATTTCATATATGTGAGTACACTGTCACCGTCTTTAGACACACCCGAAGTTGGGCATCGGATTTCCATTACCGATTGTGAGCCACCATGTGGTTGCTGGGAATTGAACTCAGGACCTCTGGAAGAGCAGTCAGTCCTCTTAACTGCTGAGCCATCTCTCTAGTCCCTGTATTTTAGATTTTTGAGGTTGGTGTGCTCAATCTGTAGTTAATGCTTAGTTCGGATTGAAGGACTGGTGGCGCCTTGGAAAGACAGTACTAGATTCCAGGAGCCAGGTCACTAACAGAATGGGAGGAAGCTTTAAGCAGAGTCTAGAAAACCCTAAGTTAACTTTGCCTTTGTGGAAATGTCCAGATGCTCCCAGCTTGGCCTTGCAAGAATTATTTTGACAGATGTCATAAATGTCTCCTGTATGACTTTTCCTGAGGAAACATGAATAAATATCTACTCATCTCATATAAAACCAACAACAGACTAAAGAAATGGTCCCACGGCATCTAGGTTTGTTACCCAATCGAATTAGGGTGACTGTAACTGCAGAAGCATGCTTGACTCAAAGGCAGCTATATCAGCAAAAGCCACCACAGTGTGACAGCTGCATCACAGGAGTCCCTACACAACTCACTGACTCCATCAGAAAATGGCCTCTTTAGTAATTGTTCCCTGCTTATATGCCCCAGGGAGGCTCCCTCCCTCGGAGCTGTCTAAGCATCATGACCTTTCTGAGTCTTCAAAGTCTCTTCACTCCAAGAAGAAATACTTCAGAGGAAACAGGTGTACATTTCCTATGGTTTGCAGGAAAAATCTACTTGGTTGTTTTGTTTTGTTTTGTTTTTTATTCTTTTGGAGGTTTGTTGTTTTTTTTTTTTTTTTTTTGAGGGGTGGGGGTGGTATTTTTGCTATTATTGAACCAGTGCTATATACCCTGTAACTAAAAAGCACCGCTCTGAATAGTGAGAAGTTTATCGTTATTCCAGGAGTTATTTTGCCTTCAATATGCCAAACTACTCTGTCTGATTCTTTACTAATTTAATGAAAAGTGCAAGAGTCATGTAGCTACAATCTAATTAAGCATTGTTTCACGCCACCCTGCCGATAGCACTGGAAGGCCACTCAATACACAGTTTAAGTTGGCAAGATGTTAATGATCCTTGTCAGAAAGATTTCAAAAGAATTTAGGTATGGTCTTTCAACTTTTCAAATTCATACCAGCTTTTAACGGTGCTGGCCAGCATTTCAAGACACTTAGGAACTAACTTTGCATTCAAACTTTCTCCAGAAGGAATTGACCCTGTATTGACTGGATTGATCAACTTTCAGAGAAAGGAAAAATTCTTTGGCAAAGTGCCATCCACTCCTGAATTCAATCCACTAATTTAGAACATACAACTAATTAAATTTCTTTGGGATTTCATTGCGGTAAAAAAGTTGCGTATATTTAGACTGCACTTACCGGTGGGTAAAATAAGACTTATAGCTAGTTTCAGAATTACGGAGATATCTAAGAGAGAAATCAACATTGCAGTATTTTTTTGCATTTATTCTTGGAGAATTACACACATGCATATAATCCATTTTGATCAGATCCACCCCACACTCCTCTTTCTTAGAACCCCCGCCATCACTATGGAGGTTCCTCTCTTCGTGTCCTCTTTTCATAGGCCAGTGATTCCTGTCAGTGCTGCCTGAGTGTGCATAGATGTAGAGCCACCCATTGAAGCATGGGCAACCTACGTGGGGCCACTTCCCTGAAGAAAGCTGACTTCCCTATCCCTGTAACCCTTCCAGCCAAGGCTCCTGAGCTAAGGGTGAGACCCTGAGAGTTCCTCTCCATCAAAGTGGGCTTGTTGACTGGCTTGATCTGGTAGAGAGTTTGTGCAGACCACCCCAGCTGCTCTGAGGTCACTAGTACAACATCTCTGTAGAGTCAAAGACAGTTTCACAGCAGTACACCCAGACCTCGGACTCTTTCAGTAATTCTACTCTCATGTTTATAATCACCAATTATCTTTCTTATTAGTTACTTTATTTATTTACATTTATTTACATTTATGTAAATTTACATGTTATCTCCCTTCCGGGTTCCTCCTCTGGAAACCCCTATCCCATCCCTCCTCCCCCTGCTTCTGTTATGGTCCTCTCCCACCCACGCACCTACTCCCACCTCACCACCTTAGCATTCCCCTATGCTGGAGCACTGAGTCTTCACAGGACCAAGGGCCTCCCCTCCCATTGATGCCAGATACAGCCATCTTCTGCTGCATATGTACCTTAAGCCATGGGTCCCTCTATGTGTATTCTTTGACTGGTGATTCAGTCCTTGGGAGTTCTGGAGGGTCTGGCTAGTAAGCACGGGGACCCCAATGGGGAAGGACTGAAGAAGCTGAAGCAGTTTACAACCCCATAGTAAGAACAACAATACCAACCAATTATCTTTTATATACATTATTAGTCTTTTTTTTAAATAACATTCTGTTCTGCTTTTAGTAACATAATATCATAGGTTAGTTTTCTTAAATGAGATCTAGATTTTTGATCCAGTTTGGTTTGGTCTGGTTTGGTTTGGTTTGGTTTGGTTTGGTTTGGTTTGGTTTTTCCTGAGTGATTTTGAAATAGTCCCCGTGTCTCTTTGAAGCTCCAAGAGCACAATTATGTCAGACAAATGGACTGTTCCTGATTCCATTTCCATGTGCAAACTGCCTGTGTAGAAATGCAAAATACTGAGATTACAAAAAGTCAGTTCTGAAAGACCATTCCAGAATTACAAACATGCTGTCCTTCAGATTCCTCCCAATCATGTCTCTTCAGATTGACTTCTCTGACCAAAGCAAGCCCTCTGAAGTCAGCACCAACATTACATTGCTCTACAAAACTATTTTTAACTTAAATTTTCTATCTTGGGATGTGAGTGAGTCAAGACAGAATCTTATTCTTTAGCCCCAGCTACCACTGAACTCACTATTATTATGGTTCAAAACAAACAGTAGGGTTGAACAGACTAGAGAGTTAAAACAGCAAGGTCAGGAACACCAAGGAAGGTAAATAAGAGAGCTTGTAGCTGAGTCTGATATGCCTGAACCGGTAAGTGGAAAAAGACAGAAGTCTGAGGAAGTAATAATGCCAGTCTCAGCAGGCTTTCAGCTGGCTTCCAGGAATCACTCTGCTCACCTCCTCCAATCCAAAGAACACATGCAAGGCACGGCTGCCCATTCCCATAGTCTTCTTGATAACAGCAACATACTGGTAACTTCTAGAACATCTTCACCTATTCTAGGAAGGAGACCACTCTACAGTGTCTCACAGACAAGGTAAGCTGTGGTAAGCATTCACTCTCCTTGACAAAAAAAAAAAAAAAAAAAAAAAAGTCCATGGCAAAAACCAAGCTGGTCACATGACCTAAGAACAAAATTTAATACATGATTTAATACATGGCTTAAACCAAGTTCAATGACTGACAACCAAGCCAAGGTAAAATAAAAAAATATGAATAAGTGTGACTTTGATATATTACCACTCCTCTGATAGGGCAAACAGGGTGTGATAACTCCCCAGGTGAGTCAGGGGGACATACACAGAGCATATGAGCCCCCTTTTCTCCTCCCAAATACACTCATGTGCTCAGCCCAAAGAATTAATTAAGCTCTATAGAAATGACCTCATCTTTGCTCCATTTCTGCCTTAAGTTCTATAAAAACTCCTACCTAGACTCCCCCTTGGATCCCCTCCAACCACAAGCTCTTAATCTTTCCTGCTCCTTTAACAAACTTGCTTTCCCTCACTCATTCCTCCCCTGTCCACATCTTAATTCCTCATTTACATATGACAGCCAGCTTGAGAGCCACTGCCTCAGGTTGATGTCTGATGACTGTTAATTAGCACCACAGTCCCTGAGCCAAACCCATCAGGGTAGAGAGAGGTCCATCACTCTCAGAGATCTGCATTAGTATGCAGCCCAGGCTGAGCATGATGTCACAGCAATCGATTGGCACCAATCTCCTGAGTGCCCGAATGGATTCTTTAACTTTTAAAAATGTGATTTAGAAGACCTCTGTTGTGTAACATTGTCACTAGACATACTTGTTAACAATATATTGTCATCTTGCTCAAATACTCAAAGCAAATATTGTTATTCCTTCACCACAAAAATAGTAACTATAGCAAGTAGTAAAGATATTAGTTTGGTTTTCCATTCTACGTCTACATATATACATTATGATGCACATGACAAATATATATAATTTGATGGGTGATTTTTTTTTAAGAAGAACATAGGTGCCCTGGATATTTTTCTCCCTTTTGCTCTCCCCTACCACATTAAAATGTTAGGATTTTTATTTGAATGCTCTCTGTAGATGTGGTCAGTGTTAAGAATTTTGCATGTAGTTCTCCAAAGGAACAGGATAATCTACCGATAATTCAGATCATTATGATATACTGTCTATGGACTGAATTATTCTAAGTAAAGAGTAAAGTGGCAACAGTTCATGATCACGTTCACTCCTAAGCTTTTTTAAACCATAACCGACCACCTTCCTACTACTACAGACTGAAATCAAAGTGGGGAAATACATAAGCATGTTAATACACGAATTTCAAGAACTTTCTTTGAAGTGTTCATGAGACCAAAACTCTGAATCTAGTTGTAGAAGGTGAGATTCCACATTCAAATTCACCAACTGTCAGAACACAAATCCTGGAAGCCTTTGTGTCTGAGGCCAGCAGCAACACCTGGTTGATTGGATGTCCCATTTAGCAAAAAATGTTAGCAATGTGTTGAATATACAAGAGGATTTAGATAGGCATTTGGAACAATGGATTGATGCTCTACTCAAATTATTGGAAGGAAGTTCAGAGTTTAAGAGTAAGGAGCCATCTCGAGTGTCATGCCAAACACCATTGGATCCATACATTTCTCATCTTAGGGTTTCAGAAGATTCCTGTGAGTGGGAAACTTTAAAACTCCACAGCCAAGTTCTAGACATCCCCTTCTTCCTTGATAGCACTTTGGTCTGCTCTTGCTCACAGAGAAGCAAATCATTTCATGGAAGCCAACACTGAGGGTGTACTCCAGGAAAAAGTAAGATTAAACAAACCTCTCAAATCTAATGTAAATTCCCCAAGAGTTTGACAAAGAATTTACTGTTGATAGCATTGGAATACCGAGAAGCATTTCAGATGCCGTGGAGCATTTCAGAACCACAACTGACATTATTTAGAAGCTCTGTTTTCTGAATCACACCCTAAAGTGTGTCCTGGCTGCTCTATTTTCCTATTAAAGGACAGCAATTGCTTTACCCTCCCAGCCAGTCTTGTTCCACAGCTTGGCCCTGTTCTAAATATGTCTCTGTTATTCTACAGATTACTTTGGGAGATTTTGGGGAAGGATACATATGCATTATACACTGAGATATTTTTTAAATATGCACATGTAATGGATTTTTAAGCATGTTCCCCTGATATATCCAACATCCCTTCCTCTCCCTCCCCTTTCCTGATACTACCTTTCATATTCCTAGACAGTTATTCTTCAGCTTTCATATCTATATATGTGATTTTAAGTATCTATATAAAACCTAGGATCCAGAAACTAGTACAAACATGAAGTACTTGTATTTCTAGGCATGATTTAGCACACTTAATATTATGCTCTCCTGTTGCACATATTTTCCTACCTGTGACATACTTTCACCATTTGTTACATCTGACTGATGTTGGTTGTATAACTTAGCGACAGTGAATAGCACAGCAATAAATATGAATTTTTCAAGTCTGTGGAATACTGACCTCAGCATCTGTTTGTGCAAATATCAGGAGTGATGAATCAGGATTATATGATAGATCTATTTATGGATTTTGTTTTGTAGGAACTCTTATACTGGTATCCATGGTGGGAGAAAGTGGGAAAGAGAGAGATTAAAAATGAGGTAAAAATAAGAGGGAAAGTATATGGGTATATAGGAAGAATAGTGGAGAATACACAGAACATTATCAAATCTAATCAAGAAGTAAACTAAAACAAGACCATCAAAAAAACAGTTATACAAGAACGAATGAAAATTAAAAAATAAAAACAAAAGAAAAAGTGAAACTAAGTATAATAAATTTTAAAATATCATAGCACCCATCGGTATTTCTGACTTGGAGGGACAGCTTTTGAAATCTTTCCCTCATATGATGTTACCTGGAGGAAACCAGGCTGCTAAAGAAAGTATAGTTTGTGACTCCAGTTCAAACCTATAAAAGCAGATTCATGGGTCTACAGTGTTCCAGTGCGGTGTAAATGCCTTTTGGACTGAATCCCTGATATGTCTCTCCATAATCCATTATCCTACAATGAGCTGTTCTTGTGATGCAGGCAGAAGAGAGGAGAGAGTGGAAACTTTTGTCTGGAACTCCCATTGGCCAGCCACAGCTGTGCAGGGACAGTCTTTGCTTCAACCTTACACGTAACAGCTCATCCACAAGCATGGCAGCCTACACAGTAAATCATCCACCCCTCGACACTAAGAGAAGAAGAGAACTAATAATAATCCAAATGATCAGAAAATCAACCAAAATCTCCATCAATTAGCAGATATCTATCAGTAGTGACCTTAAAATAAAATGATTTCAATTCACTATCAAAAAGATATAGACAAAATGATCAAATTAAAACACAAAATCTACCTGCTTGTTTTTTTTCCAAGAAACACATATCACTGGAAGTCTCCCAAAGACTAGTGTGAAAAGGTAGAGTTCAACCTACCAAGCAATAAGAAGCCGGAGATAAACTGGTGTAGTATTCTAATACCTGAGAAGGTATACTTCAAACCAAATCAGAAAAGATAATGAAGACTACTGCACATTAATAAAGGAAACAATTCATGAAGAACATAGAATTAAGGAAAACAGATGCACCAAATACTGGATGCCCAGAGTTCATAAAACAAACACTAATGGACATAAAAGGAGAGACAGAGCCTTATAATGGTGGATGGTTTCAATACCTCACTCTCATTAATATATGGATCAGGCTAAAACCCAACAGAAACTTTGGAGTTAATCTGCACCAAACTTCCATCTGATACCTACAGAACACACAATCTTCTTAGTATATCATGAGATTATTTTCTAAAACATATCATAAAGCAAGGCTAAAACAATACAAAAAGGAGTGGGGCAATTCCTTGTGTCTTATCCTAGTGGAATAAAACTAGAAATCAGTAACTGAAAGAAGAACGAAAATTATGTAGATATCTGGAAATTAAACAATACACTCTTGGATGATCATTAGGTCATTGAAAAAATACTTTTCTTCAATTGAAGGAATAAAAACTGCTAAGAATCAACCAAAAATTAAAAGGACATCTAGAACTTTTGAGGAACACAAAGGCAGTTCCTCAAGGAAAGCTTGAGCCTACGAGTGCTTACATTAGGAACCAGACAGACATCAAATAAGAACCTTAACATTACCTCAACCTCTTAGAAAAAGCAAGTGCAAGCCAACCTCGGAACAGAGGATGGAAATAAATGACAAATATCAAGACAGAAAGGAATGAAATGGACACTAAGAAAGCAAGTGGAACGGTGAGTTGGTTCTTTGGAAACATAAACATGACTAACAAACATCTAGTCAAACTAATCAAGAAAGAGAAGACAAATTAGAGGTGAAGATGGAGTCATTACTACAGGCTACAATTAAATTCATAGATTGTTAGGAATGTTTGAAAACTTATATTCCAAAAACCTAGGAATTTAGATTAAATCCCTAGCCAAATACAACCTACCACAACTAAGTCAAAACAATACAAACAACTTAAACAAATGTCTATAAGCAACAAAACGGAAACAGTCATGTTGTTTTGAGGACAGACAGGTTCAATGTCAGGTTTGATCAAATCTTTAAAGAGATAACAGCAGCATTCCTCAAATTCATGAGTAGAAAGAGAAATAATACTACCAAACTCATTCTCATTTTTCCAAACACAGTATTACTCTGATACCTAAACCAGATAAAGACACTAAAAAAAAAAAAAGAAAAGGGAGAAAAGAAGAAAAGAAAACTTTGGTCAACTTCCCCAATGAACATAGATGTAAAATTCTCAAAAACAAATACTTGCAAACAGAACTTAAGAACACACTAAAAGGGCCACATGGCATGATCAAGTTATTTAACGATACTTCAATATTCACAAACTAATAAATGCAAGAACAGAAATCACATGGTCATCTCACCTGATGCACAAAGGGAGTGTTTTAATGTCATCATCCCTTCATGACAGAAGACCCAAAGAAACTAGCATTAGAATGAATGCACCTTGACATAACAAAGGCTACATGAAATGCACACATGCCCAGCACATACTAAATGAAAGAAGCTGACAGCATGTCCGCTAAAACCAGGCTCAGCTCAGGACAAGAGTGTCCACTCTTACTCAGCAGAGTGCTTCATGTCTTACCTAGAGCAATAAGGCTAGAAAAAGGTATGGGAAGAATGCCAATAGGAAAGGAAGAAGTCAAACTTCTAGAGTTAAAAGGCTCTAAAGATGACTTACAAACCCTTGGGTCTGATGAATCCTTCAGCAAACTAGCAGGATACAAACATACATACAAAAATCAGTTTTTCTGAACTTGCCAAAAAAAAGAAATCTGGAGAGAAAAATCTCCTTTACCATAGCTTCAACAAAAAAGTACCAGATAGATAGTTAGGCCTAATCCAGGAGACGAAAGACCTCCATGATAATAAAACTCGAAAACTATGGAATGGTTAAGACACAGGAAAATGAAAAGCTCTCTTGCTCATGGGTTGGCAGAATCAACAGCTACACAACAAAAGGGAGATTTACAGATTCCATGTGGTCTACAGTGAGATCTCAATATATTCTTCATATCATCAGAAAAATATAATCCTAAAATTCATATGGGCACACAAAAGCCTTGAACAGCCAGAGACCACTGAGGCATATAGACTACTCCATTTACTGTTGTGCATGGAAGTGTTTTCTGGGACCTGTTCTAGAAAGGATTCAGAAAATCAAAATATTGTTAGTGATAAAATTCCATTATAATCTTTTAACTAAAGCACTTGAACATTAAATAAATTTCTCCCAACATCAGAACTGCAGTTAGTACCTTCAATTTATGAAGCTATCACTGAACAAAATGTAATTGCCAAGATCAAAGCCCAAACCAACCAACCAAATCAAATTAGCTCTTAGCAAAAAAAAAAAAAAAAAAAAAAGGGGGGGGGGGAGAGAGAGAGAGAGAGAGAGAGAGAGCTCATTTTTTTCATTCAAATGAAAGTTTGAACACCTGTCCCAGCATCTCACTTCTGAATTTTAACATAGACACTGAGTTCTGGAAGCAGAAATAAAATTGCCAGCTGAATAAAACAAGTCTTTGCTATTCAGTATTCCTAAAGGAATACTCACAAGGGAACTTATTCTAGTGTGGTCTCCCTTTTCCCTCAGACTTGAGCCCAGTCACACGTTCTGATGTCACTGCTGCCACTGGGTCCTGGAGAGAGGACAGTGTGGGGGACATTCCTTGTGCTTTCTACCATCCTGTGTTTCTTCAAAGGATGCACTACAGGCACACAAAACAAGAGGGGACATAAAAACTTTGATCTCTCTTGCTAGCCTGCTTTATACTTTGGGGTGTCACAGCAGAAGCAGAAACACCATTCCCAATGCCTTAGTTATACCTAACTCCACATAGACAAGAGAAAAGATGGAGTCACCAACCCCACAGCAGACAAGTAGAGTTTTTGATACAGTGAGACATCATCAAGCTAGTAAGTTTTACATCCCTGAATAGTGCACACTAGTAAGATGTTAGAGATGTGAAAATACACCTTTCTCGGGGCAATGTTTTGAATGACAGAAGCGAGAACAAAGGTAGGAAAGGACCCACAGGGCTGCATGAAGCACTGGCACCTACTCAGCCAGAAAGCACTACTTGCTGTAGATTTGGTCAAGCCTGGGAAAAATGGATGTTCTTGACATGTTCTGCATCTATGTGCTTCTCAAAAAGGTTTTCTGTTCCCCACTGGTACCTAGACCCAAGATTCTAGTGTGGGCTGTAAGTCAAATGGGTAGATGGTGCTTTCTTTTACAACACTCGAGAAATGAGATATCTTATGTCTATTTGCTGCTGCTGCTGCTGCTACGTAACAGTAATCCAAATCAATGTGCATTTCATTCCACGGGCTCAGCGCGGTGTTGCTGCTTTCTCTTCTCAGGGGTTCACAGGAAGCAGTATGTTGACAGGTACTACAGTCTACCATCTGAGCTCCCCTATAGAACTCTCAGGACACTGACCGAATTCAAGTCTTGTGACCAGCACTCAGGCTATCCCTGCCTCTTACAAGCTGCCTCTCTACTGCCTGTGTTCTCCAAATTACAGCAGGATTTTTTTCATTCAGGCCATCAGGGGGATGGCTCTGTTGTAGCTTTTCTCTCTGCCTGTTTCTAAAGAGCTCAAGTGAAATTCACCAAATGAATTACCCCCATCAATTGTAACAAACAATGAAGGGAATTAGTTATTGCTGCAAATTCCTCTCTCTTGGATATAATGATGTAACATAATCTAGGAAATGGTAGTCCCTGTGCCATATTCTAGTCGCTAGAAATCAGAGGTACCAGTCACCACAAAGAGAGGATTACAAGGTCATTAGGGATTACCTTAGAACACTGCCTCCCATGGTACTCAAGCTGAAATTAACATGAAAGTTGTGAATATATATTTTTTTAAAAACATGAAATGTTTTCTTCAAACTTAAAATATAAAACTTCAAGGGCTTCTCCCAGCATAATCATGATTTAGTGACTCTTTGAAGAAATGGTAGGCAGGTTTATGTAAAATCCACGCTTGGCATGGAAGTCAACCAGGGATCTGAATTTAAATCCTGTCTGGTTGCTGCAGTATATTCTTACCACATACTGAAACCCTCCCTGATGACTAATATATTCTTACTGTGTACTGAAAACTTCTAGCACAGTGCCTCTGGGACCTAAGAAATGCAGCAGTTCTCCCAAGCCTTTTGCAGTTAGTCAGTGGCTGGTGAGAAGGTTCAGCAAGTAATATCGCCTTCCCTACGCCCGAACACCTGAGTTCAATCACAGTGAAGGCAGAGAAACGACTCTTGCAAGTTGTCCTCTGATCTTTATGTGTGTCTGTTGTGTGTATGTGTGAATATGTATGCACACATGCATATTCACACACACACACACACACAAAATAAATGAATAAGATGAAAGAAGAAAACACTAAAACAGACAAAATTAAGCTCTGCAGTTTGGGCAACAAACTTCCTACAAATGGGCTGCTCGGCCTCTTGTTTTATCTAAGCTGTATCTCCCAATTCTAGCTCTCCCGTAACAACTGATATATGAAGAGGCCTTTATATGGCCTCAGGAAATCCTGTTCTGTCTAGAGTCCTTGTAAGTCTAAGCCCTCAGCATTCTCTCAGATGCCAAACAAGATAGTAAATCAGCAATAGCCCAGAGTGAATGGAAACCTGGTTTCTTTGCCCACTGGTACTCTTGCCATTTGCTCTTGAGGAGAAGTGTAACTAGAGAGAGCAGGAATGGCCAGTCAGCATACTCCCAGCTGTGACTGCTGCTGGTTTATAAAGACCCTTTGCTCAGGAATAGAGAAGATCAAGGAGGTCACAGTGATACCCCTGGCTCTGGTTCTATGTAGACTGGACATAAAAAAAAAAAAAGAAAAGAAAAAGCACATAGCCAGGAGCTGAAGAGATGACTCAGATATTAAGAGCACTGACTGTTCTTCCAGAGGTCCTGAGTTCAATTTTCAGCAACCACATGGTGGCTCACAACCATCTTTAATGAGTTCTGATGCCCTCTTCTGGTGTGTCTGAAGAGAGTGACAGTGTACTCACATACATAAAATAAATAAATTTTTTTTTTTAAAAAAAATACTGGGTAGAGAATGATCAAGGAAGACACCTAATAGTGACCTTTGATTTCCACATTCAGTACACACCAACACACACACACACACACACACACACACACACACACACACACACACA
>JANHMN010000001.1:216649796-216657979 GCA_030674055.1 Rhabdomys pumilio | reverse complement strand
ACACACACACACACACACACACACACACACACACACACACACACACACACACATATACCACACAGAAAGAAAAAGAGAAAGGGAGGGAAAGAAGAAGAAAGGAAAAGAGAAAAAGGAGAAGCATGGCCAGAGGTTCTGAGTGCTGTGCAGTCATATTAGACTATGTTGTCAAACTTCAAGAACGAGAATTCTTCAGAATAATTCTGGGATATCTTTGGAGTACCCAGAGTCATCAAGTACCATTTCCTGTGTGTCCATTCAATCTACCACCTTAGATTTCACATATTGTATCAGGGACTTCTGTTTCTATCAAAACAAATTCCCAAGGGGGGAAAAAATCAAGAAGCCATTCATAAGACTTTTGACAAAATAATAATTGAAATTTTAATCTACAGTATCAGCTGCAAATGCTCAAGGAAACAATAATAATAGTAACAACAACAACAACAACAACAACAATGGTATCCATAAAGTAAGAGGAAAGAAACACACTGTCCCTGATTGACACAGCTAACAGTACTGAAGGACCACATGGACAACTCTAGTGCTTCTATACACTGCCACATCCCTCCACATGTTGGACTGGGGAGAAGCTGACTTACTCTTCAGATCATTTGTCCTCTTGGACAGCTTAAAAGATACATCATACTGATTCTCAGTATAAGTTCACTTGTGATCAACAAAAAGGATGCTTTAACAACTTTTCTATCCTTGGTCTCTCTTTATACAGAATTCTAAGTCATTCTCCCATGCAATTCCATCCCATCTTCTGAGAAAGATTCTTAAAGATTGAGAAAGGGGTACATCAAAAGGACTCTCAAGGAAATAATGCACATAGCAGAACACATGGGCAAACCTCAACCAACAGAGGAAAATAAAGAAACCAAGGCTTTAGCCTTCAGAACATTAAGACAAAAAGGCACACCGTAACTTTGCCTATATGCCCAGCTGGGAGTTCAGCTACTGCACAAAGCAAAATATGATATGAAATGTGTTTGCCCTGCCCCAACCTCCGAGTATGCATCTGTGGTACTTCCTATTATAACCTCCTGTACGTCTATATTGTCCATGTTCTCAGATTTTATGTATCATATCCTAGACTTCTCTGTCTACCAAAACAAGTTCCAAAGGGAGAATCAGAAATTCATTTATGTGGTCTAAAACAAAAGATTAATCTTTTGAAAAAAATTAATTATACATTGACAAATTAGAGTTTCATGTGTTTCTATGGTACAAAGTGACTTTGTCATTTATGGATACAATACTAAATAGTGTTAAATCAAGTTAATGGATGTATCCATCATCTCAGATATGTAACATTTTTGGTGAAAACTTTTGAAGTGGAATCTCTTAGCAGTTCTGAAATGTAAACTGCATTATTTGTCAATTTTTAAAGTTAGCATACAAATTAGTGGGTTCCATTGTGGCATTTTCATGTATACTTTGTCCTTATCCATCTGCCTCCCCTCCCCCTTTCTCTCCCCCTTTTCCTTGCCCCTCATGCTGACCTCTTCCCACACAGCAGCCTCCCGTCTGCTTCCATATTACATATATGCCATTACCCTCTCTATCTCTCATTGTCTCATTTCTAGTTTCATGACCTAAACACACACTCACATATTTAAATGCACATACTCACAAACTCTGCATATGAAAGAAAAACCCATGTCCCTTTTCTGAATCCAGATTATTTCACTTAGCATAATGATTTCTGTTTATGCAAATGTTGTGATTTCCTTTTGCTCTACATATAAAATGAAGTTCCATCTTGCATGTGGACCACATTTTCCTGATGCATTTATTCCTTGATGAACATCTAGATTGGTTTTATTTCTTGGCTATTTTTGAATAGTGTAGAATAAATCTCACTGTGCAGGAGTCTCTGTGGTGTGTTGATTTAGAGTCAGCCAAGTATAGATTCAGACTGGTCTAGCTGGAGCCTGTGGTACTTATGTTTATAGTCATTTGAGAAACTCCTGCATTGGTTTCCATATTGACTGCACCAGTCTGCATCCCTTTGAGCAATGAGGGTTCTTTGCCAGCACTTGTTGACATTTGTTTTCTTGATGATGGCCATTCACACGGGGGTGAGATGGATCATCTCAGAGCAGCTTAGATTTGCATTTCCCTGGGAGAGGATGTTGATACACTTTTTTGAAGTACTCATTCACCATTTGTACATATTTTTCAGAAAACTATCAATTTGGTTCACTAGCCCATTTATTGATTCCATGATTTTGATTTTTGATGTTTAATATTTTACCTCAATATTAAGCCTTGGTCTAATTGTGTGGCTGGCAAGGATTTTTTTCCCCATTCTGTAGACTGTATTGTGGTGCGCCAACGTCATTGGGTGTGGTGTGCCAACGTCATCACGCACTATCACACCGCCGCCATTGGAAGATGGCGCCGACATCAGCCGGGACTCACCCCGCTTAACTAGTAAACAAGTGCTCAGAGCATGCTCAGAGTCCCTTGAACCAGCCTACATGTGACGCATCCCGAGACGTCATATTCTCCTGAGCTCTGCTAGCCAATCACAGAGGTACACGCCAACGCCGACCTAATAGGTATTTAAGGACTTATCCCTTTGTTATCGAGGTCTTCCCTTACATTTCGGCTGCAATAAAGCCTGCTGTAGAAGGATCCTTTGTGTCCGCGTGAGTTCCTGCTGGCGGGAAGATCGCGCGCGGATTACAATTGGTGCCGAAACCCGGGAAAATCCATCTGTGGGTACCGAGGGAGACCCCCATCTCTGGGAGGATTCAGAACTACAGCTCTGGTACGGATCAGAAAGGTATGCTCTCTTACTCGCTTGAAGTCGGCCTTGCTTTCCTGTTGGTAGCAGCGGCCCTCCTTCTGGTTCTTCTTGTATTGTAAAATCTCAGAAAAGGCATTTATTCTGTTTGGCAGCTTATTTGCTCGTGTTTGAAGGACGAGCAGTGTAGTGCAGAAATACGTGCAGGCCAGGAGAGCCTCCAGGGAGTTCAGCAGAGCATGTCAGAATCTGACCGGGAAACGAGAAGTGGTGCGCGCAAACGGCTTAGAGCCCCCAAGTATTCAGTCCCCTCAGACAAGATTGTTGAGGAGTCAGGGAAGAGCAAGGACGCTCTGGGAGAGAAAGAGATTGCTATTTAAAGAAAGGTGAAAAATAAGGTCTAAACTCTTTATCCATTTAAAGAATTGGAAGCTCTTAAGTTCGATTCCTTTGAAAAGGAAAATTTTTATTTCTCCGAAAAGGAGGATTTGAAAGAGGAGTTAGAAAAAGTCAAAGAGAGGGGAGCTGAGTGCTCCCAGGGAGATAAGGAAAGGAAAGAAGGGAATAAAGAGGCAAAAAAGATTTATCCCAGCCTTAAGACCAGCAAGGGGTTAAGTAAATAGTTTTGTGCTATCTTAAAAACTTCTGAGGTTAAGAGATTGCAGGCTAGGGTGATTAACACCTGCAGCCTAACTGCAACGTGGCCTTTGTTCTATCTCAGCAGGAACCGCTGGGCTCTAACTTACTACTGAGTGACAGGAAGAAAAGACACTTAGAAAAGTTGCTACAAACTTTTTTTTTCTTTCATTAATATGACCCTTGAAGGAACACAGACAGTATGGTTTCCCCACATCCCATAGTTTTAGTTGGCTATCTGTAGAGACAATTTCTTCACCACTTACAAACTTGGCATAAGACACTGCTTTCTGAACGTCCTTGAGGAATGGCCCTGACTCATGAGGCGCTCAATCTCACTTGAGAGCTGTGGTGAGGGGGAGTTGGCTGCAGGGTTAACAGTGACACATCCACCTTGTTGATAGCTACTTGCTTTTCTTTCTGAGTTGATCCTCTGAGGGAATGGTTTGGAGAGCAACTTTGGATATATAATATTTCTGCTGTCAGAAATGAGACTAACACCACGACTAGCCTATCTAATATCACCTATAATAATATGTTTGCCTATCATTCATTTAGCCCAGCACCTGTATGTGTACAGACACCGTTCTTCTTTTTATTAAACAATAATGTGAGTAGTAATGTTCTAGCTTGTAACAATAGTGATATACAATACTATCTAACAAAATGCTGGAACGGGCACAATGATACGGCTCTATTGGTAAAGCTTCCCACATTTGTTCCCATGCCAGTTGAGGCGGAGCCAAATAATTTCCCACTTCTCACTCTACTCGGAGAAAAAACGAGATTTTGGAATAACAGTAGCTATAGCTATGACCCAGCAAGTGCAAACTGCTGAGACTATTAATAGTGAGGTGGAGCAAACAGCTACAGCTCTAGCCACTCAACAGGAGCATAATGCTCATTTGGTCTCAGGACTCCTGTTGGTAAACCAAAGAGTAGATTTAATTCAGGACCAAGTAGAAGACTTATTTAGGATTGTCCAATTGTCCTGCATTTCTCCCATGAAAGGCTTATGTGTTTCCCCTATGAAAGCTAACTTCTCTCAGTCTATCAAACAGAGTTGACTCTTATCAGACTTCCTAAAGGACAACTGGACGGCGAAATTGGAACGACTATCTCGAGAATTGCTCTTTCAGATTGCCACCCTAAATGGCAACCCGCTTGCCCAGGTTTGTTCCCGTGCCAGTTGAGGCACCCAATAGTTTGAGTCACTTCAGGGTGCAGAGAGATTTTGGCATTTCAACTATCATTGTGGGCATTATTGCAGGAGCCGCAGTAGTGGGATCAGTTACGGCCTCTGCTCTTGCCTTATCTACCTCAGTACAAACAGCTGATACTATAAACCAGCTGTCCGTGTCAGTAACTTCAGCCCTTGATGTCCAGGCCTCGGCTAACTCACAATAATGGGAGACCTAATGTTGGTAAACCAACGCATAGACCTGGTCCAAGAACAAATTGACATCCTGTGGCAGCAGGCCCAATTGGGCTGCGAACAAAAAATGCCAGGATTATGTATCACTTCCATACAATATAAAAATTTTACTCGTGCAGCAAATTTGTCTAAAACTCTTTCTCAGTTTTTATTACAGAATTGGACTTTGGAATTTGAAGAAACGCTTCACCAGCTACGTTTTGCCATCATTGAAGTGAATTCGACTCGCCTTGATTTATCCCTAACCGAGGGGCTGTCCTCTTGGGTCTCTTCAGCTATTTCTTATTTCAAAGAATGGGTGGGAGTAGGTCTTTTTGGAGTAGTCCTATGCCTTGGTCTGGCAGGTACTCTCTTCTTATTGTGTAAATTATGAGCTCAAAGGAAAAGAGACAAAGTAGTGCTGGCTCAAGCCTTTGCTGCTCTGGAAAATGGAGAGTCTCTGGGAATCTGGATGTCTATTTTAAAAGATTGATTCCTATTAGTTCTTAGATTTGGCTTTTATTGCTTTTAGCTTTGGCTTTTGCTATTGAAAACACACAGAAGAACACTGGGAACCAACCCAGGCATCTAGTCCATCCAACACTTGTTAACCCCAGAGGGCACAGGTTCCCATTGCACCTGGGGGAGTGTGGACACGGTCTGGAGTTAAGGTTGCCCCTACACTCATTAACCTTGGGAGGGCTCAAGTTCCCATTGCACCCCTGGGGAGTGTGGAGGCCCGGGCCTGCCTCGTTGATTGGAGATGAGTCCTATCAAAACCTCGTCTCTTTGATCATTGTGTGTCTGCCTGGCCCATCATGTCCTTCTGTTGTGCGTACGTATTGGGCTTGGGCCTCAGAGAGAGCCCACAAAATTTATTAAAACAATTAGGGGGAGATGTGGTGCGCCAACGTCATTGGGTGTGGTGTGCCAACGTCATCACGCACTATCACACCGCCGCCATTGGAAGATGGCGCCGACATCAGCCGGGACTCACCCCGCTTAACTAGTAAACAAGTGCTCAGAGCATGCTCAGAGTCCCTTGAACCAGCCTACATGTGACGCATCCCGAGACGTCATATTCTCCTGAGCTCTGCTAGCCAATCACAGAGGTACACGCCAACACGCCGACCTAATAGGTATTTAAGGACTTATCCCTTTGTTATCGAGGTCTTCCCTTACATTTCGGCTGCAATAAAGCCTGCTGTAGAAGGATCCTTTGTGTCCGCGTGAGTTCCTGCTGGCGGGAAGATCGCGCGCGGATTACACTGTATCTTTACTCTGGCAATTATTTTCTTTGATGTGTAGAAGCTGTTTTAATTTCATATTACCCCATTTGTCAGTCTTCAGTATTGTTTCCTGAGAGATATATCCAATGTCCAGTAGTTCTTTCCGGAGCAATTGCTCCCCTCAGTGAGACTACCCCATGGTTCAGCACAGCTCTCATGTTCCCACACTGCTCCCATACCAGCACTTTCCCAGAGAGTGGCATGGTGGTTCCTTCTCAGACTACTCACTCTGAGGTGCCCTTAGAGAATCTCAGCTTCAGGCTCCCATGCTGCATTCCTACGCTCATCTTCCTAACTATCACTGCATCCGGCCTTTGTTTCTATCACCACAATCAGCTCAGTTTCTCTCCAACCCATTGTTCTTATGTCATCTGTGTCCTGGAGAAGATGTTGCCATCCTCAAAGCTACCACTTACCCTAGCATGGCATCAACAACACAGATCAACTGAGTACCAGCTGGAAATGCCTCTAAGCCCATGTAGGGCTATACAAAACTTACCTCTTTATTCTTCAGCTCCTTCTCTCACAGTAAATTACTCTATTTATCCTGACAATTCTCCTTCACTGAGTCCCATAGAAGCAGCATCAAATCTGCTACCACACCTGAAAGTCAATACAGTCATTATCTGTACTGAAGTCACGCACTGAGTGTATCTCAAAGGAGACACGCCTCAGTCCCCCATCCAACTGAAGTCTCCTACCTCTCTACTATAATCCTCTCCTTCCTCCACCCTCCAATCTCTGTGCTAACCATCCTACTCTGATCATTTGAGATAGATGAGAGTAGGTTTACATATAAACGAGAGTATACTTTTGTCTTTCTGTGTCTAGCCTGTATTAACTTACTGTGATGTCTTCCAGGTTCGTCAATGTTGCTGCTAATGACACATTTTTAAAAGCAGATGGTTCATAGTAAATACACACTCACATTTCCTTTGGCACAGTGGCTCTCAACCTTCCTAATGCTGTGACCTGGTTTGTTGTTGTCCTTGTTTTGTTTGTTTTCTCTTCTCAGTCATTACATCCTGACTGCAGTTTCTCCTCCCTCTACTTCCTTCCCTCCACACCTCGCCTCTCTCCTGGATCCACTCCTCTTCCATTTCTATGCATAAAAGATCAGGCATCCCAGGTATATCAGCCAAACACAGCAAAACAAATTACAATACAAATATGCTGTGATCCTTTAATATGGATCATATTTAACCTCAATATGATCCATATATAACCTCAATATATATAACCTCAATATATATAACCTCAATATGGTTTTAAATATGGATCATATTTAAAACCTCAAGTTTTGGTGACCCCCAACCATAAAATTATTTCATTGATACTTCACAACCATAATTTTGCTACTGTTAAGAATAGTAATGTAAATATCTGTGTTCTCCAATGGTCTACGCAACCCCTGTGATAAGGTCAGTTGACCCCCAAAGGGGTCATGGCCCACAGGCTGAGAACCTCCACCTTCACAGTTTCTTGGGCATTTAAAGTAGATTCCATCTCTTGGCTATTGTGCATAACACTGCAGTGAACATAGAAGTGAAGACAGCTCCTTGATTCCTTTAGATATGCATCCAGAAGTGGGACCAAAGATTCACATGGCTGTTTATTTTTAGTTTTGTGGGGAAACCTCCACACTGCCTTCCGTAATGAGTGTATGAACTCACGTTCTCACCCACAGGGTATATGGATCCTCTTTCTTCCACATGCTCAACAATATTTGTCTTTTTGCCTTCTGTGTTTTATAAAACCACTGCCAAGCTCTACATGTGCCAAATCAGAGCCTGACTTAAATCCTTTCAGCTATCCCTAAGAGTACTATATAGGGAGCCCACCTGGTTTTCTGAGGAACCTTCTGCTAATTTCCATGGTGGCTGCGTAGTTCACACACATATCCACAGTGCTTCCAGCAGTGCTCTTTCCCTCATCTTCACCAGGACTTGTTCTCACTCATCTCTTTGACTACAGCCATCAGGATGGGGTGAGATGAAATCTCAGTTTAGTTTTGGCCTACATTTCATTGATGTTTGAGAAAGTCAGATGTGTGTGAGTGTGTGTGTGTGTGTGCATTTATTGATCT
>JANHMN010000001.1:216617533-216647286 GCA_030674055.1 Rhabdomys pumilio | reverse complement strand
GTAGTGGTGGTGGAGGTGGTGGTGGTGGTGGTAGTGGAGGTGGTGGTAGTAGTGGTGGTGGTGGTAGTGATGCCTGTTGCAACTCCCCAGCTGCCCCACATTGGACGCCAAAAATGTTGCAACCTGAGCTGGCCCACGTTGGGAGCCAAAAATGTGGAGGACCAATCTGTCAATGTTGGAACCCACACTGCCAAAAGCCTTGGGGGTTAAGTTGTTAGAGCCCGCGCTGCCCCAAGCTGCTCTAGTCGGGGTTCAGAAAGAGAGAGAGTGAGGACAGACTTGAAGACTGGAGACCAGACAGAGTGTGATTCAATCCCATTTACTCTTCAGTCTCTCTTCCTAGTCCAAGTCCCAAGTCTTGAGTTCCTTGTCCCTAGTTCCTAGTCCCTAATGCCTCTAAGTTCCAAGTTACTTCTTCCAAGTGCTAAGTGCCTAATGTCTAATGATCTAACACCTAATTCCAAGTTCTTCCTCCAAGTGCCAAATAACTAATTCCAAGTTGTACAGTTCCTGATGCCTAATAACTAACTCTCTGTTCCAAGTTGTACTGTGTAATTCCAAGTTCTTCCTCCACGTGCCAAGTGCCTAATACCTAATTCTCTGTTCCAAGTTGTACTCACTCTTCTTCTCTCCAAGTCCCAAGTTGCAAGTCCCTAATCCTAGTGTCAAGTGTCTGATTCTCTGATCTCTCTTCTGTCTACCTCTTGCCTTTTATATGTCTCACTTCTAAGCCCCACCTCTAAGTCACACCCTTAAATCTGGCCCTTAGTTCTTGCCTCTAAATCTGATCTCTAAGTCAAGTCCTTAAGTCTCTAAATCACACCTTTAAGTCTCACACACCCAAGGGAAGATCCTGGGTATCTAAAGCAAGATGTTATCAGAGTGTGCTCAGCTGTTGTAGGCTAATGTAATCAAGTCTCTTGTCAGGGTATATGGCTCAAGATGGCTGCAAGGATCATAGCTGCCTTCTCTCGGCTCCCCACAGATGCCTGTAATCATTTTTGTGGAAATGTTCATACCTCTAAACATTATTGCAAAGGAAAATTGTGGTAAAATTCTGGAACTAAGTAGATTATCATATCTGTCCTTGCTAATGTGCAAGTTGGGAACTTGCATGTCCTGTCTAACCCAGAACATTTACCCTGGATCTCACCAGTCAGTAAATTTCTCCACAGAACTCAAGAGTCCTGCACAGCAGCACAGGTTCAAAATTGCTTTTGTGATCATGGAAATCTGTTGAAGGCTCTTATTTCAAGGTGATATTATCAGATTCTGTGTAGAACAGAGGTATCTTTAAGAATATAAATGGGTAGTGCCAAAGCTGGGAACAGAAGAAATGGGCTGAAAAAAAAATTTCTCCAAAAAAAAAAAAAGTGTAACCTTTTGATAAGGATACCATAGTGGCAGATGTCAGTCAGAACTTACACAAAATAGAGAGGTCTGAATTTAGTTCTAAATATATAAATTGGTGAATAATTATTTTTAAAAAATGGCATGTATAACAGGGGTAACTCAGTTTTAATCTCTTAGAAATATGTTTACCATACAACATTCTAAACACTTTTCTCTTGAAAAAGTTGTTTTATACCTAATTTTACCACTTAAGCCCAGTTTATAAAGCTTATTTAAATTGAAATTCTACCAAAGAGCAGAGAATTTAAACCTATGATGAAAAATCATGTTTCTAAGCTAATACTTAAGGAACATCTAGTAACAGAAAGTCTTTACAGAAAAGTGCCCAGTATTTCTGCTGGATTTCAAACAAAGCAACTCTTCTAAGCATTCTCCAAGTAAAAGCCTGGTGGAATACTTTTTTTTTATTGGATATTTTATTTACATTTCAGATGTCATCCCCTTTTCCCATTTCCCCTCCCAAGAAAACCCCTATCCCATGTCCCCTTTTCCTTTTTGCTTTTATACAATTTTTTAAAATGTTAATCAAAGGCTTTATAAGTTTGGTAATGTTCAATCACAAGGGTAACCCAATACTCAACCTAGATATATCAACTAGCTTTGACTGGTGGAGACACGTGAACATCTGCCTCCATGTCCCCCCCCCTCTTTCTCTCTCTTTCTCTCTCTCATCACCTAGCTTCTCCTGTCCTTCTTCTCCTCCTCTCCTTACTCCTTCTCTTCCTCTCTGAACTCCCCCCACCTTAGCTCCTCCTACATATCACCCTTCCTGTTAAAATAAAACTTTTCTCTTAAAATACAATTAGAGCATAATTATGCCGATTTGTACCAGTGAGGTACAAGATAGTCCTAATACCCAGTCCATCATTTTGTTGACTAACCAGAACCTCTGTCATCTCTCCTAACTAAAAGACTTAGTTCTGAACCTGGATTTTTTTCTTGGCTTTAAAATAAATGTCAGCTGAAAACCATCCTCTCAAATCTTTTCTATCAAAGTAAATAGCCAGGATTGGCTATGAAACTATAAGTTTTCAACCCCATCAGAAATTCAGAATGACTGAGTTAACTGAAATTATGGGAAGCACTAAGCATAGCTTCTAAAACTTAGCCAATTTATGGAGACTGCTAAACACCTGGACAGTCCCTATACTTCAAAACGTTGGAGTATGTGATCTTCAGCCTTCTGGTCCAGGATCATCTGACAGACCATAGCAATGCAGAATTATTAAGGGCTGATTACTCTGTCTAGGCAGATATAATCAGTTGACTATTCTGCAAGTGCATCCTTTTCTGGACAGTAATTTGTGTGTAGATGAGAAGAGGCAATTCTTGCCCAGTGGTTGTCTCACCACAACTGGAGTAACTCCAAAGATGCTCAATTTCTTCTTAGAATCCAAGACAGGAAGCTGTCAGAAGCAGACAGGTCTCTAATCAAAATGAACATTAATACAGAAATGTTTGTAAAGTCAATTCTGTGGACTTCTGACGTTTTGAAAACCAATTATCCATGTAAGGTAATCTGGACTGTTGTCTGTTAACTCCTCTCAGCTATTTCTAAATAAAATATAGAAAACACCCTAACAATAAACTCAAAGTCATGAATTTGCTATAGGCCCTTAACTCACAAGTCAACCATCTCAAATCAGTTAAAAAAGTTAAAGAAGGACTGTGTCTAAGCCTTTGTACTCCTAAATGTGTTATATAGGCACGATGCCTATGAGAGTAACAATATTCATCTCACTTTTATATCAATAAGAAGCTCATACCAATGAAAACCTTAAATTTGACATTGAAGTAAATTTTGTACAATTTAAGAAATTATAACTTCACCTTGAGAAGAATTATACAGATTTCTAACAATAAGTTATGGCTATGAAATAAATCCTAGCTAATCCTCCCTGTTCCAACAAAACCACTATTTTTCCCTAGAAAGACAGCCCAATATTAACCACCTTAGTCTCCAAGCCCAGGAATAGGGGCACTGACTCATCATTAACTTCTTCAAGCTGATTACGGGCATTGAGATATTAGAAGAGGGGTGGGGGAAGAGTAAATTGATAAGCCTCTGATGCTGGGTCTTCACTGCATCCAGATGGAATTCCAGGACATCAGAGGTTTGAGCAGGTCTGCTCAGCTTGCTTGATGAGTAGATATACCAAGGCTGTGGGAATACATTATTTTTAACAAAAGAAAATGGTATTTAAGTATTTTAATGAGTTTTGTATCTTCAAGGTTTTTTTGAAAGAAAATTTGGGATAAAAATGAAACAGAAACATTTGTAATTTAACCTGTGCTTCTTTCAACTATTCTAGAGGGAAATTTTAGTATAAAAAAAAAAGCATCTTTAACCAAAAAGGAAAGGGTTCCATATTTAAGTAATATATTTGCTACAGCAGCCACAGATGATTCTTAAGTGGGGATCTGAAGGTAAGATGAAATTGCCAATAAGATGCTGAAGCACCAACCCCGTAACCAACAGAATGTGGGATTGACAATTGCTCCATCTCAGCATCCCATGGTAACCAGACATGAGATGCAGGCTGACCCCTGATATAGAGCATCAGATTTGGTGAGGTAGTTCCCTTGGCTTCAGGTTGAGTTCCATGTCAGGGGCTGTGGTATGAGCACCAGCAACCAGCAAAGGAAAGCTAGGGTTCTATTGGAAGTGATGTTCAGCAATATTGTCACTAGAGAGCATCAGCAGTAATTGTAGGAGAGTTAGGGAGCAGTGTTAAACCACATGGTGGAGCTCTGCAAGCACACCTGAGCCCACTAGTCTCTCACCAACTTAAAGATCAGATATCTGAATGGAGACCCACATTCTTTTTTTTTTATTTATTTTTATTGGATATTTTATTTGTATTTCAGATGCCATCTCCTTTGCCCATTTCCCCTCACTAGAAAACCCCTACTCTATCCCCCCTTCTCCTTATTGCTTTTATACATTTTTTAATGTTAATCAAAGGCTTTATAAGTTTGGTAATGCTCAATAACAAGATGCCCATACAATCAGAAATGTAACCCAATACCAACCTAGATATATCAACTAGCTTTGACTGGTGAAGACACGTGAACATTTGCCTCCATATCCCCCCCCCACAATCACCTAGCTCCTCCTCTCCTCCTCCTCCTTTCCTTAATCCTCCCACCTTAGCTCCTCCTACACATCACCCTTCCTGTTAAAATAAAACTTTTCTCTCAAAATACAATTAGAGCATAACTATAATAATTTGTGTCAATAAGGTACAAGATAGACCTAATACCCAGTCCATCATTTTGTTGACTAACCAGAACCTCTGTCATTTCTCCTAACTAAAAGACTTAGTTCTGAACCTGGATTTTTTTTCTTGGTTTTAGAATGAATGTCAGCTGAAAAACATCTTCTCAAACCTTTTCTCTCAAAGTAAATAGCCAGGATTGGCTATGAGACTATAAGTCTTCAACCCCATCAGAAATCCAGAATGAGTGAGTTAACTGAAATTATGAGAAGCACAAAGCATAGCTTCTAAAACTTAGCCAATTTATAGAGACCACTGAACACCTGGACAGTCCCTATACTACAAAACATTGGAGAATCTGATCTTCATCCTTCTGGCCCAAACTCATCTGACAGACCTAGTGATGCAGAATTATTAAGGGCTGATTACTCGGTTTTGGCAGATATAATCAGTTGACTATTCCACAAGTGTGTCCTTTTCTAGACAGTGATTTGTCTGTAGATGAAAAGAGGCAACTCTTGCCTAGTGGCTGTCTCACCACAACTGGAGTAACTCCAAAGATGCTCAATTTCTTCTTAGAATTCAAGACAGGAAGCTATCAGAAGCAGACAGGTCTCTAATCAAAATGAACATTAATACAGAAATGTTTGTAAAGTCAATTCTGTGGACTTCTGACGTTTTGAAAACCAATTATCCATGTAAGGTAATCTGGACTGTTGTCTGTTAACTCCTCTCAGCTATTTCTAAATAAAATATAGAAAACACACTAACAATAAACTCAAAGTCATGAATTTGCTATAGTCCCTTAACTCACAGGCTAACCATCTCAAATCAGTTAAAAAAGTTAAAGAAGGACTGTGTCTAAGCCTTGTACTCCTAAATGTGTTATATAGGCACGATGCCTATGAGAGTAACAATATTCATCTCACTTTTATATCAGTAAGAAGCTCATACCAATGAAACCCTTAAATTTGAAATCAGAGTAAATTTTGTACCATTTAAAAAATGATAACTTCATCTTAGATAATGAGAAGCTAGGTAATGAGAGAGAGAAAGAGAGAGAAAGAGAGAGGGGGCATGGAGGCAGAAGTTCACATGTCTCCACCTGTCAAAGATAGTTTACATATCTAAGTTGGGTATTGGGTTACACTTCTGATTGAGCATTACCATACTTATAAAGCCTTTGATTGACATTTTTAAAAATTGTATAAAAGCAAAATGGAAAAGGGGGCATGGGATAGGGGTTTTCTAGGGAGGGAAAATGGGGAAAGGGGATGACATCTGAAATGTAAATAAAATATCCAATAAAAAAAGAAAGAAATTATAACTTCATCTTAATAACAATTTTACATATTTCTACCAATAGGGTATGGCTATGCAATAAATCCTAGCTAATCTTCCCTGTTCCAACAAAACCACTACTTTTCCCTAGAAAGACAGCCCAATATTAACCACCTCAGTCCCCAAGCCCAGGGAATAGGGACATTTACTCTTCATTAACTTCTTCAAGCTGATTATGGGCATTGAGATATTAGAAAAGGGGTAGTGGGAAGAATAAATTGATAAGCCTCTGATGCTGTGTCTTCACTGCATTCAGCTGGAATTCCAGAACATCAGAGGTTTGAGCAGGTCTGCTCAGCTTGCTTGATGAGTAGATACACCAAGGCTGTTTTCCTGAGCCCAGTATGTTATCTGTCGTGAGCAGGTTGTGATAAGGTTTTAGGGTCCCCGTGGGGAGAGGAGAGACAGGTCCTCTCCAATCAGGAATCATATACAGGATTGACTGTGAGATGGTCAGTTCCACGAGAGGGGAGAGAGTACGCAAGAGACAGAGGTTTGATATTTAATTGCTCTTTAATAATGCACAGCAAACAATATATTATCACCAATGCCAAAGCTATTGTAACAACGAGGTATTGCCACATTTCCTATCCACATTTCCTATCCATATTTCCTCTATCAATATCAGTACAATAAACACAAATAAGTTGCTAATTACCAAAGAAATAAACATAGCAGTAAGTATATTATTAATTGTGGGTTATACGACCTGAGTCCTTACGACTGTAATTTCCAACAGCTCAGGTCCGGAGAGTGCTTGACCATGAAGTTGGAGACTTTGGTTTCGGCTCTCTCTTTGATGATCTAGTGCACAGTGCTTGGTCTCTCAGATGCAGAGGAGGCCTGATGGGAGGATCATGCTAGCCAGTCATGGCTATCAGTTTGATGAAGTATTCTGGCTGGAGGCTCCTCTTTTATGCTTGAATTAGGGTTACTTCTGACATACACAGCAGATAACCAGATATGTCTGGTTATCTGTGGGGCTATGACTTCATTACAGCTGGTTATCACACTTATTCAAAACAACTTATTTTAATGCACAAATATTTTTATTCATAAGGTTTTCAAAACAATTTTTGATTATCAAAACAACTTCTGGTTATCACAGCACTTCAAAACAACTTCACTTCAAACTTGTTTTCTTTTCTATTATGAACATGGAGTCAGCTCTGTTAAGGGTCTGCTCCTTATAGCTGTGTATTCTGCAATATACAATTCTCAAAACAAATTTTAGTATCAAGATAATTTTTGTTTGAATTCTAGAATCTAGTCTTCTGGCAGCCTGCCTCTGTCATGTCTAATCCATATAATTCTGGAGTTTCTATGAAGGTATGCTCCCACCATCCTTCCATTCCCGCCTCCCTGCTCTTGAATTCCCCAACACTAGGGAATCCAAACTTTCAGGTACCAAGGCCATCCACTTCCACTGATGCCAGGTGAGGCCACCCTCAGCTACCTATACAGGTGGAGCTATGAGTCCCTCCCTTTGTGTTCTCGGGCTGGATGTTTTAGAATGGCTACTCTAGCTTGTTTCTTAGGACCATTTGCTTGAAAAATTGTTTTCCAGCCTTTTACTCTAAGGTAAGTCTGTCTTTGTCACTGAGGTGGGTTTCCTGTATGCAGCAAAATGCTGGGTCCTATTTACATATCCAGTCAATTAGCCTATGTCTTTTAATTGGGGAATTGAGTCCATTGATGTTAAGAGATATTAAGGAACAGTGATTGTTGCTTCCTGTTATTTTTGTTATCAGAGGTGGAATTATCTTTGTGTGGCTATCTTCTTTTGGATTTGTTGGAAGAGGATTACTTTCTTGCTCTTTCTAGGGTATAATTTCCCTCCTTGTATTGGAGCTTTCCCTCTATTATCCTTTGTAGTGCCAGGTTTGTGGAAAGATATTGTGTAAATTTGGTTTTGTCATGGAATATCTTGGTTTCTCCATCTATGGTAATTGAGAGTTTTGCTGGGTATAGTAGCCTGGGCTGGCATTTGTGTTCTCTTAGGGTCTGTATGACATCTGTCCAGCATCTTCTAGCTTTTATAGTATTTGGTGAGAAGTCTGGTGTAATTCTAATAGGTTTGCCTTTTTATGTTACTTGGCCCTTTTCCCTTGCTGCATTTAATATTCTTTCTTTGTTTTGTGCACTTGGTGTTTTGATTATTATGTGACAGGAGGTATTTCTTTTCTGGTCTAGTCTATTTGGTGTTCTATCGGCTTCTTGGAGGATTATGGGCATCTTGTTTTTTAGGTTAGGGAAGTTTTCTTCTATAATTTTGTTGAAGATATTTATTGGCCCTTTAAGTTGGGAATCTTCACTCTCATCTATACCTATTATCCTTAGGTTTGGTCTTCTCATTGTGTTCTGGATTTCCTGGGTATTTTGTGTTAAGAACTTTTTGCATTTTGCATTTTCTTTGACAGTTGTGTCAATTTTTTCTATGGTATCTTCTGCACCTAAGATTCTCTCTTCTATCTCTTGTATTCTGTTGGTGATGTTTGTGTCTATGACTCCTGATTTCTTTCCTAGGTTTTCTATCCCCAGGGTAGTCTCCCTTTGTGATTTCTTGATTGTTTTTCTACTCCCATTTTTATGTCCTGGATGGTTTGTTCAATTCCTTCACCTGTTTGGTTGTCTTCTCTTGTAATTCTTTAAGAGATATTTGTGTTTCCTCTTTAAGGGCTTCTACCTGTTTACCTGTGTTCTCCTCAAATTCTTTGAGAGTGTTACTTATGTCCTTCTTAAAGTCCTCTATCGTCATTAGAAGTGATTTTTAAATCTGAATCTTGCTTTCCTAGTGATATGAGGAATTCAGAACTTTCTTGTGTGGGAGAACTAGGTTCTAATGATGCCAAGTACCCTGGGTTGCTGATGCTTATGGTCTTGCATTTGCCTTTTGCCATCTGGATCTCCTTAGTGCTACCTGCCCTGTCTCTGACTGGAGCCTGTCTTTCCTATTATCTTGGTTGTATCAGAACTGTGTAGGGTGGATGTTACTACTAGGGTTAGAGCTGGGGCCCAAGATCTGCTCAGTGCTCAGGCGCAGACAGGAAGGGACAAGTGCTCCAGGCCACGAGTGACTTCCTGGGTCCTAGTGAGTACCAGTTACTCCATGTTTGGGGCGGGTATTGCTGTCTCCTTACCTAAGATACTGCCCAGGTTAGAGCTCCTGGGAGGCCTGCTTCCTCTGGGTTCTGTGAGATTGGGGGCAGAACTGCCACCCAGGATCTATCATTGATCAGGCCCAGACCATAACAGGAGACCCACATTCTTTAAAAGGCATAAAATATTTAAAATATTTGAACAAGAAAAAAGAATGGGAGCTAAATAAGGTAACTTTTTGGTTTTGCTATAGAGAAAACTACAATTGGCAAGTTCACGCTTTGTTGAATACAACAATGGTTAGGTTAACATAAACAAGTTTTATCACAGTTTTAGAAGAGACAGCCAGGAACTACCTTAATACAATTGTGGGTAAGACAAAAACTTTTCCATATTTACCTATATTGAGACCCTATCCCCCTCAAGCTGAGTCTAAGAAAGTATCATATAATACACAGCTGTGGCAGAGTATCCACTTAAAAACCACCTTCAAGTTCCTTGCCTGTTGGGGACCAGAGGCCCATAAGCTGCCGGGGTAAGCCAAAGGACAGAGGCTTCCCTGAAAAGTCTCAACCATCACAGTTCCAGCAATGTCACAGCCCGACCTCGGAACGTTCCTCAGAATGTGAACGTTCCTCAGATGAAGATAAGCAACAGCCTCGAGCCATAGATAACCGGACTAAGGACACTGGGCGGGGATGGGTGTTTTTACTTCCCTGTTTTAATTTTGCTTATATACTGCAAGCCTTGCCTCTAGTAAATGAGACCTTGACATCAGCTAGACTGACTCTGTCGTTCTTCGCCACTTGGTCTCGTTTCTCTCTCCCACCCGTGTCTCTTTCAGGTGGTGGCTACTCAGAGACCCTGTAATAACTTTGCCTACTGGACGGGACACTTGCCCTTCCCTCTCAGCCCATAACACAAACCTGAAAATTAAATGAATCAACAAGGAAAGCAGCTGGTATGACCCAACTATTCAAATGAGTTTTTCCTCCTTTCTTGAGTTCAAGGAGTTTTCTTGAGTTTCACAAGGAGCCATCCAAGAGAAGGGTTCTGCTGGCTCAACTGCAAGACACTCTAGACTCTTCTTATCTCACTAGGCAGAGGTAAACAATCATTCCTCCATGTGCCATTGAGGTTGCCAGATAAACAATAAGATAGGGGAGGCTTCATTACCCTGAAGAAATTATTATTCCCTGTTTCAGTAAAACCCACACTTAAACTGCATGTTCTATGTTTTGTTTGCTGAACCAGCAACCTTGAGAGACCAACAGAACAGAGAGCTAGTGGCAGAGGGGACAATATGTTCACAAGGAGCTGAACAACAGTTGAACTTGACCCCTCATGTAGTGCTACTCAAGACCCTCCTGACACTGAAGAGGTCCAGCACTAAGGGCCTATGGAATGGACTCTCCAGGGAGAACTGTGAATGGTAATAAGGAAAATGAGAAACTCTGAAAGGCTCCAAAAAAAAAAATGTACTCATACATAGTTCTCTCCCAAGAACTGTCATTTAAATATTCTTGTCCAATATAAAGGCACAAGGTCAGGGAATAGATTTAGAAGGTTTTCCCTAGCAACAAAAATGAAGAAGAAAGAGAGAAAGAGAGAGGGGGGAGGGGGAGAGGGGGAGGGGGAGGGAGAGAGGGGTAGGGAGAGGGAGAGGGAGAGGGAGAGGGAGAGGGAGAGGGAGAGGGGTAGGGAGAGGGAGAGGGAGAGGGAGACGGAGAGGGAGAGGGAGAGGGAGAGGGAGAGGGAGAGGGAGAGGGAGAGGGAGAGGGAGAGGGAGAGGGAGAGGGAGAGGGAGAGGGAGATTGGACAAGGTAGTAAATGACAATTCACTCCCAGAATTGCTCCTGCCTAAAAGAAGAGCTGTAGTTTTCCAGAGGTACTTGTCCCCTGTTGGACAAGGACTTTCCTAAAGCAAATACTCCTGCCTATACTATAATCTTCTACTTGGACTTGTGAGCCTCTTCACACCTAAAAGGCACTTGGCAGAAAACTCAAAGAAACCCTTTTCTTTAAGCAGGATGCTTTAAGTAGGGAAGTGAGGGTAGGAAGTCCCTGTCCTCACTCTGAATTATCAAAGCTAGAATCAGAGGGGAGCAAGAAGTTGTGATGTCAAACATTCTGGGTACCTATTCAAGGGCAGGCAAATCAAGATGAAGAGGCAGGAGTTATAAGAACAACATTCATCTACATCAGAGATAAAATCAAGTATATTTTGAGTACCACACAAATAAGAGTTAATAATTATCCAGCCAATAAGCCTTCTTTCTCATATGGTTCCACTATAGCATTATCTACATATTTAAATTGCAATCAAATGCCAAAGTCAAAAACCACAGAAGAATAATAGACACATTTTACTTCATCAAATTAAAATCTTTTTATGTTCCCAAGGATATTATCAAGAAAGTATAAAATATAACTCCTGGTATGGAAGAAATATTTAGTTATCTTTAATCTTCCAAGGGGTGTGAATCCTTACTATCTAGAGAAGTCTCACAAGTAAATAATAAAAAAATAGCTCAATAAATAATTTGGCAAATGAGCCCAAAGTACCTATGAAACTGGCCAATACATTCATTAGAAGGTAGTTAATATCTTTAGCCATCAAGAAAATGTGAAATAAAATCACAATAAGGTGTCACACATATTTTGGAGTCTATAATCAAAACAGCAAGCAAAGAATAACAGGTGGTGTGAGCATGAGCAAACATGCAGAGAAAGTGGCACCCTGGAGCGCTACTGGTGAGGCTGTAAGTAGAGCAGTGCCTTGAAAAACAAAACAAGGTTGTCAAATGAACCAAAAATTCTACCCCTCATCATTCACCTAAGGGAATGAAAGAGCACATCACACAAAAAGTATGTTGACTGTGATATCAACCTTAACAAAAAGCGCTCACTCTTATATATCATACAGAAGACACTATTGTGATCTCATGTAGAAAACCCTAAAGACTACAAATACACGCCTAGAAAACACAAACCCCTGGCAGAGTTAATAAATGAATTCAGAGAAGTTTCAAAATAAAATAATCAACATATAAAAATCAGTAGTATTTTCAAGTACTAACTACAAACTATCATGGAAATAATCTCCTGACAATATCAAAAGTAGGAATAAATTTAAACACAGAAGAGGAAAGATTTTACACTTAAAAATATAAAACATTGGAAAAGGAAGACACAAATAAGTAGTAAGATATCATATGTCATAATATAATTATAAGAATGTACATAGTATTTAAAGTGACCTATATCATCTCCACTTAAATATAAATGGCATTTTCACAGAAACAGGAAAAGAATCCTACAATTTGAATAGATCACAAAAGACTCTGACTAGCCAAAACAATCTTGAACAAACAACCTAAAAACTTCATGCTCCTGACTTCAAAACACATTATAGAGTGACAGTAATCAAACCACCGTGAACTGCAATAAAACAGAAATGCAGACCAATGGATCAGACTAGAAAGATCAAAAATAAAACCATAAACTGATGGTCAATGGTCAGCTAAAGTGACAAGAAGAGAAAGGACGGTCTCCTCAGTAAACTGTGTTAAGAAAAATGGGTATCTACATGCTGCATACTTGACTATTGTCATGTACAAAAATTAACTCAAAACACATTAAACACTTCAATATAACACATGAGTCTAATCCTGGTAGATGAGGACATAGAGGAAAGCTTTGCAGTACTGGTCTGACCCATAAATTTTGGGACATGGCTCTAAAGACACAAACAAGAACAAATACAAATAGGAGTATATCCAACTAGAAGGTTTCCACGCAGCAAAGATGACAAGAGAGTGAAGAACAGTCTGGAGAAAGGGGAAATAGCTACAAACTGATCATCTGACACAGGGTTAATAGTCCCAGTGTACAAGGGATTCAAAAAATATAATAGTAAGGAAACAATCCAATGTTAAAATGACTTCAGGGTCCTGCCAGGCATTTTACAGAAGAAGATAAGCAAATAGCAGGTATATGAGGAAAAAAAAAGTTCATCACTATTCAAAAGAGAAATGCAAATTTAAACCATAAATATATCTCTTCTTACCATTAGGTTGTCTATTATCACAAAGGCAAAAGATGACTGTAGGGTGGAGGGGGTACCCTATAAATTAGTGGAACAACTATAGCAAATAGTGTAGAGGGTACTCACAAAACTGGAAACAGAAACACTGCTGCCAGCAAGCTCTCTTCTGGGTACACAGCCAGGGTAAATGAAGCCAGGAAGCCAAAGGGCAATCTGCATATCTATGTTCATTGCAACGTCATCTACAACAGCAAAGAAACTGGGTTAACCTAAGTGCCCACCAACTGAAGAACAGGTGAAGGAAATGGGAGTGTATGTATATATAGAATATATAGACATTGTTCTTACTAACAAGAAAAAAAGAAGTCAGATCATTTGCACAGAATGAATGAACCTAGAGGACATTATTCTAATAGTTCAGGCATATACTGACAAATGCCATGTGATCTGTTTGCACTCACAATCCAAAGGGGATGCCAGAGACAAAAGAGGAAGAGTTCAGTGAGAATGGATGGGGACCAGTTAAAGGACACAAAGCTGTGTTTAGGTAGTAAGAATAATTCTAAAGACATATTTTATAGTATGATAGCTGTATTAGTTAGGGTTTCTGTAGCTGTGATAAACACTATAACCAAAAGCAACTTGGGAAGGAAGAGGTTATTTGCTTACATTTCTACATCACTGTGTGTCATCATAGAAGGAAGTCAGAACTCAAGACAGCAACCTGGATTTGAAGCAGATGCCATGGAGGAACACTGTTCACTGGCTTGTTTCTCATGGTTTGCTCAGTCTGCTCTATTATACAATTCAGAACTGCCTGTCGAGGGGAACACCACTCACCGTGGACTGTGGAGATGCCAAGGCTCTTTGGAACCCGTTTAATATCGTATCCTCAATTATCAATATTAATAATTAATCAAGACAATGCCCTACAGATTTGCCTAAAGGCAATATGAATGGAGGCTTTTTCTTAATTGAGGTTTTTCCTCTCAGATGACTCTAACTTGTGTCAAGTTGACAAAAAACTAGCCAGTACAAATGTCCTTTGTCAACATGACACACAAACACATCACTATTCAATTACAACCTTTCCTTTCTCATTTGTTCCCAAAACATCATGTTAATATTAATGTCTCATTTAAAAAAAATTCCAAACTTTAAAAGTCCCATTATCTTTGAAAATTCAAATACTTTAAAAGTTATGTCTCTCCATTATGTCATCTCCTCAGAGCTTGGGGAATCCCATGAAAGAGGGGGCAGAAAGACTGTAGAAGTCAGAGGAGATAGAGGGTAACAGAAGAACACAGCCTGAATCAACTAAACAGGGCACATATGGGCTCACAGAGACTGACATAGCAAGCATGGGGCCTGCAGGGGTCTGCACCCGGTTCTCTTGTGTATATGCTGTGGCTGTCAGCTTGGTGTTTTTATGGGACTCCTAACGGTGGGAGCAGGTGTGTCTCTCTTTTTTCCTGCTCTTGGGACTCTTTTTCTCTTGTTGGGTTGCCTTCTCCAACTTTGACGTAAGGGTCTTTGCTTTGTATTATTGTATTTTATTTTGTTGTGTTTGGTTATTGTCTCTTGGAAGCCTGCTTTCTTCTGAAGGGAGATGGACTGGGAGTGAATCTGGAGGAGAGCAGAGGTGAGAGGGAGATGGGAGGGAGAGAGGAATGGAAACTGTGAGTGAGATGCAATGTATGAGAGAAGAATCCATTTTCAATGTTTAAAAAAATGTTTTGCCTCTCTAAAATTCTGAAGTCTCTTCACTGTGGGTTCTTATAAAATCAAAAACTATATATACAAAAAGAAAAGAAAAAAGAGCCAGGTCATGATTACAATAAAAAAATGCAAAACAAAAATTTAAGCATGTAAAAGTTTAGTACTTGATACCTGAGACTTGCTCAATATCCCCAGGGCTCCAAAGGGCCTTGGCAGCTCTGTTTCTCTGGCTCAACTACTCACAGCACAAACAGCTTGTCTCCTAGAAACAGGATGGCTTCATGACACAGCTGCTTCTGACCTTGGTGGTCATCCCATGGTACTGACATCTCCAAAACACTGGGATCTCTGCTGCAACCAGCCTCTTCAGAGCTTTCTTTAGAAACCAGAAGTTTCTGGGTCAGAGTGACCCAATCACATGGTGTCAGTCCTCAACTCTAATCCATGACCCCTTCAATCCAGGGCTTCTAGTGCAACTAAAGATGTACCATTACCAATGGTCTCTCCTGGCCTTTCATGGTACCTCGCCTCAGCTGCTCTCCATGACTCCTTCCTATGTTCAAAACCAGTATCACCTGTGAGATTCTTTCATGTTACCAAATTTGGCTCTCTGCAGGAGGTACAGCCTTGACTTCCTCTGGACCACAGCTTCTGTGTGTTGAATTGAAGAGACAGAGATGCTTAACTGAAAGATTTTACCTCAATGATGATGGTATCCTCTTAAGCATAGCATTCTTCAGCCTCAGCTGACCATAATCACAGACTCTTAATTCAAAATATCAAACATCCCCAGATGAGTCCCTAAGAGACTCTCAAAACTTCCCTTGGAAACGTCACAAGCCAGGCCTTCATCATCTGCAGGGCTCATCGTTCTTATCTTCCAACCTCCCACACAACAGCCCATCGAGCTCCGGGCATGCAAAAGATTTTCCAGCCCTAAGTTTAAATGCCACCACAGTCTTCCCAAAAGCATATGGCCAAGTCTCTCAGCAATATTCCATGACCTGGTACCAATTTCTATCTTAATTAGTCTATTGCTATGGTGAAATAAAAGGAGAGGGTTAATTTTGTTTACACTTCCACATCAGTCCTTTCTTGAAGGAAATCAAGGTAGGAACCTGGAGTCAAGCAGAGGCCATGGAGGAATATGCCTATTGGCTTGCTCCTCATGGCTTGCTCAGCCTGCCCAGAGATGGCAGTTCCTCCCATGGGCTAGGCCCACTCACATCAATCATCTCGTTTTTTTTAAAAAATGCCCTACAGACTGCCTACAGGAAGTCTGGATGAAGACATTTTCTCACTTTAAATTCCTTCTTGCAAATGACTCTAGCTTGTGTTAAGTTAACAAACAACAACAACAAATAATAACTAGTCAGCACAGTAACTAATTCATAATAATAAATTAAAATAAAATACTTTAAAAATTAACTAACATATACTTTCAATATTTTTACCGTTAAAAAACAAAATGTAAGTATGTTGGGCCAGTGAGGTTGCTCGGCAGGTAAAAGTGCTTGCTGAAGACCCTGACAACCTGATTTCGATTCCTCAGACCAGTGGGGTGGGACGAAGGAAAGAATCAACTTCTGACCTCCACACAAACGCCATGGCACATGTGCACACATGCACATGCAACTAAATAAACAACTACAATGAAAAAGTTCTAAAGACAAGGATGTTAAAGGATGCACATATTAATTAGTGTGATGTGCATTTCAGAATGTAAACATAAATTGACATATGCATTATCTGGCATAAATATATTCAGTTCCTTTTAAATTATGCTCCAGTGTACCTGGAAGAAAAATCAACAAAATAAAAACAACCATCTAACTGAAAAATAGATCAACAGAATGTGGTATCTGTGTAAAATTAATTTTTAGCAATGATTCAAGAGAATGAGTTATGGAAGTAGGCTCTAATATACACAAATCTTCAAGCCATCGTAATAAATGTAAGAAGGCAATGTGACCACACACACTGAATCTAATGATATATGTTTTCTCTACATCTACATGTCCCTGTTCTAAACATCAGTGGCTGTTACAGTTGAGAGGATACAGTTCAAAGGAAAATCAGGTGTGCCTGTCCGCTGATGAGTGCAGAGGTAGTTTAAGTGGATTGCATTGTATGTACATTCTATCTCAGTAAATATCTTTAAATAGAAGGTAACAATGATTTCAGAAAACCAAAAAGATAAATATTAATATGGACTCCCCCCCCCTTTTTTTTTTAAGAAATCCTGGGTTTCTATGGTATGCAAATGACCATCAATGAAATTATAAAAAAAAAAAAAAAAAAAAAAAAAAAAACCACAAAATAAAATGTCTTTTAAGCATTTTTGGTGCATTCAATAGGGGCCTGAGAAACAGAGAAGTTAACAGCATTTTGTTTCCAGCATAGGAATTTTTTAAATGAAGGAGAACAATCAAGTTGGTTAAAATTACAGTCTTAATTGTTCAGCCCTTGGCTATATTTTGCAAAGACTCATAAGCACAGGCCTGTGATTAGAATCTTCAGAGAATATCAAACAAACACCTTGCCAAAGGGTGGTTCTGCACAGAATTAAACCCTACCCTTTTCAGATGAATATTTATTTATCATTGCCGAGTCTTTATCGGAGAAAAGTTTAGTGTATCAAGACGTTCCTCACATTTTTATTGGATATTTTATTTATTTACATGTCAGATGTTATCTCCCTTCCCCACCCCCACCCCCAATAAGCCCCCTATCCCATCCCTCCTCCTCCTTTTTGCTTTTATACCCTCTTAATTACATGCAAATATTAAGGTCAGTTCTAGGTTGAGGAACTAGCAATACAATAGATGCAAATAGTCAAGGAACAAGCAAGACAATAAACACAAATAGTCAAAGAACAAGCAAGGCAATAATCAAAGTTCCATGATCACGCCTGTGATCACTGTTTCTAAGGGCTTATCAGGAAGACCTGGGCTAACATATGGGAGTTCCTAATGTTTTAACTGTTGTTCTGTCATGTCAAAAGTAATCACCATCAAAAGACTTTATCTCGTCAGATGAGGTTCAGTCAGAGAATTGTCTCTTTATTTGTACTGAGAATTCTATCTAAACAAGAGGTGGGCTCTTGCTCAGTCTTACAAGCTAAAAAACAACCAAGACATCACTGTTCAGTGAACGACTGGACAGTAGCCAAGAGAAGCTGACATTTCAGCAGAGCTTACAACACAATATTTAACTCACTGGGGAGATTTAAGGTAGCATAGTTGGTCTCAAAATTATGAGAGCAAAGTTAGGAGGGGGGAAGTGTAGGGAGGAAAACATGCCTTCCCAAAGAAACACCTGCAGACAATCAAAGAGGTGGGAGGAGGGGGGCAGAGGGGAAAGTATATATGTCAGATCTCAAGTCAGCATGGGAAGAGAATTACTCTGACTGATTTGGTTATCATGTGTAAATTTGCTCCTTGCAAATTTTCAAAAAATCAGTTTCCAAAGTCTTCAAGCCAAATAATGAATGGTTTAGTTGGAGAAGGAAACGGTTTTCAATGTGTGCATATAATATATATGTATATCTATAATATGCAGATTTATTTATACATTATTGATAACATATTTATGTACCTCTTTATGGTTATCTTGCATTTCAACTATACACTGTAATTTTATGCATAACTTCTATAAATCATATCTAAACAGATAGATAGATAGATTAGATAGATTAGATAGATACATAGATAGATAGATAGATAGATAGATAGATAGATAGATAGATAGATATCTCTCCAACACACCCTAAGTAAATCTTGAGTGAAAAAAAGCCACATTGTCTAAGTTGGCTATGTCTCCCCACAACCAAAGAGAGAACCTACTTCCCTTTTTTCTCACACACCTTCCCCTCAGCTCTCTGCCACACACTCCCCGCAGTAGCTTGGAGGGAAAGATGCAGCATCTTCTATGTTATCTGTGATGTAAAATAAATGTCATAGAAAGCAACAAAGTCAAAACTAATCAGAAGATTATCTCTTTATAATTTTGTATTGGAAACTCTATCTAAACAGTGGTTTTGCTCAAAGAAAGAAATCTGGGCTTCTCTATGAGGAGTGTTTTACTCGTCAGAAGAGCAGCTCTCACACCTGGCTCAAATGCTGTGAAAAGCCACATTCTCTTGAACATCATTTTAGCATCTCTAATTATCGCCCTTTTGAGACTCAACAAAAGGGAAGTGCTCATACTCATGCAATCTAGAGAAAAACACTGATTGAACTCAGAACTAAACAATAATTGGTTTGTACCTCCCTTGGAGGTGCTAGGTAGACAATGGGTACCCCAGCATTCTTCATTAGCAAGTGTGAACAGTGCCCCAGTTCCTGGGTATATTAGGAGAAGCTAGCTTAGCTCTTTGACCAGCACCTGACCTGCTGTGGGCTATGATTCAGTCATCACATCCCACAGTGCCTCTCACACCTGCAGCAGGACCAACTTCGGGCTCTCCTTACTGCTTCTGACCAGTGGCTCAGTGCAGAGGCTATGGAACTTGAAATTACATGAAAGAGACCAGAGACCTTCCACCTGCCACTTTGAAATTATTTGACCATCATATCTCTTAGGATGAACTCAAAACGAAACCCACTATTCGAGAGAGGTTCAGCTTCCGACAACTTTGAAAAGGAAATAATTATTAAGCCTCTCAATGACAGGATAGTTTAAAAACAAGCACAGGAACAGGTCAGCCCAGTGGATGCGAAGATGAAATAAGAAGGTAGTCATTTTTATATGCCAAGATGCTGGGAAATTTTTCTTTAATAATTGGGCAATACTGTCTACGAAGAAATATTTTGGGCCAAGTTTTTAAGTAGAAGAAAGAAAAGGATTTGAAATATTTTTAACAATGCATATGGGAATTTCTGGGAAACTGAGTCATCTAGCCATTTCAGTTGGGGGAGACGAAAGTTTATTATGTCAATGGACCACTCATTGATCATTCCCTAAAGGCCTCAGGTTCAATAGCTTGTTGCAATCGGGAAAGCTGGAACAAGCAAGAATACATACAGAAGCTTTAGACGCGGCAGTACATAGCTGTTGCTGGACAGGGTTAAAATTCAGTTACCTCCACTCCCCAGTGCCTTGAGCTTTTAGAGATATTGCAAGGGAGTGGGGAAGTTTAACATTCAGTGATTTGGGAAATTTTTATCACATAATCACATTAGCTTTGTAGTTTTTAGTCAGTTTTTCTTATAACCATTGTAGTGAGAAATAAAGTTGACATAAAACATTACAATGTTATTTGCTCGGTTTTAATCCTGGTGTTTCTTTTCTGAGTGTTTCTTTAAAAACCTAGTCTTGCCCTACATTGTGGTGGACACCCAGTGCTCAAGAAGCTGAAGCAGGTGAGTGGATCTCTGAGTTTGAGGCCAGTCTGGTCTACAAAGTTCTTTTTAACCCTGTCCAGCAACAGCTATTGACTGCCACATGTAAAGCTTCTCTGTTTGGTCTTCTTGCTTGCTTTTGCTTTCCTGATTACAAAAAACAGCTACACAGAGAAACCTGTCTCAAAAAAAAAAAAAAATTAAAGTGTTTCTGGTCTTCTCATTTCCTGTAGGGAGTATCCATTCTAGTTGATGGGTCCTTGGTACCAGAGAAGACTCCCTTTATAAGAGCCTAGGACTCAAGGAGTCCTTAAAAGTCTTCTCAAACCTTTAAAGGAGGCCTTTACCCTTGCAAGTGAGTGATTTGCATTTCAAATGCCAGAGAAACACACTTCTTCTGACAGTGATGACAATCCAACAGTGATGACCTCCTCAAGGACTCCTCCTACTCATGCAAGAGAACTGGCTCTCCAGTCTTCTGATATAAACTTGGTTTTACATTCTTAAAGTAAAAGCAAGTGTAGACAAATTTTAATTCGGCAACATGACTGGCTCTGATCCCATCCAAAGACCAAAGATGATCTATGCCTGTGTGATTTGGGTGGAATGCAGGCACATTCTTTTTTTTTAAGATTTGTTTTTGTTTTCTCTCTCTCTCTCTCTCTCTCTCTCTCTCTCTCTGTGTCTCTCTCTCTCTCTCCTCCTTCTCCTCCTCCTCCTTCTCTCTCTCTCTTCTCCTTCTCCTCCTCTTCCTCCTCTCTCTCTCTCTTTCTCTCTTCTTCTCCTCCTTCTCCTCCTCCTCTCTCTCTCTCTCTCTCTCTCTCTCTCTCTCTATATATATATATATATATATATATATATATATATATATATATTCTCCTTCTTCTCCTCCTCCTCTCTTCCCTCTCCTTCTCCTTTCTGTCTGTCTCCCAGTGTGGGTGTTGGGAACTGAACTCTGGTCTTCTGCAAGAACAGCAAGTGCTCTTGTCCACAGAGCCATCTCTCCAGCCCCTTAGGCACACTCTTAGTGTACACCTTTAACCCCTCTGGCTGGAATCCTTTAGTCCACACCCTTAATCTAAAATGATATTGTCTAATTGAAGGGCAGACACAGTGATGAATCAGAGAAAGATTTGAGGAATAAGTCAGAGATAAGTTATGCCCATCTCTCAAGAGCAAAGCTATTTAAGAGTAGCACAGGGAGAGAGAATCAGTTCAGTTCTGTTCAGTCAGTTGAGATCAGTGTAGTAGAGTTGAGTTCATGAGCAATGGGAGTTGGGATTCGGTGCAATGGAGTTGAATCTGTGAGTTCAGAGTCAGTTGGTGCAGTGAGTTTAGTGCAGAGTTGAGTTTTTTTATCAGTTCTTGTAGTTCATTCAGTGCATTTCAGCAGAGGCAACTGAAGCCAGAGAATAGGGAGCCAGGAAATTAGAACAGATTGCTAGAATTAGTTTGAGGCCAAGCAGAGCACTTCAGTGAAAAGCTGGGAGAATCCAAATTCAAGCAGTCATTTTGGAAAGGAGTTTTTGAGTCAAAACAACTGAGTTGAACTAGCCAGCCAGAGTTCAGAAAGAACTCTGAAACTAGAAAGACTGAGCTTATTCAGCAGTAAGCCTCTGGGATGGCAATTACATCAGGAAAATAAAAGTTACTTTTACAAGCAAGGACCTATTAAGCCAACCTGTTAGACTACAAAGAATGGATGGCAAGAAGAGAAGGGGAACATCAGTAGTTTTTATATTTTTATGTTTATTATAACTGCAAAAGGCTGTTCTGTATGAGGATGAGGACTCCATATTGGAGGCAAACTCCTAGGGCTGTCACATGTAGTATTTGCACTGGTATCTTAGCTAACTTAAGTAGGATGTAGTGTAATTAGAGTTCTGAGAGCAACAATCAAGCACTCCAGAATTAAGCAATACCTATAAAGGGAACATGAGAGAGATTAATTTCTCTAATAGAAAAATGGAATAAATCCTTCGAAATGCAAGACTTTCAATAACAGGAAAAAATTATTCAAAGCCCCTGGGGCACTGTAAGATCCTAATTGGGAAGGAAGACCTCAGCTCTAGGGGAAGCCAAGCTGAAGGGTGTGTCTTGGGAAAATTCTTTATTAACCAGCTGAAGAAATTATTCCTAATCTGAGTCCTGAAGATACTGGGTGCCCTCAAAGCAGAGTCTCCCACAAGGGGGGGTGAAAAACAGTTCTGAACAAATACAGACCTTAGTCACAAGATGATAGCACAAGATAAGACTTAAAGTCCCAAGTTTGGGCAATTTTTTAAAAAGAAATCTGGTACATAATCAAAAACATTATATAACCTCCTGGTGGTATCTGGGGCAATACGCCATTAATCTTCCTTAGGCAAAATACATCAAGATTCACACCAAGTGAGATAAGTAGCACACATAAATAGACTCACAGTATTTCAGTATTCATGGTAGTATATTGTACTACCATGTGAGTTATAGAAAAAAGAATTAACTGTGTGTGGCTTAGAAATTTCAGAAATGTGACAAAAGAGAGCCAGCAAGACAGCTCAATGGGTAAAGGCACTTGATATTATGCCTGATGAAGGAACTCTTGGAAGTTGTCCTCAGATATCCACATGTATGCTATGGCATCCACATACACACACATACTCACACACATAGAGGCTTGCACGCACACATACACACACAAAATACACACATTAAATAATAATTTTTAAAAAGAAATGAAACTAAGAGACTATCAACCAATACTTTTCCTGCATGTCTTTTTTGCCAATGAAGACAGTGAATCATGTCTTACGTCCTTCCCAGAGTGAAGATTGCAACTGGCGCTTAGAAAAGTATATTGAATTTAAATGAATGACTCTCTATGAACCTTTCTTCCATTTACAAGTGTCACTGCCCCAAAGCAAGACATTCAAGGAAGGCCAAAATCCAAGGACAAGGCTATGCTATTCAACTGTATCATGAGACTCTTTGATTCTAAAGATTTAAAAACAAAATAGTAACAGTAGTAATAATAATCATATCATTTTATTGCTGAAGAAGATACACAGAACCTCCTACATTCTGAACACGTATGTACTACTGAGCTGCACCCTCCAGCACAAAGAATCTTTCATGCCTAATTTTGACATATTCTTTATTACTCATAATGCATCCATTGTTTAAGCCTCTTAAAGATTATGAAGGCAAAAAGTTAGATCTTTGAAATTTTATCCTGTTCGAAGATTTTTCAGTAATGTTCTAGAAAACCCTGAACAAGATTTGGCAAATGATACAATGATCCCTCTGAAAAGATCAGTCTCTATAATAACTCATTCTCATTTCTAAATGCACTGGTAACATTAATACTAAAAATACAGGAATAGAGATTATACAAACACACTTATGTACACCATGGTAGATACAGTCCAACCCCAATGTCTTCTCTCTGCTCTGTTTCTGTGCTATGACCTCATTCAAACAAAGCCACAGCTGTGTTCCCATCCCCCACTGCCAGTGAGATCACCACAGGTCCCAGGCCCACTGCTGTCCCTTCAGCACCACCTGATATGCCCTGTGGAGTTAAGTTGTTCTCTGGGTTTCAAGTCCTTTAGCATATGAATCAAGGTTGTCCCTTCTCCCATAGTGGTACAGGCAGTGTAATTAGTCTTCACTCTGTGAGGTATGGAGTACAATTTTAAAAGCAAGGAACAAAATATAAGTTTGAAGTTGAATACCCAAAGCGACAAGGACACTAAGAAAGGCAGCGACAAACAGAATACCAGCAAATACACAAGGCCACTGGGATATTTCTATTTGTTAGCGCCAAGGTCCTTTGATGTATAGGATCTGACTGATCTAGAAAACCCAATATAAAGAAATTTAAATCTAGAGGAAAAAAATGACTCTCTGACAAAAAAAAAAAAAAAAAAAGCCATTCATATAAAGTTTTCAAAAGTTGCCTCAAGGTTGTTTGACTTAATAAAATGCCACAAGCATATCATATTTTAGTTCTACTTAAAGTTATTGTATAAATGTCATTTGGGAAGAGTTTTGAAACTGAAGCAACAGAATTGGTAAGAGAAAAGAAGGCTAGAAGCCAGGTTTGTGGTTTGACAGGAATACCTTCTTTAGAAATGCACGCCACTCTCAAATCAAATTCTCAAGCCATACACACCATTACACTTCTTGAACCCTTCCTACGAGATCATTTACAGAAGTAATAAAGAGACAGTCCCTAACCTCACACCCAGCCAGAACCATGACTTTTTCTCTTTTAGCAACTGTGAGTCCCGTTCTGGTTAACTGGGGGGAGATGGAAGTGTGGGAAGATCTAGCTCGGAGACCGTGACCACCTTAGCCAGGATGTTGGATTCCAAGAAAGCAAACATACAGTAAATTTTCTCCAGAAGGTAAAGCAGAAATCAGAAAATACAGATGAAGAAGACAGTCTACATCTGAACAGAGTGACACCCACACAGTCAGGGAACAAAGTTGTCCAAGACCCCTGTCAGCATGGCAATCTGTAGACTTTCCTCAAATTGTAGGGCCCAAAAGTTAGATGGGTCCCAGGAATATACCTGACAAGAATAAGTCAGAGGCCTGGCCTTGACATGAACCCAAGAGCCAATACCCAGACAGGAACATACAGGCCCTACAACTCCAGATGAAACACAAGCATAGTGATTAAGGCTGTGACTCAGTCATTGTGACCCAAGGCTAGCAGTAGACTGATCCTCAGTCCTTTGGTACATAGCTGGATCTCCTAATATCAGTTGTGATTGCTGATACTGCTGGCAGTGGGCTGCCAAGGATCTCTTGGCTTGTGAGAATTGGAAGGAGAACCAGTTAAACTTCATCTCAGCAAACCTGGCCTTCGCTCATCTTCACATCGTTGTATCTCTCTCCTTACTAGCTCTTCACCCACACTTTGGGAGTCGACTACTTTACCTGTCAGATTCCTTCTATCTCTAACGCTATGGTCTCCACCATAGACTCCTTTTCCCTTCCCTGTCTTCCACTTAACAGCCTGTGCATCACTGTCACCTTGCTTCAAGCATGCCCCTTCAGAAACCTTCCTGGCTCCGTTGCTACATCTGAAGCCCTCAGTTTAGTACTGAGTATTGGACTGATGCCTGCTCATTAACATTCACACATATGGATGGATGTTGGTGTAATTTGAATTGTATTTCCAAAAGAGAAAATGTGAAGTCCTGAAAACTATAAATGAAACCCATTATTTGGGAATAGCTCTTTATACTATAACTAAAATATAAGTTAAGATGAGGTCAGACTAGAGTGGAGCAAGTTCTTAGGCCACTGTGGTTGTTGTCCTTATAAGGGAAACCAAGGCATTCATGCACAGAGGGAAATCAAACAGACACACGTGACAATGATATGTGACCAAAACTCAGGGGTGGAGTGATGTAAATAAAGCATTTGGTGTCAAGGAGGAAAGAAAAAGTATTTGATTTATTTGATGTTAAAAGGGATTTACAAAAAGCAAAAAAACAATAACAAAACCTTAAAAAGCAATAAGCAATCATGACTCAATAAATTTAAGGCTCAGTAATTTCAACAAATGATAAGAAAAAAACACTAATTCTTTAGAAGGCATTCTAAAGTATTTCTAATACAAACAACCCCTCTTAGAGAAAGTATTTTTTATATTTACTGAATTTAAAAAAAAAGATTGTGCTGGCTATATTTATGTCAACTTAATACAAACTATAGTCATCTGGGAGGAAGAAACCTCAACTGTGGGCCAGCCTGTAGAGAACTTTCTTAGTTAGTGATTGATGGGGAAGGACCAAGTTCATTGTGGGTGATGCCATCGCTGGGCTGGTGATCCTGGGTTCTGTAAGAAAGCAGGCCGAGTTAGCCAGTAGGAACAAGCCAGTTAGCAGCACCCCTCCACGGCCTCTGCATCAGCTCCAGATCTCTGCCCTGTTTGAATTCTGCCCTGGCTTCCTTCAACAATGGATATTGAAGCAAAAACCAAATAAACCCCTTTTTCCCCAATTTGCTTTTTGGTCATTTCATGGTGTCTCCTCACAGCAATAGTAACCTTAACTAAGACAAAAGTGAATCTCTTTTTAAATGTTTACTTCAGATTATGATAATTACTCAAAAAGGTTATAAAATGGTGCGTTAAATGTTAACATGTAAGCTGATTCTTGAAACCAAGTGTAAATTATTGGAAATATATTGCTTGGAAACATAAACAATATCTTTTTATAGTTTAATTTTTAAAAATCTAAAATAATACTTGCTAGAACCCAACGAGGTAATAAATTTAGAACATGTGAGACTATTCAGCCAAAGCTTCTGTGCTTCTGGGACAGAGCTCGGTGGACATTCACCACAGACCAGTACCACTGCCTACCTGACTAACCCTAACTTAGTACATTATCTTAGAAACGGTACAGCTCCTGCAACCTGACATCTTACATTGAATTTTGTCTCCCCTAGGAGATAAAGACTTTGGACGCTATTCCATCCAGTCTTTGGCCCAGTGTAGAATCCCCTCCACTTGTGTCCTGACTTGGACATTGAGCCTTTGCCCAAACACAGCTGGCAACCGGAAGCTCTCTCCTTTGAAAAGCACCTTTTTCATTCATTGCTGGCTTGAGAGCAAGAAAGACCTCAGGACCTGTTCCAGCTGGAGCATCTCAAAAAGCACTGTGGCCTGGCCCTTGGTCCTGGGCCCTGGGTCCTGAGCCCTCGGTGGCAAGATTTCAGAGCTGAGTGGAGATGAAACGGGGGCCTCAGGGAGGCTAGTTCATAAGTGAAAAATGCGAGAGGACTCTATATAGAAAGGACTCTATATTTACATTGCTTTTAAAAACCATCATAAACTTAGCAACTTAAATCATTTCCATTGTCTGGCTAGCTAATAGGCCAGAGTCTGGCAGATCTCGGGGTTCTCTGCAAAATTGCTGCCAGCGTGTCAACCAGAACCCAGTTCTCCCCTTAAGACACAGTAAACCACAAATCTGCATCTAGGCTCCCTGAAGCTGTTCCGAATCATGGTCTTTCTTGGTGCAGCACAACTCAGCTCTGAAAACACCATCTCTCAGCTCTTAGGAGACACTCAAGCTGCATAGATAGCCCTCTTAAAACACTACCAATGGCTTCCTTGGAGCTTGCAAGGGGGAGACGCCCATTAGGAGCATACAACTCGATCTACACATAGGGTGGTACTGTGTTACACTTTTCATATCTGTTACTTAGAAATAAGCCACAGGCCTCAGCCATACTCATGAACAGGATTTTTCCAGGTTATGAATGCTGTTATCTGGGATCAATCATGATAAGATTAGCACATGTTCACCATAACCCCAAACAGTATCTATTTTTTAAAAGACTTTTTAATTTTAGTTTCAGTCATGAAATGGGAATTTTAAAAGTATTTTTCTTATTTTTTTTTAAAGATGAATAAAAGTGTCTTTGTGGAATAAAAAAAAAGACTTTTTAAAATTTTTATTCATTTATTTTGATGAGTATGGGTGTTTTGCCTGCATGTATGTCTGAGCACCACATCCTTGCCTGACTCTTGTAGAGGGCAGAGAAAGGAGTGGGATTCCTGTGAGTGAAATTGCAGATAGTTGAGAATCGCCACACTGGGTGCTGGGAATGGAACCCGGGTCCTGTAGAAGAGCAGCCACTGAACCATCTTTCCAGACCCAAGATTCTTTTTATTTTTACAAACACTCTAGAGTTTATGTTCATTTTGGGGTTTTCTATTTGTTTGTTTGGTTGGTTGGCTGGTTTTGTTTGTTTGTTTGTTTGTTTGTTTTCGAGACTGGGTTTCTCTGTATAGCCCTGGTTGTCCTGGAACTCACTCTGTACACCAGGCTGGCCTCGAACTCAGAAATCCGCCTGCCTCTGCCTCCCAAGTGCTGGGATTAAAGGAGTGCACTACCACTGCCTGGTTGATGTCTATTTTTGAAAATTCAAAACAATTGCTGCCAGTTCTGATAAAGGAAGGAAAACAAGGAAGAGAATTTCTTGTTTTGGATTTTCAGCCTTAGTGTATTTTCGAATCATCAAGGAAGTTTATAGAAATCTCATTATAGTCTGCACCCAAGATCACTTGAAGCTAAATATCTGACAGCAGTAGCTCTGTTCTTTGAAATTCCTTACATCATGGTGCAGTCAGGAGTTGAAGTCAGTCTTACTGAGAAAAAAACACGGATCTTCAGAACTAGTTTATAAATGAGATAAATGCTTTCTAAATGAGACGGGGATGCATCAAGAGACAAGGCAGGAGCATTTGTCATCTCCTGAAGATGGTGGACTCAGGAAAAGGAGTAAGTTTGAGAAACATCAAGAGGTCACTGATAAACCTTGTGCCAAATGGGAGGTTAGCAAAGAAGGGATTGCAGAGGACTCTGTGCTCTCAGACTTGGACACATGGGGAAGTGGCAAGCTCTAACAGAAATCAGGCAGCCTGTTGAGAAGCTGGGTGGAAAGAGGAGAAGATGCTGGGCTAGGTTAAGATGCAAACATTTATGCCAGTGTTCCAATTCAGTTTGACCCACTGTCGTATCACCTTGCTAACTTCATTTAATACGACTCGGGCATTGCCACAATTTTGCAAATTAATTTATTCTGGCATTTTTTTTCTGTTTCCTATACCTCTCAGATGCCCACCACAGAGCTGTGTAGATTCAATAGCCACCATTAATTTCCTTTCCCAAATGGTAAATTAATTTTTCATAGTGGTATAATCCCTTGGTTAACTCTACCTATGAAGTGTGGTTCAATAACTAAAATCGTCATGTGTTGATTTGGCAATTTCAAGAGCTTATTTGAGAACCATAATTGAATCCCTATTTTAAAGCCATTTTAACTTGGATACTTTCTGAGGATTCTCACTGTGAAGCCCAGAATTAGTCAGTAGTCTTAAGCAAACATTTCATTGAAAACTACCTCTTTCCAAGACAGAAAATTTCTACCCAGAAACTAAAAGCCTGAGGTGTGATAATGTTCTAATATGTAAATTCAGAGATGTTTTAGATGTCCATAATCTTGATAACGATTAACTGATAATGAATGAGGATCTGCAGAAGTTATAGAAGCTGGAGAGAAGGCTCATCCCTTGAGCACTGGCTGCTCTTGCAGAGAACTCAAGTTTGGTGCTCAATACCCACAAAGGATGGCTCACAGCAACCTGTGTACCTCTAGCTTCAAGGGGTTGGTTGCCCTCTTCTGGTCTCCATAGGCATCCACATACACACATGTGCATATAAACACATACACATAAAATTAAAAGTGAAACAAAACTATCAAAATATATTAAACAGAAACCAAAGTTGTGATCTGTGGTATGGTTAGCGGTCCGACTGACTGGCATCAGTACCCGTTGGTTTATTTGAACACAAGTTGAAAATCTGACTAGTTAAACCTTGTGGGAAATGGTTCTGTTGCACACAGTTCTTTTTCTAGAGCTTCTTTACACACTGTTATAAATTGGTGATATTAATAAATTTATGAAGCTAAGCTTAAAACCATTGTTTTCTCTCATCCATCTAGCCATCATTACATATATATATATATATATATATATATATATATATATATATATATATA
>JANHMN010000001.1:216539972-216613252 GCA_030674055.1 Rhabdomys pumilio | reverse complement strand
GTGTGTGTGTGTGTGTGTGTGTGTGTGTGTGTGTGTGTGTGTGTGTGCGCGCGCGCGCGCGCGCGCGCGCGCGTGTGCGCGTGCACTTGCGTGTGCCCGTGCAGCACAACTCAGCCAATGATCTCAAATCCCCACAGAATGAAGATAGCTCAGATATGACCTTGGGAGACTGTGTTCCAGCCAAAGGCAAAGCAGATAGTTGAAGCTGTGGAGTTCAGCTGTCTCAGTCAGAGCACATCACCATTTTGGAAAAGGAAAGAGAAACAACATGGCGTCACACAGAGATTTTTTTTTTTTTTCAGGATGCAGCGGATGTGTTTTGCTTCTTCTTAGCTGAGTATCTGGGCCTTCTCTTGAATCTGTTTCTCATCCATAACGAGGGATGTTTCTAACTTTCATGATTGTTGTGAGAATTACAGAAAATATTCACAAAGCCTGCTGGCAATACTTCAACAAAACAGGCATGAAATGAATATATGCAATTAGGCTCACCACAGTAAGCCGTCCTTTCTAAGCTGTCCTTTCTCTGTGCCTACACCTAGAAGCAGCTGGGAATATGAGAACAAGAGAAGCTGGTCAAAAAGAACAAAAGCATATGAAAAAGGCACTGGAAATCTCTAAGGGCAATTGGGCACTAATTATATAATTGTACTAAGGCACTGAATCAAATACTATTCTTTTAAGACGAACATATAACCTATTTACTAGGGACTGGGGAATTCTAACATCAAAAATACCAAATTGTGCTTAAAACTGCTATTATGAACTCTGTCATCCTACAAGGGTTACTTGACAGTACATTCCAGCCGTTCCAGCAAAAAACTAGATGCATAAAAGCAAACAGCCACCCACTGTAATCATTTCAGATAAAAAGCACAAAGTGAGACCAGCCACTATATTCTGATCATAATTTATTTCTAGGGATTCACAGAATTATTAGAAATTAAGGTAAGGAAGACTGCCTTTGAGGAGTAAGGGATCTGAGCAATTTTCTCCTGTAGGTTTTAAAATGAATTTTTGAAAATTGGTCTCCATCCTGAAATGTAAACACCAATACAATCGTTTTAAACTAATTGTACTTTTGTTCACTGTGGAAACATTTCTTCATCAAAGACAGGACAGGAACACAAGAAAAGTAGATTTTAAGAAAAAGTTAATTTTGCAGAACTACTCAAAGTTGAGATAAATGTTCCAAAACGTTCAGGGATAGTGGATAACCTTTTCCTTCTGAGTCCCAGCCTTGCCAAAGGATAATCCAAAAGCAAGCACGCTGACAAGATCTATAAAAATGGCCCAGGCAGCCAACAGATGATGTAAGTCTAAAGACAAGTGGAAGGGGAGACCTAAAACTGAAAAATAAGAGGAAAGTTGTTCTTTGAGGTTTTTTGTTCTTTTCCAAAATTAATATTTAGAATGCACTAAAATATTCTGATGTCCTAGAACTCCAGCAATCATTTTGTGGGAACATAGATTATATTTACTGATGTACTTTTCCCATTTTGCTTCCCACTTCTACTCTCAAATAAGGGAAGTGGACAGCTGGAGAGTAAAGAGTGCAATCTGTCAAGAGAGAGGCTTTCAAGGGAAGCTGATAGACAATCAGTCACTATCTTAGTAATAGTTGGTGTCTTACTGTTCTCCAGAGAAGCTGAATATAATGCAATATCTCTTTAATATAGAAATTGGCTCATGAGGTTATATAGAGAAAAGCCTCATGATGTGCTGTTCCCAGTCTGGGAAACCATGAAAACAGGTCATACCATAAAGTCTAGGTCTAAAACTCTGAGACTAGGATTGCTGAAGTCCAAGGCAAAGGGAGGCGGGATGTCCCCACTGGAAGAGAATGACTTGCTTTTCCCTCCATCTTTTCGTTCTATCTAAGCCCTCAGTTAACTGGGTGGTGTCCATCCACAGGGAGGAGGGCCATCATGTTTAATCAGTCTCGTAACCTGCTCTCAAGGCATCCCTTAGCCCAGTCAAGTTGATTATTAAGATAGATAATAAAATAATTCCTAATATTGGAATTCCTAATCATGATCATGTTCATTGTTCTCTTTGATAGAAGTCAGAACTTGCAGTACTCCCACCAAGAAAATGCAGAAAACAGAGCAAAGAAACTCATTAGGGAGCAAGGAAACTAAGAGCCATGGCTGCCACTGTGTGAAAGATTAAATAGCCTTGACCAGTGAAATGTGACAGTTGCTTGATCCGGGGAAATCTCCTCAGTGCCCACTGTAACATCCTCGGGGAATTTTGTCAGGCTGAGAAAGCAGACTTTTTAATGCATCCTAAAGACGTGCCAAGTGAATTTTTCAATAGCCACAGGATGGACAGAGAATTGATACCAGAAAATGAGGATACAGTTACCATCTAGCTATACAATGTGGTAAAAACAAAGACATCCACCTAGCACCTTAAATGTGCTTACCAGAGAGCTTCCAGATGTGACATGACAAGAAAGAAAATCTTGAGCAAATGCAAGAATGCACTCAGAATGTGCCTCTTGGGATAGATAATAAAGCCGCACAGTCAAACTCGATGTTTCCAAGATATCTCCAAGATTTCTAAGATATTCACAGATATCTCACTGGACTGTTGTCTATGGAGCAAGTTAGAGGATATTTCCCATAAATGTATGCAGAAGAAAAGGCACCACTTCTCTATGAAGATCCGGCAGATTGTTCCCCTGTTCCCATTTCCTTCCATCAATCTCTCTCGAGATTGCTTAACTCATCTTTCTGTCCAAGAACACAAAGAAATAACCTCATAGGTGTGTAGGGTGTGGTAATCCTCTCTCCTAGCCTTGCAGTTTTCTATTACAGGGGTATTTGTCAGGAATAAAGTCAGCTCCCAGATGAAGGCTTACAATATCGAGTGCTTCTGATACACAGTTTTGAGCTTAAAGTTGTAAAGCATTCAGGAAGTGTTGTGGGCCCTTGTCCTAACACGTTACCTTGTTATTATTGTGGCATGTTAGTGATAGGAAAGCACAAATGTAATTGGAGAGTAATATTCACTCATTCTTATGCGTGTTCAGATAACGTCTTAGAGGAAAAGACCCAGAAATAACTATACCTGTTTTTAAGAAAGAAAATATTATTAGTTCAATATAAAAAGCAGAAATTACTGAAGAGGAAGTAAGTTCATACTCCTAAGTCCAAAACATCATATTGTATTAAAAAGAAAGTAAAAATAAAATACAGTACACTTCTTATGTAGACATTTGGCCAAGGGAGATGTACAAATAACACTGAGAAACTGCAGCATCCTTCCACCTTGCAAATCTGCCATTTCCAAGGTACCATCATCTCCATTCCTCCTCACTGTGGAAGCTTTCAGCTGCCCCCTCCAGACTCAACACAATCCAAGTTCTTTGGATATTTTTCAGTCAAAATGGGTCTACCACCTACAACAACTCAGTGCAGTTTTGCTTAAAAAATAACATTAAACTAATCTGGTGTATTACTTCAAAATGCCACATAGTTTCAGTTTGTACCAGCCAAACAAAGACCCTAAATTAAAAATAAGTACATACAATGCTAGTTCTTCCTTTTAAAAGCTTTGAAAGTTATCACTTAGAGACTGAAAGAGAAGAAAGCAACTTTGTTTTCACCAAGTGGTCAGCCCTGAGATCATATTGTATGCACAGATAACAGTGTATGCACTGAGCAGATTATAATTGTATACTTTTAAATACATAGAAATACATATATAAATTGCTTTATTTTGCTGAAATATTAGTAATATGAAAGAACGTGTGCGTGTGTGTGTGTGTGTGTGTGTGTGTGTAACAAGAATAAAAATTTAAAATACCATGACTTTGAGAGAGAAGGGAGGTTTTATGAGGGAAATAATGTAATTATAATTTGAAACCTAAAAAGTATTAAACATCAAGTAAATAGACTTCTTAATTCACATGTAAAAAAGTCATCCACAATTGAGTATCCACCATTCTCAGTGGCTTTTTAAAAAATCTATTAGTTTTTGAGACTGATTCTCCCTCCATAGCCCAAGCTGGCCTAGAGCTTATGATACAGAGCAGACTGTTCAAACTCAGAGATCCACCCTCCTCTGCCTCCTGAGTGCTAGGATTAAAGACATGCACCACCATGCCCAACATCTTAGCGGCTAACCTTTACTGATGAGGAAGGACTGGACTGTTAAGGCTTTATTTCTGAAATAAACTCACTTTATTTCTGAAATTAAGAAATAACTCACTGGTCCTCATTCTAGACTTCCTGAGAAATTATTTAGTACAAAATGATCCCAAGGAAAATCAAAAGAAAGTGAGTCAAATTCTAGGTAGCAAGTTACAGGCTGGAGAGATGGCTCAGCGGTTAAGAGCACTGACTACTCCTCCAGAGGTCCTGAGTTCAATTCCCAACAACCACATGATGGCTCACAACCACCTATAATGGGATTCAATGCCCTCTCCTGGTGTGTCTGAAGACAGTGACAATGTACTCATATATAAAAATAAGTAAATCTTTTTTTAAGTAGCAAGTTATGTCATCCTAAAGAAAAAGTACATTTTTATTTCATTTTGATTGACAAATATCCAAAGAAAAATAGAGAGGCAAAATTGAAAAGCTTGGTTCAAGTTCTTGTTTTTGTCTTTGTTTTACAAGAAGAAAGAAAAAACAAATTTGCTGACATATTTCAATTGTAATTGCATAAATTTTTCTTCAAAATATCTTCTATAGTTGACTTACTTTTCATGCAACTATTTTGAAAAATGAACATATTGCAAACTCTACATCTACAGATGTGACTTTAAAGATTCATCAGAACCTCCCGTTCTTTCTCCTGCCTAGTTTAGGAATCATTAAGTATTTAGAATATTCTTATATCACAACAAATTCTTCTCTTTTACACTTATTAAGTCAGCCTTGTATCACAGATAGAAAAGTGTGCATGTGTGTTTCTGTGTGTGTGTGTGGTGTGTGTGTGTGTGTGTGTGTGTGTGTGTGTCTGTCTGTACATGACTCTATCTCTGTGTGTCTGTACGTGTTTCTCTGTGTCTCTCTGTGTCTATGTGTGTCAGTGTGGGTATCTCTGTGTGTGTGTATGTGTGTCTGTCTCTGTCTATGTCTCTGTGTGTCTATCTCTGTGTGTGTCTGTATATGTCTCTGTGTGTCTCTGTGTGTGGGTATATTATGATATAATCCAATTAATAAAATCCAAACAAGAACTTGGTTAAAAGAATGAAGGCACAGGATGTTGTGAACAAGAATCCCTGAAAAAAAAAAAAAGCTGTCTTACACAGGCTGATAAAATGACAAGAACCTCAGTAGCTATGGAGACTCTCGAATGTTGCCAATCCTGATAGTTGAGTCACAGTTTCTCTTGGGCTATCATCAGCCCTCTGAAGAGCCATTCCTGGCTCACCTCTGGTCAGACCTAATATTCTGAAAAACAGTTAAAATGCATTTGGAATGCATGAACAAAGCTAGATTGTCTATCAATAAAGGGCTGAGAACACATCAGATAGTGTCTGAAGCCTATAGCTGAGTCTTCCCGTGCTAAACCATCCATGTGTTTTTAAATTGCCTTGACTTATAACTTTGTTCTGCAACTATAAAAACTCCATAAAACTGCTTCTACATTGCCACATTATATTTGAGGAGACCTAAATATATGTTCCCAAGCCACACTCTCTCAAATTTGGCTCCAGAATAAACTCTTGTTCCCTTTGAAGTGAGAGCAGAACTTCTTTCATTGACAGTATAGTACAGGAAATCTGAATTTTAGTTCAATTGATCTGCAGAGACCTTGCTGTGATATCTGTCCTCACTCTGAATAGCAGTTGATCTCTGTCGTTCTTGTCTATACTTCTGGCTCATTTCTACAGAGAACTTTATCACAAGCTGAAAATGCTAGATTTCTCCTTGATGGGAATTAAGATCATCTAGAACTGTATAGAAACAAGCATCTGCGGTGATCAACTTTCCAAAGGTCATCTGGGCTCATGCTTTTAGAAGACTACAGAGTCATTACAGTCAGAAAACTCTGGTTTGGGGGGTTTGGGAGGGCGGCTGTAGCGAGGCATTGCATCATAGTGGAAGTAGGGTGTGGAGGAAGCTGCTCATGGTAGTTTTTGGAGGCAGCAGAGAGAGACATTAGGTTGTTTATTTCAAACAATGAAGAACAGACACTGGGAAACGGCTTCTGCAAAAAGGGAAGGGGATACTTGGAGTTTATATAGGAGTCTGGGGAATGGAAAGTTCAATGCAGCTTCGGGGGTTATGTGTAGTCTCTACTTCCTGGAGTGATTCTTCCAGACAAGGCCATCAGTGAGAGGGGGTGACCGAGTTAGGCAAGGGCAGTGAGGGATAAGGGGCTGGAGTTTCAACAGAGGGGCAGGGAATTTCATCAAGCCTTAGAGGACCATAAAGTTCCTTGGTCTGGCAGAATTTGTTCAAAATTTCCTCTAACAGTTCACCCTATAGCAACCAAGAAACCAAAGGAGAGGAGCTAATAAGCTCCATGAGCCCCTTGAGAATCCTAAAACCTTGCGTGAGGCCCATCTCTCAAACATCCCATCACTTCCTTAGAGCACCAATCTGGGAGCCAAGCTTTAACATGAGCCTTTGCTGACTGTTCCAGATCCTAACATAAGAAGCATACACATGCTACAGTGCCTGTTCATTGGTCAGGGGTCCAGCATAAAAAACAATATCTAGTCAGATAATCCCAAAATAGTTGTGTGGAATGAAGGAGGTAACTGATGAACTTTTTCTAACAACATGGTTAGGGTTGCATTCAAATGAAAGGGAGATGAGGTTCACTTGAATTATTGCAATATTCTCAAGAATGCCTGGTATATCAACTAAGAAAGAGGAACCCTTGGTCCTGGCCTCACCCATCAAACATGGACCATCTCAGAATATGAGATTCTAACAGAGCTATCTGAAAACAAGATAAATAGGGCAGAACAGGGCCACTTCATAATTTTATCTAATCACAGACAAAGACAAGATGCCAAACATCTCATCTCTCGACCAAAAGGAAGTCTATACCTTTTTTGCTATCATGGCTTTACTCTCTTATTCTAGTTTCAGATGTCAACAGGGGAGTCCCTGAAATGCCCTAACTGTAACTTTTTAATCCTTCTTTTTTTGGTGAGGGGGGTGGTTTATTGGCTTACATATCACAGTCCATTGAGAGAAGCTAAAGGAGGAACTCAAGGCAGGAACCAAAGCATAAACCATGAAAGCTGCCGCATTATTGACTTGCTCTCTATGGCATACATCTTGTCCATGGCGCCCTGGTCAGGACTGACACCTTGCTCTGTGACAGCTTTCTCCTGACTTATACTCATCTTGCACAGAATACACAGCATTGAGAGAATAGTTTTCTTTGGGACAGGATCCTTAGGTTTTCAAGCTCCCCAAACCTAAGGGACCCAGACCCAAATACAAAGGGCAGGTATCTTGATGCTCTCATCCCCAGTGTGGTACAACGTAAAGGGGACATACAATATCTATAATATTTAGATAATATTAATTTTTGTGATTTTTATTGGATGCTTTATTTACTTACATTTCAAATGTTATCCCCTTTCCCCATCCCTCTCAGAAACTCCCTATCCCATCCCCCCTCCTCCTGTTTCTATGAAGGTGTGCCCCTCACCATCCACTCCTACCTCCCCACCCTCAAACTCCTCAATACTGGAGCATCCAGCCCCATCCAAGGACCTCCTCTCCCACACATGCCCTACAAGGCCATCCTCCCTACATATATAGCTGAAGCCATGGATCCCTCCCTGTGTGCTCCCAAGCTGCCTGTTTAGACCCAGGGAACTCTGGTTAGTTGGTATTGTTGCTTTCCCCATGAGGGCACAAACCCTTCAGCTTCTTCAGTTTTCTCTCTAACTCCTCCATTGGGAACCCCTTGATCAGTCCAATGGTTAGCTGCGAGCATCTGCCTCTGAATATGTCAGACTCTGGCAGAACCTCTCAGGAGACAAGTATATCAGGCTCCTGTCAGCATATACTTCCTGGCATCAACAACAGATTCTGCATTTGGTGACTGCACATGGGATGGATACCCAGGTGAGACAGTCTCCTGACAGCCCCTCCTTAAGTCTCCATATTTACTCCCATGAGTATTTTGTTGCTCCTTCTAAAAACGACCAAAGCACCCACACTTTGGTCTTCCTTCTTCATGAGCTTCATGTGGTCTGTGAGTTATATTTTGAGTATTTTGAGCATTTGGGCTAATATCCACTTATCAGTGAGTGCATATCATGTGTGTATTTTTGTGGTTGAGTTACCTCACTCAAGATGATATTTTCTAGTTCCAACCATTTACCTAAGAATTTCATGAATTCATTGTTTTTAATAGCTGAGTAATATTCCATTGTGTAAATGTACCAATGAAGGACATCTGGGTTCTTTCCAGCTTCTGGCTATCATAAATAAGGCTGCTATGAACATAGTGGAGCATATGTCCCTGTTATATGTTGGAGCATCTTTTGAGTATATGCCCAGGAGTGGTATAGCTGGGTCCAAAGCTAATACTATGTCCAATTTTCTGAGAAACTGCCAGACTGATTTCCAGAGTGGTTGCACCATCTTGCAATCCCATCAACAATGGAGAAATGTTCTCTTTCTCCACATCCTCGCCAGCATCTGCTGTCACCTGAGTTTTTGATCTTAGCCATTCTGACTGGTGTGAGGTGGAATCTCAGGGCTGTTTTGATTTGCATTTCCCTAATGACTAAGGATGTTGAACATTTGTTTAGGTGCTTCTCGGCCATTCAAGTTTCCTCAGTTTAGAATTCTTTGTTTAACTCTGTACCCCATTTTATTAGGGTTATTTGATTGTCTGTAGTCTAATTTCTTGATATATGTGTGTGTGTGTGTGTGTGTGTGTGTGTGTGTGTGTGTGTGTGTGTGAGATATTAGTCCTCTATTGGATGCAGGATTGGCAAAGATCTTTTCCCAATCTGTTGGTTGCATTTTGTCCTACTGACACTGTCCTTTGCTTTACAGAAGCTTTGCAATTTTATGAGGTCCCATTTATCAATTCTTGATCTTAGAGCATAAGCCATTAGTGTTCTGTTCAGGAACTTTTCCCCTGTGCCCAAGAATTCGAGGCTCTTCCCCACCTTCTCTTCTGTTAGTTTCAGTGTATCTGGTTTTATGAGAAGGTTCTTTATCCACTTGGACTTGAGCTTTGTACAAGGAGATAATGGATTGATTTGCATTCTTCTACATGCTGACCTCCAATTGAACCAGCACCATTTGTTGAAAATGCTGTCTTTTTTCTGATGAATAGTTTTAGCCACTTTGTCAAAGATAAAGTGACCATAGGTGTGTGGGTTTATTTCTGGGTCTTCAATTCTATTCCATTGATCTTCCTGCCTGTCTCTGTAACAACACCAAGCAGTTTTTATCACTATTGCTCTGTAGTACAGCTTGAGGTTAGGAATGGCTATTCCCCCAGAAGTTCTTTTACTGTTGAGAATATTTCTCACTATCCTGGGTTTTTTGTTATTCTAAATGAATATTTGAAAATTGTTCTTTTTATCTCTATGAAGAATTTAGTTGGAATTTTGATGGGGATTGCATTGAATCTAGATTGCTTTCAGAGAGATGGCCATTTTTATTATATTAATCCTGCCAAGCCATGAGTATGGGAGATCTTTCTATCTTCTGAGATCTTCTTCAATTTCTTTCTTCAGAGGCTTGAAGTTCTTGTTATACAGATCTTCACTTGCTTGGTTAGATTTCATACCAAGATATTTTATGTTATTTGTGACTATTGTGAAGGATGTCATGTCCCTAATTTCTTTCTCAGCCTCTTTATCCTTTGAGTAGAGGAAGGCTACTGACTTGTTTGAGTTACTTTTATACCCAGACACTTTATTAAAGATGTTTATCAGGCTTAGGAATTCTTTGGTGGAATTTTTGGGGTCACTTAAGTATACTATCATATCATCTGCAAATAGTGATATTTTGACTTTTCCTATTTGTATCCATTTGACTTCCTTTTGTTGTCTAATTGCTCTAGCTAGGACTTTCAGTACTATATTGAATAAGTAGGGAGAGAGTAGGCAGCCTTGTCTAGTCCCTAATTTTAATGGGATTGCTTCTAGTTTCTCTTCATTTAGTTTGATGTTGGCTACTGGTTTGCTATATATTGCTTTTACTATGTTTAGGTATGGTCCTTGAGTTTCTGATCTTTTCAGGTTTTTTTTACCATAAAGGGGTGTTGAATTTTATCAAATGCTTTCTCAGCATCTAGTAAGATGATCATGTGGGTTTTTTTTTCCTTTGAGTTTGTTTATATAGTGGATTACATTGATGAATTTCTATATATTGAACCATCCCTGCATTCCTAGGATAAAGCCTACTTGATCATGATGAATGATTATTTTGATGTGTTCTTGGATTCTGTTTCTGAGAATTTTATTGAGTATTTTTGCATCGATATTCATAAGGGAGATTGGTCTGAAGTTCTCTTTCTTTGTTGAGTCTTTGTGTGGTTTAGGTATGAGCATAATTGTGGCTTCATAGAACAAATTGAGTAGTGTTTCTTCTGTTTCTATTTTGTGGAATAGTTTGAAGAGATTTGGTAGTAGATCTTCTTTGAAGTTCTGATAGAGTACTGCACTAAAACCATCTGGTCCTGGGCTTTTTTTGGTGGGGAGACTTTTAGTGGCTGCTGCTATTTCTTTAGGAGTTATGGAACTGTTTTGATGGTTTATCAGTTCCTCGTTTAACTTTAGTACCTGGTATCTGTCTAGAAAATTGTCCATTTCATCCAGATTTTTCAGTTTTGTTGAGTACAGGCTTTCGTAGTAGGATCTGTTGATTGTTTGAATTTCCTCAGTTTCTGATGTTATGTCTCCCTTTTCAGTTCTGATTTTATTAAAAATCAAATTAGGATACTGTCTCTGTGCCCTCTGGTTAGTCTGGCTAAGAGTTTACCTATCGTGTTGATTTTCTCAAAGAACCAGCTCTGGTTTTGTTGATTCTTTGTATAGTTCTTTTTGTTTCTACTTGGTTGATTTCAGCCCTGAGTTTGATTATTTTCTGCCATCTACTCCTCTTGGGTGTATTTGCTTCTTTTTGTTCTAGAGCTTTCAGGTGTGCTGTCAAACTGCTAGTGTATGCTCTCTCCAGTTTCTTTTTGAAGGCACTTAGATCTATGAGTTTTCCTTTTAATACTGCTTTCATTGTGTCCCATAAGTTTTGGTATGATGTGCCTTCATCTTCATTAAATTCTAAAACGTCTTTAATTTCTTTCTTTATTTCTTCCTTAACCAAGTTATCATTGAATAGAGTGTTGTTCAGTTTCCACATGTATGTGGGCTTTCCACTGTTTTTGTCATTATTGAAGACCAGCCTTAGTCCATAGTGATCTGATAGGATGCAACGGATTGTTTCAATCTTCTTATATCTGTTGAGGTTTATTTTGTGGCCAATTATACAGTCAATTTTGGAGAAGGTTCCATGAGGTGCTGAGAAGAAGGTATATTCTTTTGTTTTAGGGTGAAATGTTCTATAGATATCTGTTAAATCCATTTGGCTCATAACTTCTGTTAGTTTCACTGTTTCTCTGTTTAGTTTATGTTTCCATGATCTGTCCACTTCTGAGAGTGAGGTATTGAAGTCTCCCATTATTATTGTGTGAGGTGCAATGTGTGCTTTGAACTTGAGTAAAGTTTCTTTTATGAATGTGGGTGCCCTTGCATTTGGAGCATAGATATTCAGAATTGAGAGTTCATCTTGGATGATTTTTCCTTTGACAAGTATGAAGTGTCCTTTCTTAATCTTTTTTTAATAACTTTTGGTTGAACATCGATTTTATTTGATATTAGAATGGCTACTGCAGTGGGTGATTTGGTCCTTCTTAGAAGGAGTAACAAAATACTCAAGGGAGCAAATATGGAGACAAAGTGTGGGACAGAAACTGAAGGTGGGGGCATCTGGAGACCATTCCACTTGGGTATCCAGCCCATGTGCAGTCACCAAAGGTAGACACTGATGTGGATGTCAGGAAGTGCATGCTGACAAGAGCCTGATATGGCTGTCTCTTTAGAGGTCTGCCAGAGACTGACATATACAGAGGCGAATGCTCACAGGCAACCAACCATTGAACTGATCAAGAGGTTTCCAATGGAGGAGTTAGAGAGAAGGAGCTGAAGGAGCTGAAAGGGTTTGTGGCCTCATAAGAAGAGCCAAAATACCAACCATCCAGAGATCCCAGGGTCTAAACCACCAGTCTGGAAGCACATATGGAGGGACCCATGTCTCCAGCTGTATATGTAGGGAAGGATGGCCTTGTCGGGCATAGGTAGGAAAGGAGATCCTTGGTCCCATGAAGGCGGGATGCTGAGTGTGGGGGAATTAGAGGGTGGGGAGGTAAGAGTGGGGAGGGTGAGTAGGAGCACATCCTCATGGAAGCAGGAGGAGGGAGGATGGGATAGAGGGTTCCTGGGCGGGGCATGGGGGTATTGGGGTAAGGGGATAACATCTGAAATGTAAATAAAATATCCAATAAAAAAAAAGAAAGAAAGAAAATGGCTACTGCGGCTTGTTTCTTGGAACCATTTGCTTTTGAAAATTGTTTCCCAGCCTTTTACTCTGAGGTAGTGTCTGTCTTTGTCACTGAGGTGCGTTTCCTATATGCAGCAAAATGATGGGTCCTGTTTACATATCCAGTCTGTTAGTATTTGTCTTTTTATTAGAGAATTGAGTTCATTGATGTTAAGAGATATTAAGGAAAAATGATTGTTGGTTCCTGTTATATTTTTTAGAGGTGGAATTAAGTTTTTGTGGCTATCTTCTTTTGGGTTTTTTGAAAGAAGATTACTTTCTTGCTTTTTTATTTTATTTTTTTTTTATTTTATTTTATTTTATTTTATTTTATTTTATTTTATTTTGGTTTTTTGAGACAGGGTTTCTCTGTGTAGCCCTGGCTGTCCTGGAACTCATTCACTCGGTAGACCAGGCTGGCCTCAAACTCAGAAATCTGCCTGCCTCTGCCTCCCAAGTGCTGGGATTAAAGGCGTGCGCCACCACCGCCTGGCACTTTCTTGCCTTTTTTAGGTTGTAATTTCCCTCCTTGTGATGGAGTTTTCCATCTATTATTTTTTGTAGGGCTTTGTGGAAAGATATTGTGTAAATTTGGTTTAGTCATGGAATATCTTGGTTTCTCTATGGTAATTGAGAGTTTTGCTGGCTATAGTAGTCTGGACTGGCATTTGTGTTGTCTTAGGGTTTGTATGACATCTGTCCAGGATCTTACGGCTTTTATCGTCTCTGGTGAGAAGTCTGGTATAATTCTTATAAGTCTGCCTTTATATGTTACTTTACCTTTTTCCCTTACTGCTTTTAATATTCTTTCTTTCTTTCTTTCTTTCTTTTTTTCTTTCTTTCTTTCTTTCTTTCTTTCTTTCTTTCTTTTTGTATTTGATGTTTTGATTATTATGTAACAGGGGGAATTTCTTTTCTGATCTAGTCTGTTTGGAGTTCTGTAAGCTTCTTGTATGTTCATAGGCATCTCTTTTTTTTTAGATTAGAAAGGTTTTCTTTTATAATTTTGTTGAAGATATTTACTTGCCCTTTAAGTTGGGAATCTTCACTCTCATCTATACATAGTATCCTTAGGTTTGGTCTTCTCATTGTGTCCTGGATTTCCTGGATGTTTTGGGTTAAGAGCTCTTTGCATTTTGCATTTGGCATTTTCTTTGACAGTTGTGTCAATGTTTTCCATGGTATCTTCTGCACATGAGATTCTCTCTTCTATATCTTATATTCTGTTGATGATGCTTGTGTCTGTGATTCCTGATTTTTTTCTAGATTTTCTATCTCCAGGGTAGCCTCCCTTTGTGATTTATTTATTGTTTCTACTTCCATTTTTAGATCTTGGATGGTTTTGTTTAATTCCTTCACCTGTTTCATTGTGTTTTCTTGCAATTCTTTTAAGGGATTTTTGTGTTTCCTCTTTAAGGGCTTCTACCTGTTTACCTGTGTTCTCCTGTATTTCTTTAAGGGAGTTATGTATGTCTTTCTTAAAGTCCTCTATCATCATCATGAGAATTGATTTTAAACCTAAATCTTGCTTTTCTGGTGTGATGGAGTATCCAGGACTTGCTATGCTGGGAGAACTAGGTTCTGATGATGCCAAGTAACCTTGGTTTCTGTTGCTTATGTTCTTGTGCTTGCCTTTCACCATCTGGCTATCTCTAGTGCTACCTGCACTCACTGTCTCTGACTAAAAACTGTCTCTCCTATTATCTTGCTTGTGTCAGAACTCTACAGAGTCCAGCTGTCTTTGTAATCCAGTGACCCTGAGATCCTGAGTGTAAGAGCTCCTGGGACTCAGGCTGCCACTAAGATCCTGAAGTCCTATGATCCTGGGTGTGTTAGAGCTCCTGGGATTCCAGCTTCCTTAACTGCTCTGAGTACAGTGGTTCCTCTAGAATGGATGGGTCGGGATATGGTGTTTTCACAGGAGCAGACCAGCTAGTAGTCTGCCCCAGCAACAAGGACCCTTTTTAACCCTTCTAATGGCATCAAATCTAGAGTAAATCCCTGTTCCATGCAACCCTATCTGTAGCCACCCAGCCAGAGCCTATGTCCTATAAATATTCTTTTGCATAAGCCTCCTGGTATATGTTCTCCCTCACTGCAATGACATACTCTTGTCATTGAAGGTTTAACCAAACCTTCTCAATGACAAGAGTGTGGAGTGTTAATGGGACACAGTATTAATGGGGTTCTGAATACAACAAAGCATGAGAAAAAGTAAAAATGCTAAGACCTAGAATGATTATAAAATACTAGTTGTTGAATGTTTTGCTGATGAAAGAATTCACAGCCAGTATCACTTGAGCTGCTCCACCAGGCCAGGCACTATGCTGTTTTTCATTTGGTCCCCCAAACAACATTAGGAGATAGATTCTATTATCTTTCCCCTCTTTATAGCTAGGAAAACAGGCTTACTGGAATTCAAGGTCGCACAGATAACAAGCAATAGAATTAAATTCAAACTCAGATATTATACTGACCTCGCTCCTGATGCCTTACTCAAAGGAAGTTAATTCTTTATAGAACTGAATATCTAAACTTTCTTGACAAAGACATTGTGTTCTATGAGAGAAAAGCAACCTTCGAGTCCAAGAAAGATAAGTATTCCCGAATCTGCTCAGAACATCCTGCAGGGCTCCCAGCTCTGCCAACTCGTTCTTCTCCCCTTCTGCTCTTCAAAGTAGCTTACTCACTGGCACCAAATTTGCATCACAAAGCCAGTTCTCCATCGGTACATTCTTTTAAAGCTAGAAGTGACTGTTTCTCTGGCTGCAGAAGCTTTTCTAAGCTAGAGGGTAACTGCCAAAGGAAAGATCCTTTATCCTTTCAATGAAGCAACAGACAATTTCTCCAACTGGGCGCAGGCATTCCTCAGCCATCACTGAATGGGCTGAATTGACAAAACATCTCTCTCTTTATGAACTAATAATAACCTGGAACAGTCACACTTGGAGCTAAAGCAGATCTGAAGGCTACAGGATATAGGCCCTGCAAAAGATTAAAAGAAAAGCCAACAACACAATAGCCTCTCAAAACCACTATTCTGATCCTCCGTCTTTGCTCATCTTAAGGTGAAATCTGCAGGTTTCAGTGGAAGATAAACAGCTGCCCTCACATCCAACCCAGGTGAGTCACTGACCAGATGATTAGGACATTTCTGGGGTAGTTGGCCCACGTGTAACAATACAAACAGATAATAGGTAGCCAGTCCTGGGGCTTTTTTCTGTATCACCAACTTGGCTTCGCATGTTGGTACAAAATGGGTGTTGATTATAGAGCAAAGAGAGGAGGCTCACAGCCATGCTGTGGGGGATGTAGTTTCCTGCTTGAGTCTGACTTGAGTGACATAAGTAAGATGGGCTCACACACCAAAAGTTCTGGGAAATTTCCTGAAAATGCCAGAAGTGTAGAAGCTTGGAGAGGAAGGAGATCCCAAGGCACTTTCTTTTCTCCTAGAAAGCCTACCTTCAAATGCTGTTTCCTCTTCTGGCAATTAAGTCCAGTCTATGTGGTGGGCAAAGTACTTAATTTGCAGAACCCACCAATCCTTGTGCACATTAAAGAAACACAAACACAATTATACAAGAGAAGTACAAACATCAATATATTACCTATGACATCATATCTATGTCAGAACAAAAACTTCATGTCCCTGAGGGAAGCTGGGAAACACAAGTCTATGATGTATCTCTTAAATCTGCTGTTACTAGCTTCATGAAAGACAAAACTCACAAGCTGACCAAAGCTCACCTCGGTTAAGTTGCAATTTAATTTCTCTAAGCCTGTGTCTCTCCACAACCCATGGCTTTCATAGAAGTCATAAGACAGAAGGAAATGAGGACCCTGGAGTACTCCACTTTCCGTTATAATATTAAAATGGCCACCTAGCTGTGGTGGACAACCAAGAACAATGTCACTAGCCTGTGCTATTTGGGACACCTTTCATACTTCCTTCACCAATAACTTGTAGGGAGGTATCTTACGCCAGCCTGGCACTAAGATTCTCATTCAATAGCTCATGTCTTCTGGGACTAGCATTGTCTACCCATTCTTTTCAAACTCCTGTGTTTGTGTGTGTGTGTGTGTGTGTGTGTGTGTGTGTGTGTGTGTGTGGTTTTTTAGTTCATTTTCAAATTAGAGACATGGAAATAACTGTTCTAACTAACCACTTTCTACACTCATCAGCCATTCAGATTACAGTTAATGCTTATTTTAAAACATGTGCAGTAACATTTGATAAAAACGGAACTAGTCTCCATGTGTTCCTTGTGCCCACAGAGAGTAGCTGCCCGTCCATCTCTCTTGCTTTCTGCAAAAGATGAGGATGAAGTTTGTCTTTGGCTTTTGTTGTCTGGAATCGTCTCTCTACGGTTGAGAAGCAGGACTCTTGGCCTCTTAACAAAAAGGTGCATCCTCCAGTCAGCCCTTGGTCTGCTCGATAAATGTGGTAGATTCTCTTCTGCCCAGGTCTAGTATCAAAAACTCTTGGCTTTTCCTCCAAGATGCAAGGCTCTGCTAAAGAGGACCTTTGCTTAAAACAAAACTTCAAACATTTCTCTTTTCCTTGTTTTTATGATAAGCTTTGCAAGTGGTGTAACTGGGCATCCTGGAACAGAGACCTGGTTTATGGCATTGTTTTATAGAAACAAAGGTTTAAGGCCATCAGCATGTAAGAAGCCAGGCATAAAAACCAGGGTTCTCCATTTACACCTCACCTTACCTTCTGTTTTAACTGCTTCCATCTTAAAGAAATAGCCACCATAATTATTTGACCCGCTTCCTATCTTTTCTGACAAAACAAAAATAGCAGTGGAAGGTTCCAGCTTTCTAGAAAGGCAAAGAAAAGGCTCATGTAGAGATAAAACAAGCAAAGGTGTTGGCGTGTTAGAAATACAATTAGCACAATCATGTGTCTGCCCTTCTCATATTCTTAAGAAGTAAGCTGCTCTAGAGTTAAAGTTTATGATGATGTCACCATGCATAAAGACGACAGTGGTTTGTTTTTTATGTTTCAGTGCAGGTCCAAGAGTTGAGTACCATTAGGCATCTCTAAAACTTTCATCTTTCTTCCAGTCCATATGACAATGAGAATGTTCTGCCTCTACTGGCATGCATGGTAGAAATCGTAGTTGGTTTTTGTCAACTTGACATAAACTTAGAAATATCTAGAAAGAGGAAATCTTAATTGAGAAAATGCCTCCATTAGATTGGCCTGTAGGGAAGTCTGTAAGATAATTTCTTGTAGCAGGATACTTATTCTGCTACATTGTATTCCCAGTGGAGCTCAGTGATTAGGCAGTAGAAGAGGAAGTAAAGCTGGGAGAGAAAGAGAGGAAGGAGGAGGAGTGGAGGAGGCTATCAGTCATGAAGATCCATGGATGGGTTGAAAGCTGTCCTGGGTAGCAACTTCTATCAAAAGGTTAGATACTGGGGAACAAATCTAATTATGTGGGCATCTTGTTGATTGAGTATTTCTAAATATGTAAATCCTTTAGATAATCATTAAGCTTTAAGAGTCTTACTTCTACCTGTACTGCGAGAATGGCAGATATTGTCTGGGGTTCAGCCAAGCTTTGTGGATTGGCAGAGCCATCCCCACGCTAGCATCTCGTATGTGCCAGAGCCTGTGCATCTAGCTGGCTGGAGCCCCAGTTAGAGCCGAGGAGCAGTGGGAATATGGTGACTGCCCAGGAACAAGCCGGACTGGACGCCATTTTCTAAATATTCCCCTACAATTGCTTGATCAATTAATGATATAGAAAAGCCTCACCTACTATGGGTGGTGTCATCCTTAAGAAATAAGAAAGCAGGCTGAGCAAGCCTTGGGAGAGTAAGCCAATAAGCAGCACTTTTCCACGGCTACTGCTTCAGTTTCTGCCTCCAGGTTCCTGCCCTTCTTGGGTTCCTGCCCTGACTTTCCTCTGTGATGAACTGAAGTGTAAGATGAAATAAACCCTCTCTTCCCTGTGTTGCTTTTCATGACAGCATTTTATCACAGCAATAGAAACCCTAAGACAGTAAAACATATGCAATCTTGTGACTATTGTCCCTAATATCCTTATTTAATACCTCAGCCTTCTACTTTTAATCTTAAGATCTAAAAAAGATTTGCAAAAGAGGGGGACAGAGTCCATGATTGTCCAAATTAAAGAAGTTGTATTTGAATGCACTCTAGACTGGCCAGCAGGTAGTACCCCCTAAGTCAGGTTTTTTGAGAGTACCCCCATGGACTTCTTGAAGTTCTTTTTATAGGGGAAATAATATATTCACAGGGGGTGTGAGACCTTAGTTATTCACTCATGTTAAAAAGGATACAATGAAAAGGGGAAGAAGAAAGGCAAGGATATGCATCAAGTGAGTGGAAGTACAAGCAGTCTGCATCAGACCAGGAACTTACTCTTGATTACAAATAGAGGTCTTAATTAGCAGGGACTTGACATAGGACAAATAGACTTACCTCTTAGCTAGATTTTTTTAGCACCAACCAAACCATTTTAAACAGAACTCCCATGCTGCATGGTATATTCTCTGTTTAGGTCTTCTTTCACCCTTTGAGGTGTTTGTTCTGGCCTTGGTCTCACACTACATCTTTCTTAAACCCAGCTGCCACCCACTCAAGGGACCAGTTCCAAGCCTCAGCTCTCCCAGCGCACACCATGTCTTTCCTGCTTATTCTTCACCGGCTTCTCAGTTCATGCACAGTCTTAGCCAGGTTTCATTACACAAGTGTAGATCAGACATAGCCTCTTCAACCTTCATTCTGAAGGCATAATTTGGCCTGAGAGCTGAGCTTTTGGAGTCCCACCTGTTAGCATTCTGTCTAAGCTCCACCCCACAGTTTACCTGGCAACAACCAGGTATGCTCCTCCCCACAGTTATCTGGCAATAGCCAGGTAGTCCTGACCCACTATAAAAGGGGCTGCTTGCCCTCTCCTCACTCTCTTGCTATTTTATTCCTCTCTTGTTCTTCCCTTCTTGTTCCCTCACCCCTGTCCCCCATTCCCTTCTCTCCTCTCTCCACGTCCTCATGGCCAGCCTCCTCTACTTCTCTGCTCTCTCTCACTCTCTCTCTCTCTCTCTCACTCTCTCTCCCTTTCTCTGCCTCTACTATCCTCTTAAGTACCCTCCCCATACCTTGAATAAACTCTATTCTATACTATACTGTGTGGCTGGTCCCTCAGGGGGAAGGGATGTCTCAACATGGGCCCACAGAGGCACCCTCTTCCCCCATATCCCACCACACCTCTATAAAACATATTTCTCTTCTCTTTATCTTTTTCTAAACACATCACTACCTCTTCCCCCATCACCTCAGCCTCACCTGAGCCCCTTGGCAAGTGTTAAGAGTGCCCATTGACTTCCCACAACCGGTCCTTCACATGCTTGGAGACATATAACAAACATTTGCTCCACATTAAGAAAGAGGCTTTCTTTCCTCTGTGTAGTGTGTTTTGTCTTTGCAAAACCTATGATTCTTTTATTATGTCTAGGTTTATATCAACATGGGGAGGGGAGTGTTTATTTCATCTTACACTCCATTTCATTACAGAGGGAAGTCAGAGTCGGAACCCAAGAGGGGCAGTAACCTGGAAGCAGAAACTAAACAGACGGGATAGATGGGGTTTGTTGTTGTTGCTGCTGCTGCTGAGTGTTTTCTGTTTGTGGTTTGGTTTTGTTTTTGCTGTTATATTTCACTTTAGAATACCGAGAAATTCGGAGAAGAATGAAAGTAGGCGAAGGGGTATCATCATTATTGCCTCTTACTGAGTTGTGAGAGAAGCTAGACACCATTTAAGAGAAAACTAAGACATAGCTGAGTCTAGGACCATTAAAGGACCAGTCTTTAAAGATGCTTTAAGAAAATGATTAAATGTTATGTAAATGAGACCATAAATGTCCCTAAAATCTATGAAATGTTGGAGTGCATGTAACAGGGACTGTGTTTTCATTGGCTTAACTAAATAAGGCAGCTTGTTAGATGGCACATGGAAGACTCAGTCAACAGTGCTGCAGGCATGGAGTCATGGGGTCCATCTTTATTAGCATATACATTCTGCTTTGAATTCTATGCATAAATTATATCCCAGGTCATCTTTGTTCACCTGGCCAGGACCATTTACCACCTTTTTCTGTCTAATAGTAGAGAAAATCTCTTTCCAAGAAATAAACAGCTATACCTGAATCTTAGACGTCTCCACCTAGACCAGCGACTATGACGACAGAAACACCACTTGCTTATTGGATTGGGGCACTGGAATCCATCAGAAGCTAGAGATTCAGTTGATTCCTCTTAATCTTGTAACTACATGGAGTAGGACTGATACCTGGGCAAGTCAGAAACCTAGTGTACTTAGATGAATTAGAAATAGAGGACTCTACAGGACCCATAGGGAGAGCATCAGAATCATAAATGTGGGATCTGGTGTCCAGCAGACACTATTCAAGTACCAGGTTCAGCCATTAGCCATATTTAGTCTCTCAGTGCCTTAGCTGTGCATTTGAAGATTTAGGTAGTGCACAAAGAAGTGGGGGCAACGTATGGAGAGAAGAGTCAATAGACGGTGTTCTGAATAGCGTTCCTGAGACTACGCTCTAACATCCCTGGTGATAGTGTTTATTACTATTATCCTCATCATCAGTATTCACTGCCATGGTTGCCTCAGCAGATCTTATTTGTAGACATGAGAAATTTTCTAGGCAGCTGAGGAATTAAAGCTCATAAACTGAGCTTATAAACCTATAAATTTAACAAGGCTTATAAACTCACTCCACTCGGAAAGGATTTCTGAGACTAAATAAGGATTTTGCTCAGCTCTCTCCTAAGGAAAGCCATGACATAGGCCTAAGCAGCCCTACCATCTCTTATGAATTCTCTAAATGAGTCTTACTAATATATGAACAAAGCCCTAGAGCTCCCAAACCCTGGTGTCTTTGTAAAATTGCAGCCCTGTCATGCTATCCCCAAGAGGGCTCCCCCAGCCACCCAACCCAAGCAAGCCGAACCACCAGTGACCCAGCCAAGCAAGTCGCCACAACCAAGACTCTCATCCCTGTGGGACCTCAGACTGTGTTCTTCCACCCCAGAACAGAGTCCCATAGCTTCACATAGTCCAGTGTCCGCCCAGCGCCAGTGTGGAGTGAACATAGTCAAATTCCCAGAACCTCTATCCCTCTGAGCAATAGCCCTAGCCCCTTGCGAGGGGGATGGGGGCTAGACATGAGACCCACAATTCAACTCAACAACGGACCCATGCACACTACAACCCTACAGAGTGGCACTATTAGGAGGTGTGGCCTTGTTGGAGTGGGTGTGGTCTTGTTGGAGTGGGTGTGGCCTTGTTAGAGGAAGTGTGTCACTGTGGGGGTGGGCTTTGAGACCTTACTCCTAGCTGCCTGAAAACAGTCTGCTCCCGGCTTCCTTTTGATGAAGTCAGAACTTGAAGCTCCTCTAGAACCATGCCTGTCTGGGTGCTGCCCTTAATGATAATGGACTGAACCTCAGAACCAGTCAGCCAGCCCCAGTTAAATGCTATACTTTATAAGAGTTGCCTTGGTCATGGTGTCTGTTCGCAGCAGTAAAGTCCTAATTAAGACACATATCTAGGGAGCTCTCATCAGCTCTCAATGACATCAGGTCTCTGTCTTCTCTTCTCTCACATGCCACACTTTTCCACATTTAGAGGATCTTCCCCATCAACCCCTGATTATTTCTCTCTTCAGAGATGTTCTACTAATCTGTTTAGCTTGTGCAAATCTTTAAGACTTGGGAGGATCTGGTATATTTGTCTTTAGTCCTCATTCCTGCTATTGTAGCAAAGTTCCTGAGGTAATCAACTTATAAAGAAAAATGTTTGCTTAGACTCACTACTTCAGAGGCCTCCTTTCCAGGCTAGTTGATCTCATGGCTTTGAGTCTGTCTGCGGTAAGGTAGAAGGCCATTCTGAGGTATAAAGGCTGGAGCAAAGTTTCTTTCCTTGTGGCTAAGGAGCAGAAGAGAGAAGATGGATCTTGGCTTTCCACAGTCCCTTCAGTGGCATACCCTCAATGACTAGAAGCCCTTCGTTAAGAGCTACCTTTTAAAGATGTCACCACATCTCAATAGCTCCATGGGCTAGAGATTAAGCGGAATCTTCCAAAGATTTCTCAGTTCTCCTCATCTTTTGTGGTGGTTTGAGTAAGAGTATCCCCATAGGCTCATTGATGTGAATACTTAGTCGTCAGTGGTAATATTTGAAAGGATTAGGTGTGGCCTTGTTGGAAGAAGTATGCCATTGAGGGTGAGCTTTGATGGTCTCAGAAACCCAAGCCAGGCAGTGTCTCTTTCTTCCTTCCTGCTGCCTGCAGATCCAGATGCATAACTCTCTGATACATCTCCAGCACCATGTCTTCCTGGATGCTGCCATGCTTCCCCCCATGATAAAAATGGACTAAGCCTCTGAAAGTGTAAGACAGCCCCAATTAAGAGTTACTGTGGTAATGGTGTCTCTTCACAGCAATAGAACATTGACTAAGATAGCCTTGCAGCTCTTCAAAATACTTCTCTTCATACTGCCTCTATCCTGGTCTCCCTACCCTATTTCTGAGAGCCTTCTCTCATACTTTGCTGAAGTCAGTTCTGGTAATTTCTAGAAGAAACAGTGAACTTAAAAAAAATTTTTTTTCAGAGTGATGTTAGCTGGAGGATGGATGGCATCTGGGATTTGAGGAGTCACTCGAGCTTGAGTTTAGAACCCAGCTCTGCTCAAGCTGTGTGGCCTGGGGGAAATTACCTAACCTCTCTTCACCTCAATTTATCCACCTGTCTATAAGAGTTTTTTCAAAGGTTAAATCTAACATAAACGGAAAGAACAGAGTCAAGAGGACCTGGCCTGATGAGTGACAGCTCTGAATTGTGATGCTTAGGAAAAGGCAGAGAAAGGAGATTCTGTTTGGGGAGAAATCACTTATAGGGACGAAGCACTCATTCCTGCTGGTCAAGTCCAGGGTTAATGCACAAATTATTTTTATAAGATTATGAAGGGAAAGTTCATGACATCAAGAGGCAAACATCCATTAGGAAAAATCTATAGTAAGCCCTCTCACTTTCTTGGCTGGGAAGTTTCTGTTCCTGAAACATTTCAAACACTATATAAGAAGGGGTCCCTCCAGCCCTCTTGGATCATCCTTTCTGAGGTAAAGTCACATCCTCCTACTTCATGCCTATTATCTTTTATATTCATATCATCTGGTTGCAGATTTTTTTCCCCCTTAGGTGCTCCTAAGGCCACAAGTGGTGGCCTTCCTCCATTTTCCAACAGTTAAGTTAGCAAGCTGCAAGTGTGTAAACATTCTCAAAATTTATGACCAGATATTGAATTTTCTTAAGTGTAGATGGCTGAAGCGCTCACCATGTAAGTGTGAAGACCAGAGTTCAGATCCCAGAGGCCACACTAATCCCAGCTGGATCTGACAGCCTGCCTATGATTCCAGTGTTCAGAAGGCTGAGATGGAGGAGCCCAGGAACAAACTGGCTAGCTAAACTAGCCGTGTGGTTGAGCTTTGCATTCAATAGAGAAGGCTTGGCTCAAAGAGTGAGTGGAGGGATATAAAGGAAGACTTTCTAGAACTTCCACACAGGATAGCTAATGAAGACTTTCTATTGGTTTGAACCCATGTCCCGGTGGTCTTCTGAGGTGAATATCTCACAACCACGTGCCCACATACATACTTGCACATCGTGCACATAATCAAATAATGTTTAGAACTGTGTTGACCTAAGAAAGATCTATGGCAGAAGAGTGGCACAGCAGCAGATCCGTTCTGAGAAGTAAACAAAGAAGAGCACAGCCCCCAGGACAGGGCTAGGACAGGGCACTAAAGGGACACGTTCTTTCACTAGTGGTGACCTAATGGGCACAAGTCTCACAGGATGACAAAATTGACTAGGGGATCCCTTATGTATTTTAAGAAGCTCCCAAGCATTACCAACATTTGAAAGAAGAGATGTGTATGCGGCCATTCCCACACTTGTTGGCACTGGATAGATCTTTTGATGCCATTCCAGTCTCAGTGTTCTGAACAGATCCATGAAACCATGCTTGAGACATGTTGTTTGGGACTGTAAGTAACAGGATTCTGAATATTAAACCACAGAAAGGAACCCAAGAGTCTTTAAAAACAGCTTAAATATGTGCATCCAATCTCATAAGGTGAGAGGATCTCCGTGATCAGAATGGAAACAAAATGGAATTCCTTTTCTGACCCCATTCAAAGCCATAATACATTCACAACAGGAACTCCATAGCTAGTTCTGCTTAAAGGGGGCATTGTAGTACTAAAGGAAGATTAGAGAAGGTCAAACAGGGATGACAGGCCAGCCATCTGGGAGAGATTTAAAGTGAAGTCTTGGAGTATTAGCATCAAAAGCCCGAGAATATAATAAGCCAGAAAAAGTACATAAGCAGTAAATACAGAAAACAGAGCCTTCGTTCTTCACGTTTCACCATTATGCTCAGGGGCTAACTCTTAATACCTGAAAGAGATAAATCAAGGATAGTCTGGGGCAACCACTATACTATACAAAGGTTACCCTACACAGCTGCCACCATAGAATCTTCTACTTTCTAACACAAAGGTTAAAGGCTGAATAGAAAATTGGAGTCTGAAAAACAGAGCAATGCACACCAGAATCAGTAGAGATGCCACGATTCACAATGAGAGACTAAATAGCAGCCCCGCTGCCTGCGCAGAGCAGCCCTGTTCTGTTCTCATTTCCTCTTCCATGAACATGAACAAAGGTAAAGTCCCTGCCTTACAGGGCTGTGATAGAGAACTAAGCTCATGGCGCAATACCCTGGTAAGTTCTGGTGATTATCCTGGGCCATAATAAGTTTCTAAAGCATCTTGGATGTCTTCATTATATGGTTTCCATAATATGTTGTTACCTCTTCAGAAAAAGCGAGCAAACTCCTCATCGTGGTATTATAATTAAGAGCAGGAGGCTGGGGTGATGGTCAGCGTTGGCCATAGGTTCACTGACAGCAGCTAAGCCTACAGTTCCCTGTAGCTGCCACAGAGACCTGCCAGGAGAGATCAGACTCGCTGTTGATTTCCTTCGGTGATAGTGCAATGGGATCTTTCATCGGGGCCCAGAAACATCTTTAGAAATGTTCCCTCCTCCAAAATCAAACACAACCCTGGATGTTGGATGCACAGTAGCCAGACTGGGCACAGAAGCATCCCAACTACTCCCTAACAAGAAAGTACTTTGGATTCACTTCCCACAACTACCACCCGACTTCTCTGCTCCTCATTAAGTCTCTTTTGCAGGAGTTATTTCGGCTCTCTGATCTTCTCTCAACTTCTATGAAGCCCACTGCAACTGTCAAATCCAATGTGCATGTGTTATTTTAATTGTGTGAATGTATATGGTGCAATGTGTTATTTTGATACATGCATATGGTGTGTAATAAGTTGGAATTGTCTTCAACAAACTACATACTTTTTAAATCACCATTTATGTAGCATAATCCAAGAACATTTTAGTGTCCTGGCCACAGTATGAACAAAGGAAGATGATAGCCTGGAACTTAGAGTCTAATTGAGTAAAAAAATGAAAAAAGATCTAAAGAAAAACAGACACTTCAAAAAAATAGGGTAGGTATCATTATTTTCTTAAAAGTCTGAGATTACAAAGCCAGATGATGACAGTGGGATTTGGAGATGTGTTTCTGTGAGTATGTGCAAGCATGCCCACACGGAGGCCAAAGGAAGCTTTGAGTGTCTCCATCGGTCACTCTCTACTTCTTAGGTCAAAGTCCCCTCCTCTGTAAATTGGAGACAAGTATTAAGTATCACATGTTGGATGGTTCTTGAGAAACTAAATGTGAAGTTGAGGCAGACTGGTTGAAAAGGTATCAGCCCAAGACCTATTTAATAAACACATTTGCTATTTTGATCTCGAATGGTCTTTTAAGACTTTGTGGGTGATAATTAATAATGACAAATTAACACTCAAAAAGGCCTATTACTCTCCAGACAGGGTTTTTTGTTTGTTTGTTTGTTTGTTTGTTTGTCTGTTTGTTTTTGGTTTTGGTTTTGGTTTTGGTTTCGGGGGGGGGGCGGTTTGTTTGGTCGGTTTTTGTATCTTATTGTATTATTACCTTTTTTTCTTTTTCTTTTTTTAATTGGATATTTTTTTATTTACATTTCAATTGTTTTCCCCTTTTTAGGTCTCCACTTTAGAAACCCCCTATCCAATCCCCTCCCCTGCCTCTATGAGTGTGCTCCCCAACCCACCTACCCACTCCTGTCTTCCTGCCCTGGCATTCCCCTACACTAGGGCATTGAACACCCTCAGGACCAGGGGCTGCTCCTCCCTCTGACGATCAACAAGGCTAACCTCTGCCACATGGGTCCCTCCATGTGTACCCTTTCGTTGGTAGTCCAGTCCCTGGGGGATCCAGGAGCAGGGTCTGGCCAGTTGACACTGTTGCTCCCCCCCCCATGGGGCTGCAAACCCCCTCAGCTCCTTCAGTCCCTTCTCCAACTCCTCCATCTGGGACCCCCACACTCAGTCCAATGGTTGGCTGCAAGCATCTAGCTCTGTATTTGTCAGGCTCTGGCAGAGCCTCTCAGGGAACAGCCATAACAGGCTCCCATCAGCAAGCACTTCCTGGCATCCACAATAGCATAGGGGTTTGGTGACTGCATATGGGATGGATCCCCAGGTGGGGCAGTCTCTTGGTGGCCTTTCCTTTAGTCTCCATCCACACTTTGCCTCCATATTTCCTCCTGTGAGTATTTTGTTCCCCCTTTTAAGAAGCATATTTGTTTGCTTTCTAATAAGAAAGACCAAGAAAAGATGTAGATTTGGGTGGATGAGTAGGAGGTGGGAATAGTCAGGAGCCGCTGGGGGAGGGGAACCATTATCAGAATATACTGTATAAATTTTCATAAAGAAGAATTCAGCACACCATTTATCTTCAGCTATTCAGAGACAACTTCAGTTGAGGTTTAATCTGAGAGCACACAAGTTCTGGGCCCTTCCTCAGGCTTTCCTGAATGGCCCATTTATCTCAGCAGTTCAATGTAAGCATTTCCCCAAAGCCACCCCTGTCTCGATTTTCATCCATGCCAAGAATTAACAGTAATGTTTGTGCTTTCTTACTTACTGATTTCCCAAACCTTTTATGTGATGCCCTAAATGTCCATTTCTAAGACACTGTTTGGCAACATCGCCAGCTCTGCTTCAGCATTACCTTCCCACATTAATGGCTCAGTGTTCTGCCTGGTGCCACTTTTCTCCTGGGCGTCATTCCTTTTATTTCCCTGGCTCCGTATTTTTGAAGCCTCGGAATCTATGAAGTGAATCAAGCTAAGTATGGATGTGCACCATTCTACTTCCTCGAGATTTCCTTTTGAGGGGAAATGGCTACAGGAAATGTTCCTTCTTTAGGTTAAGAGGGTTTCTGAGATGTTTCCCAGTGGCATCCAGAAGAGCCTGGAAATCCTTTTTGCAGAATGGCCAAAGGGAAGCCAGGAGCATCTGAAGGATTGTTAACAGACAGGAGGGAGATGTGCCTGGTATCTAGCTGGGAGCCACAATTCTGCTAACTATGAAATGTTGTACTTTCTTCTCCTCTCCCCACCCCCATCGTTAGGTGTGTGTGTAGAGGGAAGTGTATTAGATAGAGAGTTTATATATATCTGATTGCTCTGGAACTTGCTCTGTAGACCAGGCTGCTCTCAAACTCAGAGATCCACCTGCCTCTGCCTCCCTCATGCTAGAATTAAAGGCATGCGCCACCACTGCCACCACCACCACCTGGCTGAGCAGCAATTTTAAACTCGAGCAAGTTAATCAACTGTGTAATTTCAAGCCATAATTTACATTCTTGACTTCAGTTTATCCATCCATAAAATGCAAATATTTGTATTATTGGTGGAATTAAAACAAATGTGCATTCAGAAGATCTGGCGATAGCAAATACTCCAGAATGATGACAGTGGTTGTCATCATTACCGTCATTATCTTATTACTGTCAGAATTCCACTCTCCAGGAGCACCATGGACCACGGCCTAGAGCGCAGGTGAGTGAACGAGAACACAGGATTACATGAGTGGTGATGTTTTCTGACCCTGTTGCCAGTAGTCACTGGGAGTAGGAGGACTTAGAACTCTCCCACCTTGAATTTCTGGTCCTTTCTTCCTATGCTGAATAGTTTTATGTCAACTTATCACAAGCTAAAGTCATCTGAGGAAGGAACCTCAATTGAGAAAATGCTTCTATAAGATTGGGCTACAGGCAAGCCTGAAGAGCATTTTCTTAATTAGTTATTGATGTCAGAGGGCCCAGCCTATGGTGGGTGTGCCACCCCTGGACTGGTGGCCCTGGGTTCTGTAAGAAAGCAGGCTGAGCCAGCCATGAGGAACAAACCAGTAAGCAGCACTCCTCCATGGCCTCTGCATCTACTTCTGCTTGCAGGTTCCTACCCTGATTGAGTTTCTGCCCTGACTTCTTCCAATGACGAACAGTGATATAGAAATGTAAGACAAACTCTTGCTCCCCAACTTGCTTTTGGTCACAGTGTTTCATCACAGCAATAATAATCCTAACCAAGATAATCCCAATTCCTTTGTCTCCTCTTTCCTTGATGGAACACTAAATGAGATGCTGGCTGCTTAGTGAGAAGTATACAGTTCTTTTATCTCTCCATTATGAATTATCTTAAAAGTGAAAAATTACAGAATAGGACCCTGCAATATAACTCAGCAAGTAAGGGTGCTTGCTGCCTGACGATGAAAACCTAATGACATAGATTTGATCCCCAGAACCCAGAATTCAGATAAAGATAAAAGGAGAACCGATTCCACAGTTATTCTCTGATCTATACATGGGCATCTCCCTCCAATTCACATGGAAACACACACACACACAAACAAATATACACAGACATGCACACAAGCACACATGCACACACATGCATGCAAACACACACAAACATGCATAATAATAATAATATAATAATAATAAGTTTTTTAATTTCATGACATACGTTAAACTGGTAACAGTAGTTATAGTGGGAGGGGGAGAGGTGATTAGGAGTTAGTTGGTATATTAATTTTTGATGCATATAATTTTTAAGTATTGGAATTATGGGTAGAACTTGTCTTTTTTGTTTTCAAATATTTTTCTGTATTCAAATATTTTAGCTTAAACCTTTGGAAATTAAACAAATAAATAATAAAGATTTATCATTTCAATTAAATGAATTTTTCTCTGATTCAGTAATTCCAGAGAAATGGAGCTTATTTCATTTAGGTTGTAAGTAATAAATATTCCAACCTTTTTCTTTAAGTCTTGCAAAATGAGGAAGAATTTGGCCGCCATCATTAGAAAGCAAGGAAGGCTCTGCCAAAAGAGGGAGGTGTGGCCCATGTATGAAGAGGTGAGTCCACAGCTGAGAACAGACACTGAAGCTGGAGAGTCTCCTGCAGTAGGCAGCCCTCCTTCCTGCATTCTGCCTTCTGGCACCCTGCACTCTACACGGCTTCCTGCATCCACTTTAAGATTATCTTTGTCATCTTCCGTTCTTAGTGTATGGTTGAAATGACTCTCTCCACATTTGCCATGTAGCCTTCAATATCTGCACTAGGTGACAGACTTGTGCATGTTAACCAAAAGGGGTCCTTTGTGTCCAGTATCATGAGGAGGCTGAAGCATTGAGGTTCATTGCTAAGAAGTGTGAGCCATTTCTATGGTGTTCATTATATACGTTAAGTCCAAGTTCAGACCTAAGGTCAAATTCAAACTCAAACATCAAGCTTCAGATTACTCTGTCCCATGTTCCTCCAGATTTCTCTTAAGCATGGCCACATAGATATTGCTCTACATTGTAACTCATTTCTTTGGCATTACCGTTCATTCTTGTTAGCTCAGGACAAATACATATCATTGCTATATTTTAAGCAAAGAGCCCATGCTGAGTAAAAATATATGGCAAAGTTCTGGAGAAGAGACTGACTCTCTGTAGGTAAAGTGCTTATATTTGTGTTTGGAGCCCCAGCACCCATGTAACAGCCATGCGACTCGGTGTGCATCCATAACCCCAGCACCAGGAAAAGTAGACAGCCAGAATTCAGGGACTCGCTGCCGGCCAGTCTAGCGAAAATGATGAACTCCGGGTTCAGTGAAAGATCCTGCCTCAAGAACTAAGGTGGGGAGTAACAGAGGAAGGCACATGCACACATGAGAAAGGATAAACACATCACACACACACACACACACACACACAGAAAAGATAAACTTTCAGAGAACAATTTGATAACTCCTGCCAAAAATCATCTTACTTAAATGAATTCACTTGTGTAATGATGTTAAACTATATGACCTTCCTCTGTTTATTACAGTATTGCTTGAAACAGAAACTTTGTAAACAATACAAATCTATCTTTAAAGAACTGTTTAAATTATTGTGTTGCATAGAATAGAATCAATCGATTAAGAGAGTGGATACACAAATCTGGGCTCATCAACCCTCTATCAAAGATGGAGTAGGCATTCATGAAGCCCACACTCCTCTGAAGAGGTATGGGCCATTAATGGCTGCTGGAGGAAGGGAGTCATAGTCTTCATTGGTGTAGCCACTGGTAAATTGTCCTTGTTCTAGGAAATAATCCTCCAGCTATGCTTATGCAAGCCATCCTGTTTATATTCAGTGGACACTGGATTGAAGACATGATCCAGCTCTTAATTTGCTCTTCCAGAGGACCCAAGTTCATTCCAAGCACCCACAAGGTAGCTCACAGACATCCACAATTCCAGTTCCAGGAAATATAATACTCTATTCTGGCCCCACATTCACCATGGCAGAAACATGGTATACAGATATGCATGTCGGGAAAACATTCATATACCTAAAATAAAACAATGTTTTAAATGTAATGGGCACAAAAAAACAGAAGACATGAAAGAGAAAGCTAGAAGGAATTGTTGGGAGGAAGGGGTCTGGCAGGTGGGAGAGGAGAAAGGATAATGGGGAAATATAACCAAAGTATATTACATATGTATGAAATTGTGAAGGATAAATAAAAATTTAAAGGGAAAAATAGTAAGATGTATTTCTAAATTTGATAACTAATTTTAGTTGTCAACTTTACTAAACTGAGGCATCGCCATAAACTAGTAAAGTCCACCCCAGGTATGTGTGTGAGGTAATTAATATAAGTAATTCTCTAGGGAGGATTAATTAAAGGGTAAGGTCTGCCCTGGATACGGATGGTGCTATTCCACAAATAGGGAACATCAGGGTGAATAAAATGGGGGAAAGGAACACAGTGGGCTCAGGCTTGTCCCTCCGCTCCCTCACCACCATGATCTGAATCACGCTGTCCCACCATGATTGGCCGAAACTATGGCTAAATGAATCCTGCCCCGCTTAAGCTATTCTGTTTAGACATTTTGTCTCAGCAATGAAAAACCTGACAGAATGTCCAAGATTCAATGTAGAGAGGAGGGGACAAGCAGGTCTGCTTTGTGGATGAGAGAGTCCTACTAATAGAAAGAGAAAGGGCAATTCACTCTTGAGGCTGAGATGGTATTAAAGTACAGGAAGGCAAAAGCTAGCAGATCTCTGAGTTCAAAAACAGCCTTGTCTACACAGTAAGATCTAGGCCAGCCAGAGATACATAGCAAAAATTCTATCTTAAAAGAAGAAAGAAAGAAAGGTAGCAAATATTTTCTTTTATAAAGGGAATTTTTGAGTAAGATCTCCAGTATTCCAGGCAGAGTTTTAAGCTCCTTGGAATTACTGACTCGGTTGGTTACCATGACAAGCCCTGAGGTAGACTGTGTCACCTCCTGAACATCTCCGAAGGAACATGGAGTCATGGTCTGAGGCCCCACAATGAAAGTGAGGTTGACTGCAGCTGAGTCTGTTGTCAGTCTTTCAAGCCAGCAGTTATAAATTTTATTTAAAAAATTAAGGCTGGGCAGTGGTGGCGCACGCCTTTAATCCCAGCACTTGGGAGGCAGAGGCAGGCGGATTTCTGAGTTCGAGGCTAGCCTGGTCTACAGAGTGAATTCCAGGACAGCCAGCCAGGGCTACACAGAGAAACCCTGTCTTGAAAAACCAAAAAAAAAAAAAAAAAAAAAAAATTAAGAACAGGAAAAAAAAAAGTCTGATCCCATAAGAGACAGCACAATTGCTTTTCTAAAACATAAAAGTGCGATGTCTTTTTTTTTTTTATTTTAGTTTTTATAATTTTGTTTTATTTTTTGTGTTATGTGTGTTTTGTCAACATGTGTGTCTATGCCCAAAGGTACCAGCAGGGGGCATCAGACACCCTGGGACTGGAATACTAGGTGGTTGTAAGTCACAATGTAGGTGCTTGGAATTGAGCCCAGGTCCTCTGGAAGAGCAGACAGTGCTCTGCACCACTGAGCCATCTCTCCAGCCCTAGTATTAGCATTTTGAGCACAGAATACAGAAATGTGAGCAGGTTACTTGCCTTTCAAGTATGGGAAATATATAATTGTTCTTTTCATGCATTCTGACAGATAGTTGGGCAAAAAAAAGGCTATTTTCAAAGATGTGGTTTTAGATAGTTAGGGTTTCTCTGAGATCCCTACACAGAAACCAGAAACACAGCCTTAAGAAGGACCACTCACTGACAGATTTCCTTAATAAGGTTTCCCTGAATTCAGAAGGCCAGGAAATCAAACCTGGAGAAAAACAGACCTGGAGAAAACATCAGCTGCAAATATCTAAGAGGCACAGAGATCTTGGGAGTCTGCTTGTAATTATTCTGTGGTAGTTTAAATGAAAATGCCACCCATGGTCTCATAGGGAATGGCATTATTAGGAAGTGTGACTTTGTTGGCAGAAGTGTGTCACTGGGAGCAGGCTCTGAGGTTTCGGGTTATCAAGTCAGGCCAAGAGTGGCACATTCTACCTGCTATCTGCTGATTCAGATGTAGAACTCTCAGCTACCTGTGAACTATCATGCTTCCCACCATGATGGTAATGGACTATACTTCTGAACTGCAAGCCAGCCTCAATTAAATGCTTTCCTTTATAAGAATTTCCATGGTCATAGTGTTTCTTCACAGAAATAGAAACCCTAAGATAATTCCCCACTCCAAAATGGACACTTCTATCTTTAGAAATGCTGAAATACAATCAACTTCCATTTGGAAGCTTTGCTCTTAGAAACCTGGAGGATTATCACTGGAGCTCCACTCAAGGGATAGAATTCTATATGGTAGCTCACTGGAAGCTCACCTTTCTATGGGAGGTTATGGGAGTAAAGAATATAGTTAGCTGTAAACAAAAATACAGGGGATATTTTAGGATCTACATTAAGAAGAGAAATGCTGTGTGTGTGTGTGTGTGTGTGTGTGTGTGTGTGTGTGTGTGTCACGCGCATGCATATATACATATACTTATACATATCTATACATATATACATATACTTATACATATCTCCAATAGGAGGACTGGAGTGGGGGGTAGGGAATCCAAGTATACTCAAGTCTACTGGGAGGGTGCCACTGTAGTTTTCAGGAGCTTTGGATGCAAATTCTAAGAACCACCTTGAGGTAGATAAAGAGCAAGCAGTGGGTGCAGCATTACAAGAACAGATGGGTATCTCAGAGAAGCCAGCTGTCATTCACAGCCAGATGAAAAAGCAGATCTAGAAACTGGAAACTCAGCAGACACCTTGGAGCTGAATTTCCACACCTGCCAAAGTGCCCATAGGTGGGAATCCTTCACCTACCTACACTGCAGAAAGAAACAGGCCCTCTGTGTGGTCATCTTCCCCATACTTCAGTTGTTGGCTTCCAAAAAAAAAAAAAATCAAGAGATAGCTTCAACATCTACAGCAAGCTGGCGCTGCCCTTGGCTTCCTGGATGATTTTGCAATATGCTGCTCACACTCTTAGCCTTCTTGACAGGGAAGAAGGGAGACACAACATTCCCCTTGCTCTGTATAATGCCAACTCCCTCCCTCCTCATTTCTTTCCTCCTCCTTTGTTCTCCTATGACATTTATTTGGCTAGCCAGAAAGTCACTTACAGCCTTCCTTCTGGCACCTCTAACCACACTCCTCCTTCAGAGTACATTTCTGCAAGTGCTCACTGACTGCTCAGAACAGAATCTTCTCTACATTGAAGCCTTACCACACATGTGACTGCACTTCCCAGGGTCCATGGCCACGTGAGCAGGGTCCAGAGCCCGTGTCTGAAAATACCCACTCAGGACTCCGAGCTTCTGAGTGAAGACTTGTCTCAGTTGTCTGCTAAAAGCAGAGCTTGAGGAGATAATTTGGTTTGGGAAATGTGGTGGTTTGAAAAAAAATGGTCCATAGGGAGTGGCACTATTAGGAGATGGCCTTGCTGGAGTAGGTGTGGCTTATTGAAGAAAGTATATCACTAAGGGGCTTTGAGGTCTCAGAAGCTCAAGCCAGGCCCAGTGGTTCACTTGGTCTTCCTGCTGCCTGCTGATCTAGATCAGCATCTCTCCAGCACCATGTCTGCCTGTGTGGCACCATGCTTCCTACCATGATGATAATAGACTAAACCTCTGAACTGTAAGCCAGCCCCAACTAAATGCTTTCTTTCATAAGAATTGGCATGGTCATGGTGTCTCATCACAACAACAAAACTCAAACTAAGACAGATATTTTACTGGTAGATGATCCCAGGTCACCAAAGTGAAAGAGTGTGAAAATGAGAAAATTTTGTACTTATGCATATGTTAACACCACTTCTACAGGCAATAAGTCCTTGGTGGCAGCAGGAGTTCAAAATCTTCTAGCATTACCAGCCAAAAGTTATGTTCTTTTTATTGAAAGGTTGGCTGTGTGCCCCTCCACTTCCTTCTTGCTCCTGTGAAACAGCCAAGAGCTGTCTTTAAGGGAGAGAGACGGGGCTAAACAAACCTAAGCTTGGAGCAAGTTGCTATCTTCAATAGGGAAATCAGTTTGTAGGGGACTGACCAACTGCTTCATGAGTAAACTCAGCAGAGGCTGCGTGGATGTGGCATAAAACAACACTGTTAGGTTTGGAGCGCATACTGCTCCCCAAAGGCTCATGTGTTTGAATACTTGGTCCCCAGCTGGTGACACTGTTAAAAGAGGTGACACTTTACTTGACTAAAACCTAATGTAGTACTACATCTACAATCCCAGTGTTCGTACCACAAGCTGAGAAGCAGAGACATGGGAATTCCCAGAAGCTCACAGGAGATGAGGCTTGCCTAGCAGAATCTGGTCCCTGGGTAGAGGGTTAAAGGTTATAGCCCAGTTCCATAGCCACTAAGTAATTTTTTCTTTAGTCAAATTATATTCAGTCCACCTTTAAAAAAAATATGCTTTAATCCTTCAAAAATATCATACATCTTCACACCTGATCTCAAATTCCTCCCAGATTTATTTCCCCTCCCTATCCACTTAACTTTATGTTCATTTTTTAAGTCCTTCTTTTTAAAAAAACACAGCAGTCCAGTTAGCTAGTGAGAAATCCCTTCCAGTTTTCCACCACAGGTGCGAGCAACTACAAGGTCCAATACTAAGGCTAGCACCCAGCCTCCAGCCTCCTGCCTCTCTATCAAGCTATGTGATAAAATAAACGCCTTGGCTAAACTGGCTTCTTAATACGTACTTGGTCACAGTGGTGATGACCCATGTAAGATACCTTTCCCACTGCTTGATATAACATGGCTGAAGAAATGACTTTGTGGGTTGGTGGTTTGAATTAAGAATGGCCTCCAAAGGCTCAGAGATTTAGAAAGTTAGTCACCAGAGACCATTACTACCTATTCCTTGGAAGGATTAGGTGTGGCCTTGTTTGAAGATGTCTGTAACTAGAGGTGGGCTCTGAAGTTTCAAGGTTCAAGACCAGCAGCTCTCTCTTCCTGCTGCCTGGATGTAGAACACTCAGCTACTATATCTGCCTGTGTGCCACCATGCCCCTTGTGATGAAGATAATAAACTAACCTCTTAAACTACAAGTCAGCCCCAATTAAATGCTTTCTTTTTAAGAGTTGCTGTGGTTGTGATGTCTTCTCACAGCAATAGAACCCTTACTAAGAGAATTTGGTACAAGGAGTGCAGCATTGGTATGATGGGCATAGCCATGCTGCTTACTGGTGGGTTTGGAACGTTGTATTAAGAAAGCAGTTGGAATCTTGTACCTCACTGGTACAAATAGGAATAATTATGCTCTAATTGTATTCTGAGAGAAAAGCTTTATTTTAACAGGAAGGGTGATATGTAGGAGGAGCTAAGGGGGAAAGAGCACCGAGAGGAAAAGATGGAGTAAGGAGAGGAGAAGATGAAGTAGATAAGAAGCTAGGTAATGAGAGAGAAAAGAGAGAGAAAGAGAGACGGGGCATGGAGGCAGAAGTTCACGTGTCTCCACTAGTCAAAGATAGTTTACATAGCTAGGTTGGGTATTAGGTTACACTTTTTATTGAGCATTACCATACTTATAAAGCCCTTGATTAACATTTTTTAAAAAATTATATAAAAGCCAAATGGAAAAGGGGGGCACGGGATAGGGGTTTTCTAGGGAGGGGAAATGGGGAAAGGGATTGGCATCTGAAATGTAAATAAAATATCCAATAAAAAAAAAAGATCTTATTTTAAGCTCTTTACACACAAAAAAAAAAGCAGTTGGATGCTTTAAAAAGGACTTAATGGGTCATACTAGTAGAAGCATGAAAATTTATGCTGAGGGTGATTTAAGCTGCAGATGCCTAGCTCAAGAAATTTCAGATGGGGAAAATATTAGGGGAGTGCTCTAGAGATCATTCTGGTGTTTTGGCAAAGAGTATGGTCCAAAAAAATCTGCCTGAGGATAAATTGAAGAACTTTGAAACAATGGCATTAGCAGAAGAGATTTCAAGACAACCTAGTATTGAGCACCTGCCTTGAGATTAAAGAACTAAACCTCTGAAACTGTAAGCAAACCCAAATTAGATGCTTTCCTTTATAAGAGTTGCCATGGTCATGGTGTCTCTTCACAGTCATAAAACACTGATTAAGACAGTGGGTAAAGTGTTACCCATGCAAGTGTGAGGATCTTTGCTTGACTAAAACCTAATGTAGTAATACATATATAATCCCAGTGTTCATACCATGAGCTGAGAGGCAGAGACATGGGAATTCCCAGAAGCTCACAGGTCAGTTATCCCAGTAGATAACCTCTGTCAAGCAAGATAAAAAGTGAAGATTGACACCTGAATTTGAACTCTGTGACAGGTTACACCTGTACTCACACATCATACACAAATATATACAGAGAAAGAGACACAGACAGACAGACAGACAGACAGACTCAGAAAAATTGTATTTTATCCTAGTTTAGTGTACAGTAAAAAGCAACAACCACCTATTTGCTCCTCCTTGTACCAAGGGACATGTAGCAGCTGGAGGCTGGAATGTGATGCTAAGGACTAGCCTGCAACACCCTCAGAGACTCTGATGCACCAGTTGTGTAGAAGTGTGGAAAAGCTATCTTTCCCACATAAGACCACCAAGCAAGGCTTTGGCACCAAACATGATCAGGCCTGGAAAGATCATATCTAGGTCTGCTTTACCTAGAATCTAGTCTCTTTATGTGACCAAAGCACCCTCCCAAAAAAAGGGGAGACCGAATTTTTAAGTCCCAGAATTCCCAGCAAGTTTTCCATGTATGATTATTAATTAGGATACTTTAAATCAACCCCTTACATTTAGTGACTTAGCAATTCATGGGCAGGACTTGAATCTTAAACATTCTCTGATTTCTGTGGTGTAATCATATTTATCCAGACAATAAACTGCATAAGAGAAGGGAAATAGAAAAACTATGAAAAGAGCAAGAGATGTTGTAAGATGCAGAAGAAAATGAAATAACAAAATTCTTTTTTTAAGAGGTTGAATAATAAAAACCATGCCTTAGCAATACAGATACATTTCAATGATAGAGTTTGCTTCACTAGCATGAGACCCTACATCAATGTTAGTAATAAAAAAAAAAAAATCAAGCCTCTTCTTAATTTAAGTCTAGTCGATAAAACAACTGCAAGCACAAAGGCTAAAGTTAAAATTGTAACATTTTAACTTTTTCTTTGCACTGCAATAACAAGTAACTCTTTGTGTTCAAAGATATACATACATATATAAAGGAGATTACATTTATAATGGAGAATATGAGGTTCTCATTTATTATGTTATTTATGAAGTCAAAATCAACACGTGTCAGCTACAGGGACCAAAGTTCACCATTTCCAGTGCATTATTCTCTGTTTAATTGTGTATAATCTATCAGTAAGCATTCCTCGCATGCAGCGAACAGAATTCGTGTGTTTGATAAGAGAAATGGTTGTGTTTTCTACCTTATAAGCTTGTCTTTCCCACAGTAGCCACCCAAATATTTATAGATCGCCCTGGGGTACTATAGCAGCTTTAATTAATTGTTCCAAAACAATATTGTTGACACTTGCCTTTCCAATATCAGCATGAGCACATTTTGCAGATTAATTATCCTGTTTAACTGGTACTGTGGGTGCTTACTTAAATCTTCATGCTGCAAGAGGATGGGGAAAAATGAAGTTGATACACCAGAAAAACTATCTATTAATTATATGAGGAGCTTAAACTACCAAAGCTAAGTAGTTCTCCTTGCTTTAAAAATGCTGATAATATCTAAGTGGCAAATGAAATAACATAAGGCAGAAATTCATCTCCTTCCTCTGCCTTTGATTCATAAACCTTTATGTTAATTTCAAAATGCAAAGTGCAGAGATTTAATGAGGTTTTTCCCCTGAAGCATATCCCTCTAAGCCTGTATCTAAATGAAAACTTCACATTAAGATATATGTGAAGTATATATTTCAGTCACTTCTTAAAAATTATTGTGTAGCCTCCCAACAAAAATCTCCAAGACAAAGAGATTACACAATTATGTAGGTACAGACATCTGAATCTATGTGTTTTCCTTCTTCATTTTTTTAAAGTTAAAGGCTTCAGGTCCACGCATGAGCATGTGCTTACTTTTGTTCCTGTGTCACATCACTTTGTCATACAGGAACAGCTGCATTATACGACACCTGTCATGAAGTACAGATGACAGTGCACACATGTCTGAAGGCTTCACTGCTCCATGATCTCACCAGCAAAGGATTATTTTCCTCCAGGCTGGTCTGTCCTCCATCCTAGGTTAAGAACCCCTTGAATCAAGGGGTTGTGGGTCCTCAGCATCTTCTCATATTGATGAGTCTATAATGGCTTTTATTGAATATTTATTAAATAACTTATGACTAACTGAATGAAGCTCTCCATTACGTCAAAGCTCAAGTTCATTAATCTAGAACTAACTTTAGGTTTAAATAAGCAGAAGTATCAAACTATCTGAAGGTCATGGTCACATAGTGGCTCCTCAGGCCATGCTATCTAACCATTTCCAAAACTCCAGAGGCTTTCTGAAACATTTGACCAGTTTGACCAATTTGACCAAACATTTCTAGACCAAGGAAATTTTGGCATCGCTCCTTCATTTATAATTGAGTCTAGAAGCCCTTCTCTAGCAAGCTATTAACAGATGCATCAGGTAAGTTATAAGCACAAAAAGTCCTCCATTATGATGCCCACCAATGATGGCCCCATAACAGCCTATATTCATTGTAGGTACAGCACTCTTGGGCCCTTCATGCCTGTGATCCTGAGTTCCTTTGCTTACTAAGCAGACCCTGCAATTCCTTTGAATAATTCTATCAGAACAAAACATGGTTCCACTCCCTATTTCTAGCTGACTCATTACCTGGACCTGGTTATGGACCAAGAATGAGAAGTTAAGGCTGAGTTTGAGGGAAACAAACAGGGGGTATGCTGCACTCAGATGTAAAGCTTTGTATAGCATTGGAGTGATGGGATAAGGAATCAAAGCTTACTGTGCAAGAGGCAAAGTAGCCGCTCTAGCAGTAAGCAGACTCCAGAAGAGGCAGAGGTAAGGGAAGAATAAAGGTCCTGGGCTCTCTTGTTATCTCAACTTAAATGTAGAGATGTAGTGCAAATGTCTACATCCCTGACCTTATAGTTAATTCATGAGACTGACTTCCATCATAGTCTTCTGGGGAGTTTTGAGAAATGTCCTGTAAAGTAGCTTTAGGAATGCTCCAGTCTGCGCAGCATGAGGTAAACATGTCTGTGATCTTAGTTTATGCTTCTCCTGCTGCTCTTACTGTTGTTACACTGATGGGATTGGACTCATTTCTCCACACATGAGGCAAGTGCTATACCATTGACTTCTACCCAGAATCTATGATTCTATTTTTATAAAAAATTAACATCAAATGAAGATTCTCCATGCTGTAATCTTTATAAACTGACTTTCCTCCAAAATAACTGAATCCACCAGTAACATGTAACAACATATAACAACCAAGTCTACCAATACCATGAAACAACCAAGTCCTCCAGTACTACCTCTAGCAGTGACTTGTCTTCTAATCGAATGTCTCAGAGAAAAATAAATAAATAAAGTTGTCTTAGTTGTGGTGAAATAAAACACCACGACAAGAAAGCAAGATGGGGAGGAACGGATTTATTTGGCTTACAATTCTATCTTGCTGTTCATCACCAAAGGAGTCAGAACAGGAACTTGGGACAGGGCAGGAACCTGGAGGCAGGACCTGATGCAGAGGCCACGGTTTACTGGCTTGTTCCCATGGCTTGCTCAACTTGCTTGCTTATAAGGTCCAGGACCACCAACCCCAGGAATAGCACCATTCTTAATAAGCTGGGCCTCCATCAATGACCAATTAAGAAAATATCCACAGGTTTGCCTGAAGCCTGTTCTTATGAATGAATTCTCTCAATTAAAGCTCCTTCCTCTCTGATTACTCTAGCTTATGTCAAGTTGACATAAAACTAGCCAGGACAGCTAACCCCTGTCAACTTGATATACAAACACAACTTAACAAAGTTAAGCCACAACGTTTCCTTTCTTGTACAGTTCCAAGAGTTCACATTAACAAAGACATCATAATATAAAACATTTTACAAACTTAAAAAGCCCCAGAACCTTGAAAATTCAAACACTTTAAAAATAAACATTCTCTCCTAACATCCAGATTTCTTGTAGAACTCCAAAATCTCTCCTTTTTTAAAGTTTAAAGTAAGTCTCTTAACTGTGGGCTTCTGTAAAATTAAAAATAAATTAAGTACTTTATTACTTCAAGAGGAAAGAACCAGGGCACAGTCATAATCTGAACAAAGCAAAACCAAACAGCATCTGAATAAACAACACAATGTCCAATGTCTGGGATCCACTCACAATCTTCTGGGCTCCTCCAATGGGCTTGGGCCACTCCTCTGGGTCAGCCTTCTGCAGCACACACAGCTTGGCTCCTAGGCTCAAGGGACTCCCCTCCACTGCTGCTGCTGTTCTTGGTGGTCAGTCCACGGCACTGGCATCTTCAAACAGCTAGGGTCTTCTGCTGCAACTGGGAGGCACTTTCACTAATTGCCTCATATAGGCTCTCATCATGGTAAAGAGAAAACCCTCAATTTCTCTTCACTGACTCCTTCAGTCCAGGGCCTTTAACTGCCACTGAAGCTTTCCTTCACCAGTGGCCTCTCCTGGTCTCTCACAGTGCCAAGCCTCCGTTGCAGGCCTCCATCTTCTGAGCTGGCTTTTACACAATACCAAGTTCAGCTACCAGTGAAAGGTACAAACTTGGCCACCTCTGGAAGACGGCTTCTGTGTGCTGACTCTCAGGAAACGCTTCCTAGAAGATTCCACCTCAATGACACTCATCTCTTCTTAATCATGGCTAATTTCTCAGCTCCAGAGAGTATCTCACCACAGCAAAAGTTTCCCTCTTACTAGAGGGAACTTCTGGTATCCTCATAATCACAGCTAATTCTTCAGCCCTGACTGACCAGAACCACATATTCTTTTGTTGTTGTTGTTGTTGTTGTTGTTGTTGTTGTTGTTTTTCGAGACAGGGTTTCTCTGTGTAGCCCTGGCTGTCCTGGAACTCACTCTGTAGACCAGGCTGGCCTCTAACTCAGAAATCCTCCTGCCTCTGCCTCCCAAGTGCTGGGATTAAAGGCGTGCACCACCACCGCCCGGCTAGAACCACATATTCTTAATGCAAAAGTAGGGTAAAAAGAGAGAAGAAGAAGGTGTGTGTGTGTGTGTGTGTGTGTGTGTGTGTGTGTGTGTGTGTAATAAACATTTTAAAATAAGATAAAATATGCAAAAGTAGGGTAAAAAGAGAGAAGAAGAAGAAGATGTGTGTGTGTGTGTGTGTGTAATAAACATTTTAAAATAAGATAAAATCAAAAACGAAGAAAAAACAAAACAAGAAAAATCTCTAACATGATGAACCAAGGGACCTCCACACATGCCGCTAAGTTCATTTCTGTTGACCATCTACTTCTAGGCATGCAGCCTACCCTTAAGAGTAGTTTGTTAATCAGTGACTCCCATTGAGGAAACCAAGTTTTCATTTGCAAGTGGTTACCATTTAGAGATAGCTTCTGGTTTAGAGAAAGGGTCTTGTGTCCACTTCTGATTTCAGCTCTGGGGAACCCCCTCCCCATTGTGCATATCTATGCAGGCCCTGTACTGCCACAGTCTGTGAGTTCATATGTGTGTTGATCTTATTGATTTAAAGGGTTCTTGTTTTCTTGGTGTTCTCTGTCTCTTCTGACTCTTATATACTTTCTTCCTCCTCTTCCATGGAGTTCCCAGAGTCCTGAGGGGAGGGATTTGTTAAGGCTGAGTGTTCCAAAATCTCTTAGTCTCTGTATAATGTCTGACTGTGGGTTTCTGTATTTGTTCCCATCTGATGCAGAAAGAAGTTTCTCTGATGATGGCTGAGAAAACACTGATGAGATGAGGATAGCAGAATGTCATTAGGAGTCATTTATCACTATATTCTGTTTTGTAGACCAGCATTATTTGGTTTACTTTAGATTACACACACACACACACACACACACACACACACTGAAGACATGAAAGTAAAGGGAGGAACACCTGAAAAGAGGGAGATGATTAGCAGGAATGAAATGGGGGAAAGATAGAAAAGAATGGTCAAAAAATACGCCATGTACAAACATGACAAAGCTTTTAATATGCTTGTGAAGCATGACATACAATTAATATCTGCTAATTTAAAAGCACAGAAAGACTGTTAACTCGGAAAGAGGCATGTGACAATGAACTCTCCCATCTCCAATGTCTAAGACAGATTCACAAAGATTCATAAACAAATTGTCAGCCAGAGAAAAGCAAAGAGTGTTAGTTTGTTAGCACAGCTCGCCTGCACCCTCTACTGTCTGGCACTCATAAGTGCCAGGGGGATTATTGTCCCCTAGACAAAACTTTGAGCAAGAGAAACAGAGACCACTGATACATTCTTCACCATCTTCCCAAAGGTCAGCCCCAAGAAATCATTTATTTGACCTCTTGGATGGTTCTATTGAAATCAAGTAGCGACAGTACTTGAGACTTTAAACAGCTTTCTGTCGTTCCCAGCCACACTTTCATATATGTAAATATTTTAAGAAGATCCTACTATACTAGGTTTTCATACAGCCCCTCAGTGGACCTTAGTTTTAGCTGTCCCTCCCTTTATTCTCTCCTTTACTCCCATTGTCACTCCCCTCCCTATTTGATTCTCCCATTCCATCCTGAACCCTTCTATCCATAATCATCTATTCTATTTCCCCTTCCTAGAAATATCCTTCCCCCACCACCACCACCACAATTTCTTGTTATATATCTAACCTCTGTAGTTCTATGGATCGTAGCCTCCTTACCATAGACTTAACAGCTAACATCCTCATATAAGCAAATACATACCATAATTGACTTTCTGGGTTACCTCACCCAGGATGATGTTTTCTAACTCCATCTAGTTACCTGTATATTTCATTTTTCAATAGCTGAGTGATATTTCATTGTGCAAATGTACTACATTTTCTTTAACCATTCATCTGTTGACAGATACCTAGACTGGCTCCAATTCCTGGGTATTATAAGTAGGTCAACAATGAACATGGCTGAGCAAGTGTAGTAAGGTGAAGAGTTCCTTAGGTATATGCCCATGGGTGGTATAGCTGGATCTTGAAGTATATCTTCATGATATACCCAGTTTCATGAGAAACCACCACACTAATTTCCATACGGGCTGCATGAGTATGCACTCCCATCAGCAATGCATCTGTACTCACACGAGATGTCATTCTTTTATTGATCTTGTCCATTCTGATTGGTGTAACAAAAAAATCTCAAAGTAGTTTTGATGTGAATTTTCCTGACGACTAAAGATGTTGAATGTCTCTTTAAGTGCTTTGCAGCCATATGTGTTTCCTGACTGGGAAGCTGTCTACAACTACACTTCATTTTTAATTGGGTTATTTTCTTCATTGTGTCCAGTTTTCTGAGTTCTTTGTATATCATGGATATTAGCCCTCTATTGGATGTGTTGTTGGAAAGAATCTTTTCCCTTTATGTAGGCTCCCACTTTTTCCAAATGACATTGTCCTTTGCCATGCAGAAGCTTCTCAGTTTCATGAGGTCCCATTTATTAATTATTAATTAGTGCCTGTGATAATGGTATTTTGTTCTGAAAGCCTTTTCCTGTACAAATGAGGTTAAAGCTATTCCCCACTTTCTCTTCTATTAGGGCCAATATATCTGGCCCTATGATGAGGTGTTTGATCCATTTGAAGTTGAGTTTAGCACTGGGTGTTAAATATGGATCTATTTGCATTCTTCTAAATACAGCCATCCAAACACCATTTGTTGAAGATGTGTCTTTTTTTTTCCTGTGTATTTCTGGCTCCATTAAATCAAATTATGGCTCCATATTATCAAAAATAAGTCGATAGGCTTGAGGATGTATGTCTGAGTCTTCCAATTGATGTTTGTCTGTTTTTATATCAATACCACTTTTTTGCTATAGCCCTGTAGAACAAGATGAAATCAGGGATGGTAATACCTCTAGAAGTTCTTTTATTATTTAGGATTGTTTTGACTATCCTGAATTTCTTGGGTTTCTAGGTGAAGTTGAAAATTGTTCTTTCAAGTTCTGTAAAGAATTGTGTTCAAATTTTGATGAGGATTGCATTGTGTGAGGAGCCAACAGAAGGCGGCTATCACCCTTGTAGCCATCTTGAGCCATATACCCTGACAAGAGACTTGATTACATTAGCCTACAACAGCTGAGTACACTCTGATAACATCTTGTTTTAGATACCCAGGATCTTCCCTTGGATGTGTGAGATTTAAAGGTGTGATTTAGAGCTGAGACTTAAGGGCGTGACTTAGAGATTAGATTTAGAGACAAGGCCTAAGGGCATGACTTAGAGGCATGGTTTAGAAGTGAGACATATAAAAGGCAAGAGGCAGACAGAAGAGAGATCAGAGAACCAGACAACAGATTACTTGACATGAGTACAACTTGGAACAGAGAATTAGATAGTAGGAATTAGGCACTTGGAAGAAGTAACTTGGAACTTGGAGGCACTAGGGACTAGGAACTAGGGACTAGGAACTCAAGACTTGGGACTTAGACTAAGAAGAGAGACTGAAGAATAAACGGGATTGAATCACACTCTGTCTGGTCTCCATTCTTCATGTCCATCCTCACTCTCTCTCTTGCTGAACCCCAACTCACAGACCGGAGCTGCTTGGGGCAGTTCGGGCTCTAACAATTTAGCACCCAAGGCTTTTGGCAGTGCAGGTTCAAACATTGACACAGCATTTTTGGCCTCCAAGTGTAGGGCAGCTCAGGCCGCAACAACATTGCCTTTGTATGTTGCTTTTGATAAAATGACCATTTTTACTATTTTAATACTACCAATCAATGAGCATGGGCAATCTTTCCATTTTCTAATATCTTCTTTAATTTTTCTTTAATATCTTAAATTTTTTACCATAGAAATCATCACTTGCTTGTTTAGAGTTACCAAAAGATATTTTATTCTTTGAGGCTATTGGGAAATAGCCTGATTGTTGTTGTTTTCCTGATTTCTTTCTCAGTTCATTTGTCATTTGTATATAGGAAGGCTATTGATTTTTGTGTTTTAATTTTGTGTCCTGCTGCTACTTGACTGAAAGTATTTGTCAAATGGAGCAGTTTCCTGGTAGATGTTTTAGAGTCATTTATATACACAATCATATCATCTGCAAATAGATTCTTTGACTTCTTCCTTTCCAACTTTTATCTTTTTGATCTCCATCAATTGTCTTACTGCTCAAGCTAAGACTTCAAGTATGATATTGAATAGGATGGAAACAGTGAACAACCCTGTCTTGTTCATGAGTTTAGCATAACTGCTCTCAGTTTCTCTCTGTGTAAGTTTATATTGACCATGTGATTGCTGTAAATTGTCTTTATTATGGTGAAGTCTCTCTCTTATAGTCCTAGTCTCTCTAGGATTTTCATCATGAAGTATGTTAGATTTTTCCAAAATCCTTTTGGCATCTAATGAGATGATAATGTGGTTTTTATCCTTCAATTTGTTTATGTGAATTATGTTTCTGGATTTACATATTATCACCCCTGCATCTCAGAAATGAAACTTACTTGATCATGGTGGGTGATCTTTTTTATGTGTTCTTGGATTCAGTTTACAAATCTTTTTGTAAAATAAACTTTTATCCCCCTAAGGTAATTGTTGTCTTGGAGGCTTACTGCTGAACAAACTCACTCTTCCTAGTTCTTTCTGAATGTTGGCTGCTGGTTCAACTCAGCATTCTGTCTCAAACTCCTCTCCAGCCTGACTGAATCTGGCTTCTCTCAGCTTCTAACTGAATTGCTCTACTTGGCCTCAAACTAACTCTGGCAGTTTTTTTCTACTCTTCTGGTTCCTTTTTATTTTCTGGCTTCAACTGCCCACTGCTAACCTGCATTGAGCATCATGAACTCACAATCTCAACTCCATTGCACTGCACGCACAGCACTGATGATCAACTGATTCCTCTTTCTCCCTTTCTGCTCTTAAATAGCTTCTCTTTTCTGTGCTCTTCTCCAGAGAGTTGGGTGTATCCTATCTCTGACTCATTCTGTCAAATCTTTCTCTGATTTATTATTTTGTCTACCTATCAATTAGATGTCACTTTCAAACATGGCTGCTTCCTTCTATGTTGTTTGGGATTAAAGGTGTGTGTCATGCCTGCATTCCAACCTGATCACACAGACCTACAAGGTCTTTGTATGTGTTTTTGCCAGAGTAGCCATTTGTTGCTGGATTAAAACTCCTCTACATATTTTATTGAGTATGTTTACATCTGTATCCATACTGAAAATTGGTCTGCAATTCTCTCTTTGTTGAGTCTTTATGTGACTTAGGTATCAGAATAATTGTGGCCTCATAAAAAGAATTGGGCAATGATTCTTCCATTTTCTACTTAGCGAAATAATTTGAGGAATATTGACATTAACTAATCTTTAAAAGTCTGGCTGGTAGAATTATTTGCAAAAACCATCTGGCCCTGAACTTATTTTCTTTTCACTAGAGGTTAAAAGTTGATTCAAATTGCTTATCTGATCTTGATTTAACTTTGGAAGGTGGTATATAACAATAACCTTTTTTTAAATTAGATTTTCCATGTTGGTGAAGTACATCGGTATGATTCTTATGTTTCTTAGAATTTCATCGCTGTCTGTCATGTCCTCCCTTTTATCTCTAATTTTGTTAAACTGGATCTTCTCTCTTAGCCTTTTAGTTAACTTGACTAATCTTATTTATTAATAGATCTTAAAGAACCAACTCTTTGTTTCATTGAAACTTTGTATGTTTGTTTGTTTCTATTTTATTGATTTCAGTTCTGAGCTTGATAGTTTCTTGGCTTCGTTTTGTTTTGTTTTTTAATTTTTTTATTGGATATTTTATTTATATTTCAGATGTTATCCCTTTACTCCATTCATCTCCCCCAGCCCAGGAACCTCTAACCCATCGCCACTCCTCCTGCTTCTATGAGGATGTGCCCCTACCTACACCCCCAACTCTTACCTCCACACCCTCAAATTCCCCTACACTCAGCATCTAGCTTTCATGGAACCAAGGATCTCCTCTCCCAACTATGCCTGACAAGGTCATCCTCCCCTACATACACAGCTGGAGCTATGGGTCCCTCCCTATGTGCTCCCAGGCTGGTGGTTTAGACCCTGGGAGCTCTGGTTGGTTGGTATTGCTGCTCTCCCCATGGGGCCACAAACCCTTTTAGCTCCTTTAGCTCCTTCTCTATAACTCCTCCATTGGGAACCCCTTAATCAGTTCAATGGTTAGTTGTGAGCATCTGCCTCTGAATATGTCAGACTTTGGTAGACCTCTAAGGAGACAGCTATATCAGGCTCCTGTCAGCATGCACTTCCTGACATCTACATCAGTGTCTACCTTTGGTGACTGCACATGGGATGGATACCCAAGTGGAATGTTCTCCAGATGGCCCCTCCTTCAGTTTCTGTCCCACACTTTGTCTCCATATTTGCTCCTTTGAGTATTTTGTTACTCCTTCTAAGAAGGACTGACGCACCCACACTTTGTTCTTCCTTCTTCATGAGCTTCATGTAGTCTGTGAATTGAATCTTGGGTATTGTGAGCTTCTGGGCTAATATCCAGTTATCAGTGAGTGAATACCATGTGTGTTCTTTTGTGATGGGATTACCTCTCTCAAGATGACATTTTCTAGTTCTATTCATTTATCTAAGAATTTCTCAAATTTATTGTTTTAATAGCTGTGTAAATGTACCACATTTTTGTATCCATTCCTCTGTTGAAGGACTTCTGGGTTCTTTCCAGCTTCTAGCTATTATAAATAAGGCTGCTGTGAACATAGTGGAGCATATGTCCTTGTTATATATTGGAGCAGGACAACATGTAAAAGAATGCAAACTGATCTATTCTTATCTCCTTGTACAAAGCTCAAGTCCAAGTGGATAAAGGACCTCCACATAAAACCAGATACACTGAAGCTAATAGAAGAGAAGGTAGGAAAGAACCTTGAATACTTGGGCACAAGGGGAAAGTTCCTGAACAGAACATAAATGGCTTATGCTCTAAGATCAAGAATTGACAATTGGGACCTCATAAAATTCCAAAGCTTCTGTAAGGCAAAGGACACTGTTAATAGGACAAAACACAACCAACAGATTAGAAAAAGATCTTTGTCAATCCTGCACCCGATAGAGGGCTAATATCAAATATATATAAAGAATATATATAAAGAATTCAAGAAATTAGACTCCAGACAATCAAATAACCCTATTAAAATGGGATACAGAACTAAACAAGAATTCTCAACTGAGGAAACTCGAATGGTAGTCAAGCACCTAAAGAAATGTTCAACATCCTTAGTCATCAGGGAAATCCAAATCAAAACAGCCCTGAGATTCCACCTCACACCAGTCAGAATGGCTAAGATCAAGAACTTAGCTGATAGTAGATGCTGGAGAGGATGTGGAGAAAGAGGAACACTCCTCCATTGTTGGTGGGATTGCAAAATGGTGCGACCACTCTGGAAATCAGTCTGGTGGTTCCTCAGAAAACTGGAAACAGTATTACCTGAGGACCCAGCTATACCACTCATGGGCATATACCCAGAATATGCTCCGCCATATAACAAGAACATATGCTCCACTATGTTTCCTGTTATTGACTTCTTTTGAGTGTGATTTCTTCTTTTTGTGCTAGAGTTTCATGTGTGCTGTTATGTTACTGATATGAGATCTCTCCAGTTATTTTTTAGGTAGGTACTTAGTGCTATGAACTTGCTTCTTAACACTTCCTTTGTAGTGTATATCATGAGTTAGGGTATGTTGTGTTTCCATTTTCATTAAGTTCTAGAACATCTTTAATATCTCTCTTAATTTCTGTCTTGATTTATTTTTCATTCAATTGTGGGTTGTTCAGTTTCCATGAGTTTGTAAGCTTTCCATTGTTCCTATTCTTGTTAATGGTCAGTTTTACCCTGTGGTGGTCAGAGAGGATGCAAGATGTTATTTCAATTTTCTTGTATCTATCTGTTTAGACTTGCTTTGTGTCCAAGAATGTGGTTAATTTTGGAGAAAGTTTCACAAACCTCTGAGAAGGAGGTTTAAAGTTGTGTTTGGGTGAAATGCTTTATAAATATCTGTTAGGACCATTTGGTTTATATAGTCAGCTAGAGCTAGAATTTCTCTGGTTTTTGTCTGGAAGAATTGTCCATTAGCAAAAATACGGAATTGAAATCACCATCACTTTATGAGAGACCTTAAATGATTTTAGCTGTAGTAGTTTCTTTTATGAACTTAGGTATTCTTGTGCTTACTGCATGTATATTTAGAACTACAATGCCCTCTTGGTGGATTTTTCCTTTGTTGAATATGTAGTGTCCTTTCCTACCTTTTCTGATAGTTTTGGCTTGAAGTCTTTTTTGTCAGATATTGAAATGGCTATTACAGCTTACTTATTATGTTTATTTTCACGAAATATTTTTCCATCCTTTTCCCTAGGTGTGATGTCTATCCTTAATATTAAGGTTTTTTTTTTTTTTTGAGTATAGCAGAAGGATAGATCTTGTATTCCTATCACATCTGTTAGTCTGTGCCTTTTTATTGGGAAACTGAGACCACTGATGTTGATAAATATAAATAATCAGTGTTTGTTTACTTCTGTTATTTTGTTGTGGTGATTTGGGGGGTCCCCTTTTGATTGCTGGTCTGAGATTATTTACTTCCTGTGTTTTCTTGGATGTGGTTAACTTCTGCAGATGAAACTTTTCCTTCTAGCACTTCTGTAAAACCAAATCTGTAGACAGATATTACTTAAATCTGGTTTTATTGTGGAGTGTTTTTCCTTCTCCATCTATTGTTATTGAAAGTTTTGCTGGGTATAATAGTCTAGTGTGAAATGTGTAATCTCTTAACAGTTTATAGAACATCTTTTCCAGGCCTTTTGGGTTTTTAGAGTCTCCATTGAAAAGTCAAGTGTTAGTCTACTAGATCTGCTTTCATATGCTACTTGGTCATTTTCCCTTTCAGCTTTTTTATTCTTTCTTCTGTACATTTAGTACTTTATTATGTGCCAAGGGGACATTCTATTATGGTCCAGTCTATTTGGTGTTCTATATGATTCCTGTACCTTAATAGGCATCTCCTTCTTTAGCTTAGTAAAATTTTCTTCTATTATTTTGTTGGAAATATTTTCTATATCATTGACCTGGATTTCTTCTCCTGACTCTATTCATAATATTCTTAGATTTGGTATTTTCAAAATGTTCCAGATTTCCTGGATGTTTTGTGCCTAGATTTTTTTTTTTTTTAGATTTAACATTTTTCTTTAACCAAGGTATTCATTTCTTCTATTGTGTCTTCAGTGCCTGAGAGTCTGTCTTCTAACTCTTGGTGAGGCTTAACTCTGAAGTTTTGTTTGACTTCCTAAACTTATTGTTTTCAGTTTATGTCAGTTTGGGTTTTCTTTAGTGGTTTTATTTCTGATTTCATATTTTGAACTGTTTTCCTCATTTAATTCCACTGTTTGTATTTTTCATAGATTTCATTAATAGGTTTACTCATAGCTTCTTGAAGGTCCTTTAATGTATTTATAATAGCTATTTTTAAATGTTTGTCTTGTGCTTCAGATACATTGCATTTCTAAGGGCTAACTGTCATAGGTTGCTTTGTTCAGGTGGAAACATATTACCTTGGGTATTATTGATTGAGGTTTTACTCTGATGTCAAGGCATTTGGGTTCAGGATGATTGTAATTCTGGGTGTTGATATCTGTTCTTGTCTTTGTTGGGTGGGTGTTCCATTCCTTGATTTCTGTTGTCCTCTTTTAATCTTAGGAAACTAGAGTGGCTGGTATGGAGTGGTTCTGAGTCTCTGCCAGGGATGGTCATTAGATGTCCAAGTAGAACTTGTTTCTGGGTATTGATAGCTAACACACAGAAATAGGGGTGGCTTGAAAGAGCAGTTGCTGAGAGAATCCACAGGAGAGAGAAAAGCTGGGTCTGCCATGAAGATCTATAAAGTCTCCATGGGGTGGAGGCAGAGAGGGGAAAGAGGCCCATGTAATTGTTCTGCTTCAAGGATGGAAATGATTCTGAGGAACTGGAAATTAAAATCAGGAAGAGTGAAGATCATCTACCTGATTCTCAGGTTGGCTTGGTCAGCAGGTTTCCAGGTAGAGAGTGTTCTTGGGTACTGGCAGCTAAGAAAAAGGGGTGGGGCAAGGGGAAAGGCTAACTGAAATCCATGGAGTCCCTGGGAATGGGGGCAGAGAGGAAGGAGAGACATTATAAGTATTCCTATACAGTGATGGGGATAAGACTGAGAAATTGGCATTGAAGAACAGGAAACTGAAGATTGCCCACTTAATTCCCAGGCCAGAGTGGCTAGTGTGTTGCTAGGTAGAGAGTGCCTCTGAGTATTGGCAGCTGAGACCTTGAGTTAAGTTCTTTTATGAAGCACAGCAAAGAAGATGAATCCATCTTACATGGCTGCACTAAATCCAACTAGATTCAAAGATTTACCTATTCCACTAGAATGTAATCTGGTTAGATACTCAGAACATGACCATTGTCCCAATACTCTTGGTTTCATTTCTCAGCTGGTTCCCTGATATTATAGCCCAGACCACAACAAAGCTAACAGCATTCTGTTAGTTAGAATTGAGCTGCCAAGCTCAGCTCGCAGTCACATTTACAAGAGGAGATTTTATAGGAGCATTGTAAGAAGACAGAGAAGGAAAAAACCACCCATCTAGCTTCACTGTGGAAAGGCTCAATGGTATCACTATCTGAAACTCCATAACTACTGATGCTTAAGACAAAAATTGTGACCATCTCTTGCTACTGCAATGCATTCAATAAGCCCCCAATATCTGCTAATTCACTAAAAGGGAAATTTTTTATTTCAGTCATGACTAGAGGCAGGTGTTCAGTCACACTAACGATCTCCACAGATACAACAAGTGGGGACTGAGACAGATAGCTGAGTAATTCAGCAAAGCGCCCTTTCGCTTTAATGACTTGCAGATGATGTAGAGATTTTTGTCTGTGGGGAGACTTTTCCCCCACTATAGAAAACAGCAGGCTTTCTCTTAGACTTTTTTTTTCTTCCTCCATTCAACTTTGAATTTCTCCCAGATGTCTCTGAGCCCCTCACAGAAGCAGGTTGTCACCATTTCTCTTTTCGAGGGTGGAAGATATTGTTCCTGTCTTAATTAGTCTCATAAATAGTGGCTTAACAAGCACTGATGCCTGATTTCTTCCCGGCTGTGCCTATGTATCATCTCAACCCAAAAAGGAAATTCAAAAGCCCATCTCTAATCTACAGTGAAGTGTATAGCAAGCACAAGGACGCAAACACATAAAACCTATAGAACCTGAGGACAAAAGCAAAGGTCAAATCCAAAAGCTTCCTGTGTCCTTCCCAAGAAGGAGAATGTTATTTCTCAACAAACTTTCTAACAAACAGAAACTCCTGTCAGGACACTTCATTCCACTCCACTTCCTTAGGATCAACCAGAAAAAAAAAAAGTTGTCTTTTTTTTATTTTAAAAAGTCAAAATGTCCTCAAGAAGGAAAATATCTGAAGCATAATTTATCCAGTTTGCACCACTAGTTACATCCAGTGTTCAAAATGACTTTCAAATAATACTAAGCCTTTCATTATATTTGTGGCAATGGTTCAGAAATATGACTCAGCCTCTTTTAAGAGCTTTTTTTTTCTCTCTACTACCATCTCATCCTTTTCTAAGTTAAGAAATATGCCATTTTAATTACAGAGGAAGTGACTGTGAAAACCCAAGCCCTGACTATTTTTATAAACTGAAACCTCCTAAGACACAAATTGCCAGCATGGCCCACACGTACTGTGCTAATAATAGACCAGGCCCAGCAGCAAGAAAGGAACATCACCAAGACACAAATAGAGAGCAGACATGTCTGCAGTGTCTGAAAAACAAAGCCAAATGCATCTGGCCTTTTCCCCCTTTACAATTCCCCCATTACTCTGGTAGTTTCAATAGATGTACTCCATTTACAATTAGTGTTTAAAATGTGTAGATGACATCTTACAGTATTTACTTGCAGGATATGAGGTCTGTTATTATATAAGACATAACAGTTTCGTTCTACAAACAAATGAGTAACCCTTGCTCTTCTACATCACAACTTATTCATAAGCCATTACAAAACATAGAACACACAGATACTCCAGTCCAGAGGCAGAGATCAGTAGTATGGAATTCCATGGTTCTGCAATAGACTAGGATAGGAGCAGAGAATACAATCCATGAGATAGTGCCTTAACAGCAAAGGGTCCCAAAACTAAGAAGGGCCAGTTATAAGGGCTACACTAGACTACTGCTTTGTAAGAAAGGGCAGGGGGCAGGAAGCCTCAGTGGCACCAGGTAACCTCACCCTGCTCATGAAGCTCTGAGTGAGGAGACAGACCTCTTTGCACCCACAGCCCTGACAGCCTTTGAAAGCTATTTTCAATACGAGGGAATCCAAGACCACCCTTCTTTGTGTTTCTAGTCTCTCATGCATACTTCATCACTCTGATGACACTGTAAAGGTTTCTGTCTTGGGCCACACAAAGTTGTAATCCAAAGGAGTCTTCAAAAAGGAAAAAAATATCCATTAATCAAAGAGAAATAGAGGTGACAAGATAAATTCACAGAGCCCTCCAGTGTTGGGCTTTCCAGATGCCAGCAAATAGAATTGCTGCCCCCATCCGCTCACCAAACAAACACAGATGCTTTCTAACCCAAAGCCTTTGTGACTGCAATAAAGCTGCAGTATTGATTTCTCCCAAGTAAAAAATAAAGTAACAAAAGTGCATCAGAGACACAGACAATGCAAAGCACTAAAGCTAGCGAAATCCAAAATCAGAGGATCTTGGGAAGTCAGTATGAGATTGTCTCGGGATTCATTTATTCCAGGGTCACTAGCCAGGTGTTGGCAGGAACCCTTATAGACATTACAAGATAAGAGTGAAATCCATTTATGATCAAAGACTACCGTATTGTTATAACACACTCCATAATTGCTGTAGATGGAATACGATTTGTCCCACTGAGTTCTCGCAGGAATTTAAATCCCCAAGTCATGTTAACATTACAAAGAGCAGGAAGCTTTCATCTAAGTATAGTGCATAAAAGTGGGGTCTTTCTGAAATGGTCCTTCATAAAGGATCCTTCCTACAGTAGGTCCTTAAGCACAAACCCAGTGACTGAATCCTAGTACCTTCATAAGGCAAGGAGAAAGACAACAGAGTTTCAGAGAGACACATGAGCCAATACACCTTATCTCTTGGACTGTGGTGTTCTAGACACCCCAGGAATTTTCCAGCAGATATCAAGCCAGGGGCATCTATTTGATCTTAGACTTGGAAACTCCCAGAACCACAAGTCAAGTTGGAATTCTTTTCGAGGGGGGGGGGGAGGTACTGGAAATTGAACCTGGATCCTCTGGAAAAGCAACCAGTGCTATGAACCACTGAGCAACTCTCCTGGCCCAGAAATTCTTTTCTTTATAAATGCATCCTGCATGAGATTTTTTTTTAAGTAGTGGAAAACTAAATGACAAGGTTTCTATAGCCCTGGGAAGATGTTGGAGATGCAGAGAGGAAAGAATAAACAACTGTTAAAGAGGCTTCCTGGAGGTAGCCTCTGACATGGACCTCCATGACTAACCGTAAAGATCAACAAGCAGAGCTAAGCACAGTTCTTTGAACAACAACAACAAAAAAAATCACCTTTGTTTTCACAGGGCCCTGGATAATATTTTTTATTCCTACATCTCCATTTTCAACCAACATGCTCCCTTCCAACTCTCCAGTGCAATGCAGAAAGCTACAACTGGATGTTCACCTTGAAGAAAGCTTGATTATGTGTCCTTACTATACTTTTATAAGTCTCATCTTCCAGAAACAAACTGCCCCTCATTGCCACATTCCTCACTACACGTTAGGCATGCCCTTCCTTTTGACAGCACCCCTGCGTTTGTGAACAGCCAGTCTCAAGAGTGAAGCACCATAAAGTGCAATAAGTAAACTTAGGCCAGAGAGACCTGACGAGCTCTGCAAGGACACATCAAGAACTGCAACCACTGCCCTCAAACGTGCATGATGCACTTATGTCACAGATATCCCACGAGTTTTACATTGCCCTCTTTTCTTGTAATTTATTAATAAAAAATATACAGAAGGTACTATGCAAGCTGATAAATGAATGAAGAATAAGTCATTCTAACCAGTTGTTATATCATTTTGTGAACCACAATAGTGACCACCCCTGCAAGATTCTCCTAAATTAGCAATGCTGGCACTCTTATCATAGTGGTAACCAAAAGTCTAATTTAACTTAAGTCTAGTTCAACAGGAAGGCAACCGTGCCTAGTACTAGAAACCTAGGCAACTACCTATGGCTAGTGATTTGACTCTTTGAGGAAAATATACTAAATCCCCTGGACTAGACAAGGATAATTCCTAGTTGGATCCTCAATTTTATATTCAAAGATAAGGATGTAGCTCTCATGCTTCATCAAAGAAGCTTCTCTTTGTAGCAAAAAGAGGTCATCAGAGAAAACAACTATTCAAAATTTAGGGGGGGGGGGAAATTGGTCACAGAATAGCCAGTCCCAATCAATACACAATTCCTGTACCTAAGATTCAGGGAACATCTCGGAAGAGGGGGCAAAAAGATTGTAATAGCCACAGTACCAGGAAGTCTGTCACAAGATGGAGTCTCCTAATAATGACAGGAAAGCTATACCACTATACTACAACAATATGGGGACTACCTAAAGAAGTCCCCAACAATGACACACCAATAGACATGCTAACATGGAAGGGGATGGTGTCAAGGGGCCCCTTCGCTAGACAAAGAACTTCAAGCAAACAGACTGCCGGGAGAGGAAAACAGTCTTCCCCAGAGATTAGCCCCTTAATTGGTTATCTAATATCACATGGTCAGACCTGAAATCATGCACATACAAGCAACACTGAACCAACTCAGAAGGTTGTATTTATATATTAGTGCACATATATTAATAATAATTTTAAAAAGAGGACAGAGATTTAAAGGAAGTCAGGAAAGCAACATGGAGAAGGTTGGAAGAAGGAAAATGTAGGAGGGAGATAATATGATTATATTTTAATTAAATTAAAAATAAAGTCGCTATGAAAACATTTTTTAAATACCAAAAGAAATTAATTTGAGCAACAAGTTCCTGTGGCTGAAAAGACTTTCTTAACAAAGATCTCAGAAGAGAAGTCAGTCTCCTTGAGAAGAGTTGAGAAATGGAAGCCAGAATGGATTTGCTAGCCTGCTGAAGGGGATCTGATTAAAAACAGAAACAAATTCCTAGACTCCCAAATATGAGTTCCAGATATACCACGACGGAACAAAAATGGAAGCCTCTTTTCTCCCTCAGAATCCCCAGTTGATGGCAATGGGTCATTTATCTTTTAACTTTAAGAAGGCTTGAAATAATTCCCACACATGTATAATAAGTACTGGGCTGATGTTATATTGGTGTTTCTGTAATCCGTAAGATATGGGTGATTGTATGAACTTAAAATCCTAAAAGAAATAGCATTAATAATTAACATCAGTGATTATAATTCTCGCAATGAAGTCCCCATGTTGGGGTGAATATCATGATTGTCCTGGGTCCAACATCAGCCAGCTGCAAGATGACAATCATTATATCCAGTCAGAAACAGCCTCAGTGCAATGGTTATAGTGGGGAGCAGGAGCCCTGATCAGGCTTCAAATAAAACCATGCCTGTGAGCATCACAGGATTCTATTTTTACTCTCTTACTTTTCTGCTATCAGCAAAAACATGCATCTTGACTTTGAGCAGAACCTGGCTCAAAAGTTTATTCATTTTTGTCCTTAAAACTTCCATTGAACTGAACATGGGATTCCAATGGAGGAGTTAGAGAGAAGACTGAAGGATTTGAAAGGGTTTGTGGCCCCATGGGGAGAGCAACAATACCAACCAATCAGAGCTTCCAGGGTCTAAACCACCAGCCTGGGAGCACATAGAGAGGGACCTATGGCTCCAGCTGTGTATGTAGAGGAGAATGGCCTTGTAGGGCATAGGTAGGAGAGGAGATCTTTAGTCCTTTGAAGTCTGGATGCCCCAGTGTGGGAGAATTTGAGGGCAGGGAGGTAGGAGTGGTGGGTGGGTGAGGCACATCCTCATAGAAGCAGGAGGAGAGGGATAGGGGGTTTCTGGGTGGGGCGAATGAGAAAAGGGGATAACATCTGAAATGTAAATAAAATATTCAATAAAGAAAAAAATTCCTGGCCCAACACTGGTACCTAAAAATCAGAAAGAAAGAGAAAAAAAAAAAAACAAAAAAACCTTTGTGTGTCATGAAAATAAATTTTAATGTGCGGTCTATAAAAGACCCTGAAACAAGAGACGGGGAAAGCAATAGCCATTGGGATGATTGGAAAAGTTCAATGAGGATACAGAGTAATCTTATATCAATGCCAACTTTCCTGATTCTGTCAACTGTAGTTCGGCTGTGTAAAAACCACTCTTTATCTTTGTGAATACACTCTGATGTATTTAGGAGCAAGTGGCATGGTCCCTACAGTGTATTCCCATACGGCCCCGAAAATAACATGCAATAAGTAATAAGTAATACGTGACCTGCTTCCTTTACTCACCTGCTTCCAGTGTGACTTCAGACATCACTCAGGGAGCCTTTGTGTCAGTCGAAGTCTAAGGACTCTGGAGCAGATGAAGGTGAAGTCATAAGAGTCCCACCTCGGGCCAGTGGGCTAACTCAGGAATAGATTCATTCCTGCTCTGTGAGTAGGAAGCAAATGGGTTGTGAAGGACAGAGGAGTAGATGGGGAAGCGTTGGGGCTGGCTTAGCCCACAGAAGGCGTCACTTACGTAGAGGACAGTAAGGGAGATCAGTGTGGAGAGAAAGCAGATCCTACCAGCAGAATAGTGGAGTACGGGGCTATGGGCACAACAGGGGTTCTAGACACATGTTAGTTTCCCATCACAGACAATATCTCAGACAAGTCAACCTACATGGAGAAAAGGTCTATTTTGACTCACATTCCAGAGGTTTCATAGTGCCCTGGTACCATTGTTTTGGAGCTCTGTAGCCAATGTATCACAGCCAGAGCAGCTAGCAGAAGAAATGTCATGGCAGTGGAAAGCAGAAGAGAAAAATGTAGGAGTCTCACGATCCCTCTGAATCATAAAGATTGTATCCTTCCCCCAAAGCACCATAAGTTAATGGGAAAACTTTTATCACATGGCCACTGGGATTCATTTAAAACCCAGCCATTACAGGTAGTGTCCTTGGAAGATGGTCTCAGATGGCAGAGAGCAAAAGCATTCAGTCCAAATGGAGAGACTGGGAATGTACTTGACAGTCAATGGAAACAAGGCTAACAAGAAAAGACAGGCCCTAAGGCCATGTAGCCTTAAATAGTTAAGTATTTTCAATTTTACTCTGGATAACAGGAGGTTAAAACTCTTGAGAAAGTAGCTGTTTCCTTCTTAGACTGAGAATCACTGCCTTGAGAGCCCTTTGTAAATTTTCACTTTGTGTAGAGTTCACATTAAATAACACATCTGATGCATCTACTAGTCTAAAGTAAAGATATTTTAAAAACCAACAAGATTATGCTGGCATCTTTTTTGTTACTAAAATGCAGGAGGATATGGAATCCCCATGTGGAGGACTCTTCCTACACTAGAAGGAGAAGCAGGATCCTCAACCTCAAGGTCTGTAGTCAAGACTGAAAGAATTCTGTCCAAACCATGATACAATCATTCTTCTCTCGCAAGCACATAGAAAGTGGCCTCCTAGCAACTCCCTGTTCATTGTCTAGGCAAGTTGATAAGTTACTGCTGCTTCTTAAATTGTTTTAAGTTTATTTGTTATGTGTGTGTATATGTGGGTGGGTGAGTACATGTTCTTATGTGTGCACATGTGTGTGCAGGTGTACATATAAAATCCAGAGGTCAACATTGGGCATCTTACTCTGTTGTCACCATTGTTGGGGTGACAAGTGCATTTGGTCATGCCCAACATCTTTATGTGGGCACTTAGAATTCAAACTCAGGTCTTCATGCTTGTGCAGCGAGCACTTTACTGATGAGACATTTGCCACAGCTCCCTGGCTGCTTCTTTGGGTCTATATTTCATTATGCGGGTTCCACAGCACATAAAACTTATATCAAACTACTGTATGCTTTTCTCCTGTTAATCTGTCTTATATCAGTTTCATTCTCAGGTAACTAAGATGTAACTAAGAAAATAAAGAAAAAGTTAGGGTATCCCAATAACACTCAGCAATGGATGGGAGTAGGATACATTTGCAAAAATAATCATTTAAAACCCCATGCAATTAATTCTACTCAAACTGAAATCTCACATATACATAGTTAAAATTGATTTGAAGGGCAAAAATGTTGGGCAGATCTTTATTTCAAATACTTCCATATTCTCTCTTATTTAACCCTCAGGACACCCCACAGTTAACAAACAAAACTAAAAGATTAAGCACTTAAAATCTGGCACTTAATTGGAGTTCTTTGGTCTCAAGCAGCAACAGATGATGTTTAACTTGAGCAGGAAGATAATGGTAATTAGAAACTGGAAGGAAAGTTTACCAGATTAAGAATTTTCAGCAAGAGCCAAGGTTTGGCTGCTAGATGCATTCCAATAGTTACTGATGTCTTGATCACTTTCAGAATACAAAGGCCAAGCAGAAATCACTCACAGATGCACGATGCTAAGGAAAGATGTAGCCCCTCCACAGTGGATATTCCCATCAAAACATCTCCATCGACCAGTGAAAATGGGGAATGTGTTTCTAGAGGCTGTGGTGGCCATGGAAACAAGCTACTTACACTCCTTGCTGTAAGGATGTGATTGGCAGCTCCATTCACAGCCCTCAGGACCCATCACCATTTTGGGTGGCACATCCACAGTTTCACCCGGACAGTGGCTAAGTACAATTAGCATCATCAGCAAAGTCTCAGGTGGAGATGGTCCAAGCCACAACTCATAACCCTCTGCTATATACCTTTAGCTTGAAAACTTCTCCAGAACCCTGGCAAAAGCTTTCTTTCAGTATGGTATTTGTTCAAGGTATTCTTTCCTCCTCCTCTAGGTGTCAAACTTGAACAAGATTCCTGAACATCTCCTTCTTCCGACAGATCTCTGTATGTCTAATCAGGACAGATGGACAAGCCAGCCCTTGTACAATGACAAATCAAAAGCTGAACTCCCAGCCATAAACTGACATTCTTTTTCCCATGTTCACGGGACTCATGCAGGCAGGGAAAGGTGGTTTCACTGATAATTACAAAGACTAAAAATCCGCTGACTCTCAGGAGTCAAATACATGGATTTATCCATGGCACCAAAAAGGCTAGAGATGATGGAGCTGGTGAGACAGCTCAATAGATAAAGCTCTTGCTATCCAAGTGTGAGAATCAACTCCCAGCACCCATATGGAAGCTAGGTTCTGCAGGACATAGTAAAGTGACCTCCTAGCTACACACTGTTCATTGCCTGGACAAGTAGATAAGTAACTGCTGCTTTTTACATTGTTTTAAGTTTATTTATTGTATGCATGTGTATATGAATAGGTGAGTACATGTGGTTGTGGGTGCACATGTGTGTGGATGTGCGTGTAGAATGCAGAGGTCAACACTGGGCATCTTCCTCTATTGTCATCCACCATGTTCTTTGAGACAGAGTCCTTCGCTGAACCTCTGTTATTGCCCTGGTGTTGAAGAAACAGAGACAAAAAGATCTGAAGCATCATGACTAATCAGTAGAGCAAAATCAGTAAGCTCCAAGTTTAGGGAGAGATCTTCTCTCAAAAATATGGTGGACATCCAACATTGACCCCTGGGATGCACATGGTTGTACATGAGTGTGTGCGCATGCGCGCGCGCACACACACACACACACACACACACACACACACACACACACACACATATGCTGGAAAGAAAAAGGGTTTAAGACACTAGTTTGTGGGTAATTTTTATTATTTCTCAGATCGTTTGACCCTTTATAGGATTTCGCTCAGGTACTGCTGTATTTAACTGGTCGGTACTAACCTGAATGCCTGCCTCCTTCATGGCAACTCACCATTTACTGGCAACATAGGGAGACAGAGAAGAGCCCATTTCTTTCCCCAGATCTCTTATGTTTTACATGTGCACAAAACAAGGATCAAAACCCTAATATCAGGCAGCCTGAGCCCTGCTGCTGCTGCTCAGTGAAAGTCTTTTATTTAGCTGAAGAAATATCATCAGTCCAGTCCCCCAGAGAGAAGATGGTACCAAGAGACTGAAGAAGTGAAAGAAAAGCCCACTGTTTCGTCACTGGATTTAGCAGCCCAGGATTAGAAGACTGTTTTTGTGAGCCCACTTGGAGCTATGTCGAATGAGACATCAGTTCTTTCCACATACCCACCCAATAAAAAGAGATTCTTATAGTATAGAAGCTATTCTTTTAGGAAGACTGAAAGTAGTCATAGTAGGACAAAAGAGATTGATCTGGTGGTACTAGGAGAAGTGCTTCATTGAAATCAAGACTTTCCATCCACCTTTAGTAAGTATTCATTGAGAAATTTCTAAAAGAGTAGATGCTAAAGTCATCTTTCTTCAAGTAATTTATAATTTAAATAAAGAAGAGGGGAATTGAGAATGGAACTTACATTTAATGAGTCAGTACCTCCTTTAGAACAGACAAGACACAGATACATGACAACTTCAACAGCAATATAGGAAGAATGATCTCTTATTCGAGGACATACAAAATTAAGCACAAAACACAAGGTCATAGATGAGTGGTTTTCTGAATATGGTTTCAGGAGCATATTCAGAAGGGTCACTTGGAAACTCACTAGAAACACAGCCATTGCCACCACTTTGGCTTTCTAAATACTTCAACGTAAGCCTCAGAAATCTGTTTTTACAGGCACTGGGGGTGGGCTCTGGTGCACATTCAAGTAAATAATAAGAACTTTGAGTTGGGAAGTGGTGGTAGTACTGCATGCCTTTAATTTTAGTACTTGGGAACCAGAGGCAGGAGGATCTCTGAGTTGGAGCCAGCCTGGTCTACAGAGTGAGTTCCAGGACAGCCAGGGCTACACAGAGAAACTCTGTCTCAAATTGAGTCTCCAAGGTAAGGCTTCTAAGGGCTGGGCATTCTCAGAAGACATCTCAAGCTAGACCTTGACCTTAGGGCATGGCAACATGATAGGGAACGGGGACCTAAGAATGCAGGGGTTGGGGAGCTGGAACAGGGCAGAACCAGCTGGATGTTTTTCCAATTGAATCCTCTGCTATTGTTGTCCTCTGTGTCTTGTGGGTTTCATTTAGATATCGAGAGCAAAACACAAAGATTTAATTGCATGGGTGAATTAGAGACACTTTACATATAGTTCTCTCAATAGATAACTCAATTTGGTCTTGAGTCCTGATACTTGATCCAGTTTAATCTCTCAGTTGAAGCAGTTCCAAGAACCCCTTGGTCCTTCAGCAAATGACATAATACATTCCTGACTCCAGAGGTAAAAGTCCTTAGACAGCCCCTTCCCAGCTACTGAACCTTGGCTATCTCAAAAACTGTTTTCAGTGGATTTTGAAAGGACAAACTCACCCAGTAAGGAAGAAAAAGAACATGAATTTTAACCTATCATCCCATAGAGAATCACACATTCTAAAGGATTATTTAACACTGGGATAGCAGCTTCTTGCAGCTGCAGCTTAACAACCAACTGTAGCCCAGCGTTCCGTGGGAATTTCTAGCTGGCTTGTGCATAGCTCTAAGGCACATCAGCTGCTTCTCAAAATGCCTCTCTTTTTTCCAGCATCATTTGCATTTCATCTGTCAATGTCCTACCCTCCTACAGAGCCATATTTTTTTCACTCCTCAAGGTCCCTGGTGAGAAGAAGCTAGTTAAAACTTCATAATTGAAACTATACATTATAACAGAAAGACGGTTCTATTCTAAGCCACCAAACGAACTCTGACAAAGAACCCTGCCTCTTAAGCAGAGCTATCTGCTCCACTGCTCCGTTGCTCCCTTACTCATTCAATAAACACTTGTAAACACCTGTGGAGAACTCTATTTGGAAGAGACAACACACCACCTACCCTAGTATCCTGCATCTTCAACTACCTCCCAAGTTGATTTAGCTCCTGGCCTGGTAGTAGATCAAAGTGGCCATGGTGTAACAACCAAACCTGATTGCCCCAGGGTTTTGTACTTACTACAGGGTTCGTTGTCTGTTCAGCCCTGGATTCCTCAGTTGTGATGTAACTCACTTGGATAGCATTTCATCTAAATCCATTACACCCAAACAGAATGCAGAGGTAGCAGAAGTGGCCCCGGTTGCTGATATCCCCACTGTTTGCTCTATAACAGATAATTAACAATGTTGCTCTGATCTCAGACATCTTAACACCTGTAAAATGGTGAAATTTGCTCTTTATCATTTCCTGTCACATCGGGATAGGACTTAACGACACCTACGATGTGTCAGGACCGGAGCATGGGTCCCATTAGGCATAAGGGATGCTTGGATGGGATGTACCCTGGAGGACAACATTCTCTGAATCTTCAAGCGAAGTCTTACAAAAACATTTCATATATGTTGATTGAACTCATGAGCAAATATGCTGCCAATTAGATTTGAAAGATCTATATCTAGCACACATATTTTCTCTGTAAGGCACGTTAAACCCATCTTACACAGAAAGACACCAGATAACACTTTAGTATACTCTTGGCGGCTGTCTAGGGTAGTTTTAACTATCAAAGGGGGGCGGACTGAAGAGAGAGAGAGCGAAAATCACAATATATGAGTTCTAGATTTTCGCTCTGGTTTTGAAGATTGTTAAAATTAAGTATGACCACATACATATGTTTTATATATTCATAAGAATAAATGTTTTTGAACTAAAAAAAAAAAAAAAAAAAAAAAAAGCTATCAAAGTGACACAGCCCAGAGTTGCATGAGAAAGGAATCCTGGTTGAGAGGATGCCTAGATCAAACTGGCCTGTGGGCGTGTCTGTGGGGTATTTTTTATATTGCTAACAGATGCAGGAGGCCAGGGCACTGTGAGTAGAACCAATCACTGGGTAAGCAGTACTCAGCTTTAAAAAAAAATAAAAAAAAAAATCTTTCAAACCATGAGCCTGTGGAGAGCCGGTATTCCTCAGTAGTTCCTGCCTCCAAGGTCTTACTTGAGTTCCTGCCCTGGTTTTCCTCAGTGATGGACTGTAACTTGTAAGGTTACATAAGTGGAAATAAAACCTTTCGTACCCTAAATTGCCTTTGGTCAGAGTGTTTTATCACAGGAAAAAGAAAGGAAAAAAGGAAGGAAGGAAGGAAGGAAGGAAGGAAGGAAGGAAGGAAGGAAGGAAGGGAAAGAAGAGAGAGCAGGATCCTTTTAAATAGCAAAATCATCAACCAAAAAGATAATAATGTAAAATGCATGGCACAAAATGACCACAAAGGACATTTATTTACAGCATGAACACCGACAGGAAAAGGCAGAACTCAGATGTGACCATGCATATTAGGTGACTGAATTTTTGTCACTCTAGACATGCTCATTCATGAACTAATAACCACGAATGCACCATGAGCATTGATTTTAGAAGCACAAATAACATTAGTGTATAGGCAAATTCACAAGCATAGAATCCATGAATAAAATGAGTGTACATGACTATGCATGAGTTATACATTATTTGCAAAGGTTGAATTTGGTTAGTTTATGCTTAGTTAGCCTGTCGGAAGAGATCCTGTTCCCATACTTGATGGGGCTGGGGCTTTGTAGAGAGAAAGCAAAGAGAGAGAGAGCAGCAACTGGACCAGGTGCTTTCTCTGCAACTGAAGAGCCCTGGATGACACTTTCATTCATAGTCATCTCATAGTCAAGGAACTGAAAACCCACAATCTGAGCAGGAACCTACATGGCCTACCCTCTTCCTAGAAGAACTCACACAGACCATTATTACATCTCTTGCAAAAAGTGAAAGGTATTGATTTTGAGACAGAATTTTTATCACAGAAGAGTAAAAAATCACAGGAAACACACTATGGCTAATTTTGTATGTCTCTCAAGACAGGACCATCAATGAAACAACCTGCAAAGAAGGATGCTACCTGATGTATCCAGGAGTTTAGAGCCAGGGATAGAAATGCCAGGAAAGCTAACATGTTCTTCCTAAAACATCTAACCAAGACAGAAACTAGTTGTACATGCAAACCTGGTCTATTTACTATCGCACCAACCCAAGACACTGATAACCTTAAAATGACATGAAGCCAAATGAGCAAAAAGACAATTGGCATACTTAGTAGGACATAGTACTTGGTCTGATTGATTATTTATTATTGTCAATTTTATTGGTTTAGGATCATCTATGAGACGTATATCAACATACATCAATTATTGATTTCCCACAGTAGTTTGATATTAGAGGTGAGTGTGTACAGTACACAACCGATTTGAAAACATTTGGCAATGTTTTCATGAAACATATGATCGCCATGTAATCCTGTCATCACTGTAAGATATTCTTGTGTGTCTGTGAATATAAATGTGCATGCAGATGTCTAGGTGTGCATGTAGAGGCCAGGGATCAATACTGAATGTCTTTCTCTGTCACTCTTTCCTTCTCCACCTTTCCACCTTTTTTTTCCTTAGAGACAAGGTCTCCTCACCAAGCCTAGAACCCATCAATTCTGCTAGACAAGCCCCAGGATTCCCTCTGTCTCTGCTTTTCCAATGATAAGATTATGGGCACATCACACCTAGCTTTAGCCAAGGGTACTGGAAATCAGAACCCAGATCTTCATGCTTACCTGGCAAACATTTTGTCCACTGAGACATTTCCTTAGCTCCCAAGATAGTATGTTTTAATCACTATTCATATTTAATCACTGGTGTAATGTCTACTATGTGTTATTAATATAACCACTCCCGATTTATGATTGGTATTTGTCTTTTTACTTTTGGTTTATGTGTCATTAGAATTAATATGAATTTTTGTACCTTTAATTCTAGCACTTGGAACCCCTACAGTTGGAGGAATAGAAGGAGAAAGAGAGTGAGGGGAAGAAGAGGGAGGTTATAAGAGGGGAGAAGAAGAGTGGAGTTAAGTCCAGCATTGGAGACCTGAGATAAGCTTTTCCTTTTATGAAATTGTTCTGCATGTACTTGACTGTAATATTTGAACCACACTTATACTAATGTCTATATTATTTTCATTTCCCATTCCATAAACATCTGTTCCCAGAGCCATATGAAATTTAAAAAAAAAAAATTAGAAAGCTATGGAAAAATCTCTTTTAAGCAAAATGATAACTGACTCCATGTTTAATCAACATGGTTCACAAGGAAGGAAATGGGTACTGATGATCCTGGTTCTGTGGTACAAGGAAGGGAGAAGCAAAGGCTTTCATAATTGGAAACCATGGCTTTTGTCAAAATTCATGCAATCCGTTCTTTTCATCTACAAGGAGATCTGGGACTTTCAGGCTAATACAAACAGAGTCTCCCAGAAGCCTCCTCAAGCCACGGCCCCAGAGCACCACAACAGCAGCCAAGCAGCCTGAGACTACAGATATTAAACTTTGATGTTAATGATGGCATGTTAAGATTCTAAACTCTAATGCAAATAATCAAGATAGTTTGAAATCTGTCTTGTTGCTACTTTTGTAATCTTAATCTTCCAATCCTTCAAAAAAATTTACTATGATTTTTCTCTTACTCACTAATAAGATAATGTGCAGAGAATGATATTTAAAGAAGATCTAAGCTACTTGCAATGGACATTTGTCTTTCTAGACTTCTCAGCACCTCATTTAATGTGGAGGGGAGAATATGTCCTGAGTGGAAGACAGATCTCAACTCCCTCTGTAGAATTTAAAGGGAATGTTCACTTAGCAGCCTGGCCCCAAGGAATTAGTAAATCAGATGTTCCTGTTTGACAAAGATAGTCGTAAGGCATTACTCAAATGCTCCAAATGGCCAAACATGGTGGAGCCACAATACATGAGTTGATAAACAACCAAAAACCAGAATAGAACTATACTCCAGATTCTTCATTCTTTCTTCACTCACATCTCTGTTCCTACCATTCACAATAAGCCAGCACACTCAGTCTTCTCATGTGTTTCATTTTATTTTATTTCATTTTATTTTTTATTTTATTTTATTTTATGTGTATGGTTGTTTTGCCTACATGTATGTCTGTGCACCACATGCATGCAAAGGTCAGGAAAAAAATCATATCTCCTGGAACTGGAGCTACAAATAGTTGTGAGTCACTTGTGAGTATTAAGAATTGAACCCAGGTCCTCTGAAAGAGCAGCCAGTGCTTTTAAGCACTGAGCCATCTCTCTAGCCCCTCAGCCTTGCTTTAGAATCAAGTCTTCATTTTGCTTATCATGTTTTTACATTTATTTATATCTTGATTTATTTCCTATTGAAGTGTGTGTGTGTGTGTGTGTGTGTGTGTGTGTGTGTGTCTGTGTGTCTGTGTGTGTGTGTCTGTGTGTGTCTGTGTGTCTGTCTGTGTGTACATGAGCATGTGGGTGCCACAGTACAACTTTCTCAAGTTGACACTCCCGCTATGGGTTCCATGGATGAAACTCATATTGCTATGTTTGCTTTCATCCACTGAGCCTTTTCATTGGCCCATTTATCATTTTTTTAATCTTCAGAGATCGCTATTCTCATTTTTATCTGTCTCAGTCACTTTTAAAACTCATGCAGATTTTACTTCTTATGTCTACTCTTTGAAAATAAGTAAAAATTTTCGTCAATGTAGGCATTCCACTTCTCTATACTCCTGCAAAACTACATGTATAGTAAATATTTGATGACCGTTGATCATTATTGCAGCCAGATTCTTTAAAGGAAAAAATCTCAGGGAAAAAAAACTAATAAACAGCTTTCATTTAGTTTACCAATTCTGAGGAATCAGTAATTAAATATCGGCCCCACTTAGGACTGAAAAACGAATGAACGTGTCTCTTCTGCATAACACAAAATGAGGAAGCAGGGCCAGAAGTGGAGAAAAATAGGTCCATGCAGGAGAAATGACACAAACTAAATCTAATTTAAGATTTTCTATTAATAAATGTGGAACAACGATCGCTTTAAAATCTGTCTGGAGGCTAAAGATGTTACAAAAGCCAGTCCAGTCCATGAGGTGTTTTGTACTGAGGGACATAGAATAAAGCCCACTTCATAATATACTCCAAGAAGTGTCCATTGATAATAGAACAAAGAATCTCAAGTGCCTGTTGTTGAGGCAACCTCACCTGGAGGAATACAGTATATGACAGCTGAGCCACAGAGCCAGGGGCAGCTGGAAGGGACAGACAGCATAAGAGCTTCTTTTCTCTCCCAAACTGACACTTTTCAAACAGATATCCAAGTCTTATTTCTCTCAAGAGTGTAGCCTACACACAAAAATAGTCTCTGAACCCACACACATATACACACATCAAGAAGTGGAAGGAGGGAAGAGGGAAGAAGGAGAGAGAGAGTGAGAGAGAGGGAAAGAGAGAGGGAACAAGAAATTTGGTAGATTTTTTTATAGTATTCTAGTTTGATATGGTAGACAAAAATTTAAAAACTCAACTGTACTGACTGGTTTTATGTCAACTTAACACAAACTAGAGTCATCAAAAAGGAAAGGGCCTTAATTGAGAAAAATGCCTAAAATCCAGCTGTAAGGCATTTTCTCAATTAGTGATTAGTGTGGGAGGGCCCAGCTCATGGTGGGTGGTACCACCCCTGGGCAGGTGTTCCTGAGTTCTATAAGAAAGCAGGCTAAACAAGCCTTGGGGAGCAAGCCAGCAAGCAGTCCTCCATGGCCTCTGCATCAGCTCCTGCCTCCAGCCTCCCGCTTTGACTTCCCTCAGTGACAGATTGTCACCTGGATATATAAACTGAAATAAACCCTTTTCCCCCTAATTGACTTGATCCTGGTGTTTTATTACAGCAATAGTAACCATAAGACATCAACACCACTTTATTATTGATACTAAATCTGAATTTAAAGATTAATGCAAGTAAGCTGACTGACTCATCATTTTATACCCACAGCAGGAAGTCACAGGAAGTATGGGGTAAGGTGTGAGCTAGACATTCAAAGAACAAGAATAGAAACTGCAAACTGTAAGCCAGTAGCTCACTAGGGCCACCAAAATTGTGCTGAAGTCTCTGGGCAATAGAAATTCTCTTTCCTTACAGAAGCATACCTGACTACTGAAATCTTCAATGCATCTATGTCTTATACCTACAGTTCTAGGAAGGTGTTGGCTCAGAAACATATTACTTCCAGGCAACTATCTAGCTCAACATTTTAAGTTGCAAAAGCTATAGTTTATCCATGGCAAATAGTTTCACTTTGACAGCTGAGGCCACAGTTTATCCATGACAAATAGTTTCACTCTGACAAGGTCAAGTTGCCTCCTCATTGTTAAATTGATTCTTTGCCCACTTTGCTCATTTCCCCCTTTCTATGGCATACAGTTTAATCAAAATATAAACTCAAGAATACTGTTATCATTCTCAGAAAAAAATCAGAAGGTTATTTTTGCATTGTCAGCCCATAATAATAATTTTTGGAAACTACTTCCAGACGATCTTATGCCCTATTATACAGTGAGGTGGCTGCAGATAAAAATAATGTACTGTATATTTTAAGAAGCTAGAAGAAAGGAGACTCAAGATACCGCATGACATGCAAGCCAAGTCTGCTAGGATCCCCAGAGAATAGACTGGGAGAAGCTGGAGAACAGCCACCAGAGGATTCAGAGAGCAGCCAAACTCTCTAGTCTGATAGCAAAGTAAAATAGAAAATGTTAAAAAGCCAGGACAGGAAAAATATGGAGTCTGCCCTAGAGGTGCTGGTGCAGCCTCGGAAGCTTCCCATCCCGGTGAAAGGGAGTCATGGCGGCCATTCTCACAGTACTCTCAGGGAGAAGGGAAGCAAAAGGTGCACTTGTGGCCAGAGGATGGAGACACACCCAGAAAACAAACTCCTCTCTGAACAGAGAGAAGAGGAGCAGCAAGGCTCCTGCTAGGTCAGCAACCTGTCAGGCTCCCAGGAAATTCCAAACAACTGTTTGTTTGTTTGTTTGTTTGTTTGTTTGTTTGTTTGTTTGTCAATGCTCTGTCTGCATACCTACCCACCAGAAGAGGGTACCAGATCTCATTACAGATGGTTGTGAGCCACCATGTCATTGCTGGGAATTGAACTCAGAACCTCTGGAGGAGCAGACAGTGCTTTTAACCTCTGAGCCATCTCTCCAGCCCTCCAAACAACCAGAGGATTCAGAGAACAGCCAAACTCTCTAGTCTAATAGCCCAAGTAGACATTATTATTTTAAGCATAATGCATCATACAATGCACCTGACCTCATGAGACAAATACTATAAAAGATATAGAGAAACATAAATGAACTCCCAGTTAATAGCAGGTAATCTCAATATTCCATGCTAATCAATAATTAGGTGTAGTTTCAGAGAGAATGGCCCCTATACGGTCATATAATTTTATACTTGGCCCTCATTTAGTGGAACTGGTTGGGAATTATTGGAAAGTATAGCCTTGTGGAAAGTGTGTCACTTGGGGAAGGGGGGCTTTAGGGTTTCAAAAGACTTGCCATTCCCATCGTGCCTCTCCCTGTCTCCTGTATAGATATAATGTTTGTGTGCACTGTGTTAAGATTATTCTTGTATTACTCAAATGCTGATTTCTCTGCACCTATATCTTATTGCAATCCAGACATGGCATTGTAATGCCTATTCCAAGATTCTGCTGTTTCAGGTTTGTGTAAACATTGCTCCCCCATTTATTCTCTGACTTGTCAATAAAAGCTGATCAGAGTCAATGGCTTAGCAGAAGAGAAAATAGGATGGAACTTCTGTCAGCCATAGGAGGAAAGAAAGAAAAAGGAGAAGAGGAAATTCGCCATGAGGAAGGGGTCCTGGAGCTATCACGGGATAACACACTTGAAACCTAGAGAGCCAGATCAATACTAAAATACAAGTATCTCAGAAATTTTGGCCAGGTTAGCTCAGAGGGTTGAAATAGATCAATGACTGCCCAGGTATTGTGCAGTAAAACTTGATTAAATAGATCTAGTAGTCTCATTCATTTAAGAGTTAGCTGAGGATAGGGAAATACTGATACTTTTTAAGTTATTTTTAAAATTACTTGGCACTTGTGGATCAAGATGTAAGTTCTCAGCTGTTCCTGCCACAGTGCCCTTTGTTCTGTCACCATGAACTCAGCCCCTGAAACCATAAGCCCAATTAAATGCTGTTTTTTACACATTGCCTTGGTCATGGGTGTTTCATCACAGTGATAGAAAAGTAACTAAGACAAGTGGTTAACCTGACAAAAAAACAAACAGAGAAACAGCTAACTTAAATAGCATCATAAATTAAATGGGTTTAATACACATCAACATAACATTCCATCCAAACACTGCAGATACAGCTTCTCAGCAGCCCATGGAGCTTTCTCTAGAACAAATTATACCTCACAAACCAAGTCTTAGCAAATATATAAAAATTGAAATAATTCTTCTATTCTATCATACCACAAGGAAATAAAACTCAAAACTCAATAGCAAAAGAAACTACAAAAGTCTCCTCTCTCTCTCTCTCTCTCTCTCTCTCTCTCTCTCTCTCTCTCTCTC
>JANHMN010000001.1:216529078-216539962 GCA_030674055.1 Rhabdomys pumilio | reverse complement strand
CTCTCTCTCTCTCTCTCTCTCTCTCTCTCTCTCTCTCTCTCTCTCTCTCTGTCTCTCTGTCTCTCTCTCTCTCTCTCTTTGTGTGTGTTTGTGTGTGTCTGTCTGTCTGTCTATCTCTCAGATTGAACATACACTGTTAAAGAAATCATGAAGCAAATCAAACATCCACAGATTCAAAGGAAAATGTGAATATAGTATATCAAAGCCTTTGACATACAATGAAAGCAGGTGTTAGAAGGAAGAAGTACCTACACTTTAAAACCCAAACTCTCACTGAGCAGTGGTGGCGCACGCCTTTAATCCCAGCACTTGGGAGGCAGAGGCAGGCAGATTTCTGAGTTCAAGGCCAGCCTGGTCTACAGAGTGAGAGTTCCAGGACAGCCAAGACTACACAGAGAAACCCTGTCTCGAAAAACCAAAAAAAAAATAATAATAATAATAATAATAATAAATAAAATAAAACCCAAACTCTCAAATAATGTAGTGGTGTGCCTTAGGGCCTCAGAAAAACAAGAACAAGCCAAACCAACATTAGAAAGAAATAACCAGAATAAGCACAGAAATTAATGAAACCAAAAACATAACAAATATACAATGCATCAATGAAAGAGTCGGTTCTTTAAAAAGATTTTTTAAAAAGAGATAGAACATCCAGATTAATAAAATTAGAGGTAAAGTTTACTTTATTTTGTGCTTCCATCTGAATTTTATGATTTTTTTTCTATTTCTATGAACAATGTCATGGAACTTTTGACTAGAATTGACTTAAATCTGCTTTTAGTAAAATCATCATCTTCACAACAGTAATTCTGTGAACCCACGAGCGTGGAAGTTCTCCTTTTCTAGTGTCTTCCTTGACTTCTTTCTTCAGTGTATTTTTTTTAACATTTATTTACTGTAGGCCTCTGTTTGTCACAGGACATTGTGACAAAATCATTGACAACGAGGACAACTTGAGAGAGGTGGTTCTTTTCTTCCACCATGTACACTTCAGGGATCAAACTCAAGTCTTCAAGATTGGTTGCAAGAGCAACCACCCTGCTGGCCCTGCAGTGTTCTGAATTCTTCATCACAGAGGTCTTTACCTTCCTGGTTAAGTTTATTCTTAGGCAGTTTTGATTTTGTTTTGAGTCTATTGTAAATAGAACTGTTTATAAATAATAATATAGATAGAAAGAAGGAAGGAAAGAAAGAAAAAGAAAGTGAATTATTTCCCGATTTGCATCTCTTCTTTCCTTCACTTGTCTTATTTATACAGGTAGGACTTTGCACACTATTTAGCAGGAGTGGAGACAGTGGGCAGCTCTGTCTTATTCCTAGGTTTAATAGGAGTCATACAGGTTTCTGTCTGTGTAGCATGATGTTGGCTATGAGTTTGTCATATATAACTTTTATGTTGAGGTTATGTATAACTTTCATGTTCCCTCCTAGCCCTACTACCTCTAGAACTTTTATCATGAAAGGATAATGAATTTTGCTAAGGGCTTTTTCTCCTTATAGTAATGTTATTTTTATCTTTATTTATTACATTTAGCAAATTCCATATGCTCAACCATCCCCACCATCTCTGGGATAAAGCCATCTTGGTCATGGTGAGTAATCTTTTTAAATGTGTGCCTACATTCAGTTTGTAAACATTTTGTTGAGATTTGTTTTGTTTTGTTTATTATTGGATTTTTGTTTTATAGACCATAGACAAATGATTCTCAGGCTTAACCAAAGAAGCCTTTGTTTGCTGTGAAAGGCAGTGGATGAAGAGATACATGACTTCTCGGTGTGCTGAGAATAAGTGAATGTTGAGTCCTCCGCCACAAAGAAGACACGTATACCACTAACTATATACCACTACGGCTTTGGGAACATTACTAAAGAGACAGTTAAAAGATATAAGAGCCAGAAGGTAGAAAGGAGGGTTATATGTAATGCCATCTCCTGAGCATGATAAAGCCATTTCAGTCATTGCAACTGCATTTGCCTAACCTGAGCTTACACAAGTATGGGCCTGTTAACCACCAACAATAAATGGGGGATGGATTCAAGAGGCCCTCTTTACCCCTTCCCACTTAACTAGTGGCCACTGATAGATTCTGAGAACTGGAGAGTCACTGCCAGGCCATACACTATAGAGGAACAATTGGCGATCTCTCCAGGCTCCTGTCGACAGTTCCAAATCCACCCTGGTTAAATTCACTGGACTTCAAAACAAAACAAAAGCATATGAATAAGAAAAGAAAGTACCTGTAGGGAGGGAAGGGGGATAATAAGAGTAGGAAAGAGACCAAAGAGGGTAGGGGGCTAGAGTAACCAAAATGTATTGTATACATGCATAAAGATGACAAATAATAAGCTTATTTTTAAAGATACCAATGAAACTCACAGAATCATTAGAACACAGATTAAAGAGTTATTTATATTCCCCCAAACTGAAAATTCCAAAATAAACAAATAAATTTCTAGATACAATGATCTATAAAAATTGAACCACAATGAGATCAACAACAGATCTATAACAAGCAGTAATACTGACGCAGTAATTTTTTCTATAAATTTCCAGCTATAAAATGTTGGGCCCTGGATGAGGTAACTTTATTTAACCTGTGCCCTTGGTCACGTAGCACACAGGCAGAGGGCATGATTAGCAGGTCTCCACCTCCAGAGATTAAAATATTAATGAGTTACCTAAAGGCTGGGGGGGCGTAGCTAATTAAGTTATCCCCTCCCCTTTTCCCCCTCCCTATAAAAGGTCAAGGGAGCCTGGGTTTTGCGGGGAAAGCACATACCATTTACACCCATTCACCACACCATGAACAATAAAAGTTCTGGAAAACTCCACGTGTTGCCTGGGCCTTCCTGTGCCTGCCACCAGACTGCCAGCTTTTGGAACTTTGGAACCCTGAACCCTTCTCTGCGCAGCCATGACGGCTGTGTGCATATGGGACCTTCCACCAGCGGTGTGGGAAGTGCAGCGGGACACCACCGCAAGCCCTCTTGGGACCTCGAGCCCGCAGGATTCCCCCCCCCACCCCCCAACTTTTTTCTCCACAATATAATACCCAGACACAGATGGGGTAACTGGTGAATCTCACCAGACTCTTAAAAAACTAAGGCCAGGTACCTCTCAAGTATTCTATAAGATAAAAAAGAATGCAACTAATCTCCTTTTTAAAGCCAGTATTACTCTGTTAACAAAACAAGATAAAGACAGAAAAAAGAAAGTACCCATCTTCTTTCTTTCTTTTCTTTTTTTTCTTTTTTTTTTTTTTTTGATTTTTCAAGACAGCGTTTCTCTGTGTAGCCCTGGCTGTCCTGGAACTCACTCTGTAGACCAGGCTGGCCCCCGAACTCAGAAATCCACCTGCCTCTGTCTCCCAAGAGTTGGGATTAAAGGCTTGCGTCACCACTGCCCGGCTAATACCAATCTTTCTAATGAGCAGAGATGAAGTGGAAGCTTCTGGATACGTCATGTGATGCAGACTCACATGCTGTTTTCCTGTGACAAGACCGGTGGGAGGACACATGATGTTTGGAGAGCATATAAATGGACAGTGAAGGCAAGCTTGCATAGCTAGCTTTCCGATGTTTCGATGGTCTCATGTCTTGTCTTCCTGATCTTTACTTCATTACGAGAGCCATGGCAGAGAACTTCTCCTGGAATCCTAGCTGGTCCTGGTCACTCCTGCTGACTCAGGCCAATTCAGCGGAGTGCTACCACTGCCAACTCCTGTTTGATATCCTGACACTCCGAACTGGCCTGCTGGTATCCTGACAGATTGGAATCGCCCCCTGTTGCATGTAGCTTTACTACCCCATCTAAGCTCCAGGAACGGACTGCACTACCAGCCCCCACTCAGCTTCCCTTGAATACACAGATAAAAGAACAACACAGACATGCATGTTGTTCACTATCAACTTACCTTCTTGGTACAATTGCTGGTCATTATTAAACTCCTGTGCTAGCCTGCCCTTATCAATATTTTTATCTCCGCACCTCTCCACCTGCCCTAAGCTTTAGTTGCTCAGTTATATCCAGTCCCTACTAAATAACCCTGACCTCCTGCCTGTAGGAGTGGCCTGTGTGGCCACTCTGTCTCCAGATCTCACATGTTTGGTCAACTTCTCTCCATCAGAAGCATGGCAAACTCTCCTCAAGTCTATCTGCCCGCCTCCAGGAACCCAGAAGTCCAGCCTATTCCTTCCATCCAGCGATTGGCCTATGGCTTCTTTATTGACAAGTCAAGAACCAATTGAGGAACAGGACCTTAGCATCAAAACCATCCCTACAGCTCCCAAGGAACTACTTCTAAACAGGTCCCATTGTCCTATTTACCATTTTTTCTCCCCTATCTTTGGACAGTGGACTAGAAGGGGGGTTGAAGTGTTTGAGAACCCTTATTAAAAGTAAGTTTAGGACTTCCGGTCTAGGCCCGAGCACTGAACGGATCAGCAGCAGCAGCACTGCACCCAACCTCACAAAACCCAGATGAAGCGGGGCTACCAGGAGCTCTAACCAGGGCAGTATCTCAGTATATATGTATATACAAATACTGATAAAGTGTTTTGAGTTAAAAATAAAAAAAGAAACATCTCAGGTGGGAAAAAATAAGTGTTTCTAGAGTGATCTCATAGAACTGATTATTAGATAATAACCAATTGTATTATATAAATAATAGCCATAAGTCATATTGCTATTTTTATCTATGCCATTGGATACTTGCTTGCAAAGGTTAATGCGTCTTTTACAAATCCTGGGATACTATAACACATGAAGGCTACATTTACGGTTCAACAAAAAGTACATTAGTTTATGCATTATTGTTTAATTGTCATTAATTTGTGCTCCAAGTATTGTATAACAAACCTTGCAATTTGTAATGATGCTCAGAAATAAATTTATTCACAAAATAAAAAAAAGTAAGTTTAAGCTGGGCAGTGGTGGCGCATGCCTTTAATCCCAGCACTTGGGAGGCAGAGGCAGGTGGATTTCTGAGTTCAAGGCCAGCCTGGTCTACAGAGTGAGTTCCAGGACAGCCAGAGCTATACAGAGAAACACTGTCTGGAAAAAGCCAAAAAAAAAAAAAAAAAAGAGTAAGTTTTAAAAATCTAAGCTAAATGAATGCTAAAATTCCCAATAGAATGCATGTAAAACAAATTCAAGAACACATTAAAAGGTTATATAGTAGGATCAGGTTGTCATTCCAGACACACAGGAAGTTCCACAAACGTAAATAAATAAATGTGATATATTTCACATGAATGGAAAAAAGGACAGAAATCCCATGATCACCTCAATAGATGTAGAAACAGCTACTGACAAAAAACAACACCCCTTCTTAATAAAAGCTCCAAAGAGAGTAAAAAATAGGAAGAATGTATCTCAAAATAATAAAGGCAAACCTATGACAAACCTATTTTTCTAAATTGGGAAAAAACACAAAGCATGTCCACAAAGGTTGTAAAACAACAGTGTCCACTTTTGCTACTCTTATTCAATAAAGGTCTTGGTGTCTAAGGTAAGAAAATTAAAAGCTATGCAAATGGGAAAGAAAGAAATCAAAGTGTCCTCATTTGCAGATGATATAATTCTGTACATAAGAAACCTAAAGTCTCCATCATAAACTCTCATAAACACTTTCAGCAAAGAGCAAGGATACAAAATTAACATTCAAATGTCAGCATCCTTCCTATAGACCAACAACATATGAGAAAGAAATGACAGAAACAATCTTATTCAAAATATCCTCAAAAGCAAATATTGAATAATTTTCTTGCAATAAATATAGCCAACAAATAGAAAACAAAACAACAAAAACTCAATGTAGACTTTAAAGCAATGAGAGAAACTGAAAGCACCAGGAGACGAAAGACTTCCCAAGCTCATGGTTGAAAGACTCAATCTTGCAAAAATAGTTATATGACCAAACGTGATCTAGAATTAACAACAAAATCTCAATGTCAGACTTTACAGAAGTACAAAAACGAGTCAAAACATTTACTACCACCTTGATCTTTGATAATGAAGACAAAATATGTGTTGAAGAACACAGCCTCTTCAGTAAATGGTGCTGGGAATATTGGATGGCCACACATAAAGGAACAGAAATGTCTATCACTTGACTTGTACGAAAACCAATTCAAAATTGTCAAAGACTTTAAGATCCAAAACTCTCCGGGCATGGCAGAGCAAACCTTTAATCCCAGCAATCAGAGACAGAGGTAAACTGAACACTCTTAGTTGGAGACTACCTTGGTCTACAGAATGAGTTCATCAGTCAGGGCTACATAGTGAGACCGTGTCTCAAAGCAAAGACTGTGAACTTTTTAAAACTGTTACAGGGGAAACACATTAAGCCGTAGGAACAAACAAGGATTAGGGCTCCAGTCACCCAGAAAATAATGCCAATAACTGACAAATGGGAACTTATACTAGAAACATATGTGCAGCAAGACATAGATTATCAAGAAGAGACAGCCTACAAAACAAGAGAAAATTTTTACTATCTATGTATATGACAAACGATTAGTATCTGGAATATACAAAGAACTAAAAAACCCAATCAAGAAATAAAATGACCAGGGCTAGGAAAAAGGCTTAGTGGGCAAAGTGTTTGCCATATAGACGTGAGGACCAGGGATTAGATACCCAGAACCCACATAAAAGTTGGGGGCATGGCAGCAGCCTATCTGTAATTCTTAGGAGCATAGGAGGCTTTGAGAAATCCTCAGAGCAATCTAGCTAGCCAGACTAGCCAAAACAGCAAGCACTAGGCTCACCAAGAGATTCTGCCTCAATAATTAAGAGGGAAAGAAGTCAAGGAAAATAGCTAATGTCAACTTTGGCCTCTATACACACACACACACACACACACACACACACACACACACACACCATCCAAGCACATACATGGAAGCATGCATGCATACATATACACTATACACACATAGATATGCAAAAACAAAATCAAGCAATATAATCAATAAATAGGCTAAAGAATTAATAGACAGAGTCCAAAAGATGAAATTCAAATAGCCAATAATGATAGAAAAAAAACTGTTCAACCTCACCAGACAACCAAGAAATGCACATTCAAACTACACTGAGATTTCCTCTCACCCCAATGAGAAGCCTAGCCATTAAGAAAACAAATATAAAGTGCTGGTGAGGAAGTGTGTATGGGAGCTCTTACACACTGCTGGTGGGGAAGTGTGTATGGGAACTCTTACACACTGCTGGTGGGGGTGTCAACCAGACCAGCCACTGTAGCAATCATGTGGAGGTTCCTCACAAAAGTAAAAACAGGTCTGCCATACAGCACAGCTAAGCATCTCTCAATATACAGTTAAAGGAGGCCAGGTCCACACATCAAAAAGATGTGTATACATCAATGTACACAGTAGAATCCAAAATGGTTACATTATGAAAGTAGCCTAGTGTTCAAAACATGGATAGAGAAAGAAAACATGGCGATAGATAGATAGATAGATAGATAGATAGATAGATAGATAGATAGATAGATAGATAGATGATGGAATTTTTGTCCATAAAAAAACAAAGTTTTTCTGTTTGTAGGAAAATAGATACAAGTGGAAAGGTTCATATTAAGCAAATTAAGCCAGTCTAAGAGAAGAATATGATTTCTGTCATATATGGTTCCTCGATTTTGTATAGGCACACAAAGTCAAGTGCATGTATATATGACATGAATGCAGGGGTGAAGCTTGCATAGGAGAATAAAAGAAGAAGGGAGGGATGAGGAAAGACAAAAAGGAGAATAGAAAGAAATAAGCTCAATGTGATATATACTTGATTTTTTTTAATGTCCTGATGTGAGACCTTATCAAGTACAATAAAAATGTTAAGTTCATTAAGGAGCATAGTATGTTGTGAGTCCTCTTTGACTTCTGAAAAGAGTAAGAGGCAATATAATTAACTAGAAAGGGGTCTCCATCATCTGTTCTGGGAAAGGGTGCAGCAAGGAAAGGGCATAAACTTTAGAGGATTTGGGGGAAGAATAATGAATAGAATCCAAATACACAGTATGAAATGCTCAAAGAGCTAATGAGAAAAATAAAAAGATGTGCAGCTGAGTGGTGATCAAGGCTCAGAGCCATTTGATCTTCACTGGTCAGCCTCACAGACCTGCCAATATGTCGACATATCTTGTTATTGGAGTATTACCTATCTAAGGATGACACTTTCATTCAAAAAGAACAGGAAAGCCTAGAAGAAAGGACTTTTACCGTGAAGAAATGCTAAGTGTTTGGGGAGATTAATATGTTTACCTAGACTGGAGCATTACCCAATGTACACAATGCAGCAAAACACCACTTTATGGTCTATAAATATGTATAATGCTTACATATCACTGAAAACTAAATGAATTTTTAATTTTACAAAGCACTTCCACAGGAAGAGAAATGTATAAGACAATGGAAAGAAAAGATTGCAATTTGTGTAATCAATTCTACAGACAAAAACTCCTTATAAAATTACTAAAAACCTTCTAGAAAATGGCATCTGAATCATACAAAGAAAGTAAAGCTCACAACATGTTCTTAAAATTATGAGTCATCTAAGTACTATAATCAGGAAACCTCCAAACACTTATAAAGCAATATCTGTGGAGGCCACAGTCAGTCCCCATCTGTGGGATGCGCGATAGACTGTCTTTCCCCAGGTTGCATCTGGCAGCCTTAAAAGTTCAGCATAAAACCTCCAGTCCCAGGTAAGAAGAGAGTGGTCTTGGGGCTGATGAGGTAGCTACGTGGGGCAAGGCATCTGCTACCAAGATTGAGGTCTTGAGTAGGATCCCTGGATTCCATATGGTAGAAAGAGAGAATTGACCCCTGAAAGTTGTCCTTTGACCTCCTAGAGAGTCTATGACAAAAATAAAACACAGCCAGTGCCTCTTATACCATCAGCCCAAACTTTCACCTTGGTAACCCCAATTCCTGAGACCTGACTCACAAGATAAATACAACCTACAAGAACCCTACAGCTTCTACAAGCTGGAAATGGCTTTCTCAGAGCTATACCCAGTATTTCATTTACTGACATCAAATTGGTCTACCTATTGGTACCTCAACTGACAGAATGCCATTTTTAAAAAAATCATTAATACAGCTCTACTGTTTAGTAAAAAAAATTAGCAAACAAGGTGACAGGAATGAGATCTGAACAGACCTTTCCTCAGAAATCGGGGCAGTGCCAAATGAGAGCTAGAATCTTCCCAAGTCGTGGGCAAGATACACTGTCTAATTATATATGGTCTGATTGTAAAGTGGATGCTTGCATTTATAAAGGGCGTGAGATGGGAAAATAAAGAATAGAAAAGGAAGAGAGGGATCAAAATCAAAAAGGGTGTTTGTGAAGGGTCTGCTCTCTGTTCCTACTACCAAAAAGCGTTTTCGTCTCATTGTACAAAGGAAGAAAAAGCCTTTCTTTAAGCCAGAAAAATCCCCCCTGGGTCATTGTGTGGATGGCAGCATCTTCTGAGCCAGGGAAGCTATTAGATGTAATGCCACCAAGTAATTACATAGCAGCCCCTGGGCCATAGCCCAAGGTTGAGATGTAAAATGTGAAGGAAGGGCCAGGAGGACATCTAGTACCTGACTCAGTGTCCAGCCAGGTAGATGTGGGGGTAGGCCAATTTAGATGTCAGAACAGTGAAACTGCAGAGGTATCTCAGTAGTTAAAACATGTGTTGTTCTTGAAAGGACCTGAATGGCTCACAACCACCCATAACCCCAGTTCCAAGAGAGCTGATGACTTCTGACTTCTGCAAGCACTAGGCACACGCGTGGTACACAAATACATGATCAGCTTCCTCATAGCTCCACTGTGGCAAGATTCTGTCTTGCAGATTTCTTTGTGTTTATGTTTTGTTTGAAGTGGGTATATTAACTACTGGTCTTGTTAACATACCTGATGACACCTTGTCACCATATCTGATGAAAGCGACTTAAGGAAGGGTTATTATGGCTTGTGGTCCAACATGGCAGGAAAGGCATGACAGCAGGAGGCAGCCAATCACATCGAATCCACTGTCAGAAAAAGCAGAGATTGGTGGATGTTTCACGCTCAGCTCACAATCTCCCTTTTATGTGGTCCAGAAGCCAGACCATGAGATTGTGATGCCTGTATTTAGGGTCAGTCCCCCCACCTCAACCCAATTTAGAAAACTCCTCACAAACATGCCCAGGAGGAGCCTGACAGAATCCTCTCAGCCCACAGAGTGCAAAACTAAATATGGCCAGCAGAGGGCCCTGATATTCAAGAAGGCAAATTGACACCGCAGCTTCCCCCATGCCCTACCCCATTGCAGATTGCTGGTGCTCCAGTTCAGACTCCAGGCATGGAGACTCCCCAGATCCAGCGGAGCGCCGCCCATCCCACCCCACCCCCACCACCCGACATCCCTACCTGTAAAAGGCCATCTCTGCATTAAGGACTTACAAAGCTGCTCCAACATCACATGTTGGGGTTTTTTGTTTTTGTTATTGTTATTGTTATTGTTATTGTTTTGTTTTGTTTTGTTTTTCTTTTTTTTAAACTGCTTGTTTAACAGGGCTTTTCCCTCTATTTCATTTTTCTAAATCTCTTAACTTTTTAAATTTCCTACGTACATTTATCTAATATGGTTTATGCTTTCTCATAACTTGAGGGTGGCGTTTTTCCTCAATCTTTTTTTTTCTTCTTTTTGTTCCATTTCCCTCTTTTCTGACCCAAATTCTCTCTACATTGCCTAGCATTTTTATTTTATTGAGTTTTCTAACATTTTTACATTTTCAAATTTTTTATTATCTTCTTACATGTGCCTAATTTTGGTTTTGGAATTTATTATTATTATTATTATTATTATTATTATTATTATTATTATTATTATT
>JANHMN010000001.1:216525255-216529068 GCA_030674055.1 Rhabdomys pumilio | reverse complement strand
TTATTATTATTATTATTATTATTATTATTATTATTATTATTATTATTGGGAATTCCTTTTTTTCTCCCCCTCTCAATTTCTTGTTTCCTTTCTCTTCCCCCCTCCATGAGATTCTTGCCCATCTCCTTGATGTCTTTTAACGTATGTAACCTGGCTTCTCTTTGACGTCTTCCCTCTCCCAGTCTCTTCCCTTTGTCTCATTCACTATTTCTACATTTACCCTACATAATTTTAATTTCAAAGCACATTCTACAATAATTCACACCACTTTGCCACTTTCACTTCTGTGGCCACTGACAATAGATACATCAGGGCATGGAATGATCTGAAGGGTATTTCTATGTCTTGTATGATTTGATGTCGTTACTGCCATTGCAGACATTTTTCCTCTTCACTGATTGATAGTTCATATTAAACCTTCAACTGTAAGATATTAAGATATTATAAAGCCCTTTAAAAAACAGATATCCAAACCAACATAAGCATAAATCGTGACACCAAAATGGCAGAAACAAGCAAATAAAGCAACATGACTCCTCCAAAAGGTCATTACCCCTTAACTACTGCATTCATGATGCTGAAATAGGCACAATGAACAATAAAGATTTCTTTAAAGGTTTTTCTGGCAAAAAATGATTAATGACAAAGGAGCAGATTCATTCCAAACAAGCAAAAGAAATTGAGTGAACAAATGTTGGGAGAGAAAATTTTGGTTAATCAATAATAATAATAATAATAATAATAATAATAATAATAATAGCACAGGAAAGACTCAGCAACAGACTCAACCAAGCAGAAGAAAGCATCATGGATGGAATATAAAGCTGGTGACAGGTCGAGTTCAAACATCAGTTAGGAAAAAAGCAGATGAGCATGGCCACAACATCCATGAGCTGTGAGATAGAATCAAGAGGCCAAATCTACTAGTCCACTGCTTAGAACAAGGCCCTGAGATGAACACTGAAGACATACAAAATTCATCCAATGAATTCCAGCAAATTTCTCAAAGCTACAAAGAAAACAGAATTTCAAATGTGAGACATTTAGAATCCTGAGTAGACATAACCAGAGAAGACCTGGGATGTATATAGTCAAGATGTCAAAATATAAAGCAAGAGCCAGGTGGTGGTGGTGCACGCCGTGAGGCAGAGGCAGGCGGATTTCTGAGTTCAAGGCCAACCTGGTCTACAGAGTGAGTTCCAGGACAGCCAGGGCTACACAGAGAAATCCTGTCTAAAAAAAAAAAAAATATATATATATATATATATATATATACACACACACACACACATGAGAAGCTGTGAGGGGAACCATAGATTCATTTACAAAGGTAGAAACATCAGAGTAATATCAAATCTCCACTCAGCAAAAAAATCAAGCCAGGAAGATGTGGAAAGATATATTTCAAGCACTGAAAGTAACTGCTATCCATGCTAGCATATCCATTCTGGTATTTGAAAAGACAGGTTTCAAACCAAAATTAAAAGAAATAAAGAAAGACACTGTGTATTAATAGAAAGAATGATTCATAAAATGGATGAAAAAAATTTAACTGTATATGCACCAGATATTAGAGTGCCCAATTTTACAAAAGAAACACTAATGAGCATAAAAAGGGAAATATATCCTGATACAATTATAGCGGGTGATTTCAACACCACAGCCTCGTATCTAGATAGGACACCTGAACTAAAAGCAAAGAAAATGTAGGCATAAATTTTTTTCCAACCTCTCTCCTCTAGCCCATCACCCACCAGAGGTAGTAAGAAAGAAAAGTTAATAGGACATGGGGGAAGTAGACTTGTTTAGAAACAGTTCTTTGGGGGCAAGTCCAATTTTCATTGTCAGGATATCAGCAGTTCAATACAGTAGCAAACATCAAATATGAATTAGCAGCTACAGTCCAGTCTACTCGGCAGTCACCACATACTACCCAGCAAAAGCAGTTCAATCCAGAAGAAACCACAAGGCTTGCCAACAGGCCCAAGGCCTAGAAGCGGCAAGAAGCCACAGGAACCCCAGGAGAAACTTCATGGGAAGTTCTTTGGTGAGTTTCTCTCAATGGCATCACCACAAGTGGATCTCAGTGATGCAATGTAAAGTGAACCAATACATGTGTGTTCTTAGCAAAGAATAGAGAGGTGGAACAAAGCAAACCAATGTTCGAGCTCCTACTGTCTGTGTGGTCATATTTATATTCCTTCATCGTGTGTCCTTTCACGTGTCTCCTACAGCAAACATTCTTCCATCTGTGTCTGCTTCAGCAAAACATTCTTTTACATGTCTGCTTTAGCAAAACATCTTTTCACCTGTGTGCCTCAGCAGAACATCATTTGACATAATAGACTTTGCAAAAGAAACAGATGTTTCCACTTCACAAACCTGAGCATTAAATTATATCATAGATAAATGAATTTAAGAATACTCCACCCAAATAGAATAGAATACACATTATGCCCAGCAGTCTGTAGAACTCTCTGCAAAATAGAACACATTCCAGGATACATCCAAGTACTACCAAATGCAAAAGACTTGAAATACTGCCTTATATCTTAATAGAAATCAATAGCAAGAAAGAATGCAGAAATTATACAAGTACTTGGAGATAAAACAATATTCTTCAATAACTAGTGGTGAGCTATTTTTTTAAAAATCAGGGGACAAGTTTACAAATTTGTAGACCCAAATGAAAATTAAATCTCAAATTATCAGAACAGTTTAAGGGGAATGTTTTTGTCTATGACTACTCACAATTAAAAAAAAAAACAAAAAAACAAAAAAAAACAGAAAGATCTAAAACAAACAACCTAACAATGTCCTAGAAAAACAAGAACAATTCAAACCTAAAAGCAGCTGATAGTGATAAGTTACAGAGATCAGGACAGAAATGAAACAGAGTAAAAAAAAATCAGCGTACAGATCAACAAAATGAAGAATTTTTTTAAAAAATAAAAAGAAGGAAAGAAGTAACATTGACAGTACCCTAGGTAAAATAACCAGAAGACAGAGAGAGAAAGAGAGAGACACCCCAAGTTACTAAAATTATAAATGAAAAGGGAGAGGCTACTACAGATCACAATGAAATACAGAGAAGCAACCGTGAATGCTTTGAAAGCTTTTATTCTAAAACCTCGAATGTGCAGACATAGATAAATTCCTAGACACATTGACATTCTAGAATTACACAGATATAAACAACTCAACCAGAACCATGACCATAAGTGAGATTAAACTAGTAATAAAAGTCTTGCTGAGAACAAAACAGCCCTAAAACTTATATGGAGACGCAAACAATCCTGAACCACAAAATCAGTCTTAGGGAGAAAGAGCAGTACTGGTATCCCATCTCAAACTACATTACAGAGCCACAGTAATAACCACAGCATGGCACTGTCAGAAAACAGACACAGAGACCAATGGAATAGAGTAGAGGACTCATTCAAACCCAAGCAGCTGCATCCACCTCCGATTGATGTTGTTGATGTTGTTGATGTTGTTTGTTTGTTTGTTTTTAAGGTGCCAAAAATATACATTGGAATAAAGATTGCGTCTTTAGCAGATGGTACTGGGGAAACTGGATATCCTCATGTAGAGGATGAAACAGACCCTATCTATCATCCTATACAAAACCAATGTAAAATGGATCAAAGATTTTAACATAAGACCTAAAGCTTTGAAACTACTGGAGAAAAACACAGGAAAAACTTCAACCTAGGCATAGGTAAGAATTTTTTTGAATAGGACTCCAATAGCACAGGAAATAATTCCAAGAGTTGACCAGTGGGATTACAGGCAATTAAAAGATGTTTGAGA
>JANHMN010000001.1:216425255-216522755 GCA_030674055.1 Rhabdomys pumilio | reverse complement strand
GCCTGGGGAAGGAATGGATTATTTCATCTTACTGCTTACAGTCTATCAAGAAGGAAAACCAGGGCGGGAACTCAAGGCAGGAACTGAAGCAGAGGCCATGGAGAGATGCTGCTTGCTGGCTTCCTCTCATGGACTGCTCAGCTACCTTTCTTATACAACCCAAAACCATGTGCCCAAGGGTGGCACCACTCACCACATTAGAATCCTCCCACATCAACCATTAAACAAGAAAATGACCCACAAGCCTGCTACAGGCCAGTAGTATGGAAGTGATTCCTTAGTGTCATTCTGACTTCCTAGATATGTCTAGGGTTGTGTCAAGTGGGGAAAAAAACCTAACCAGTCACATAATAAATGTGCACTATATCTCCAATTGTATCCTCAGTATAGAACACAAAGGAATAGAGGCAACCTCTGTTCTCTCTTATTAATGTTTTATGGTTTTATGTATTTCTGATGGCTTGAGATATGGGGCTTTGCTCATCACAGGGACTGCTCTCTACCGGAAGCAGGAAGGGTCTTATTACCTTCAAGAGACCTTTATCCAGAATAAACAGAAATTCTAATCTCTGAAGACATAGAGAACAATCTGAATCATTTGGCCTTGCTGGTCCCCAGCTGACTACAGAGAGAGAGAGAGAGAGAGAGAGAGAGAGAGAGAGAGAGAGAGAGAAACAGAGAGACAGAGACAGAGAGACAGAGAGACCAAAATTTTGCTCAAAATTGGGCCTATCAGCATTCTCTCAAGGTTCCTGCTCTGCAAATAAGCCTGAAGGAATTGGTGATTATCTTAGTCAGGGTTTCTATTCCCGCTCAAATATCGTGACCAAGAAGCAAGTTAGGGAGGAAAGGCTTTATTCAGTTTACACTTCCACATTGCTGTTCATCACCAAAGGAAGTCAGGACTGGAACTCAAGCAGGTCAGGAAGCAGGAGCTGACTAGCTGACTAATTTGCTTGCCCCCCCCCCCCCCCCCCCGCAATGGCCGCAACTTGCTCAGCTTGCTTTCTTATAGAACCCGAGACTACCAGCCCAGGGATGGCACCACCCACAATGGGACCTTCCTCCTTGATCACTAATTGAGAAAATGCCTTACAGTTCTCTAATGGGAGACCCTCAAGAGAGGCTCCTTTTCTGTGATAACTCCAGCTTGTGTCAAGTTGACACACAAAACCAGCCAGTACAGTGATTAAAATTCATTTCTATCTTGATAGCTCCTGATCCCTTGATTTCAGAAGTACAAAAATGTGTGTGGCATATGCATCAAATTATGTTCCTTGCCCCCAAACTCATCTATTGAGGCCCCAGTCCCAAATAGCTCAGAATGGAACAGTAGCTGTAAAGAGGTCCCTAAAGGCAAATGAGATCCTATGAGTAGGCTCTTGTCCAGACTAACTTCAGCCTTTTAAGAAAAGGACTGAGGGCCAGGCATAGTTGTGCACACCTTCAATCCCACCACTGTCAGAAGCAGAGACAGATGGATCTGCGTTTGAGGCCAGCCTGGTCTGTATAATAAGTTTTAGAAAAAGCCAAAGCCATATAGTTAAGACTCTATCACAAAAGAAAAAGTCAACAAGAAAAACAAGAAAAAAAATAAGAAAGAAAAAAAGAAAGAAAGAGAAGAGGAAGAGGAAGAAGGGAAGGAAGAAAGGAAGGAAGGAGAGAAAGGAAGGAAGGAAGGAAGGAAGGAAGGAAGGAAGGAAGGAAGGAAGGAAAGAAGGAAGGAAGGAGAGAAAGACGAGAAAATATTAAAGGCCATTTGAACAAAAAGAAATTAATGTGAGGAGGCCACACTCAAGGGAAGGGCATGTGAGGACAAAGAGACACGCCATCTGCCAGTCAAGGTCAGAGGCCCTGGGAGAAGTTGATCCTGCCAACTCAATGATCTGGGCCTTCAGCCTCCAGAGCTGAGACATTAAGTCCTTATTGTTGAAGCCATAGTCCATAGTACTTCTACCACAAATACAGATGGTATCAGACCAACTGTTAAAACTTACATTGCCCAGGAAGACTTCCTCAGCAGGAAGCCACCCCTTGACGTTTCTGATGCTCAGCCAGTCTACCTGGGCTCTGTGCCATGACTAATCAGAAACAATTCCGTACAACAAACATTGACTGCATGCCAGTCACAGTAAGAGGCGTTGGCAAAACACTTCTAGTTCTCCAAGGTCAGGGGCACTGGAGAATGTCCTCGAATGACAGTCAATCAACAGTCCAACTTCAGCCAAAATCCAAGACTTCCTTTCTCACACATGTGGTCGGATTCCCAAACAACTAAGAGCATGGCCTTGATCGGGATTGCTCCTGTCCAGGTCAGGGGCTAATAAGCCACTGCTGGAAGTGAGAAGGAAGAAAGGTAACACAGAAATCCACATACTTGGATTAGCACCCTACAAAAGCCAAGGCTGCTCCCTGTGAGGAACCCCTAGCTTAAAGATAATGAAGGAAAGAGAAAATCAGTTCCAAGTCTGCCCCTTGAAACAGCTTCCCTCACTGAGGCCTTAACATTATGAGGGAAAGGGAAAAAAAAAAACAGGTCTGGAAGCGATTCAATAATATTCTAATATGCCCTGAGAAGTGTGGGGAGGGGATAATGCATACATGTAAGCTCTGCCTGCCCAATCAATATATGATAATGCAGGAGAGAGGGAAGACAGAAAGGTGACGATAAGAAAGATCCGGGATTGCTGTACTTTTGTGATTGAATGCCCTGGCGGAGGCAGGAAGCTTGGGAAGGCGGTCCATCATCACAAATCCTCACACTGACATCCATGCTAAAAGGGGGAAATGTACTGCAGAATCTATACGGCACCCTTAAAATCAAAGCCCCTCCCAAACCCCTAGCTTGGAGATCCAGCACTACCAGGTGGTCCAGGGTCAGAGCCCTTCCTTCAGAAGAGCTGGGCACTTAGTTCTCCAAGCGACAAACCTCTAAGCTCAGTGCTGGCAGCATGGCACCAGATGGAGAACAGAGCAGAACAGTTTTCCCACTGATGTCCCTCTTGAAACATTCGCTTTGTCTATGTCCTACTCATGTGGAGAAAGCCAGTGGTTTATCCTTCCAGGGTCCTTTCTCCAGAAGAACTGGCAGTTGCTTCCGGGAGCTGACTCTGCAAGTCTGAAATTCACCTTTGCCCCATAACCACAGCCAGAACTATGTGTCAAGTCCTAAGAGTCACCTCAGGTTAAACACCCGCCTGCCAGTCACCAGCTGGCTGTTGTCCATGGGGACAGCAAATAGTATTAGGTCCTCTAAGGACAATCCCTGTGGAGACTTAGAAACTGGACGTGAAAGTTAAATAAATGTGGAGCTGAAAGAAACCAGTTGTTAAAGGAATACATATCATAACAGGTGCCCTGGTCCTGATAAAGACTGAAGTGTCTGACCCTATTCTATCTATGCCATTGGCCTTAGATAAGTTTCATAGCATCTCTGGGCCTCTTTGTGCCTCCTGTAAGGAAGCAAATCTCTGTTACCCAGCTTCTGTTCCATCCATCAGTTCTTATTAGTATTCTTTGGAAGCAATCATGGTACACACAAGACTAAAACTCTATCAATAGTAAGTCATTAAGGCACAAAGTGTTGCAAACGCTACTTTTTTAATGTATAGTGGCTATTTCTCACTATCTTTCCTGAGTATGAGGAGTTCGCCACCTTTGATGATGTTGTTAGTTTGTTTCCACCTAAAAATCAGATACAATGAAGTTCTAATTCTGATACCTCAGAATATTGGAAATATGGTTTCTACAGACGCAATAGTTAATTCTGAGCGATGGTGCTCTGAGAGGGCCTGAGTACAATGTGGCAGCATCCTTATCAAAGGAGAAACTTGGAACTGGAATCCACACAGAAGAAGGCAAATATATGAAGACTAATGTAACATGCTCCAGGGCCAAAAATCTGTAGGAAAGCAGAGTCCTCACCACACCTCAGAGGGAGCAAGAGTGCCAACACCTTGACCTCAGACTTCACTCCGGAACTTCAGGGGATTGAGTTTGATGAAGTCACTAATATTTGTCACCCTGTTGGCTGTAGCAAGTGGATGATGTGGATACACTAGGCAGGCCAGGTCAGGGAGCCTAGGCTCTGCCAATCAGGCATACCTGCCATGGCTGGCAATTCACAGCACTGACAACTGCAGGAACCCACCCAGCTGACCCAAGGAGGCAGCACCAGCCAGTAGGAGTCAGTATCTGCAGTGCCCACATCAGGGCCTGTGTCTGGCAGCAAGAACAGCAAGCTACCCATTCTGCATCTGGGTTCTGGGGTTCACTATGGGCCCCCCAAATTGCCCAGTAATATCTTATCCATTTCTTACTTCAACAGAGGCAGCTTTTGATTACTCTAGTTCCTGGTGCACAGTAGGTCCTTGGTGTCCATCAATGTTGACTAAACCTAAGATTAAAGTTGAGTGGGGAAGCTGGCTCAGTATATAGAGAGCAAGCATGAGCTGGAGTTAGAGTTGGGTGTAGCAACTTGCACCTGTAATCTATAGCACTGAAAAGCAGAGACGAGTAGATTCCAGAGGCCTGCAGAGCCAGGCTACCAGAAACAACAAGCCTTCTGGCTCAGTGGACAGGCTTTGTTTCTTCAGGCTTTGTCTCAAAAAGGAAGGAAGAGAGCCAATAAAGGGAGCTGTCTAAAGAATACCTGAAACTCTATACCTGGACACACGAGCTAGAAGATCCACAGAGAGACAGACAGACAGACAGTCAGACACACGTGCGCGCGCACACACACACACACACACACACACACACACACACATCATACACATAACACACACACACATCATACACATCACATGTACACACACATCACTCATTACATATATAACACACACATCACACACACCACACATGCACATCACACATACATACATATCACATACCCCACACACACACCACATCCCTCACATACACACAAACACACCACTTGCACACATCCACGCACATAAACCTTTCTCTTACACACACTCACACACATACAAAATAAACTGACAGATTTCTAAACTAATTCATACTTCATCCCACTGAATATCAAAACAACAATGCCATTTAATAAGAAAACATTGCCTGTTGTGATGGCATAAGCCAGTAAGATATGCTGAAGAGGTAAAGATCAGATCACAAGCTTGGGCTACATGTTTTGGTCAGGAGTCGTGTTACACGCCTTTAATCCCAGCACTCAGGAGGCAGAGGCAGGCAGATCTCTGTGAGTTCTAGGCCAGCCTGTTCTACATAGTAAGTTCCAGAACACCTGAGGCTATGTAGAGAGACTCTGTCTCAACAAAATGAGAAGGAGAGGACTTTTGTTGGGCTTATTTTCTTAACATGTGGCCCTAGGTTAGGCCTTCCTAGGACATGGACTGAAATTCACAGATGGGGAAGCCATGTTTGAGATCAGGAACCAGCAGATGCTGAATGCACACTTTAAACCCAGGTGTTCTGTCTATAATAGTGAATAGAGATCCTTGGAACAATGTGGAAAAGAAATTTCTTTAAAATGACAAGTGAAAAAAAACATGAAGCCACTGACTTTTTTGGGACCAGTCATAGACAAGCCTTTACATTTGGTTTGATGGTTCTTCTCTGGAAGAAAAAAAAACTAGACCAGAATTCTTTGTCTTTTCTGGCAACATCCCACAAGGTGACTGATTGATGGGAGCCGATAAATAATATAGGGTACAAATTACTCAGGCAACAGCAAAGCTGGTGACATAATTTATCTGAGAAATTGTGTTGTGTCAGCTTGTCTTAGAAGACCACATTCATTTTTTAAAGCCATTACAATCCTGAGACTCTTTGTAAAGCTTGTTTGGCAAATGAGAACAGTTGGGAACATAATATATGCAATGAAAAGAACTGAAATCTTTTTTCAACTGAGAAATTATGGTTAACGGTAAAATCTAAGTATTAAGAGCACATGTCCATATCCTCAAGGTTGGTGACCTCCAGAATCAAAGCATCATTTCTGAAAGTGTTGGAGTTAGCCCATGTGGTCCAGCGGCCAGTCCATGTGGCCAGTCCAGCTCTCTGCTGGAGCCTCTGAAGTGGGGATGAACTGAGTCAGCTGTGACATGCTTCTCATTCTCAGCTGGAAAGCCTCTCTTGGAGGGTTTACTGATGAGGCCAGGTACTAAAGGTCTGTCTATTGGTTCGTCATCTTCCACACCATTGGACGAGACTGCTAGATCTCTTTCCTGGTTCACACATCACTCTCTGGGCCATGGCTTACTTACAAAGTTCAAAGGTTTCCTGGTGTCAGTGGAGACTTTTCTCTTTACTGTGTGAAGTCCTGAGCCTGAGTACAGTGGGTACTCCTGAAAGCCTCGGAAATGCCCACTGACTTTCCAGCTAAGCTGTCCCTCAGTTCTTACTCATCCCCTTTCCTCTCCCCACACCCTTCAATCAGAATTATGAGAAAGATGAGAGACCCAAGGCTTGCTGAAGCAAAGGGTTAGGATTCAAAATTAAAATGATAAATAAATGTCAGATAAATGTACCAAGTCTATTAAAGCTGAACCTGTATCTGTTCCATGACCCCAGCAGTTCTCAGTGTGACAAAGAATATGAAAATCTCCTCCAAACTATACACAAAATCACACAGCCGGAATGTGTATCAACAATCCAAAAGTGGTTCAAATTCACAGATCAGAAGATACACACACACACACACACACACAATAAACCACTTGTATTTTCAACAACATGGGTGAACATAAGAATTAAGTAGAAGAGGCCAGACACCAAGACTACAGAGTTCATGATTCCAGAAATACCAATCTATGGGGGAAGGGGTCAGAACAAGGCTTACCCATGGAAGAAAGGATGGATGTTCACTGGAAGAAGACAGTAAAGAACCTTCTAAGATGCTGGAAATGCCCTGGGTATTTGACCTTGAACAATTACATGAGTTTATACTCATGTCACACAAGTCAAAATATGCTTGTTTTTCTGTATCTTGTTTTTAAGAGTTTTTTTTAAGGTAGTGGATTATGAGGCTCAGGACTTCAAACAGTAAAGATTATTCTGTTCAACAAGTTAAGGCCAAAGCTACCAGGTCTCACTCTTGTGTTCAGATTGGTTTAAAACACTAGGACATAAATAAAATACCTGCAAGAGAACAGCAATTATCACATGTTGAGGACCACTCTGGCCCACGTTTGGGGGCCAAACTGTAGTGGCCCGCTCTGTTCCACAGGTCCGGGTCTAGCAAGAGAGAGTGGGGGGAAAGAAGGGGAAGAGACTCGAATAGAGACACGCCAGAGGGTCTGTAAGTCTCGTTTACTGTCTCCCATAGACTATATTCACACCTCCTATTGACACTATTACAAGGAAATCCTGGGTATTTATAAGCACACGCAGGAGAACACAGGTGAAGACATTTTACCACGTGCACCATGCAGCTGTGGGCACTAAACAGCAAAACAAGCTATGTGGGATAAACAAGATATTTATCAGAGTGTGCTTCAGCTGTTGTAGGCTGTTGAAAAACAAGTCTCTTTTCGGGGTATATGGCTCGAGATGGCTGCAAAGTTGATCTAGCCGCTTTCTGCTAAAAGTCGGCTCCCAACAATCACGACCATCCAGTCAGTATTTTCCAGGTGCCATGTACAACCAGGAGTGTCCAACCTTTCCGAGTTGTGACCTGGTATTATCAACTACCAAGTTCACACTTGAGAACCAAACAATCGAGTTCCAACAACAACCAAATCATGTTTTAAATAAGGGTATAATTTTGAGTTGGTCCATATTCATAGCTACTACCTTTAACCACTATGTGAAGCCTATAGACTGCAGGCATGATACATCTCTAAGGGTTTGGTAAGTTTGATCTCATTGAATATTGAAAATGTATTATAAACATAATAACACTCATCTGCCATCTTTAAAATAATGACAGGTCTTACTCAAGAAAGCCTACCTGTCAGCAAGAGGCAGTGTCAGATGCTGAAATACATGAGTCCAGAATGGAAGAATGGTTTCAGGCCAAGAGGGATGAGCTTCTCAGCCACATTCACTCTGGGTTTTAATTTCTTGGCAATACATTAATCAAATTTTCAGATATAGCACTAAAGAGATGGCTCAGTCAGTGAAGTGCTTGCAACACAAGCGTGAGGACCTGAGCTCAGATCCCTACTGCGTGCTGTAGTCCTAACACTGGAGGGAGAGACACAGGCAGCCCTCCGAAGCTCACTGGCAGTCAGGAGAGCCAATCAGCAACTTCTTTCAGTAAGAGACTCTCTTGGGGGGGGAGGGGCAAGATGCAGAGCGATTCAGGAGACACTCAACATCAGTCTTTGACCTCCAAATACGCACGTGCACACATATATGCATGCACACAAACATATACACATATATTCATATGGACACATATATGCATGCACACATACATATGCACATACATTCACATGCTCATGTATGCACACATCATACACATGCACTTACATGCACAAACACTGACACAAAGAATTTCAGATATATACATACCTTTCCTTCCTTAAACATTCAAGTAACTAATACAGTAAAATTAGGAATATTTTTATTTTAAGTAATGATTTTATTTATTCTTTGCGAACTTCATACAATATGTTTTGATCAGATCCGTACCCCCAGCTTTTCTTAGATTCCCCCCACCTCCATGCCTCCCAGACTTCCAATTCCAACCTCAAAAGAAAATCAATAGTAATAATAATAATAATAATAATAATAATAATAATAATAATAAAACAAACCCATGGACGTGGAGCCTGCTCTGCAGTGTGGTCCATGCACCACCAAAAACAAGAAGTATTTTTTAAAAAAGAATCACATCTAGGCATACAGTGGCTTCTGCCTTAATCAGCAAATATCTTTTCTCCTTTTCTTCTGGAAAATATTCCCCACAGTCCCAGCCAACAATGAGATGGGCAGTGGCCCAGCAGAGTCACATCCCAGAGGCCATGAAGCTCCAGTACTGAAATAAATGGCGGTCAGGAGCAAGCCACTCTACAGACTGAGGACCCGGGACCTGCTCCCACCTGCCCCACGCTTATATCACTTTGTTTGCCTTTTGTGAATTCTTTCAGTAGAGCCTGTGTTTGTGACGAGGCTCTTGAAAATGGTAAAAGACACTCGGTTTGAATCAGCTCAAGTGCAAAAAGAAATCCAGTCATGAGATGTGCACATCAAGCCCAGAGAGGTGGCTCAGCAGTGAAGAGCACTGGCTGCTCTTCCAGAGGACCCAGGTCTGAGTCCCAGGATCCACAAAACCACGCAAAACCATCTGTAGGCAGGTCCCAGAGGATCCAACGCCCTCTTCTGATGTCCCTGAACTCCAGGTATGCATACATCATATAGGCATGCATAGGTAAAATATCCATACATATCAAAAAAAAAATAAGAAGAGGAGGAGATGGTGGGAGGCAGGGGGATCTGCTCATCTCACAACTTCCAGTGAGATAGAAACTCAGCATCCTTGGGAAGAGCATCATGGCCGGAGGGAGCCCATAGGGAACCTGGAGGCAGTTCTATAGCACTCTGTTTCTCCCTAGGCATCTGCTCTACTCTTCTCCATGACTGCAAGCTAGCCTCCTCCACTCCATCTATACAGTGAGACACAGCTACTGTACTCTAAGCCAGTGTTCCCCACAAGAAGCCTATCTCTGGTTCTTCTCCTCATACCAGAAACTGGAGGTGAGGGGAATAGATTCCTGAGCTCAATCAAATGCCCTAGACTAAATAAATACTGCAGAGGGGATTCATAGATATAACTGTATAGAGATGATGACTCTGACCACAGTCCTGTGGATGAACAGAGGAAGAAGCAGCTCGTGGGCATTGCAGACGTCAATCTGACGGGCATCTAGCACATGGACTGAGTGAATCCTTTCACAGTACGAAGATCACCAGCTTTCAAATTACAGGTTGAGTTACATCCTTTAGCACCTGCGTGTTCTTAGACAAATGACATCTACTTTGTGGTTTCTTTGAGAGTAACAAACCAACCGAATCTGCAAAGCACCTAACTGGTTGCTTGACACACCTAAATGTTGAATGGTGGTAGCCTTATTTTTAATGCCAGTGATGAAAAAACCAGAGCTTTGTGTATAATGTTACTGAGCTAGGCCCATTTGTCAGCCACACCGGTGCCAGTCGCTGAAACAACACATTTGACAAAAGAACAAGTTTATTCAACAGTGAGGCCCAAGCTTCAAACGTGCCTCCTTGAGAACAGGGCTTGGGGACCTTTGGAGGAAGTGTGAGGAAACAAGACTGAAGGTAACCACACAGGCAAGGTGGATGTTGTGTTTATAAAGTTTACCCAAGAACAAAGAGCGGAAGTGGGTTAAATCTATGGAGTCTGTTTGCATTTCCCTTCCCACCTTGTTTTTATTAATCCCTCCTTCTTGAGGCATCGGAGGTAACAGTCTATCTATCTGACTACTGCCTGCTAAATCAGAGCACAGATTGAGTTAGACTAAGAAAACTGTTTAGAGTTCATTTGGGGAATATGTACAGGTTCTCTGGCCAGATGGTGAGCTAATATCAGGAACTATCCTTGCTAAACAAGTAACTAATTAAAATGGGGTAAGTCAGATTGTAAAGATATGAGTATCACCTGTAAAAAGGAGCCAGGTACCTACTATACCTTAGTATAACTTTAAGATAGCATGCAAAAGGAAGCCTCCCATGGTTTGTATGTAAAATGTCCCATGGGTCTGCTTATGTACTGGGTGCTTGGTTCCCAGCCCCAAGCTGGGGAAGCATTATAGAACGAAAGAGGGTCAGTTAGGAGAACTTGGACCCATTTGAAATACCAGGATTGGCCCCTTTAAAGCAGTGTGGCCTTGTTGGAGGAAGTGTCACTGTGGGGATGGGCTTCGGGGCCACCTATTCTCAAGCTAGGCCTAGTGTGGTACACAGTCTCCTGCTGCCTGAGGATCAAGATGTAGAACTCTCAGCTCCTTCTCAAGCACCATGTCAGCAATGCATGCTGTCATGCTTCCTGCCATAATGATAATGAACTAAACCTCCAGCCGCAATTAAATGTTTTCCTTTCTAAGAGTTGCCATGGTCTTGGTTTCTCCTCAGAATAATAAAACCCTAAGACACAGGTACTTCCATCAGGTGAAGCAAAAGTAATTGAAAGAACACAGGAAGTAGTCAACAAAAGCATTCATGTAGGACTCCTCTCTCCAGTAGCCACAAAGCTTTTGGGGAAAATCTTGTCCAGTTGAGTTCCTACTTCTCCCTAAGTGCTTCTCTCGTCAAGAGCAGTCTGATAGACAGGAACTTCACGGGCAAAGGAAATGTTTTCAAATCTATTGGATGCGAGGACTTTTCCTTCACAATTCTTTTGCTTTGTTTACTCCTTTGCTACTGATGTCACAAGCAACTTCATTTTGATTTCTTTTCTAGTTTCTGCTTCTGATTCCCACCGAGAGTCATTTTGCATGTCCCAAATTACCAGGGTGGATCTGTGCCAGTTGTTGATCTGATCTGATCCCAAGGTGACAGAAAGTAGTTGATCAAGGCTAGGCTACGTTAGCCTCTTTTGGTTAATGTGTGCCTAGCAGTAGAATGACAAAGAGGTTAGAAGAAATAGTCCTGGGTAGCTGACCTGGAGCAACACTCATGCTGTTCTTCTGTGTGGTGGGTGGGCCAGCATTAGACAAAGCTCACAAAGGAAACACTAAACAAACATCAATAGAACATCCAAATTGTTTGGAGGATAGTTGTTGTTGTTGTTGTTGTTGTTGTTGTTGTTGTTGTTGTTTGTATTTTGCTCTTTTAAGAAAGGTAAGTTAACACATGCCCTTTGGACTTCCAAGTGCTATCTAGAAACCCAAAGTTATTTCCAGATCAAAAAAGCCAAAGAGACAGAGCAAAGAAAAACAACATGACGAGGTGGTACATGCCATTGATCCTAGCAATCAGAGGCAGGCAGATCTCTGAGTTCAAAGCCAGACTGGTCGACAGAGAGAGTTCCAGGATAGACAGGGCTACACAGAGAAATGGTGGCTCAAAAAGATAGATAGATAGATAGATAGATAGATAGATAGATAGATAGATAGATAGATAGATAGATAGGCAGCCAGGCAGACAGATTTTCAGGTGTGGCTTAAACACAGGGATCAGCTCCAGTCTTGCACCCCTCTACCTTTACTGTCAATGCTCAGCCTGCGGAAAAGCCTATGAATTATTTTGTTCATTCATTCACATATCAAATCTTTCCCAAGACCCACACCTTTCCAAAGCCCTTTCATAGCTTTCTCAAATTTGCAATGCTTATCCTAACACTTAGTTTTGGTTACCTTCCCCCTCCCATAACACACGCTCACATTCTCTTAACTTTTCTTACAAAATATATTGCATTTTCTTCACAACAAAGGGAACTCTCCCACACTGAATAAAGTCAACTTACTATGACTCCCTTGTGTTGTCAGGCAGTCTTTACATGAGTAGTTAACCAGAAAGCACAGCTCTCTGTATTAAACTGATAATATTAAGCAAGTCTTACTTAAAATCATTTGCAACTTCATTTAGGAGTCCTCATTTATTTCTAAGTCAATTGGGTACCACAAAGACATGAAGCAATATAGACAGATAGACAAGTGTATGTAAAAAACAGAAGTCACAAAACAGAAGTCACAGGGTGTACTGGCTGGTTTTGTGTCAACTTGACACAAGCTGAAGTTATCACAGAGAAAGAAGCTTCAGTTGAGAAAAATGCCTTCATGAGATTTAGCTGTAAGGCATTTTCTCAATTAGTGATCAAGGGGGGGAGGGCCCCTTGTGGGTGGTACCATTCCTGAGCTGGTAGTCTTGGGTTCTATAAGAAAGCAAGCTGAGCAAGGCAAGGTAAGCAACCCAGTAAGTAACATCCCTCCATGGCCTCTGCATCAGCGTCTGCTTCCTGACCTGCTTGAGTTCCAGTCCTGACTTCCTTTGATGATGAACAGCAACGTGGACCTGTAAGCTGAATAAACCATTTCCTCCCCAGCTTGCTTCTTGGTCATTGATGTTTGTGCAGGAATAGAAACCCTGACTAAGACACAGGGTTTTTAGATTCAAATGCTGTCTTTCAGATAAGCTTTCTCTTCTATTCTGTCAATATTCCAATTTCTTCCTCTGTCATTCTAAGCAATCTTTAATCCCAAATATACTTAAGTCCTAGGTTAGCTCATTTCCTAATCAGATCACATACTTAAGCCTAGTAGCCTTCTGTCTTAGTTAGGGTTTTACTGCTGTGAAGAGACACCATGACCAAGGCAACTCATAAAGGGCAGCATTTAACCGGGACTGGCTTGCAGTTTCAGAGGTTCAGTTCATTATCAGCATGGCAGGATGTATGTTGGCATCCAGGCAGACATGGTGCTGGAGAAGGAGCTGAGACTTCTGCCTCTTGATCTGAAGGCAGCCAGAAGGAAACTAGCTCTTCTGCAGGCCACCAGGAGGAGGGCCTCTTCCAAACTAGGTAGAGCTTCAAAGCCCACCCCCACAGTGATGCATTTTCTCCATTAAGGCCACACATCCTAATAGTGCCACTTCCTATGGGACAAGCATATTCAAACCACCACACCTTCCAACGGCACTTCCTACGCCCACTTAACTGGCGAGGGAGTATGTGGGAAAGTGATGTCAGTTCCCTAAAACTTGTCTTAACATATCACAGACTTCAGTCATTTTAAAGAGAAGGTCTGGTTGAAAAGGGAGTCTAAGGTCTGTAGATGATATCTAAATCTGATTCCACTTGCTCTGGATTTCAACACATTTTTCCCCTCTGTTTCTAAGCAACCTCTACCCAGAAGACAAGTCAGTATAGATGAAAGATCAGAAAGGGAAAAGGTCCAGAAATCACCCTTAGAATATTATGGGCTGGTGGAAGGGTGGTAAGAAAGCTTCACTATTTGAAGAGTTTCAAACCTCCAAGGATAAGCTAACATGGTAGCACTGGGAATGGAGAGGGTGGCTGTTAAGAGTCCACATTCATTGCATTTCAGGTCTTCCCACTACTTAACAAGGAGGCAAGGAAAGGCCTGTTTTTTTGTTTTTTGTTTTTTGGTTTTTTTTTTGAGCAAAAGTGCTTTTGCTCAAAGCACTCCATGGGAGGCTGCGGGGGTTGTTCTGATGAGGATACAGAGGTTATGGGAGCACAGGGAGACAGCCAAAACTCTCCATCTGGGTCACAAAATGTATCACTCCCTGACTGGTCATTGAAGCCAGGCTGCAGCAGAGACACACAGAGCCCTAAGCACTAGACCAGCTGGGGCTTGAGCTGTGCTAGCTGCCAAGAAAATGGGGGTGGATGCTGGTGACTTTTAACAAGTCCTTATGTCTACTGACAGTTTTATAAGAATTAGTCATTTATAACTCTGTGAAGACAGCAGACCATAGTCCCCAAGTCAAACAGGTCTCATGATAACTTTTTTTAAAAATAGAATATTTTACATTTTTTCCTTGGTTTTAAATGAGTTTCAGAGTTAACAATTAGATGATTACATTTTAGATATAAATTGCTAAAGTAAAAAGTCTTCAAATAAAAATCAACAGATTCCGTATGGGCGGAGAGCTAAAAGGTCTCCTCCTGCTAATTCTGTAGCTGCAGTTTAACAGTTTTCTGTGAGTGCTCACAAGAAACTTCTAAATCAAATGTGTAAAGCAACCATTTACATATATAACTAACCAAAAATGAATCTGGGAAAAAAGAAAACCCTGACCACAAAAGGCAGAGTGACTTGTGGTAACATTCCCTAGGACTTCCAGGGTCAGTTACCTTGGTGGTTTTGGACCAACTCCTGTCCAATGCCATCTCCAGAATGCATTTCAGGATATTTCTTTTCTGATTTCCAAGAACAATGGGGTTAAGAAATAGCTGGATGTCTGTTGGTATTTCACTCACCTTAACACCTGCTTCAGAAGGTAGACATTCTTGGCGAGGAGAGTGCATGTTTGATACTTGGGCTACAGCTAAAACCAAATCTATGTATCTCAGGAATTGAACAAACCAAGAGAACTGTGATTTGAGACTCCTAAGTGCTGGGTCCAGCATGGCCCCAAAAGGAGCCCTGTGATATGGTTCCCACCCCTGGAGCAGAACCAACAGGATGTGGGTCTCCTTGAATGCTGATGGGTATTGTAGGTATAAAGCTTGTTTGCATAATAATGTACATATTTTACTCATGTTCCTCCCTCCTTCTAGGGAATGCTCTCCCTGCCAAAGTTAATGACTCCGTTAGAAACAGCAGGATTCTGGGAAGCAAGAATGTGTCTGGTGATCTTCAGCAAAATGGTGATGTGTGACCTTCAGGGCAGCCCTTAAGGCTGTAGGAAAGAACTCTGAAAACATGAGTTCAACAGAAGTTCAAAAATACATAAATCAATTTAAAAACTGTTCTTTACAGGATTTCTCAACTATGGAAAATATAAGGTTGCAATATGAATTGTGTGAGGGCTCCATGGACCTGAAAGGACAGGCAAATGCAGTAATGAGTCAGCTTAGAATGCTATTGAGGAAGGAGACATAATTCAGTCAATAGAGGAAAAAACCTGGATCACAAAAGAAAAAGCAATGGAAAAAAAAAAAACCAAGGCTTAGCTAGATGGTTATATAATACTAGTGGTTAAATGGCTTAGATAGATGGTTATAAAATATTAGTAGTTAAATGATGGTCTCCTCCATGGAAGCCATCAACAACTAAATTTGATCCAGATATTCACTCCCTAAAGAAGGTAGATTTATATTCAATCCAAATAGAGGTTGGAGATGGACAAAACATCTGGTATCAAAAGATAATGATGGTTAATGATATTCCTAACTTCTGGAATTGTTTAATACTTTCCAATAATAAGCTTTGGAGTTGCTGAGATAAAAAAGAAAAAAATCCAAAGACTAAAAATATATTGGGGTAGCTAAAAAGGATTAAAAAATGAGTTTCAAGCCGGGCAGTGGTGACACACACCTTTAATCCTAGCACTTGGGAGGCAGAGGCACGCAGATTTCTGAGTTCAAGACTAGCCTGGTCTACAGAGTGAGTTCCAGGACAGTCAGGGCGACACAGAGAAACCCTGTCTCAAAAAACCAAAAAAAAAAAAAAAAAAGAAAAAAAATGAGTTTCAACACTGCTTGTATCGGCAAAAATAAGAGCTCACTAAATTGCAAGAAAGTATAAAAAGTATTATACTTAAAGCTAACTTTTTCCACCTAAAAAGTCTGTGTCCAGACTTAGCAACCACAATCATTAAGACTTGCTAAGTTAAAAAAAAAAAAAAGTACTTGTTTGGTTCATTTGCCTTGAATGTGCTCTGTATTTCAGCTTCTATCTAAGAGTAGAGGGACTAAGGTCATAAGATGATTTGTGGATGATCAAAACGAAACCTGGAGTAAATGATTAAACTGATACGTAACCTCTAAGGAAGTATCTTATGCAAATAAAAGACTGGGATTTGGTCTGCAAGGGAGAGCTATGAGCAGATTCCAGAGCTGTCATCTTGCATCTATCACTGACTCTGAGCCATTCTTCCACCTCTCCCATTCACCCCTCCATCAGGACCCTCTCTCAAGCTGAGGTTGGAATGCAGCACCCTGGACCTTCCCTAATGCTGAGCATGCCCAAATGAGAGCCCTCAAAACAAAAGCCAAGCCAAGGCCTCCTTACAAAGCTAAGTGCCAGATGTTCCCAAACAAGACCCTCAGAATAAACCAAGGGGAAGGAGAGACTGCACAGCAGTCACTTCTGCCCAAGACTCCCGAAACAGGATGCCTTCTAGACCCAGAAACCAGTTCCCCACTATGAGAAAGTAAGATTATTTACTGAAAGTCAGTAGCACCGAGGGGAGCAAAGTCCTTGGGAAGGTCCCTTGAAGAGATGCTCAAGGCAGCTGCTTAATTTATCCACAGGTGAAGTGTTTGTCTAGATTTGCCTAGAGCAGTGGTTCTCAACCTTCCCAATGCTGCAACCCTTTAACACAGTTACCCCCCTGTGGTGAGCCCCCAACCATAAAATTGCTTTGGTTGCTACTTCATAACTGTAGGTTTGCTACTATTATGAATTGTAAGTATCTGATATGCAGGGTGGTCTTGGGCAACCCCTGTGACAGGGTTTTTGGACCATCAAAAGGGTCATGACCCACAGGTTGAGAATGGCTGGCCTAGTTGCTGTGTCAACAAATCATCACTGAACCAAGACTGTTTGGTCCACTCCACAGTGTTCCAAATGATCAAAATGAGGTGTCTTGCAACAGAAGGCAGGAAATCCAGGTCTCAACTCTGCTTCCTTGAGAAGCTGAGGAAAGGTTCTAGGAGGTATAGGGGTGGTGATGGGTGGGCTGAGGGAGGTACAGAGATCAGGTGAGCTGTTTAGAGGCCTCATTACCTCCATTTCCATAGGGTTTTGCTCAAGGGAGTCTGCTACATAGACTGTCAAAATGTAGCTTTACACTAAGACAGCTGGTGCTTTCAAAAATTTGTTTTCAAAACAACGCCCATAAGTTGTCTCATGCTGCAGCCACAGGCAGACAGGGCGTGGCACACATTGCACAGCATGTGCCGGGGACACACTTGCAGGGTGTGACCTTGAACAAGTGAACACTTGTCAGTGGTCAGCTGAAATGAAGAAAGGTGGGGAGCAAAAGACTTCTCACACCACAGCGAGTCTTCTAGTTAAAGAAAAAGCAGGGAGAAGCTTCTCTGTTTCCTTTTCATAAAAAGAAAAAAAAGGTTTTATTTTTAATCATTATTTTATGAAATCCTGAATAATCTCAAACACATAACTTTAGAGGAACAAAGTATCACCCTGAGTGAGCTGCTCCATGGACCCCTTATCAAGATGGTGTTTCCAAAAGAAAAAGGCAACAGGTGTCCAGGTTGAGCCCAGTGGGTTGTGGGTTTTTAAAAGTATCTTCTTAAGAGAAGGGGCCTGCCCCTTGCAGGCTAGCCTTTGCTCTACATCTTGGCTTAGGATCCCGAGGGCTCATCCCCGCATCAGGATCTGCAATAACTCTCCTCTGTGGCTGCGTGAAGGATGCTGCATCTGCTCTGTCTACCATGCATGATGGGAAGGAACAACTCCACGTGTGTTAACAAGCTCAGATCTCTTGTATCACTGTCTTGGTTTCTGTCTTTTTCCATAGAGCCTAGCGGTGTTGCAATCCTCCTGCCTGAACTTTCCAAGCTCACAGCCCCACACCGGGCTACAGCACTCAGATGGAGAGCAGCATCTTTCTGTGTGTGAACATTTATGAGCCACGATTCATGTGCAGCCAATATTTGATATGGAAAAACTGCTCCTCTGGAAATGAAAGACACCTACCATCTAAGATTATTAACCTACATTTTCCAGTGTTTTGAAAAGACTTGAGGCTTCTTTACATTAAACCAACTTTATTTCCATCATGAAAAGCAGTGTGCTCAACTAAGAATCATAGAAACCATAGCTGGAGGGATTAGATAGCTCAGTGGTTAAGAACACTGCCTGCTTCCCCACAGGACCTGGGTTTGAATTCCAGGACTCATGTGGTGACTCACAGCAGTCTATATTCCCAGAGAATCCAATGCTCTTTTCTGCCTTCTAAGAGCATCAGGCATGCATGTAGTACACAGACAAACACACAAAGCAACTATACACATAACAAGAATCATAGAAATCAACCTCTCTCTCTCTCTCTCTCTCTCTCTCTCTCTCTCACACACACACACACACACACACACACACACACACACCTTTATATCAGTCCTGTGAATGATCACCCACCAGTCCCTACAGCCTTTCATCAGGTGACAGGAAACAACACAGGAGCTTCTGAGCTCCTGGCCAGTACTCTCCTTATGTCTGTAGCCATGGGTACACATTTTGCTTATGAAGCAAATGGAACAAACCTGCCTGCCTTTTTAACAAAATGGCCTTTCACCCAGGCCCGTGGCCCTTGTGCCCACTGTGCCTTCATTAGCACAGGGTAACTTTGGTGACACAGCGGGAGGTATCTTTCCTCGCCCTCACACCACCTGTGCCCCTTCCTCCATCTAAAACCACAGCTCTTGTCACACCATGCTGGGAATGACACGACTCCTGTGCAAACAATGGAGCAGCTCCATCATTTAAGACCAAACCACACAAGCTGGGAATGGTGGCTTGCGTAGGTTTGGCCCCAGTGGATTCATGTGTTTGAATGTTTGGCCATAGGGGGTGGCACTATTAGAAGGGATGGCCTTATTGGAGGAGTTGTGCCCTTGTTGGAGGAAGTGTGCCACTGTGGAGGTGGGCTTTGAAGGCCCCTATGGTCCGGCTCTGCCCAGTGTGTAAGAGACCCTTCTCCTGGCTGCCTGTGGATCAAGATGTAGAACTCTTGACTCCTCCAGCACCATGTCTGCCTGAGAGCCACCATGCTTTCCTTCATGATGAAATAGAGTGAACCTCTGAAACTGTAATCCAGCCAATTAGATGTTTTCTTTTATAAGAGTTGCCTTGTCCACAGTGTCTCTTCACAGCAATGGAAACCCTAACTAAGACACTGAGTATGGTGACATATTAGTAATCTTGGCAGTTGGGTTAACAGTCAAAAGGAGCCAGGCTGAGCTGCATAAGATCCTGTCAGAGAGAAGAAGGGGGGGGGGGGGGGGGAAGGGGGCTCTTGGTTCAAAAACATCAGAAAATGGACTTTCTATAACATAATATCTCATGATAACATTATTTCCATTTTTTCTTTAAAGTTAGATACCTTTATGTTTTGGCCAACACTAACCTCAGAGGGAATTGATTACAGAGAGTTGATTGCTTCTGGTGGTCAGGAAATAGTTCTTTTGTTGGCAAGAGAGAGGTCACAAGAGGGCTTCTATGGGAGTAAACTAAAGAAAATAGCTTTTAAATTGGACATTTTCTTTGAGAAAGAAAGAGACTAAAAAATGTCCTGAGTGGCAGCTTCCCACAGTGGAGGGAAAATAATGAGACATGAAGGGGTAGCGTCACGTAAAATCACATTTGTGTTAATTAACGATGGTGAGCAGTGGACCGAACAAGAAAGAACGGTATTTTCCTCTCCTTTCTCTTTTAACTGACATAATAATCCTACAAGCTTGTGGGGTATGCTGTGAGAATTTGATACATATCTGGGACCTATAATGATCAGAGAAACTAGCATTTCCACCTCCACCAACTAAAATAAACCATGCCTGTTCTCATCTCCTGACTTAAGGGCCAGAGGCAGCCAATGGAATCCTAGCCAGAGAATTGCTTCAAAGAAAGAGGCGACACGGATGGGTGGTTCTCATTTATTCTAAACTTGAGTGTATGAAGGGGATAAGTGTGTGTGCACACATGTATGCACATCTGTGCGCACGTGAGTAGAGGCCTGAGGTCAAGATGGGCAGTGTTCTTCTGTTGCTCTCCAGCTTGTCTTTTGAGACAGGATGTCTTTCCTGAACCGGGGACTCACCACTTAGGTAAGAGCTAGTCAGAAAGCTCCTGCCTCTGCCTTCCCAGTGTTACAGACATGCACCAGGGCCAGTTTTACATGGGTGCTGGGGATCCAAACGCAGGTCCCTGTGCTTGTATGGCAAGTGCTTTAACTACTGCGCTGCCTCCCTATGCAACTTGGAGTGTATTGACTGTACAAAATGATGGGTTTCTTTCCAACATTTTTATTCAAATGTATAATATACTTCAATCCTAGCACACTTCCACTGCAAAAATATTGACTAAAAATATTCATGAGGACATCTCTTCAATTTAAAAGAAAGAACAGAAAATTTCAAAGTATTTTCATTCTTTTCCTTCTCTTTAACTAGATTCCAGTTATAACTGAGGAAATTGTACATAAAAGGATGTGAACTACTCATCAAACAAGAATACAAAATGACTCACATTCATTGGTCAAGCATGTGAACTTCCAGTGATGTTGTTAGCCTACAGCCCTACAGAAAGTTCCAGAAGTGAACTCGGAGGTATTCATTCTCACCACTCACAGTCCTTGGAATTCTTATATCATGGGAGTAAATCATGGCTAGTATAACGTTATATGCTATAATGTACAGCGAATCCTGTTCTGCTATTTGGAAAATAACTTGCTCTCCTAACAGACATGCAAAAGCACACTAGCAGAACAAATACTTGAAGTTCAAGAAAGTCACATGTGTGCTGAATGATTTCAAGAAGAGGAATGAAGCAAACTAGTTGGCAAACCTTAGTAAGTGTGAAGATGATGCTCTGTGTCCCTGCTGGGAATGCTTGGGCTACCTTGTAAGCCAGCATCACCTTGTGATAGAACAGAAAGACAGAGAAAACGTGGGGCACATGGACGGAGGGCAGCGCACCCCACCTTTGCTGGCTGAACCATGCTACAGTCAGCACACACACTTTGATTCCCTCTTGGATCTGTGCTAAGGATGCCTTTCACTTTTTGATTTGTGTTTGACATCTTATCAGCCTGTTAATCTGCATAGTGTCGCCACCCCATGATCTCATCAACCTTTAAGACGTTCCTTAAAAGGACACCAAAGCATTTTACTCTGAACAGTGTAACCTCCTAAGCCACCAAAATACTGTAACTATAACTATTCTTAAGACCTGTAATGTGACCCTCTTCCTGGTTTAACTGTGCCAACTCAAGGGCATGTACTACAGCCCTTTTTAACCTCTCTGCTCCCTAATATCTTTTTGGACTTTTTTTATTGTCATTTTTTAACTTATTCACTTTACATTCTGGCCCCTTCCTGAGCCCCCTAACAATCCCCCCATCCCCATCTCCCCTGAGTATCCTCCCACCCTGGTACATTGAATCTCAGTGAGGCTAGGCACATCCTCTCCCACTGAGGCCAGACAAGGCAGCCTGGCTACAAGAACATATCCCACGTACAGGCAACAGCTTTTGGGATAGCCCTCATTCCAGATGTTCAAGACCCACATGAAGACTGAGCTGCGTATCTGCTACATAAGTGTGGCTTCCTCCCCTATCTCAGTACCTGTGGCTCCATCTATACTAGACCCTTTCCTTAATGAATTCCAACTTTGCTTCATACTAACTAATTCTAAAATTCTGCCCTGGGGCCCAAGTCAAGAATCCGGACCTCACCACCTGAGAAGAGGTAGAAAAGGGTTCCTTGGGCTACAGGCAATGGTGCTCCTCACCCTGTCCTGCTATGGCTGGCAGTTTCACTGTTGTGATTGTCCTCCCAAACACCACCTCATCACTCTGACAGCCAAGCATGCCACCTCCTCTCTCCACAGCCCACCACATGAAATTTCTTGTACCTTTGCAGCTGTTATAAAATCAAAGATACTCCCGGTGGCCAATCTGACACTAGGATTTTCAGCTCCATGGTATAATCACTTGGAGAGGCACTGGAAATGCAAATGTCTGAGGCTTGTGAACATCGAGAGTGGGTGGAAAGACTGTAAGAACCAGAGCATGTGGGGGGTCCCTACCAGCAGAGAAATGAACTGTGAAAAATCAAGAAAGAAACTCAGTTCAGCACAACTTAGGCAGGCTGGTTCAAACTTCTGGAGTCTGACACCAGCCAGTTTATTTTAGACATATTTAAGTACAATATCTTTTTTTTTTTTTTTTAAAGCTAACAATTATCTCAATTTCATGTGCACAACAAAGCTTTAGGTGTGAGTACATCAAAACTCTTGCAAAGTTTATGTGGTCTCTATCATGAAGATGGGTTCTATAGCTTAAGGACCTAGGATCTGTGTGATCTCTGACCAAGACAGCATGGGGGTAATCAGACTACAAAGTACTTGTGTCATTCCCCTAAGGATGGGTTCTACTGACTGAGAAACTAAGCTAAAGCTAAAGATCTAGGGAGGGAGAGTCAAGGGATGCAGATCCTGGGGATCTGGGTGTGGCCAGGCCCTACAGATAGCAAGGATCAACAGATTATTAACGACACCCACTCCCAGCCTTCTGGGTGGGAAACAGGTATACACAACCCTTCTGTTAAAGAGACAAGCCTGCTGGATTAATCTTCCTGGTCTCCCTAGTGCTTGTCTGTGAACACATGAACACTGTGCTCTCTAAACCACAGGACCAGGAAATCTGGTGAGCAAATGTGATTTCTAAATATGCTAGGACAGCTACACCTCAACAAATCTCAACAAATACGGCAGCCTAAGCAAGATTACCAATGCCAGTTGGAATGGGGAAATTTCAAGGGGCCTCACTCTTAGATGAAGAGCTGCCATGAACAATAAACAACTGCTAACGAAGAGAGAATTAACCCTCCCCAGGACCCTCCCTGATTAGTTACCTGATTGGTACCAAGTGGTCAGCCCTAAAAAATATGTACATATGATCAACAATAAATGGAGTCATCAGGTTATAACTAGACGTTTATTAGTATATATGGTAATGTAATAATTAAAGTAGAGTTGAAGTACAGAAGAAATCCTTTTAAGAAACAAAAATACAAAAGCCACTGCATCTCCCTGTGAGAGTCAGATTTAATTCAATCTATTAGGAACTGTTCCTCTGACATCCAACTCACTTGAAAGACGTGAGACACCCTTATCATCTGTGTCACTGTGGCTGTGTTCATAGCACAGAGGAGACAGCAATCTAGAGACCCACAGCTTGCCAAACCCCCTACCCTCATACCCTCTGGGCTAACTACAATCAAGAATTAAATGACAAAAGGTGATCCTAGGTAGCAGGTTGGCCTGGCATACAAGAAGCATCTCCAATCCCACATAGAACTGGCACATACCTATAGTTTAGTACTACGTAGGGAAAAGCTGGAGAATCATAAGTTCAAAGTCATCCTTGGTGGCTACATAGTCAATTCAAACTCAGCCTGGGGTACATGAAATCCGACAGATGGATGGATGGATGGATGGATGGATGGATGGATGGATAGATAGATAGAGCAGGAAAGATGGCTTAGAGGTTAAAAATATTTACTGTTCTTCCAACGGACCTGTGTTTGATTACCAGCAACCACAGGGTGGCTCACAAACATTGGTTAACTCCAGTTCCAGGGCATCCAGCAAGCTCTTGGGGCCTCCATAAGCATCAGGTATACACTAGGTGCACAGACATACATGCAGTTAAAATACCTATACACATAAAGTTTTAAGTAAGTAAAAACTATACAAACATTAAGAAAACATCAAGAGAGAAGCTCTGAGGAGAACCAGTCCAAGCACAGCACACCACAGAGTTGCTATAACACCTAAAAGACAACCAGATCACTACAGAAAAGGTAAAGTCCTAAAATGGAGCCAGAGACACAGGAAGATGGGAACGGCATGATGCCAACTCAATGGGGCAAAGCTAGCATTTGCAATAAACAAATAAAAAAAAGCTAGGACAACCAGCTTGAAAGGGGAGGAGGGAAAATCCAATCCATTCTTCATACAGTAAAGCTCCTTTGAGCCTTGAGCCTTCCTGGTTGCCAAAGAGCTTAGGAAAGAATGAAGGATCACAGTCTCTCCACTTTCCCCACCCAACTCCCTAGTTCCAGCCTCTCTCCTCTATGTACTATGCCCTACTGGCTAACATCTCCCCTACTTGGGATCTACTCATGTGCATCCAGGCCACTCCTTGCCAGGGATGTCTTCTTGATCCATTCCTTCTCCGCTTTCTAGATCTAGCTTTGAAAGCCTTCCCATGATCTCTGGCATGGCGCTCCACCCTCAGTGCTTTTACAGCTGTGAAAACCACAGTGTATTGAACGCAGATGATTTCCCTCCTGCTTTTGGCTCTAAGCCCTTTAAAGGCAGAACTGTTGTCTCCGCATCCTTATCTTCCCAGTGCCTTCTGGTCAACTAAAGTGATCAGCAAATGTGTTCTTGCAAGCCATGAAAGGTCCTATTGTTGAAAGAAAACAAAAACCCTGAAACCTGTGTTACAGTAGGTAGGAGGCAGTGGCTCTGTTCCTCAGAAAGGAAGACTCTTGCAAACGTCCTCTCACAAGCCCATAGGGTATCACAACAGAAAACCAGAAAGGGACCTTTAACGGATAATGAATATCAGACTGGCATGAAGAAAATAAACCTTTGGTGCTGTCTTACAGGTGGCTGAGACTTTTATGTGAAACACCAGCTAATTTTTAGATGCTTAATTGGAACAGACTTGTCTAGAAGTGTGAAATCGTATTGAGCATTGCTGGCCCAATGCTTCAGCTTACAGCAGCTATCAAATTCTGAGCGAGATTCACTCCCCAGGGGCATGATCTTTACTGATGATGGTGGTGGTGGTGGTGGTGGTGGTGTGTATGTCTGTGTGTGTGAAACGAAAACCACCCTTTCATTATAAATGTGGAGTCTGTGTTCTTAGTGAAAGCTCTCACTTTGCAAGGTGGTGCATTTCCTGTGTGCTTCTGCACTGCCTCCCAACCTAGGCCATCCAATCTCTCACTGGAGATTGTACTTTTCCATTTGGATGCTTACAAGTCAGAGTTCTACTCCCTACTCCAACCCTGCGGACTCAGAGGCACTTAAGAGTCTAGCCTGTACTCCTGACAAGGACAGATCATGTGTCAGCGCTGAGGTCACAGCATCATCTCATCCCTAAGATTGAAGCCAATGAACTAGAAGGAAAAAGACAAAACTTAAAAACAGGAGGGAAGACGGGCAAACAGAGAGGACGAGGGGGAGAGGACATAGAACAAAGAGCCAGGGTATCACGGATGCTGCCTGGAGCAGCCCACTATTCTCCTCTAACACTTGGGCAAAGAACCTTCTGGACTGAGTTCAGAACTCTTTCAGCAATGACTATAAAGGACAGAAAATGTAAAAGCCTAACATCACTTCTGCATTAAAGCCAGCAAAGTGATGGAAGAGGCGTGTAATGCTATAGTGAAGGCAGCCGGGTGGGCTCAGGTCACAGCACTGAGGCCTTGAGTGAGTCACTTAACCTTCGAATCTCAGGGTCATCTGCCAAGTCCTGCCCCAGAGGGCTGCTGTGACTAGTACATGAAGCTGTAGGTTCATATTTCAACCGTGGTTGCAGAGAGCACGTCCTTGGGAGTGGACTATTCCCATGCCTGTACTAAAAGGGATTCTGAGAACTAATGCTTGAAGACACCCAACCAAAGCCAAGATGCCACTTTCTTACAGACACTCCTGTTCACACGTATTTCTACTCACAAAATGGCAGGGGGTGAGGGGGTTATTGAAAGGAACAAAGATATTTTTCCACTGTATGAAACAAGAATTGACTATATCCAGAGTGAACTGAAGACAGAACAAACCTCAGCTGGTCTTTCAGATTAACACTACAGCAGAGGTTTGGAATCATAATAGGAATCTTTAGTTTCTGTCTCTAACACTCAGCACAACAGACAATAAAAGTCAATACTCAGAATGGTGTGCTGCCCCAGGGTCATGCCCACTGCTCACACTGGCCACTCAGCTCCTCAGCTCCCAGAAGATGAAAGGTGCAGTAGTGAACACTAAGGAGATGGAGGAGGATGGCAGCCAGCTCAATGCAACAGTTGAACAGCTCTGGATCTGACTGGTGTTGCCAGAGCCGTTTCTGAGCTTTCCCTTTGCGGTTTAGAAAGGGCAGATTTCTTTTTCTTCACCTCAGCATTGTGAACTGGGGCCACTTCATCTACAATCCTGGTTCTTCCTGTCTTTGGGACAGAAAAGCAGCAGTAGCTCCTCGGGAGCCTGACTCAGGACTGCCTTCACTTCCTGTAATGGTCTGCATTGCTACAGGTAGAGCTCACTATCCTTGTAGAACTTAGAAAGCCACCTGACCTGTTCTCTGACTGTTTGCCGTCTTGCTTATTCTTTGGCTATTTGCATCTGTTGTGTTGCTGGTTCCTCAACCTGGAGATGACCTCAGTACTTGCATGTATTTGGAATGGTATAAAGTAAAAAGGAGGAGGGGGATGGGATAGGAGGTTCTAGGGAGAGGAAATGGGGAAAGAGGATGACATCTGAAATGTAAATAAATAAAATATCAATAAAAAGAAAAAAAAAGAAAGAAAGAAAGAAAGAAAGAAAGAAAGAAAGAAAGAAAGAAAGAAAAGGCCAAAATTCAGCTTGGCAAATTCCAAACTCTGAAGAAAAAAAAAAAAAAGACGGTCAGCTGATTTTTTAAGTCAAAATACAAATAAGGTGATTATTTGTATTTTTCTTCACTTTTAAAAATAATTGGCCTTCATTAGTACGAGCTTCTTATTGATATAAAAGTGAGATGAATATTGATACTCTCGTGGGCATTGTGCCTGTATAACACAGTTAGGAATACAAGGCTTAGACCCAGTCCTTCTTTAACTTTTTTAACTGATTTGAGATGGTTAGAAATAAAGGTTGGTGGGAAGAGAGAGGGGAGGAAGACTGGAGGAAGACAGTAGAGGAGGGAGATGAAGGAGACGATGATGATTGGGGAGAGAAGAGAGGAGAAAGAAGACGACGGAGGACGACGACTGGGAAGCAGGAGGTAGAAGCAGACGCAGGGTCTGAAAACCCTCACGTTATAAGGGCCATAGCTGGGGAACAGAGTAGTGTAGGGGTATCTGCCCAATCTAGGCATACAGAATATATTTACAGTTACTGAGTTGTGATTTCATTGACCAGTCATATTTGGGTTAGAGATTTAAATATCTCCCACTACATAGAGAGAAGTGTTTCTCCACCCAAAACTGCTGTTTGCATGCTCTGTGGCTCAAATGTTAGTAAGTTGGTACCTGAATCTACTTGTCCCCAAGTCAGCTTCTTCTCCTGTGCTCAGTGACTGACATTCTGGTAAAAAGAATCCTTAGCCTGGTTATATATAAGGGGCATGTGGCCTTAGACTGACACTTCCAATGGCCTCATGCTATAAGGCCTAAAATGATGACTTCCATTGTCTATATTTTAAAGGACAATGAGGGGGCTGGAGAGATAGAGTTTAGCTCCCAACACAACTCAGGGATCCAATGCAGTCTTGTATTCCCCAGGGTATCTACAATTGTGGTATACACTCAAGACGGCACACTCATAAATAAGTAAATGGCAGTGGTAAACCTCATTCCTAGATTTGAGTTCTTACACATATATGCAAAACTGTGTCTGAAGCGGATGCACACAGTATTTGAGATCTGGGAGGAACTCGCCAAAATGAGACCCAGTCATGACTGTGAATGGTGTATTAAACAACACCAGTTCACTCTGTTCTACACTTTATCCTAATCTTGTGTCTCAAGTAACTGCCTATGTTACAGTCACCTAAAGATTGTGTAACATATACGTGTCGCCTACCTAGCTGAATCAGAATCTCTGGGTACTGGCTAAAGGAACTGCATGCTTACTGGGAATCTAAAGATATACATGAATCTAAATTGGCACCTGAGCCAGTGTTTCTATCTCATGGCAGTTCATGTTGCTTTATGCCATGGACTCAAACAATATTGCCTAGATCACTTTCCTAATTCCTACATAAAAGTCTTGCTCTAAGGCAAGTGGCTCAGGTCTGTAACCTCAGTTCTTAAGTTCTTAAGACTGAGACAGGAAGATCTCAAACTTGAGGCTAGTTTGTGCTGTATAACTGAGTTCTAGGCCAATCTGGGGTACATGGCAAGACCTTAACTCATAAAAGCAAATACTATAGTCTCCCTGTAAATGTTTCATACACAACCAAGAACACACAATGATTTGGCATGTCAGAAATACGACATCTCAAAAATGGATAATGTAAATAATTGGTGTCTGGGTAACTAAGCCATATGGGAAACAAAATCAGTATATATAGCCCAAATTCAGATCTTATGTCAAAACAAATTAAGACTTTACATACTTACATATGTCATGGAAACCAGAAACCAGAGTGACACATTTGATGGATATTAAGTCATACATAGCAAACAAGTTACTATGGTTTAAATCATAAAATGTTGCCCAAAGGCTCATGTGTTACAGTTGGCTGCCAGCTGATGGGCTTTGGGGATCAACTAGATTATAGGAGCTCTAATGTCAAGTGGATTAATCCATTCATAAATTCATAGCTTGATGCCATTACTGGGAAGAGGTGGAATCTAAGACACAGAGAACTGAAGGAAGTAGGCCAATGGCGAGGTATCTCTCATCCCAGCCTCGTCCTCTCTTTGCTTTCCAGCAGAGAGAACCGTCACTTTCTTTCACCATGCCCATCCACCATGATATGCAGCCTCTCCATGATGCCGACCCAGGAGCAAGAGGGCCAACTGACCATGAACGGAACCCTGAAACTGTGAAACCATGACTGCACAAGACTGTGCAGACGGAACCCTGAAACTGTGAGACCATGACTGCACAAGACTGTGCAGCCAAAACAGAACTTTTCTACTTCAGGTAGTGACTCAAAGCCACAAAAGCATGTCTAATACACTCGCAACACATAACGGACAAATGGATTATCTCAAATACACAAAAATTACTTAACGTCAGTAAGAATGATCAACAAAGTTAAAAAATACAGTCACATACACACATCAAAGCACACACTCAACTTCTACGTATGCTCAATAAACAAATGAAAGCCTTAAGGACTTACTAGAGGTGTGGGTGTCTGTGTCTGTGTTTTGTAGGTAGACACAGCAGCACTCACAACAACCACAGCTCTAAAGCTCCAAGGATAGCCCTGTATTACACTGTGCTTCTACAGAGACCAGGAGAATACTTGCTGGCAGCACACGTGATTTTAATTTGTCTTTGTGCTTTTTTACAGCTTTCTAGTTTGTTTTGTTTTTCAGTATTTTTTTTTTAACCAAAACAGCTCTTTTTCTAAGATGATGCTTGCTTCATTCAGCACTATATAAAACCAATAAAAAGATGCTTGTCTGCTTTGGGAACTAATCATGAATAGTCATGGTTTGCCTTTGGTCTCTTTCACATGCCCATCCTGACACCCCCAGAACCATCACCCACATCTATTTGACTACAGTCTCAACTAGTGGGTAATCAGTTCCTACCAGATATTTGTGACCTGATTCCCCAGGGTGGGGAAAAGTCATACTTACACTAAAGGTTCTAAAAGGTTGGCTGACTGAGAACTTCATGATTGCAAAGCTGAAATGTTGCCAGATCCATAGCCAAATTGTCTCTATTTTAAAGTCCTTAATAGTCCTTCACTGCTCACCTCACTGTCTGAAAAAACATTCTTGGGACTAGCAGGTAAATCCTTTGGAATGTGTATTAACACCTCCCCCTTCCACCAACTCAAAAGCTACAAATACCACCAGACAGTAACTAAAATAGTAAGATGTCCTTATTTGCTGTAATCCAACCACTCCCAGCAATACATTTGAAAAGTGCCTGGTGACTTTTTTATTCTTATAACTACATGATAAAATTGCAGCCACATCAGAACATGGAACAACCTCCATTTGTGGGCTAGGGTCACTCATAGTGGCTCAAAAGTAAACCATCTCATTCCCTTCTGAGGCAATGGACACATGAATGAATGTGTTCACACTGATAACCAAAGCCACAAACACATATCCACCTTATGCTCGCTGACTTGTGCTACTGTACTGGGGGGTGACTAGACTCGAAGGCTCCGGAGATTGACAACCCCAAGTGTGTTGAGTCTGAGCAGGAGGCACGAGCCTCTCCTGAGTATTCACTTACAGCTGACTTGCACTTCTAGTGCTGACATTCTCACCAACTATGATGGAGCTATTCTTGGCTCTACTGAAAACACGATCAGTGGACTGACGATAGCCCGTGAACAGCTAAGCATTTGGAAACCTTTATAACAATCTTATAAGACATTTTTTACGGTGTTAGATCAAACTTAAGTTGGGACTGACTATGTCTAAAATTTTATTTTCTGGTAATGACTTTTATTGGATTCTATCAAAGAATCAGGTCAAGACTGATTAAAATTTTAAGTTTTAAATTTTTTGAAAAAGCTATCCAGGGCTGGAGGATGGCCCAGTGGTTAAGAGCACTGACTGCTCTTCTAGAGGTCCTGAATTCAATTCCCAGCAACCACACGGTGGCTCATAACCATCTGTAATGGGATCTGATGTCATCTTCTGGTGTGTCTGAAGACAGCTACAATGTACTCACATACATTAAATAAATAATTCTTAAAAAAAAAAAAAAAAGCTATCAAACTGGTTTACAAAATGTACACAGAGCACCACTGGGTATGATATAATATAGTGCTTCATATAAAAATGCTAGAATTCTTTCAGCTTGAAACAACACTCAAGTCCTCATGGATGTTGTGTGACACAGTTCCTGGGGAGACATAAAGTCTACTCAGCCCAGATCACAAACTGATGCCCGGCTAAAGTAAGGATGACACCCAAATTCAACTTAGTTGAATTTAACTAAATCCCACTTGAACCAGTGGGATTTACTGCAGTTACTTAGAAGAGCAAAACTGACTCAAACCAGTCTCGTCCAAAAGCCCACCAAAGCACTGGTGACTGCTCATACAAAGTGGAAACCTGCAGCATCACACAGCCTGCGGCAGCCCACAGCTGCAAGAGTCCTTGCCAGGCCGCTCAGCTGCTCTGAGCCTCTTCTAGGCAACTGGCTGATGATCTGAGTCTGTCAGCAGTCATTCTGTTTACACATGCTTGGGGAGGAGAGAGGAGCCTAGAGAATCTGGTCAGCTTCAGGGGCTCCAGAAGCCTTTGACTTCTTCCTGTGCTGAAGGAGCTTCCCTGAAAGATGGGCTGTTTGACCTCACCTCAGAACAGTGGTCCTCAACCTTCCCAATGCTACAACCCTTTAATACAATTCCTCATATTATGGTGACCCCCCACCCCCCTGAACATAAAATTACTTTCATTGTTTTCTATAATTCTGCTACTGTAAGTATCTGATATACAGGATATCTGATAAGCAGCCCCTGTGAAAAAGTCAGTCGATCTTCAAAGACGTTGTGATCCACAGGCTGAGAATCCCTGCCTCAGCACATCCTGTCTTATCAAACTTCCAAGATGAAAGGTTTTTATCTCACAAGAAAACTGCTACACAAACTAGATGGGTTTGGCTTGCTTCTCTTCTTGTAGTCCCATCTACAAGCTATGCTTTCATCAGGACACTGAGAAGTTGAACAAAGAAATAGAAATACTAAAACATAAGTAGAATGCAGGGAAGGGGGTTGGACATAATCTAAAAAAGAAAAAGAAAAAAAAAACCTATGGAAAGTCTCAGGAAGAGAATGGACAAGAAAAACAGAGATTATTTGAGCTTGAAGACAATGTAGAAGGACTGGTCTTACAAGGGCAGACAGTAAGAAGGTACCAGTGGGAATTTCAAGATACACATGACACTCTAAAGAGACTAAATTTACGGCTAGAGGCAGAGGGGGAGAAGACACATCCTAAAGGCTACAGTCATTTTCAGAAGAATTCTAACTGAGAACTGCTCAGTTAGGAAAGAGGTGCCGGTTCATGTCGAGGGGCCATTAGGACACCTATCAGACCAGGCCAGAGTGGACCCCCTCCCTTTATTTGATTACAGTCAAAACACTGAATATGCAGAGCAACGAAGTCTACTGAAAGCTCCAAGAGAGACACACCAATCACAGTCAAAGGCAGGGCCAACAGAGTAACAGTGAGTTTCTCAACAGAAACTTTAAAAGCCAGAGGACTTATAATGATGTATTTTACACTCTAAGAGACAATTCTGAGTTGTCAACCCAGACTGCTATAATCAGCAAAGCCATCTGTTTTAACCAAAGGAAAAATAAAAACTTGTATGATAAAAATAGACTAAATAAATTGTGACCACTTAAGTCACCTCTACAGAGGTATGTGAAGGAATGCTGAGACAAAGGAAAAAAACTCTACTGGACCACAAGAAATAACTATGCTAAAATATAGTTAAGTGAAAGGATAAAAATATACTCTGAAGAGGAATCGAATATACTTTTTTAGTAACACCTGAGTATTAATGGTCTCAATTCCCCAATCAACTGCATGAGTAGTATGGTGGCCGATCTTGGTGGTCAACATGACTATTAAATAATCCACAAGAGACCGTTACAGACCATCAGCATGTTGAACCAATTTGGAGTCTAATAGTTCTTTGGTTTTGGGTGTGACTGAGTACAGGCTAGTGCCTGAGCAACTCTTAGTGCCAAGGTCAGGGCGACAGCATTTCTAAAGCCAAAACCACACAAACCACACTACATGAACAGTGGGTGAGGGGCAGAGGGACTTTGCAATATTAGTTTCAGCAGAACATAGCAGTTACTTACACAAATGACAATTTTGATTTACACCTTTATCGGTTACTTCAGTTTATGTTTAGTTGACACAGGTATTACACTGATTAATAGTTCTGGACCTTGATCAGGGTCATGGCAATCCTAAATATGTTGCCTCGGCAGATGTGGCTTTGGGTAAGAAATGGAATCAAAACCTTAGTGACCTTAGTCCCTTCAACCACACCTGGAATCATCTAAAACATAAGTAACTGGACACATCTGCTGAGCATTTTCTTGACTTGAGAAGACCCACCCTAAATTTTGGCCACATTTTCTATAAAAGGATATTTAAAAAGAAAGCATTTTGTTTTTTGCTTTCTGCCTGCTTGCCTTCATTCTTGCTGGGCAAATCCAACTACCTTACTGCTGGACATTCCTTCGCTGCTACTAGAACCTAATTCTTCAGGACTCCAACATAGGCCAAGATCTTGACTTTTCTGTTGGGAGACAGCCATTAACGGTCTAGGTGGACCACAGCTTGTAAGCCATATATCTAACAAACCCCATATATATTCATTCTATTAGTTCTGTTCCAGCCTTCTTGATGCTGCCACCCTTTAATACAGTTCCTCAAGGTGGGTGACCTCCACCATAAAACTATTTTCACTGCTACTTCATAACAGTAACTTTGTTACTGTTATGAATCATAAAATAAATATGTATGTTTTCTAATAGTCTTAGGAAACCCTGTGAAAGGGTCTTTCAACTTCCTAGGGGTCACATATCATAGGTTGAGAACCTATGGAATAGAGAAAAATTCAAAGCATTTTTACTAAAATTAGAACAAGACAAAGTGCCCACTTTCTCCACTCTTAATTCAATACAGTACCAAGGTCCCAGCTAGAGCAATGAGAAAAACTTAAAGTGAATACAACAAATAGAAAAGAAATCAAAGTATCTCTATTTACAGACTCTATACACAACACTATAGAGTCTACCAGAAAACGGTTAGAGCTGATAAACACTTTCAGCAAGTTACCAAGATACAAAATTAACATACAAAAATCAACAGCTTTCCTATATGCCAAGGGCAAGTATACTGAGAAAAAAAAAATCAGGGAAACAATTCTATTCAAAATTACCAAAAAACAAAAAACAACAACAAAAACCCAATAAGCCTGGGAGAAAGACCTCTACAATGAATACTTATAACAGTGAAGAAACTGAGGAAGACATTAGAAGATGGAAAGACCTCTGATGCTCATGAGTTGATAGGATTAATAACGTGATAATGGCTATCCTACCAAAGATTATCTAGAGATTCAATGCAACCCTAATAGAAATTCTAGAGACATTCTCCACAGAAAAAAATGTTACAATTCATGTGGAAGCACAAAAGTCAAATATCAAAAAAAAACAGTGTTAGATGTCACTGTCCTGAGTCTCAGGACTGGGCCTCGCTGTCTCGGCTATTCTGTGTCACTGTGGACACTGAGTGTCTCCAACCCTAGGACTCAGACACACGCTCCATTACCCCAGCTCTCCTCAGGCTGTCACTGCAGACACCAACTTCTAAATCAAGCACTACTGTCTTATCCTTTCAACTCTTTACAATCAAAACTTAAATTTAATAGCACAAACTTCAAACATTGTTTTAAAGACTACACATCACAGAAATCTGAAAATTGATCAGCACACACTTCTCTCACCACTGTCTCCACAGGAAAGGGCACGGTTCTCGCTCTAGTCCTTCACTCTTGGCCCCCACTGCTGAACACTTAAACTCCACATTTAAATTTCTCTCTAAATACAATTCTTTACCAGATAAAAAAACATCTCACCAAAACAAACACCAACAGCTTCAACATGCTGCTCGAGCACTGCTTTATTTGGGCTCTTCCTTCCCAACCATGTGCATCTGCTAAAAGTACTATAATCGAGGAGATTCAGCATCTACCGAGTAGTGGTCAAGTGCTTGCCTGGCACAGGAGGTCATAAATCCTACCCCAAAGTCACCCATGCAAACACACTTAAAATGTGTTATATTCTCCATAGAAACTACAGTAGTGTACAGGGCTCTACCTTAACTATAAATTTGAGATTTCAGGTGTCAAAGCGGTTTTTAAGTAAGCAGTCCACAGGGCATCCCCATCTCATACCCCAAAATTCAAAGGTACAAATATGTATCTAAAAGAAATAACAGTATGTAGCAGACAGTAGATCTGTGAACAAAAGACTTCTAAAGCTTTAGAATATATACTGCCATGTCCAGTTGTATGATCTATAAATTGGCTCCTTAGACCAATTAATAAAATGAACCCCTGTTACTTCAAAAGAAAAAAAAACATTACTCCAAATTACATTGGGAAACTTTTATTAACTTAAACTGGCATTCTAATTTTGTCCAAGTTCTTAATAAGTGTCTTTTTTATCAACCTGCAGGTGTTTTTACCACCACAGAGTCATGAAAACTTGCAGTTATCATTGTCCTGTAATGATTAAAATGATGTTCAAATAATCAGCAAGTTACTTCTCTAACTTAAAAGATATTCTGAGGAGTGCTTCCAAGTTCTGTATATAAATAATGATTGATACATTTAAGAGCCATTTGATGCTTAAGATAAATATTTCTTATATAAAACATTGTTATAACACACCATTGTCCTAGTGAGGCTGTTATTAGATATATTTTCATACTAAAGAATAAAGCTTTATCTTTGTAGTAATTTTATTTATAGAACGCTTATCAATGAAGAACTTCGTATCCAACACCAGAAAAAAGGCGTACTCCAAGTGACATTCTGTAAGGAAGCAAAAAAGATGGCTGCAAGAAAAAAGACCACCGTAAGTAAGTTTCCATCAGACATTCTTTATATAAACAGTCCATTTGGAGCAGCAGAATCAAATGCAGAGCAAATGCTTTCAAAGGTATGTGTGCCTATGTGGTGATTACATTCTCCACACATTTAAAAGAAAAGGGACACTAGGAGAGACCACAGTATAATAAAGAATTATAGCACATCAATACCCACAGCCATCCACCAAGGTCTTTCTCATATTGGCAACTGAAACTTCACATCCACATGGGCTTCTTTGGCTAAGGTCACTATTTCAGAGAGCTTTACAACCTGAAAGAGAGAACAGGGCATATCTGTATGTTCATAAAAAGGTGAACCATTATAAACCAAGGCAAAAGAAACAGACTTGTTTCCATTTAAAACACAAGGGCTATTCTGACATTGATACAAGTCACACTACAGTCTAGTAAGAACTGTCACTTAAAAGACTGTCAGGTTTGACATTCATCATAACCTATAATTCAACTAAATATGTTCTGATAAAGATATATAACTAGATGTCTTACCTAAATTTTACCTTGAAGACACAAACAAGGAGTATCTTTGCAAGACACCCCATCATTCAAAGCATAACTAAATAAAACCTACCTTGCAAAAGCTTACAAGCTTAATGTATTGGGGTAGGAGTTTAGATATAAGAATTGCTGGCGTAAGGCAATTTTTTTGTGAGATAACAGTAAGCAACAAAAACTCCAATGCTCTGTATGATATCTACCTGCTTCCATACAAAATGTCATACAAATTAGACATGTCTAAAACCAAAATCCAGCTTCTCTCCAAGGAGAGTAGTTACAAAAAAAAGAAAAAAAAAAAGTAATCTGAAGTTAGAGGTATATGACTTTAAATGAGTAAATTTAGATAGCCTATTTTTTCATCTATACGTATGGAAATTTTGCCACCAGGAAAATCCTTGGGGGTGGGGGGAAGTACTGTCAACAGTCAATACGAGAAAATTACAGAGGACAGAAGAACATGCTAAACACATGATACCCAGGGTTGCAATCATTAAACCCAGACTGAGACTACACAGGATCATAGCATAGTACTTGCCAAACAAACTCCAGAGGAGGACTATTTTAAAACAGGAGGCTATCATTTAAGAAATATGGTTGCATATTACCCAGCTGCAGTGCAGACAGTTTTGCCCCAAGCTTAACAAAGAACCTAAATGGTACAAAATAATTGTTGAACTTTCACAATCAGAACACCCATATTCCATTTAAATAATAGTAATTTCTTTCCATCATCATACTAATTTGCCTTCATATACATGATTGAGAAGTATAAAATGCTACACATGGGGACTTACTAGCTAATAATAGATGAGAGAAAATCAGAGATTAGACCAGATTGGATATAAATTGACCATTATTTAAGATGGATGTATAGGAGGTTCTGAAAAGGAATTTGTAAATTCTCACTGCCTCCAGCCTCTTCTGCACTGCCCAGTGTGAATCTTCCTCAGTCGTGTTGTTTTTAACTTCCCACCTGCTCACTAGCCATCTGGATCCTTGAATAGAAAGTCCAGCTTTCCTTGGTGCATGAGGCTGAGGACAATCTCCCACTGCAACCCCATCATAAGAGTATGTGTACCTATTGCTGTCACTTCCCAGAATTAAGCCTGCTTTCCTGAAGCACTAATAGTACTACCTGGCTGGCTCATTTTAGAACCTAAAAGTATCTAGATCCTTTCTGCACTAAAAAGTGTCCTTGATCATTAGAGCCCACTTACCATTTTAGCTGCTTCATCCAAATCATCACAAGCAAGAATTTTAAGACCACTGTCTGCTATTAGTGCCTTAGCATCATCAACTCGTGTACCTAGAAATGATTTATGAAAATAGAATAACAAATATACACACACACTCACAAAGCATTTAAATATTTTTCTCACTATAAGAGTTTCAGCACAGGAATTTCTATTATTTAACACAAATACTTTAAAAAAAATATTCTAAGAGCTTGAAACTACCTTGTGAAATATTTTGCTTTACCATATCCATGGTAATAAAAGCAAAGCCAGAATCTCAAATAAATCACAATAAAAAGCACATCACATTACACAAAGCAGAACTTCAAGTATTTTGCCCAATGTAGTAAACTCTTAAAAAAAAAAAAAAAAAAAAAAAAAAAAAAAAAAAAAAAAAAAAAAAACACTTTGTGAAACCAAGTAGTGGTGGCCCACACCTTTAATCCAGGCAGAGGCAGGAGGATATCAGTGAGTTTGAGGCCAGCCTGATCTACAAGTGCGTTCCAAGGCAGCCAGGGCTATTATACAGAGAAACCTTGTCTTGAAAAACAAAAACCAACAACAATCACACGTGGTGGTTCAAGTGAGAAATGCCTCACAGGCTCATGTATTTGAACATTTGGTCCCCAGTTGCTGGCACTATCTGAGGAGGTCACAGAACTTTCAAGATAGAGAGCCTTGCTGGAGGAAGTATGTCACTAGAGACAGGAAATGAGAGTTTACAGTCTCATCTCCCTTTGCTGTGACTGAGATGTGAGCATCAGCTCTCTGCACCTCCCCAGTGCCTCTTCCACTGCTGTGGACAACCTGTCCAATAGAACTGTAAGCCAGAATAAACTGCTCCTTAAGGGCCTTTGATCAGGGTATTTTATCACAGCAAAGGAAAATAACACTTTTCAAGTTTTGTGTTTAATACTTTCATTGAAAAAATGCAGCTATTTGCAAGATCATTTTTTAAATTAACCTTGCACCTCACAATTGCATCATTTAAACGACAGAAAGAACTAAGATCATTAACACTCACCTTGTAACCGTACCACAACAGGTATTCTAATTTCTAAATCTTTTACTGCCATGACTATTCCTTGTGCAATAACATCACATCTCATGATTCCTCCAAAAATGTTGACCAGAATTGCCTGTACCTATCAATAAAGTATTAAAAAGAAGTTAAGTATTTATTCTCTTCTCCCAAAACAGTGGAATATAAAGATCAATTCCTTGTAAACAATTCAGATAAAACCATTATTTCCTTTTTTTTTCTTTTTTACGATTTATTTATTTATTTTATATATGTGAGTATATGTAACTGTCTTCAGACACACCAGAAGAGGGCATCGGATCCCATTATAGATGGTTGTGAGCCACCATGTGGTTGTTGGGAATTGAACTCAAGACCTTTGGAAGAGCAGTCAGTGCTCTTAACCACTGAGCCATCTCTCCAGCCCCCATTATTTTCTTTTCTATCTCCCAGTCCACTACCACCAGGACTTACAACCACTAATTTCAATACCTGGCTTATATTTGTTTTCTACTATATCACATACAACAAAAACCTTGTGAGTCAGTCTTCTTCCTAGTGACCAACACAACCATCTCAGGTCCTACCTTACAGCACTGGCACAGCAGACATCTCCATTGTATTCATCCCCTACTGTTCTCTTCACTTCACCCTACCAATACAACCAATTTTGACCCAAACCCTGGTCATAATAGCTCACAGCTATGTCTCCTCTGGCCACAGCCTCTTTAACTAGTAATAGCTCAATCCTTCACACACTGGCACTGCCTGTCCTCAAAAGGTCTTCCAATAGCTATTTCAGTCCTTGCTCCTCTTCTTTAAACTGTGTGCCCTGCACATCAGCACACTCCTGACGTGATCTTACCTCTTCCAGTTTACTCTCTCTTTCAGTGGCTTTTTTACGAAACTGAGGGGACAGGTTTTAGTTTCCTCATCTCTCTAGTTCCTAAGGCCTCAATTTCCCCAATATGCTGAGGACTTTCAAATCATTATAAGTAAAACATCCTGGGGTTGGAGAGCAGTTAAGAGTGTCTGCTACTCTTGCAGAGAACCAGAGCTTAGTTTCCAGCACCCCTGTTCAGTGGCTCACAAGCACCAACAACTCCAGTTTCAGGAGCTCCTCTTCTGGCTTCTATAGGCATCCACATGCACATGCACACACAGACACACATGCACACACACACACACACACACACACACACACACGCATACACACACACTATGTTCACAGCCAAGTGTTTATGAGGTAGTCACCACAACTCAAGCTCAGCATATCAATTTCAAAATCCTTAACCATTGCCTCTACAGTATAATAGGAACCAACACCCACCGTGCCTCATTTTAGCTGAATAGTAAAAAAAAAAAAAAAAAAAAAATTAGCCGGGCGGTGGGGGCGCACGCCTTTAAACTCAGCACTTGGGAGGCAGAGGCAGGCGGATTTCTGAGTTCAAGGCCAGCCTGGTCTTCCGAGTGAGTTCTAGGACAGCCAAGGATATATAGAGAAACCCTGTCTCAAAAAACCAAAAATTAATACATGTGGTAAATAACTCTACAGGATTCCAAGGAAAAGACAGTACAAATCTTTTCTTAATTCTAAACAGGAAGGAATAGTTTTTCATCTTCTAGTATCATCTACTACTTCCTTTTTCCTAAAGTCTAATGCCAATGAACTAAGTATTCTTGGGCATGTATATTTTTACAATTCCAGGCTTTTGCAGTCAAATAGTATCACCGAGACCACTTCCCCTGTGACTGGCTCCCACGCCAGTTCACCAGAAACATTAATGGTATCTTTATCTAATTTAATCTAATGTCTTCACTGTTTGCTAAATTTCAACATTAATTCCGTCAAAAGGTTCTCAACTTGTTTTCACTTAAGATTTCAATTCTTCTTTTCAAACTTCTACAGTACTTTGAATTTTAATGCTGAACTAGCACAATGACGGTCCATCAATTAATCAAGTTACTTCTCACAACTCAAATCCTAGCACATAAGCTCCACCCTTACCTTCTTATCTGAAGTGATAAGTTTAAATGCTTCTGTTACTTGCTGGACAGTGGCGCCACCGCCAACATCAAGAAAGTTGGCTGGAGTCCCCCCGTGTAGCTTTATTATATCCATTGTGGCCATAGCCAAGCCAGCACCGTTTACTATCAAGAGGGAAGATGATTTGTGTAAGAAACAAAGAAAACATACTAAGTTGTACAGAGCCAATATAACATGAAAATACAGTCGGTACCTAGACAGCCAATGGTCCCATCGAGGCCAATATAGTTAATATCTGCATTAGCTGCCTCCTTGTCCCTTTCGTCTTCCTGGCTCCAGTCCTGAAGATCAAATATCTTCTTCTGGCGATAGGCTGAATTTGAATCAAAATTGATCTTTGCATCCATGCACAACACTTAGAGGAGAAACGAAGAAAATAATCTAAATTTTATGACAGATGCAATGAACTATCCAATAAAAACATGGTTTAGTATAGAGTAAAAAGTACATTTTAATTTGTTATTTATTCAAAGTATTTCAATTTATGTTCACAATGAATTCAAATTGCTTCTTATACAAAACATAGGCATGTTAAATACCCTAAAGTTACTTTTTCTGCATCCATCCTGGCACAAGAAAAAAAGAAACAAAGAGACAAAGAAAGAGAAAAAAAGTTCCTCAAAGACATTACACATTGTTTAAGCTTTTCAAGAATGAACTGGTAATATTCTTAGCTGAAATTCTTTCCCTTGGACCCCAGATACTACTCCTTACAACTCAAGGAACTGTCTTCTGATAAGTCTTAAAGTCACTCCCCCCACTTTTATAATGGCTACTCCCCACTGACTTGCACAGCAGTGTTAATACTGATGGAGCTTTCTCTCAAGCCCACCACCTCCTCCTCACTCTTCCTTTTTAGCAGCAGGAATTCTAAAGACTTGAATTAGGGAAGTAGAGGTCAGCAAACTATGGCCCGTGGACCTGGTGACTTTTGACTATTTCTATAGACTTGTGAACTAAGAACTTGATTCACAGTTTAAAAGATTAAGTAGAAAAGAAGAAAAGGGGAACAAAAATAGTAACTCCCAAAAATTCAAGATCAGGAATAGTTGATAAAGCACAAAATACTTAGGAACCATCAACCTGTTAAATTAGTTGTCCCAGTGCTCCTACCATTCACTCTGACACCCACTCCAACTAGCTACTACCCTTAGCACTCAGGAAAGGGGGGTTTTGTTTGTTTGTTTGTTTGTTAAGCTATCATGTGCATGTAACCCAGAATATAACACATACTAGGAAAGTTATGTCACTGATCTATATCCCAGCCCTTGGTTGTCTGAGACGTGAATCCAACTCATACTCCTCCTCCTCCAGCCTCCCAAGAAATTACAGGCACATGACTGTAGCAGGAACATCGGGAGGTGGGGCCATCTCAGTCACAAAAGCTGCAGGAGGACCTAATTGAGGACTGCCTGAGAGACCAAGGATTGCCGAGGCAGACAATGCTAGCCAATGGGGAAGTGTTGTTTAGAAGAGATGCTTTCTTGGAACCAATGGGAGAGTGGATGGAGGGTATTAAAGGAGCTTGCAGCAGTGTTCAGATGAACTTGCTGTGGTGTTTCTCACCTGCTCCTGGAGTCTGTGCCGTTGACTCTGCACCATCTCACCTCCATCCCCCAAGCGGAGGTAGGGTCAGGCAGAGAGCAGTCCAGGGCACAGGCACACGTGCCACCACGCCCAACACAAAGCAGCTCTTAGAGGTTGCTTCTCCAACCTCACTGTTCATCAGTATCCCTTCCTCAGTACAGGGTGTGAACACAGAAGCACAAGTTTGGCACAGGACTCAGAAGCTGAGATTCTCAACTTAGAAGAATAGTTGGGAAAGTTAAAACTCTCAGTTACTGTCTCTACATCCATCGCTCCACCCCTCATTACCTGGCTGATGAAGATCAGGGAAGTGCAGGGAGGTCGGAACTTGGTTTGGGTTGAGTGATACCTTGACAGGCCCCAGAAGAGTAAACACAGGCGATGGTCTTCCATACGCCATTAAATGTGTTCCCTTATAAAAGTTGCTGTGGTCACAGTCTCTTCACAGCAATAGAAACCCTAACTAAGACAAAGACCAATAGGAACTACAATACTCCATCTTAAGTGTTTATACTTTGCTGTGTTTTAACTGTAACTCTCGAAAAAAGCTTTTACTTATCCTTTTTCTAAACCTAATATTCTCCAAACTCAGTATTTTCTCTACTGTTACTTTTCATACCTCAAGAAGCCTTGAACACACACTTTCCTTTCCATTTACTTTAACCCTTTACTCTTGTGCCCATTTCTTGTTCGGTTTGCCACATGAGTGCTTACTTAGCTCTGAAATAAGAAACTTATGACTGGAGAGAGGATTCCGCAATTAACAGCACTGACTGTGCTTCCATAAGACCAGATTCAATTACTGGCTCCCACACAGAGGCTGACAACTCTAACTACAGTCTCAGGGAATCTGCCTTTCTCTGCTGGCATCCTCAGGCACTGCACACAAGCATGCAAGAGCAGAGGCAGTGATTAACTCAGTAAATGATCCATCCATCATGTTACATTAATGTTGATAAAGCAAAAATATGACAATTCTTACCTTTCACTTTCTACATAAATGGCATACTGGTGCACTGTTGCATAATTCCTAGACATTTACATTTCCATTGTTTATAAAACCGCTTACCACTTTTGGTAAGTCTTCCTCACTATAAGCACTACATACTTGATGTGACTTCTGATAAAAACTGAGTAGCAGGGGCTGAGAGGAAGCCTAAGTACAAAGTACTGTGCAGCCTGGGGAGACGAGTAACTGGCCCTGTAGTGGTGAGTTTTGGCTGTAATGTTTTGTGCACCCAGTAGGTCCAGTGCTTCCAGCCACCAGTCCAGGAACTCTTTGGATTTGCACATGAAGGCACACAGACGTTAGCTTAGTTTTGAAACGCCTTGGCTAATTCAATGACTGGACACTCATACCTTCCCCTGCTACCCCAGGCCCAATCAGGGAAGTGGTCAGTGGCCACTTACCCAAATTCTTACAAGGCTCGTTGGCTCACTCTCCTGCAGCTCTCCTCTTCCATTCCCCACCACATCCTGGCAACCCTCCCTCTGTCCCCTGCATCCTAGCCCTCACAACTCTAAGGGTCCCACCCTGTCTCCCTTTGACCATGCAATGGACACTGGCATCTTTAATGACCGATCAAAAACCAATTGGGGACAAGGACCTTGATTTTGTGTTTGGAGACGCAGATTCCTGATTGAATCAAAGCATTAGAACCAATCTCCAACAGACTAACTGGTGAGGGTTCTCCAGGCTTGAGTTTACTGCTGCTGCTCTAAATGTGCTGAGACGCTGAAGCCCTGAGGTACTTGGGACTATAAATATCTTACTACTTTCAAAGTAAGGCACAATAAAAGATGTGAAATCCAAACAATATAATTTATAAGGCTATAAAAAAAAAACCTGTCCATATCTGTGAGAAGCAGTCCAAGTTGCCCTGACGGAAACAATCCCAACTCTGCCTCGAATTCGTGATGCAACTCTCTATGTAATAACAGCTACAAACTTCCAGAGTCACAGAGCTCGAGCTCCAGCTCCTCAGGTCCTTCAAGCTTCACTACATTTGGTCTTGGGTTCCAGATGCATATTTAGGCAGTTTATCATTGATTATTTAGAATAGCTTAGTGTCACAGTTTAACTTCACTTCACTACAGAAATTCCTGATTCTGCGTTAGACAACATGACTGAGAATAATCTACTAAGGGAAAAAATGCTTCTCAGGATTCACCTAACACTTTCTCCTAGCAATGAGTATATTATTTACTACAAACTTCTGGAAACAAACATCTGAGCTAGCCACAGGTGCGCCTGGAGACCAAAGGAAAACTAGCTGAGAGTGCTAACAGTGGACTCAGGGTCCAAGTGAGATGGCCTGTATCCACTCCAATACACCAGAGTGGAGAGCTAAGGTCACAACATCAAAGGTTCACGATTATCACCATTTCTGACCCATTTTCCTGTTCATACTCACTTCTCCCCAGAGGGTGAATAACAAATTATCTGCCTAATAACTCAGATATTATAAACACATCATCGCTTGGAGTGAGCTACCCAGGGGAACAAGTTATCCGCTAATCCAGAGCAAATTCAAATTCTGTCCTACTGAGGTTTTGCATTTGAATAGGTAGATTATCTAATCTGTAATTGAGTTGTCAGATCCAATTTAACTGAATTCTGGCAGAGGAAGAAAGTAATTACTTAAGGGTCTTTAAGAGATTCTAATGTCAATGATGATAAGCTATTTAAGCAAATCCCTTCTTTTTTTTCCTTTCTTTCTTTTTCTTTTTTTTTTTTTTAAGCAAGAGTCTTGCTATGGAGTCTTGCTTGACCTGGAACTCATCATGTAAGCCAAAATCATTGAGGTCTGTCTGCCTATTCCTTCTAAATGCTAAGATTAAAGGCAGGGACCACTATACCAAGCACTATATACTTTTTATGTTATCCTACTTTTAGACATTGTTTCCCATTACTAAAAAAGTCTCTTAAGTCTCCATCTTTCAATTACTCAAACAACTACACAGTATACTTCATCGTACATGGTAGATATTTCCTACAAAACTACACAAAACAGTAATTCTAAATTTAGTTACCAATTTTTTTTTAAAGACTGCTATGAAAATTTCTCTAAGTTTATACTAAATATTTTATGACAACCATGTACCAGTTTACAAAGAGACGAATACATTTTAATGAATACTTTTGAAACTAAGTATATACCTTCTTTAAAAAATCTGTCAATCTATAATGCTAAAACTATATTCTACACTGCTCTAAAGTTTCCAATGGAAATAAGTAAATACATCACTGTAAAAAAGAAAAAATGTAGATCTGGTAACAAAGTCCAAATTCAAATTAATCTGTCAAATAAAGTCTTCTCTTTTCCATTACACTATGATTACAGTCTCCTGCTCCAGCATACACCTACAGCTATCTAAGGTCTCCCCTATTTCTAATCTCCTGCTCCCAGTACAGCATATACATTCCCTAGCAGAAATACCCCCAGCATGTAGCTATTAGAATTAAGGCCTCAGTTCTACTGATCATGGGTTTGGGGTTGGCAGCTCATCTCTACAACGAGCCACATGTCGTCAGGCAAGCCTGAGTCTCATAGTCTACAAAGGTAGGGATAATATCCAACTCACAGAACTGCTGTCTACATTAAAAACATTAAAGAGGACCACATTTGTACTTACAACAGAACCTGGCACTGGTATGTTCTTGTTAATGACAAAACATATTTTAAAAACTTTTTAACCTCACAAACTTAAGTATGCTTAGAATATATGTTAGTGAGGTCAAAATTCAAAACTGTTTAATAACAAACATAAAAGGCAAACTGCAATGTACAAAAGGCTTTTTTTAACTAAGAAAAATAAAAAACAATAGATAGAATTAAAATGTATAGTAAACTCCAGAGTCTCAACCTAGTAGAAACGGTGGCAAAGATCTCACTCAAATCATCAACAGTGGCTAGAAAGATGGCTCTATGGGTAAGTGTTTGCTGCACAAGCATGGATCTGAGGTAAAGTGCTAAAAAGCCTGGATATGGTTTAAAAGCACTCCTATACTTTAGAGGTTCGTCCTGCACTTAGGAGGTGGTAGGACCTTTATTTAAGAGAAAAGGCTACTACAACCAACCATTCAAGAGTGCTGACACCTAAACAGATTAACATGCTTCTTTTGGGTATGTTGGCTAGTTTATATGAGAGCAAGCTGTAATAAAAAGAACAAGCCTGCACTCTGGATCTTCTTGGTTTCCTGTCCTCATGGTGTGACTTGTCAGTGTGTTCCCATCACTGTAAAACCACCACCAAGAGAGGCTCTCATCAGAAGCCCAAACAGCTGGCCCTAACCAAAACTATCAACTAAATAATCCTTTCTTCTTCATCTTAATGTGTGGTGCATCACCTACTACAGATTAGATCTCAGAGTTACTCCTCATAACTGAAAGCTCATATTCTGCCCAATGCATCTTCCCATTCCTCACATCTCAAGCCTGGTCAGCACCCTTCTAACTCTTCCTATGAGTGAGCATGATTTCTTATCTAAGTGAAATCACACAGTTTTCTCTTTCTATGTGTGACTTTCACATACTATAGAATACTCCACATAAAAAAATAATCCCATCTCCATCATCAGGTACTTGGGTGTGACGGGTCAGGGTACCAAAGATCAACAGAAAAGCAGCATTGTATTTAACAATATTACAAAAGTGCACACTTTAAAAAAGAGGCAGCAAAATCATTGTTAACTCTAAAAACTTAAAACTTTTTAAACAAAACAATAAAAAAGGACAATTTACACATTCACAGTTCCTGATCCTGAGGTGGGGAAAAATAAACTCATCATGAAAATAAAAGCAGCAAAAAAGGGGTCTGACGAACTGAAAACTAAAAGCTTTACTATGTTCAAGGCAAGCAAAATTAAACAAACAATATAATTAAGAAAATATTTAGCTCAAATGTCAGAAGTTAGCATTCTTAATAAACAAAGAGCCTGTATAACCTGAAGAGATCCCCAGGAAAAGTTATTAAGTGAATAAAGAAAATTCAAAATGCGTGTAGTTTGCAGTCTTCAATTAAGTAATTAATTAAGAACATGTTTCCTAACATTTTACTTAAAAAAAATGAGTAGTTAAAAAAAAAAAGACAAACAAAAATGAGGTCACAGACAAGACTAGATGAGGACAGAGAGAAAGATTTTTAAGGATGAGTAAATATACTTCATTACATTGTTTTAATTTTTCAGTAATATTAAAAATTGATATGAAAATATCCAGAAGTCACCATAGTAGTAAGAAAATTAATCTCATTTGGGTACTACAGCAAGCAAATTACAAATTCACAGAAACTGTTACTTGATATGATAGTTTTCTACAGACGTGATAAAGATGCTGAGATCAGGTATTATCCTAGATTACAGGAACCATAAGCATCCTTACAAGAGAAAGGCAGAAGACTAGACAGATACACACAGAAGAGAAAATAAACAATGTGGCCACAAAGAACATCAACAGAAAACTCCAAAACAGAAAACATGTTCAACAAACATGAAAAATATACGTTAGTAGAAATCAAAGAACTGAATAAATTAGACAAAACACCATTTCTTCATCATCAGCTTGAAGATAAAACCCACTATGTTAGCTAATGGCAAAATATGCAACAAGATTACTTTATCTGCTAGTATGCCACCTTGACGAGAATGGACCAACTCTCCGAAACTGTAAGCCAGGCTCACTTAAATGTTTCCCTTTATAAGAGTTGCCATGGTCACAGTGCCTCTTCTCAGCAATAAAACCCTAACTACAACAGAAGTCAGTACCAGGAGTGGGGTATTGCTTGTGATAGGCCTAACCATGCTTTTGTTTGGAGAATTATAAATTTTGAGACTTTGGATTAGAAAAGCAATTGAATACTTTAAGTGGGACTTAATGGGCCATACTATTAGAAGCATAAAAGAACTTAGTGCTGAGGGTGATTTGAACTATGGGGGCCTAGCTTAAGAGGTTTCAGCGAAGAATTTTAGTATGTGGCTTAGTGACTGTTCTGTGATACTTTGATAAAGAATGTTTCTGCTTTTTGCCCTTGTCCGAAAAGTCTGCCTGAAACTAAAATGAAGAGTTTTGGTTTAATTACAGTGGCAGAGGAAATCTCCAAACAGCATTATTGACTCTGTTGTGTTATTATTAGTGATCACTCTCACACAGATCTACAAGAAAAGGAGCAAGCTGAGCAAGGAAAAACACAAAATGTACTGTTTGAGTGGAAAAAAAAAAAAAAAAAAAAAGAGCACCAGGAAGTGGAATGGAGCTAAATCCTGTGTTCAAGGAGATAACCAGATAAAAGAAAAGCTTGATGTTAAATGGTATAAAGAGAGTAGGAAACTATACCACCCAGCTAAAAGTCTAACTTGTGAAAAGAAATTTTATAAAAGCTTAGGGGCCGGTGTGGTGGTGCGTGCCTTTAGTCCCAACACTCAGGAGTCAGAGGCAGGAAGATCTTGAGTTTGAAGCCAGCCTGATCTACAGAGTAAGATTCAGGACAGGCAACCTCGGGCAGTGAAGGAAACCTTAGAAAACAGAAAGTTGGTGAAGATGAAACTGAACAGGACCATGTTCCAGCCCTAGCAAGCAGCAGAACTTGGCAGCTTCAGCCACATGGCTTTAGAGTCAAGAATAGAAGAAAGGGATTATGGAATCTCCCTCTAACAAAAAGGACTGAGGCCAAGCATGTGTCAGCGGTGTCCCTGCATGGAGTCCTAGTGAGGCCATTGTGTAAGCTGTTGCTATGGTTATGGTGTATCTCTGCACAGCAATAAAAGATAAGCAAGTTACCCTTCTTCTCTAGTGGCTAAATTGTGAAATGACTTCATGTCTGAGCATATATTTTCATAGAAAGGATCCAAGCATGGAGGCTTGGATGGCTAATTCTCCCAGATCATAGCTAACTCTCACCATAACCCTTATTTCTCCAACCAAGTGTAGCTCCACAAGACCTTCCGCCTGGGTGAAAATGCTCCATTTCTGTCCAATCCACTGTGGTGACTACTGAACCCCTGGAATGTGACTGGGTGGCCACGCACTTGGATTTTCAAGTTGTACCATTTTGATTAATTCAACCAGACAACTGTGACCGAATGGTGGTCAGCACAACTCTTGTGTTTTAATGGGTTTCTTTCCCATCTGCTCACATACAATTCATCGGAAGATGAACTGCTGCACAAGAACAACGGATGACACGTGATAGAAGAAGGCACCTTACCCTTTCCATCAGAATCTTCTACCATTGGGTTTATTTCTACCATCGTTGCATCATACTTCAGAAAAAGTTTATAAAGCTTGATCATGTTTTCTGCTGCAGAATCCACAATGTTAGCAGGAAATCCCATCTTCTGTGCAAGCTGAAAGTAATTTGTCTTTTTCAGTAGTAACTTGCATATGTCTAATCAGCATTAAAATATTACAAATAAAAACTTTATCATTTAAAAAGATAAGCGAGAACTGTAGTTAAATCACTGGAAGAGCAGCTACTAACGGTTTAAACAACAAAAAACTTGCTGCTTCAAAGTCTTACGGGGTACGCTTTATGCCTATTTTACAAACCAGAAAACGATTCAGAGGTCAAGCACTAGCCATTAGCCTAGATCACAGTCCAGTGTTCCCTTCAGAGCTTCCTCTCTGCCTCTATGGAAGCTTACAGTCAACTGAAACTGAAAAAGAGACAGATGTGCTCACTTCAGCAGCACGTATACTAAAAACTGGAACAATACAGAGAAGAAAGAGAGACTTGTATTTTATTAAAACGACATCTAAAAAGGTTGACAATCTCAATGGTCCAAACACTAACCAAAGTTAATAAAGTACTCTACTTTGCCTTTAAGGTAGTGCAAGGCATGTCTACTGGGCTAATTGGAGAGGCAGTCAAAGGACACTGTCTCGTCCATTCAAAACTCAACTCTGACAGGCCCCAAAGACACAGGCATTTGAGCCTCTCGTCTAGAAGAGTTACAGAAGTGAGCAGAAGTCCGAATCAGAGACATCTATGGAACATTCTAAACAACTAATTTCAAGGTCACAAGCCAGAAGTTGTAGGTCACAATTTCTATGGTGCAGCAAGCATACAGCCCTCGTGCGGTGTCGCTGCTGGGTACTAAGACCTCCTACCTGTGTGTCAAGTGCTCTACCACCAAGCTACTTTCCCAACTGAAACAATTATCAATTTCAAAGTTCCTTGAGAAATTTTGAAATAATGATACACAGGACAGGAGTCTGCTTAGAAACACTACAAAGAATTCTCTCCCTCTATTTCAAATATCAAAGGCTGCAATAAACTCCTGATTTTCAGGAACAGGAAAATCTTAAATCCTTTTTGGGTGAATATGATTCATATAAAGAGCCAAATAGCAAAAAAAAAAAAAAAAAAAAAAAAAAAAAAAAAGTGGAGTCACTAACTAGAAAATAGAAATGTGAGTGAAAAGTTTTTATAAATTAAAAAAAATGAAATTCAATACTAAGTATCATTTTACCATAAAGATTTTTTTTTGTATAGACTTATGCCATTGCCAAACACTGGGGCATGCAGCCTTGCTGCTGTATCTTAGCTCTCACAAATATTTGCTTCCTCATCTGAAATTTACTCTCTAGTCACCACTCTCATATGATTTATACTAAATCATATGTGCTTTTTGCAGTTATTGCACTCATCTGTTTAAACCATGGGCCTCACTACAGAAACCCCTGTGCCCTGTGAGCGTTACATCAGTCACAGGCCTGCTGTTGGTACACTTCAGGAACTGGGCTTACTTTAACAATGTTTTCTCACAGCAATTCATGAGCCTGTATTTACATCCACAACAAATAATTTAGCTTACTTTTGTACATAAACTAAATAATTTAATTCAACAGCATCATTAAAAATACTATCAAGCAATACTCAGACACACAGTATTAAATTCTACAGTTTTGTTTGGAAGGAGCAGAAGCTAGGCAGAAGGGGAGGAAGGACAGTAGAGAAAGCTGGAAACCATCAACAAATGTTACTGCGTGTATGCTGTAAGACAGCCTCTCTGCCACTATATGTAATTTACAGGGGACCTGGGGAACATTTAAAATGACTTGATGAGGATTTAAAACTCAGACTACAAAAAGCAATGATTGATAATCACCCCTGATTCTTTAACAAATAAGTTAAAAAGTGAGGAAGGGGGACTTACACATTAGGAGAAATGGCGTGGGGCCTACTAACTAGTCACAGTGAAGGACCTCCCGCAGATCTCGACTCAGACAACTACAATGAGAGACATTTCTGCTACTATTGAGAATGACTGGACACATGCTGACTTTACGGAATCACTGTTAATGGACTAGATCCAGCAATGGCACAGAAATCGCCAAGAAAACTACTGTAGACACTTTCAAAATCTTAAAAAAACTGTAAATACTTTCAAAACCTCCAATTTAAGTAAGAAATTAAACTGTCTTAGTTAAACCGTTTGGTGTTTTACAAAGTTAACTGTCTTAAGTACTACAACTATCTAATTAAGAACTGAAGGTGTTTCTGGATGTAACCTACTCTCACAGCTTGCTCCTTTTTGATGCCTTCGATTATATCAATAGGTTCCTTTAGAATGGCTTCAGGGTTCTCAGCAGCAACATCTTCAATGTTAACCCCGCCTTGTGCACTTCCTATCAATACAGGACCCTACAAGGGGAAGAGGAGACAAAGCATCAAACTTTATTTTAGGCTCAATATGTTTTTAAACTAATCCATACATTGTCAGATTTGGGCATCGACAGCTTCCACATCATATTTTCAACTATTTTTGACAATGTAACATTATCTCCAATAAGTAACCATTATAAATGTTTAACTGAAAAATAGAAAAGAAGCAGAAACAAAAAATAAAAGTGGCATCTCTCCTGCAAGGGAAAAAGATAAAATACATACATCTATACCAAATAAGTAAATATAATCAAATATATAAAATATTACCTATACAATTTTTACACATAAAACTAAAAAGAAGTTAAAGTATTGCTTAAAGCAAAAACAAAAAAAGTCTAAGGAAAACTCTGCAGTTTTTCTGAGCCACTAGTCTTCCTGCAAGTAAACAAAACTAACCACCTTGCAAGAATAGCCCTGACTACTGACACACACACTGTAAGAAAATAACGCATATGTACAAAGAGTTAAATTATGAACTTTCAGTTCCCCAAAAAAAATCAATAAAATTACAAAACAAATGTCTTGTAAATTCGCTAATCTGGTATGACTAGAACTAATCTAGTGGCATGTAAAAATAGTAAAATCATATTAATGTGTTGTGTTTTATAAAATGGCAGTATAATGCAGCAGGAAGGAGAAGCACAGCTGCCGGCCAAGGTGTGTTCCCCTGAACAATCAAGCCATGTGATAGACCTGATATAAAGGTTTATTGGCAGGAAGGGAAGGAGACCTGGAGAAGGGGGTAGAAGCAGAGAAAGGTGGACAGAGAAGGACAGAAAGAGAAAGGAGAGAAGGGAGGAAGAGGTTAGCCAGGAACATTGGGGTGAGGGGTGTGGGTAAAGATCTATCTTCTTACATGCTGGATCCTGGCTTTTACCTGGTGGGTGGAGATGCTAGCTGTTGCTAGGTAATGCTAGGGCGGAGCCTAGAGAAAATGCTAATATAAAGAATAAGAAAATATAGATCAGAACTAGAGAGCTGACTCTGTGGCTGAAATGGCTGCTCTTCAGAGGACCTGGGCTTCACTCCCAACCACCAACCACCACCTGTCACTCTAGTTTCAGTGACATTTAAAAAAAAGAGTCACTGTATTTTTATGTCATTACAGTATTTCAGTATCAAACATAAAAAGTAATTTCAAAAAATGGTTTAGTCCCCCTCGCTGGAAAATACAATTCTTAAAATACTTAAAGCAATAACTAAAGGAAATCTATTTTTTAAGAGTTGACTCATATTTAAGTAAAAAATTATGTTCTATCATGTGGTTAGATTTTAATATATGTGATAATGAATTATCTGGCTGGACTTTGCTCCAATGTGATAAGTCTTCAGCCATCTTTACGGTCAAGGAAGGAGTCAGAGGTCCTGAACCCCACTTTATGCTGAGTGTGGTGGTTTGAAGAGGAATGGCCCCTACAGACTTAAATGTTTGAATGCTTGGCCCACATGGCACTATCAGGAGTAGGGTTGGCCTTGTTGGAGGAAGTGTATCACTGTGAGGGTGGACTTTGAGGTCTCTGATGTTCAAGTTACACCGAGTGTGGCTCAAACTTCTTGTTCCTTCTCCAGCACCATGTCTGGCTGTAAACCGCCGTATCTCCCACCATGATGAGAATGGACTAAGCCTCTGAAACTGTAAGCCAGACCCAACTAAATATTTTCTTTTATAAGTGCTGCCATAGTCACAGTGTCTCTTCACAGCAGTAGAAAACCTAAGACACTGTCATTTGGCCAATGGCCATGGTACATCACTCAATCAGGTGAGCAGAGGGTCACAGCTCTGAGCTGATTAATGCCGTGTGGAGGTCAAAGATTTAAAATTTTAGTCAACTGCAAAGATAATAATTTAATCATCCCTGCAACAATAAAGCCACAAAAAACTCTGGATGTTAGCGTTAGATGATTAGTAAAGAAGAAAACCAAACCCTCACCTGCCGCCTCCCAAAAGCATCAGGTTCTAGCACCAACATGCAGTTGAAAAGGCCTGACACCTCAAGACGACAACCAGTGCAGTGGAGTCACTGCACCCAGAAACAGTTAACACTAACCACATGTGCACGAACCGCTAAGAAAAGCCATTTCACTTCATCTGCATTGGCCACCCACCCCCACTCCAATTCAGTTTGGGACTAAGGGGGAAACAACCTTTGCCCCAAGGAGTAAAAAGGTGACACATACATCAGTATTATGGTTTTTCAGGGTGTTGTCCAGGGTGCTAGTCCATTTCTCTAACTCCAAACACAGCTAGAAAACCGGTCACGGAGACAAGAAATGAGAAGACAGACTGTGGACGTACCAGAAAACTAGTGCTCTAGTCAGACTGACACATGGCTCACTTTGACGGAGAAAAAAACACCAACTCAGGGTATGATTTATATCACAAGGAACCAAAAAAGAGTAACTAGTAAAAGTTAGATGAACGAAAAGAAATAGGGATAATGTTGATGATGATGCTGATGATGATGATGCTGCTGCTGATGATGCTGCTGCTGCTGATGTTGTTGATGATGATGTTGATGATGACGATGATGATGACTGCAGTTGAAGAAGGCTTTTTACTGAAGGTAAGGAGACACACATACAGTAGGCACAGCAAGAAAAAGGCCCTCGGCAAAGCAGTTTCTTTTCTAAGGCTGGGAGGTTTTAAAGTATCTGTAGGCTCTACCTCCTCTAATTTAAAGCTGGTCAGTTTAAGGACAGGATGGCTAACTGGCCCACACTGCTGTGTAATCTGGCCTTGAACTTGCTGCACCAGTCCATCAGCAGGGTCCCTACTGGCAGGAGAAAAGCACACAAGGCCTTAGTTTTAAGCTGCCAGGCTTTTGCCTCTGTTCAGGAGAACAAGGAGGGAGCCATGTTGGAAATTCATCATCTTTATTTTACCTGGCCACAGCCTGTCTCCCTGTCTTTCTGCCTATCAGGCAATCTGTCTACCTCCTACCCCTCTCTCAGAGGTCACCTGAACTGCTGTTAGGGACTGTGAGGTGCAGACTGCTTTTAACTGCTTCCAGCTCAAGAGGAAGGGCAGCAGTCAAAATGCCTCAGATGAGGGCTGCTCTAAGCATCCAGATAAAACTTTACCAACACAGCATTCTAAAACAAGACAGCCATTTAGTGACAGTGTGATGGTAATTTTATAACACTGGGAAAAATTAACAAAATGAAGAACTGGACAGTTAAAAAGACGAACATTAACAAACTCTCATGTGTACTAAATGGGAGGGAAGAACAATTTAAGTAACGACAACAAAATCAGCAGAAACAGAAAACCTAGCAAGTGATGGCAGGAAAAGTAGACAGAAGGTGAAGAACCCAGCAAGCCGAAGGTAAAGAAGGATGGAAGAGATGGAGACTGTGGGCCCAGTCGCCAGAGCAGTCCCAGGAAGCTGCCAGGCTGCCAGGCTTAAGAATCATGACACACTAAATCCAAGAAGTGTAACACTAACTACTAAAGAAAGAGAGGGTCACAACTCCGGCCCTTTCAGGAGCTTTAATACTAGTAGGCATGCCTGCTGCTGCCAGTCATACCACTTACTGCAACTGGGAGGCAAGGACTACAGCAGACACCAAGTACTGAGGCCACTGGTAGTTAAAAGCCCAAAGCAATAAGCACCCAACCTAAACACAGCCTTAGGTTTCATCTAAAGCCTGATTCAATAGACCCCAAGGTGCTCAGGGCTTAGAGATATAACCCTCTAGGTTGTAAAATATAGCTCTGGGGCCTTGACCACTCAAGGACTAGGGACCACTAACTCTAGAAAAACTTCTCCAAGCCTACTCAAAATTCCTATCCAGGTAGAAAGGACTCTAATCAAACAACTGGTAACAGTTTGGTCTTCAAGTGTTTGAGTCAGCAATAAAGCACAAGTCTGGGACAAGAGAAACTTATTGATTTGGCAACAAAACCAAATCCTTTTTAAATGATCATGCCTACATGAAGAACTGCTTAAGGGGTCAGTGGATGACTCAGCTGGTAAAAGTGCTTGCTGCCGAGCCTGTCAACCAGACTTCAATCCCCATGTGATTTAAGGAAAGAAATAACTCCCTAGAAGTTATCCTCTGACCTCTGTACATATGGCCTGGCCTGGAGTGCACTAGTGCATGCACAGACACATGCATGCATCCACTCACAGGCACGCAAGCAGTACCACCCAGACACATATGAATGCTGTGGTGGTGTGAATAAGTATGCCCCCCAAAACTCAAGTGTGTGAATGCTTGACCCATAGAGCGGCACTATTAGGAGGTGTGGCCTTGTAAAGGAAGTGTGTCACTGTGGGGGCAGGCTTTGAGGTCTCCTATGCTCAAGCTCCACCCAGTAATAATACACAGTCTCCTGCAGGATGAACTCTCAGCTCCAGCACCAGGTCTGCCTGCATGCTGCCATGCTGCTTGCCATTATTAGCTTGTGGAAGCTGACAATAGACTGCTCATCTGTGTGGCCTCCAGCTTTAGTGACTTTTTAATCCTACAAGGAAATGCTTTTCCTTTCTTTTAACAGACTTCTTTGGCAGCTGAGGTGATAATGCAGGTTACTGAAGGCTCTTTTTTTTTTTCTGAGAAGAAATTTTTCTTGGTAATGAATATGCATTTTTCTAAAAAGATATACATATGGACAACAAGCATATAAGAAGACTCAGTGACATTTTTACAGAAGCATAGATAAGATTCACAATAAGGGGTCTGCAAGATCCTCACACTAGGTAAAGACAGGCACAACAACCCAGTATTCAAATCCTAGTATTCACAAGGTGGAAGGAAGAAAGACAGGCATGCACAGATATGCGTGCACGCACGCACACACACACACACACACACACACACACACACACACACACTGACAAATAACAGTAAGTGTAATTTTTAAAATTTGACAACCCACAGTGAGGTATCATTTTGTATCCTTTAGAATAGCCACTATCAAAAAATTAGAAAATAAGTATTGGCAAGGAAATCAAATAATCGGACATCTGTACCATTCAACAAAAAAGAAAGAAAACATTTAAACTAGGGTACTGGCATATGATCCAGTAATCCTGTTTGTATATACTCAAAAACTGAAAAGGAGGGAGGGAGGGAAAAGGAAAGAAATTTTTCAAAAAGTATTGTCATATGTTACCTATCATAAATGAATTTTGAAGACACTTAAAAAATGAAATAAGCCAGTCACAAAAATGCAAATGCTACATATACACAGGCATCTAAATAGCCAAACTCTGAGAAAGAATGGTAGCGATCACCTAGTTAAGAGAAAAGTGAAGTGTTCAATAGTCTCAATTTTGGAAAATAAAAAGTTCTACAATCAAGCTGTGTGAGTTGGCACATTCTTATAATACCATAACTCTACAGTTAAGGCAGGAGGATGACCCTAAATTCTAAGAAACTCATTTTACATAGCAAGTTCAAGGCTAGTCTATACTTTGACTCAAAAAGGGAAGTGCCAGAAATCAGTGTCCACACAAAAAAAATATGTGCATAGTTTACATACATACATACATATATACATACATACACACACACACACACACACACATACATACACACACACATACACACACACACACATTTTAACGCATCCATAGATGGTAAACTTTGAGTCATCTGATTTGACCATAATTTTAAATTTTTAGAAGTAAGAAACCCTGTAGATTCCAGAAACCTGGAGGGACCCCTCCTGGTTGGCAATGTTCTGCGTATTGTCAGACAGCTTGATGGGAGGAGAGGAGACATGGAGACAATGAAGACAACAACACAGAAAGACAGTAATGTGGCAGTACAGGAATCAACTAAAGCTTCGTGTCTAAGAAGCCCTCAGTCTCACCCTGCATGTCTCTTCATCTGACCATTTGTGACATTTGCCCTATGGTTTATAATAAGCATAGTCACTAAGTAAACTTCAGTAGTTCTGTAAATGTTCTAGAGAATTATCAAACGAGAGAGGATGAAGGGAGCCCACAGATCTGTACCCAACTCAGGTGTGGTGATGCACGCCTTCTGAATCTGAGTTCAAGGCCAGCTTGGTGTACAGGACAGCCAGGGCTACACAGAGAAACCCTGTCTCGAAAAACTGAATGAATGAATGAATGAATGAATGAATATATATTTACAATAATAAATATTACTATTTCTTTTCACTGTCATAAACCTAAGTTCTTTGTCTCTGAAGAATCCTTGCCTTAAAATAAGTTTAAATTTAAAGTATAAGAGAAAGATCTACTTAAGAAAACCTTAATGAAAACTTTTGGAATTGCTTTAGTGCCTTTCACTCATCTACTCCAGGCAAAGCCAAACCTGACAGTCAGGTGAAGTATTTGTTCAGCTGATTATCAAGTTTTACTGGAAAAGTAAAATAGCAAAGGCCATCTGACAAATTCAGTTTTCTCAGGACAAAGTCAATCCCAAAAGCAGTAGGCAAATGTCACGTCTCACAAAGTGCTAGAGATGGTACGGTGATGTCTGTCACTCTGGCACACCAGCTCACAGACATGCCCGCCCAAGGATTCTCATGTGTTGCTACCAAAGCCCAGAGCAGCCGCAACTAAAGCGTAACAGTAACAAAAGGAGCCCTGGAAGCTTGGCACTCCCTACACAGGCCAAGTAACCTCAAACTGAATCTCCTGCCTTCCAGCCAGTCTCCTCAGTGCTGAGACTCTAAGCATGCACAACCACATCTAGCCGTGTATACTATTTTAATTCAATCAAAAATTACTTTGCTTTTTAGTTGTAACTGCTGAGTGACTTTTGGTATGGCTGGATTTTAAACCTACAGCCTTATCCATGCTGTAAGCTCTGAGCTGTATCCTCAGTTGCTGACTGATTCGCTTGCAACAGAGACCTATCCATGGGATTTCCCTAAAAGTCGGACATACTCCAGAAAGCACAACCAACTCTCTATCAATGTAAGGAGATAACACCAAAGAGTCTTATAATTTGCCAGCCTGGGACATAGAGGGAGGCTCTGCCTCAAACAAATGAACATCATGCTTTTGGCCAAATGATTTCACTAATAATAGTATTTTCGATCTGAATCATTACAAATATATTACTTTTGTAATTGAAATAAAAGCATGTTTCCATTAGTAAGAAAGACCCAGATGCTTCTCTGAATATTCAAGATCTTAAAATGAACTCAAATTTGACCTTCCTCCCAGATGCTGTGCCACATCTGAAGTAACACATATCAGTTTGCTACACTCACTACAATCAAGATGAGTTCTTCTGGGCACAAGTTGCAATCCTAGCACCTAGGAGGCTGTGGCAAAAGGACCCTGCAAATTTGAGGACAGCATGGACTACCAAGTGAGACTCTCAAAAAAGACGTTTTTAAAAAAGAAAGAAGTCTGGACACAACAAGGAGCCCCGTAACCCAGTGCAGGTCCTATGTATGCTTGTGCATGCATGCACACACCCACACATGAACATACACACTAATAAAAAGGACTAAAGTCTCTTGGTTTGTCCGGACACTTACATAACTAACAAGATGATCAGTACTGACGAATACCAAGTAAGAAAAGAATGTGTTAAAAGAAAGCAGCAGGTAAATGCATGAATGCATGAAACACAACTTCTGCAAATCTTTGTGCTTAAAACTATTGTGGTGTAATTTCTGAAATCATTTACAAAGCTAAATTATACCATACAGGAAAAAAAAATACTTTTAAAAAATCATATGGAGTGGGGTTTTGCTACCACCTAGTGTTATATCTCAAGAAATACTTCTTAATAGAAATTAAAAATTGTAAGATACTTTTATTAACCGAATATATCCGAAGATTTTAGCTGTAGAAGGGAAAGTTTTACAATATAGAAAAATACTTTTTAAAAGTTATCATATAGAAAACTACTGTAGGATCCTTAAATTTTGTTACTCTAAAGCACACAATAATTATTTTCTATAGCAATCTTTACCAAGACTTCCAAACATGCATAGTTTGCTTCGAACAAAAAGCTAGTTAACATCCCAAACAGCCCTCTGTGCACTGGATCTTCCGGACATCGGGTCTGTACTGAAGTGGATGCCTATGTTCAATGCTGATTCTGATTCCATAAAGAGAAGGAAGCGGGACTAAAGGTCCTTGAAACCCCTCGTCCCTTTACAGCTTCATCATTTATACTTAACATCACCTTCCACTCATACCAATAACCTAGTAAAACATAAACGCACAAACAAAACAAACAGGAAAATAAAATAAAACCAGAAGTAGAAAAAGAACAAGATGCCATTTTTGGTTTATTCTTTCTTCTTTGGTAAGACTACTTTGCAATGCAAAAAACTAATTTTCTCCGTCCATTAACCCAAATATAATCTTCAGAGATTTAAGGTATGTCTAAAGAATTAATCACTTGAAAACTCCATGAAACATATTACAGTGGAATTTCCCTATAGCTTTTTAAAAATTATATTACATGTCAAATTTTACCATATTATTTTTCAAAACTGACAAATTTTCTGTGTGAGTAATGGATAATTACTTCTTATTCCTCATGTATATACTGTTCAACCTCTGAAATTGAAAGTTATAAGTAAACTTGATTTGTCCTGTCTACAAATACTCACTTGAAATGACCTCTCCATTGTTATTGCAAAGTAGTATTCTCTCCTGGGATATTTTCGCTCACAGACCAAAACTTGATTGCATATTCTGCCCTTTGCTCCAGTTTGCTTGGTAATCAATTTTTGCCCAATCATCTGTGAGGAAACAGCTTTTGCTTCTTCTGGACTATAATAAGAAAAAGAATTCAAATCCTTCTGTTCTCCAGTTGAGAAAACTCTACACCACAGCTAACGCTCAGTGTCCTCAACAATCTGATCATTTAAATGATTTTTCTTTAACTATGACTTACGAGAAAACGATCTTCACTCCTCCTTTGAGGCCACTTGTAAACGTTCCTTTTCCTCTGCCGCCAGCTAAAACCTGTGCCTTTATCACAACATCCTTTGACCCTAGAAGAAAAATACTTTTCTTACACAGAAAGCAGGGATTCACATGCAAGACAGTATTTTATTTAACATGTATACTAATAAGTGTTATTAAATGAAGTCCCATTACCACAATGTCTAAGACTAAGGCATTTTTCCATATACGTAGATTTTCTATATTTGAAAAGTAAAACATTCACCATATAAAAGGTCTATCCCTTTAAAAGATTAAGCACTTATTTTAAATCATTTCTGAAATAGTACACTGAAATATTTTAGCTATTCTTGAAACTAAGTGCTTTGGAAGATATTAAAAGCACAATATTAAGACTAAAATATTTTCTTAAAATTTCCCAGGGCTGGAAAGATGGCTCAACGGTTAAGATCTCTAATTGCTGTTCCAGTGGAACCAGGCTCAGTTCCCAGCACCCGCATGGTGACTCACAACCATCTGTAACTCCAATACCAGGTGATTCAATACCTTCTTCTGACCTACACAGGCACTAGGCACACATGAGACATATGGAAACAAAACACCTACACACACACCCATACACACACACACACACACACACACACACACACACACACACTTATTTCCCAGTCTCTCTATCCAAATGTAAACTTGTGTCATGTGACTGTTGAGTCACAAATGCTACTTCAAGCAGGACTTGGGATAAGGCTATGACTTGAAATCATTCCAGTATCTGGACTGATAGGACTTACAGTGCCTTATTCCCTCCAATAACAACAAATGCTATGTTACTGCACACCACCGAGCAGTGATGTTATGAAGAGTACTTACCAAGAGTCAGGAAGACAGGCATATAAAAGAATTCCCAAATGCTGTGTTTAATCATATAGTTTATAAATCAGCATATTATACAATATTATCTTTCCCTCCCCTTTCTAATTTACTGTACAAAACTAGCAAACTTGGGACAGGGGAGACGCGGAGCAGGTAAAGTGCTTGATGTGTAAGCATGAAGACCTGAGTTCAGAGCCTGAGCACCCACATTAAAGTCAGGCACCAGTGCACAACCACAGACACAGGGAAACCCCTAGGGCTTGCTAACACTGTGGGTTCTGTGTTCAGTAGATGACCCTGTCTCAAAAACAATGTGGACTGACAAAATGCTCAGCAGGCAAAGCGTGTGTCACACAAGCCTAGGGGCCTAACTCAAACCCACAGGAGAAAACTAAAAGGTGGTTTACACACACACACACACACACACACACACATACTGCACACAGCATGACACAATCATGCCTGTACTTCACATACACCATACAAAACACTTGCATGCACATATACAGAGCATGGCACAAGCATCCCTATACCTCACATACTTATACAAAACACACACTCACTCTCTCTCACTTTCACACTCTCTCTCTCTCTCTCTCTCTCTCTCTCTCTCTCACACACACACACACACACACAAAGCAAATTTTTTTTAAAAGTGGAAAGCAATAAAGGAAGACATCCAATACTGACCTTTGACCTCACAGCACTCACCCACACAGGAGCATTTCTGCCCAAACCTAGCAAACTGGATAGTTAATCTAGATTTTACTCCCTGTTTGTAATCACGATTAATACCTCTTAAAAAGGTCTTGTCTTAAAAAGGTCTTGTCACGACATGTACAATTTCTGATCCTCTTCATTCTGCCTCTCTTAACATTTTGCCCACCCTGGCCATGTAGCATCATTTACCATATTATGGCAAAAAAAAAAAAAAAAAAAAAAATACAGGGCCCCATGCTATCTGCTGTACCTCAAGCACAAAGTCATCTCTGGGATATGACCACTACCCTATAAATACGTATTTAAACAGACATAAGATGGGCACTGTATTATGAGAAAAAGTTATTTCCAATGAACAAAGCAGAATAAATAACCAATCATTGAGATAATCAATGGTTTTGGTGATCAAATAAGAAGTTATGGGGCACATTTTTAATTCCAACACTAAGGAGACAGGGGCAGGTAGATCTCTTGAGTTTGAGGCCCACCTGGTCTACAGAGTTCTTAAATACCATCTTGACTAACTTTAGGATCAAGTTCTGACTTGGGTAGTAAACATTTCCAATGTAGGTGAATTTACGGCATTTTATAAGTGTTCTTTTGTAGTCATCCTATATGCTACAGTTCTCTGTTCTTGTTTGTTTGCTTGGTTTTTGTTTGTTTGAGACTAGATTTCTCTGTGTATCCCTGGCTGTCCTGGAACTCACTCTCAAAAACAAGCCAAATCTAATGTGGTGGCCTATGCCTAATTCAAGCTTTCTAGGAAGTAAAGACAGGAAAGTCTGAGTTTAAAGTCATCCTTGGCAATGTGAGAACCTACCTCCCAAAATATATAAATTTGTCAAAAGTCATCAAACCAAAAGTAAAGTTCACATCTTATAGAAGTTTCTATGTCAAGGTGACTAAGGTGTTTTTAAAGTACCTAATTTTTTGGCAATTGCATACGCTTCATCTGATGACTTTGCCACGAAGCCTTTGGGAACAGAGACACCCGCTTCCTGCAATAATTCCATACTCAAGTATTCATGCAGTGAAAGATTCCTTTGCTGCTGCTGCTGTATTTGGAATCCATGCTTGTTAAACAATCCAGAATTTCCAAGAACCTAAAAAAATTGGAGACACATTTAAGTATGACAACGGCAGGTTTTTTGTCTTTTTGCTGTTATGAGAGGGGTGGACAGGGAGGGAGGGAGGGAGGGAGGGAGGGAGGGACAGACCTATTCCTATTTGGTTATAGAGTGCTCAGTTCTCCATTACTACAACAAAATTGCTATATTAAATCATCCAAACACAACAAAGTAACTCGATTATAATATAAAACTAAAAGCTGGTCTACAGTTAAACATCAAATGTTACCCTTGTAACTTTTAATTGTTTCCTCCTCATCCATCCCTAGTCTTTATCTTACTACACCTGTGAACCTATGTTTTATTACCATATCTCCACTAGCTTACAAGAAATACTTACCTAAATGATAACTTCAGAGGCTCTAAAGCTAATGTCATCTCCTCCATCAAACTGAAACTGTTTCCCAATTTTCTTCTCTATCCTCCTCTGGGATCTATCTGGCATTAGAGATGTGATAACTGAATATTTGGTACCCATCTACACTCCTTCCAAGAGAACATGACAACTACAAACTCCTGCCCCTTTCAACCTATGTTGAATATTCATTCTGTTAAACATTTAAAGAACTAGACTTAGAATGATGAAATTATTCTCTAAGGCTGAATTCATGTGTGTATTTGCACAGAAAAACAGTCAGTACACAAACATGACAGATGGCTATAAGAAGGAGAAAGACTGCTCATACAGAGAGAAAGCATCAGAATTATGACCAAAAAAATACCAAAGAGTGGCTCCAAGGGTAAGGTGTTTACAGTCCAAGCCTGGCAACCTAAGCTTAATCCTCAGAACCCCTGCAAAAGTCAAAGTTGCCCTGTGGCCTCCACACATGCAGTGGGTAATACTCACATACACCCCAACACATAAAGACATTTCAAACACACATATACACACATCTCCAGCATCTATCAGAGTCTAAGCTGAACCTAATAAAACGTTGAAATACCTGCCTTCCTTTTTAAAGACTCTCAATCCTTGCAACCTCAAGGCAATATACAGAACAAATAAGCCACAAAACTTTCCAAGGCCACACTGAAATTAGACTCTTAAGCTTTAGCTATACAGTTCCATTACTTCCACAGGAAATCCAACACACCAAAATATAATTCACATCAAAAAATAGAGTATCATAAGAGTTAAATTTAAAGAGCAATATAGAAAGGCTGTTTCTTGAAATGAGTTCTTGATCCATAGCATCAAAATAAAAACTGTTTAACACACAGTTTCATGGACTCCATTGTCTACAAAACCAGAATCTCTAAAGTGGACTCAAAGAAATCTGAACTAGTAAGAAACCACTTAGTTGAATCTTAAGGATGCTAGTTTAAGAACCTCTAACCTAACGAGCCACTCAATTTAACAGCAATTTGTTGCTAATTCATCTAGTTAAAAGCTGGCTAGGGTTGACATCATGGTTCAGTGGGTAAAAGTGGCTTGCTATGAAAGCCTAGCAACTAGAGTTCAAACCTCAAAACCATGAAAGATGAAAGGAGAAAACTCCACAAAGTTGTCCTCTGAACCCCATGAGCAGAGTTCACATACACACACAAACACAAACACATACATACACACACATACATACACACATAAACATACACACATACATACACACATAAACATACACACACACACACACAGTGGGGGGGGGGAAGAGGAGGAGGGAGAAAAGGAGGAGGAGGAACAAGAAGAACATGAACAGGAACAAGAAAAAATAAGAAAAGCATGGCTAACATTTCATTTAACTAACTCAATACCTTGATGCAGTGTTATGCCAATATTAAAAGCCAGCAACTGTTATGTCTATCTGATGACCTATTCCTATGAGTCTAATACCTTCCCAAAGGCACACATAACATTCACAGCAGGCTTACTCATTAGGACAGAAAGGTAAATGCCCCAACTGTTCATCAACAGGTTAAATAAGTATTTAGATAATTCAGAGGGGGGAAGTTGTTCACACATCAGTGAATTAAAATCATAAATATAATGCTGAAACAAATTTGCCAAAGAAAAATAATAACTTCTACAATATTTTCTAGCTTTTATTACATCCATTTATGTATGTGGGTGCACATGTCATGGCACATATGAAGAGCTCAAAGTCAATTTGTGTGAGTGAGTTCTACGATGTGAGTCCCGGACCCAACTCCAGTTCAGGCTTGGGGCCACATACCTTCACCCACTGAGCCATCCTGCCGGCCCCTTTGTTCTCTTTTTACATAGTTCAAACTGGTCAAAACTGGCCTGTGGTGGCAGAAGTCAGAATCAGAGGTTACTTTTCAAGGGAGTATTGATAAAGAGAAGGGCACAGGGCTTTCTGTGAGCCGACAACTCTACCTGCCTTATCCACCGCTGAGTGGTGACTTAAGAGTTGTACAACATTAAAAACCAATCTAGCCATTAAATTAAATCACATTTTATTATACATAAACTATACCTCAAAATAATAATAAATACAGGTGAAGGAAGTACCTAGATAAAACTAGTAAAGATTGTCACACTAATTTTTTTCATGTTTCTATAAGGAGACAGTGTGCCACTAATGTTACAAGTGTTAATGCTGGGGCTAGACAGATGGCTCAGCAGTTAAAAGCACATACTGTTGTTCTTCCAGATGACCCAGGTTCTGTTCCCAGCACCCACACTGAAAAGCTCACAACTGCATGTAACTCTCCCTCTGGGGAATCTGATACTCTTCCAGATTCTACCGGCACCTGCACACGTGTGCACACATACCCATGCATAGTCACAAACATAAATACACAATTCAAAACAAAATAAACTTTTAAAAATTAAAGAATCAGAAGTCTATGCCAGTAGATGGTACCTCCTTAGCTGCATGTATCAGAAAGAAATACCATAGAAACAGATCCCCATTCCTGAAACAAAGTCTGAAGATGCTGTAGGGACACCAGGATCTCAACTCCACATTAGATATTCACTTCCTCAGTGATAAAGCTCCTCCATACGACTCTACTATGGTTATTTGGGAAAAGATCCTATTCCCTGGGAAATGGAGGGGGGGGAGGGTGTGTCTTGGTTTGGTTTGAGATGGCCTAGGAATCAAGTGATCCTGCTATCTCAGTCCCCAAATTGCTGGTACTACACAAATTATGGGTTCCAAAATGTTTTATTCTTAATGACACACATATAAGTACACAAGATAAAGTGCCATGATATCTTCAATTTATTCTCAGGTAGTCCAGCAAAAAGAAATGGTATGATTTCATAAATATATAAATAAATATATGCATATAATTGAGATTATAATTTAATTACAATATTTAACCTTGCCTTGCCTTTCCTCCCTCCAAACTCTCCCATACACCCCTCTTGATTCTCCTTCAAATTTGGTCTCTTTTTTCACTAGTTACTGCATTTATAGCTGTACTCATATATACATATGTATTCCTAAACACAGCCTGTTCAGGTCAGCTAATGCTCCCTGTATGTGCGCTCTCAGAGAGGATCACTCGGCACTGAGCAACTAAGTGATGTGCTCTCTCATTTCCAGCTGTTCTTAGTTGCCTAGAGTTCTCAGAGTTAGGGCTGAAGCCTTCTGGCCTTTTCCTCACTCACTTTGGCATGTCTTGCTCTCAGCTCACACTGAGCGATCATGCTGGTGAGACTTTATGGGTATAGCTTCCAACATTACTAAAAGACACAGTCTCACAGGAAACTCCCCCGTACTAAACCTCTAGCTCTTACAGTCTCTCAGTCCCCTCTTCATCAATGTTCCCTGAGCCTTAGGAATGGGAATGTTCTGTAGGTGTATCCACTGGAATTGGGTTCCACAACTCTACATTTTGATTGGTTGTGGTTTTCTGTAGTAGTCTCCATCTGTTGCAAAGTGAAGTTTCTATAATGAGGGCTGAGAATTATACTTATCCGTGGGTATAAGATGGAATGTTGTTAGGGATTATGCTAGTTTAATAAATTAGTGGTTGTAAATTCTCCTCCAATAATCCTGACTTGACTACCACTAAGCAGTTAACTAAGTTTCCAATGCCAGGCTTGGCCTCCCTCTTATTGAGCAGGTCTTAAATCTAACTGGGGTTCCTAATTACTATGATGGTATGTGTGCCACTATTGCACCCTTAGGGTTATTATGCCATGGTGGTCATTGATACAGTAGGACTGCTGTTTGCCTCCCTCCTTTGGGAAGATTTGTATGGTGCCTTCTAGTACCAGGAAAGCTTGTCTCCACGGAGGGGACATTTGGGTCAGTATCAGCTCAGAGGTCTCCCGGCCCTTTTCTGAAGTACACCGTGTCTTCAGGAGCACACTTATCTTCCACCTCCTGGGGGTAACTGAGGACAAGAGCAATAGGCTGTATGTTTTGAGAGTTTCTTAGCCAACAACTCAAAAGAGGGCTTCTCATGCCTAGTATTAGGGGTTTTGTTATGGTGGTCTCTGGCTGTTAGATATATGCATATAATTAAGATAAAGCATATGGAGCCAGGTGGTGGTGACACATGCCTTTAATCCCAACACTCAGAAGGTAGAGGCAGTCCCATCTCTTAAAAAAAATAAAATAAAAAATAAAGCATATATTGCAAAATGTTAAATCAGGTGAAAACACTACAATACTACTGTTGGAACATTTTCGTTAGTTTGAGTTTGGTTGGTTGGTTGGTTGTTTTGTTTTTTAGTTAAGACATGGTTTCTCCGTGTAACCCTGGCTATCCTAGAACTCATTCTATAAACCAGATTGGTCCTGAACTCAGAGATCCAGGCCCAGCTCTGTAAAGAATTTTACTGTCTGAAGTATTTAGATAAATTGTTTCTTAGCAGCGCTAGCTGTTGTCTCTTCAAATTTCATTGTTTTTTTTTTTTAAAGTTCTGTTAGTAATTCAAATCCCTGCATAATCCCAAAGACTGGGCAGCATTAGAAGTTACAGTCAGACAAGAGCAGAGAGTTTTGGTGTTCTACTGAAGTGGCTATGAGTAACAACAATATGTCGTCTGTTTGAAAGCAAGGGGAAGCCACAGTTATACATGTTGTCATCATAAAGAAATGACACATAAAGTTGGGCATGGTGACACACACCTCCCTCTGATCCCAGCATTTGGGAGGCAGAGGGAGGTGTCTAATTTGGAGGCCAACCTTGTCTATAAAACTCCAGGACAGCTACACAGGATACTCATTGAATCTGTCTCAAAAGAGGAGGGAGGAGGGGAACTTAAGGAAAAAGAACATTATTGACCCAAAAAAATAGCCAATTCCTGGACAAATCTATGAATATCTGCCATAACCCGGGTTATTCTCCACATAAATTTAAAAAAACTGGGAGACCAGACGAATTATTGTTTTTTCTTTCCAAGACAGGGTTTCTCTGTGTATTCTAGCTGTCCTGAACTTACTCTGTAGACCTGGTTAACTTTAAACACAGAGACCCAAGTGCTAGGATTAAGATGCCTGAGACACCAGCACCCTGCTCAGAGGAATAATTTCTTTAAGTGAATTGAATTATTAAATTTAATGTGTGACCTTGAACAAGTTTCCTCCTAAGACACTGTGTCCTCATCTACAAGAGCAAGGTTTCAGACGACTAGCAAACTCCACAGACACATTCTTAACGCTAGGGGAAAGGGAAAAGAGCTGAAATAAAGATGATGTATTAAACATCCCATAGGCAGATGCAAAGGGATTTCCAAATAAATTTAAAACTATTAGAATAAAAACCTACTTGTTCACTAAATCCTTATCCTCTAAAAACTTGGCAGCATTATTTAAGGAGGGGGAGGGGCTAAACCTATCCAACTATGGTGTGTCGAGTTACTTGAAAACAAAACCAAAACTCTATCTTGGAAAGCTAATCTTGCTCTTGAAGTTTTCAAGGTACAAACACTGAGGCCCAATTTTTATGGGGTTTATTGTTGTTTAATTGGTTTGTTTTTGTTCTGTAGTGACAGGGTCTTCCGTAGTCATGGCTGGCCTTGAACTCTCTATGTAAAAGATGACCTTGAATGTCTGATCATCCCACCTCCACCTTGGATGTTAGGATTACAAGGATGCTGGGGATGGGACTCAGAATTTCTTACATGCCAGGAAGGCACTCCACCAAATAAACTGCAACCCCAGTACCCAGTTTTTATGTTCTTAATGCTGTAGAACGGACACAAGCACACAGCTTCAGAAATGGACCCTTGTGGAATAAAACCTCAGCCTTGCCTTGTCTGCTATGTCTCTCAGGCCAAAGTACTTCTCTAAGCCACCAGGCTGTCATCAATGGTAACTGGCCTTAATGACAACTCCAGTGGTGTTGACAAGCCTAATGACCTTAGGACAACATCTGACACACTCTAAATATCGAGAAGCAATGCAACAAAAAGTAGGTACTAGAGTCTGTCCAGAATGAAGTCCTCTAAAAGACTCCTTCCTTACTCTCCCATCTCATCAGCTGGGAAACGTAAAACTCGTTACCAGTACTCACTACCAGGACTGGCTGATCAAAACACAACTATCTGGGGAAGGCAGGTAGGCCGACTCTGCTGGTGTTCCGAAGTCCTTCCCATCCACGACAGTTCGCGGGACCTGAAAGTACACTTGAAGGGCATCCCCCTTACCCAAAAGGGGCCCAGAAGCGTTGACCCCCTGCAGGGACGGCCCCAGTCTCCTCTGGGAGCGCTCCGGCAGGCTCGCAAAGGAGGCCGACAGCCAGGACGCCCTGTCCGGCTTCCTGAGGACCGGGGCCGGAGCAGAGCCGAGCAACCGAGCGCCAGCTCGCAGCCCTGGCCCGCAGCCTCTGAGCACCGCAAGACATCCCGGCCGAGCCAGCGCCGCAAAGAGCCCCGCAGCCGGGTCGCGCCCCCGCGCCTTGCCCGCCGACCCCCGAAGCTAAAGCGAACAGAGCAGACTTACCTGGGCGGCGGCCCGCAGCGTAGTCTGCGGCCGGTGGCTCCGCAGGGCGACCGCAGCCAACTGCCGGCCATAGAACATGGACGCCGCCATTTCTGAGTCCGACCCGTCCCCTCAGCACGGCGCAGGCGCAGACACACAGCTGCTACAGAGGCGCACCGGGCCCCGGACAAGGACAATCCCCGGGGCGGGGCCTCGGGTTAACCCTGACGCTGCCGGACTGGCCTGCTTTGGCAGGCACAGAGCGAACTTTGGCCCTCAGAACTTTCACCTCAGTGACATGGGCCACAAGACCTCCAGAACACTTCCTAGAGAACTGTGACCGCTACTTCTGTCTTCTTACCTTCTCTTAGTCTCACCTGTGAGATGGGCTTAATTAGTGAGAGCCAATGTATGCGTTGAGCCTTTAGGATACAACAGATACTAAAACAAAACAAGATAAAATAATAAAAACAGTGCCACTGATACTAGAAAGACTGTTACTCACTAGTTACTGAAGCCGACCACACTGAAAACACTAGCAAGGTATCTCTGAGACAGAGAGATGACTTAGTAGTTAAAAGCTGGTACGGCTGTGGCACGCAGCTGAATTCCCAACACCTATGTCAGACAGCTACTACAGCCTAGGGGATCTGGCCTCCCTGAGCACCTACACACGCGTGCACACACATACAACAACACATACAATTAAAAGAAAATACTATTACATTTGAACTAAAAAAGACATTAAGTAAGGTAACCCAGGGCCCAGAAGGACATAGTATATGTTCTCTCTCATTTAAATATGCTACCTTTCAATTTTTTATATGTATGTATTTATTTGTGAGCAGGGGATAGAGGCCAGAAAACTAGAGAGGGCCCCCATGAGAGGACAAAATAATGTTTGTGGTGAAGGCAGAGTAACTAATAGGACACATGCGAGAAGGGACGGGGAGATAAGAGGAAGAAGGAGGGAATCAACCAAAACTACATAGAAAAGTGTTGTAAGAAAGACATTAGTTGTATGCTAATTTTTAAAATATACCCACCCCAAGGCATGCCTGGTAGTATATGCCTGCAATTCCATTCCAGTGAAAGCTATGATGGGGAGTTAAAGAACTCCAGACTACCCTACAACTCACAGTGAGACACTGTCTTTAAAGGGGGGTGGGGAGAAATATTCAACTATCCCTGAAACCCATCAGCATCCTGTCATGGAGGGGGTAATGGTCTCATGAGACCTCACCCCTCTGTGAAAATTGAAAGTTAATGGTTGGCACTGAAGGGCCAGTTTATCCAGTGGAGTAGCCTACATTCCTGTAAGCTAAGCCTAAGGAAACTTGTTCAGTCATCAAAGAAAAGACATGAAAGGAAAGCTTGCAGAATTGGGAGAAAAACGAAAGACAGAAATGGGTGAATATGATCGAAATGAATTATATACTGGGGCTAAAGAGATGGTTCCACAGTTAAGAGCAGTGGCTGCTCTTCCAGAACATCTCGATATGATTCCCAGCACCCATATGGCAGCTCACATCATCTGTAACTCTAGTTCCAGAGGATCTGATGCCCTTGTCTGGCCTTCAAGGGCATCCGACATTTGACTAGTACACAGACACATGAGCAGGCAAAACACACGTACACATAAGATGAAATTTTAAAATGTATTAGATACATAAGTGGAATACTACAATGAAACACATTATTATGTACAGTTAAGATATGCTAATAAAATATTTTTAAATAAAAAAAAAAAAGCAAGAAAAGCACCCCAGGTCTCACCCAGGGGAAATAAGGAAATTTTTATTAGAGTCTTTAGGTGGAGCAGACACATACATCATCTTAATTTCACTTCCTGGCACTGTGATAAAACACCCTGACAAAAGCAACTTCAGATGGAAAAGGGTTACTTGGCTCACAAATCCAGGTGGCTGCATCATTGTGGGAGAGCAGGATGACAGGAACTTGAAACAACCAGACACATCCCACGCACAGAGGAGCCGAGGGTTACTGCTCAGCTGTTCTTTACTCCCACGTAATCCAGATCCCTCACCCACTGGGGTGACACCGGGTCTTCCCACTAGTCAGCAGTTCCCCATAGAGATGCCCACTGGCCTGCCTAATCTAGGCAGTCCCTCGGCGAGACTCCATTCCCTAGTGATTCTAAATGGTGTCAGATTCATAATTAAAGCCAACCATCACAAAAGCATGTACTGGGCCATAAAAATCCCCTGCTAGACAGACGACGACTAAGCTCCTGCTCCCACTCTCAGAATCCCTGAGCTTTACATATGTGAACGAAATCCTGGAGATGTGGCTCAGGTGACAAAGTGCTTAACTAGCAAACATGAAGCCGTAGATCCATCCCCAGCACCACAGAAATTGGGCACAGTGTCACATATCTGTAACGTCAGCATTTCAAGTGTTGGAGGCAGGAGGATCAGAAGTCCAAAGGTAATCTTTGGCCGCATAGTAAGTGCCAGGCTGTGGTAGTAACATTTTCTGAGGGGGCGGGGTGGAGAAAGCCTGCAAACAGATTGAATTTTTTTTAGACTTAAAAGCTGAATTAGTAATATTATTTGAGAACATTTAAGACTACATACTCAACCTGTTATCCTACTGTGTGTTGTCTGTTTGAGTTTAACCTATCTTTAAGAGAAAAACGTAACAACTTTATTATGTCTCAGATGTCTATAATTATCATTTACAACCTGAGTTAAATGCTTAGCTTTACTCTTAAGTTTTATACTCTTCTATGCTCTGAACTAGAATAATGTATGGGTGTATGTGTTGTGATTATTTGCTGAAAGTAGCCAAAAAGCTAAGAGAAACCTTAAAACAAATTCCCTATAAATGTTGGAAGCGAAGATGGACCTGAGTTGATAACAACTGTTTGCAGGGGTTGGTTGGTTGGTTGATTGGTTGATTGGTTGGCTAATTGGTTGATTGGTTGGTTTTGTGAGACAGAGTTTCTCTGTGTAGCCCTGGCTGTCCTAGAACTCAAAGCTTCACCTGCCTTAAAGGATTAAAGGCATATGATGCCGTGCCCAACTTCCCTATTGCTATTTTTAACCTCCTATCTTTAATTTCATTTAATTAGCTAATCAATTAATTTTATTAATCTCTAAAGTAACAACTGTAAGCAAAGGACCTGTTTTAAGTTGCACAGAAATGCATGGGCTTTGAACTGAAAGAAGTTGAACTTTTGGCTTTCAAAAACCAAAGCTCAGAAAAACTTATGAAAAATGTCACACACCAGAAGAATAATTGAAAGTCCTTTAGAGATAAAAAGGCCAAAAGCAAAAAATCAGGATTCCCCACTCTATTTCAATCAGACTTGACAACTTGGAGTCTGACGCAGTGACCTGTGTTGCCTTTGGCACCAAGTACTGCCTTACCCCAAATGGCCACACTCAGCAAAAGACATTATGAAATTTATAAGAGCTGGACATGGTGGTTCACACCTTTAATCTCAACACTCCTGAAGCAGAGACAGGAGAATATCTATGAGTTCCAGAGTAGCCAAGGCTACAAAGAGAAACCTTGTGTCAATAAATAAATAAATAAATAAATAAATAAATAAAATGTATGAGATAACGAACTGCCTACTTAAAACCATGTCACTTCACTTAACTCTTAAGTACACCGCAGCCCCTAGAGAGGGGTTGATTTTCTGAGAATTCTCTCATTACACTTCTAGCCATAGAAGTGCCTTTCCTCCTCTCCCTACTTCCTCCTTCCTACCTCCCTTTTCTCCCACCTCCACCCCGTGTGTGTGTGTGTGTGTGTGTGTGTGTGTGTGTGTGTGTGTGTGTGCTTGTCGAGGCCACAGGCTGATATTAGTGTTTTTTTAATCACACCCTACCTTCTCATGGTTGTGTTTGAGACAGGGCCTCTCATTGACCTGGGAGATTACAGAATTGGCTGGGCTGGATACTCCCCAGACCCCAGGGATTCTGTCTCAGCACTGGGATTACAGGTGTGCAAGGCTGCACCTGGCTTCTTACATAAGTGCTGGGGAATTCAGTCTTATGCGTGTACTGCAAGCATTTTACCAACTGGGCTACTGTCCCAGCCCTCGCTGCATATATACTTTTCATTCTTTAAAAAATCATTTTATTTTGTGTGTACAGATATTTTGTCTTCATGTATGTCTGTGTACCACGTGCATGCCTATTGCTCCCAAAGGACAGAAGAAGACATCAGATCCTCTGGAACTGGAGTTATGAGGATGGTTGTGAGCCACCATGTGGGTTGAGAATTAAACACAAGTCCTCTGAAGGAGCACCAAGTGTTTCTAACTGCTGAGCCATCTCTCCAACATGCATGTTCTTTTAAAGCTCTTTATATCATTTCTGACAGGGTAAATACTTTTATCCTCATACTTGGAGTTTCTTATTCCTGGCATGACATTTTGGTGGCCTGCCTAGGAAGTCTCTTTACAGCTTTTGGCTTCTCCATTCTGGTGCCATAGTGGGTGGCCAACTGGCTCAAATGCTACTAAAGATCTCTGGCTGGAGCTGCTCTCCAGTAAGATCTGAAGGCCTCTAAGCTAAAGTTCCAGACAAGTTTGCCCATCAGGTTAAAGCCAAGAAATGCCTTTCAGTATACTACTGCAGAAGGCTTTACTTTCCCTTTGCGTCTGAAGGACCCTGGCCAAAGCTGAACACTTCAGTGGGACCTGAAGACAAGAGGAAAATGAGGCTGGACTACAAAGAAGCTACTTTCCTTCTAACTCACAACATGTGGGGGTGTTGACAAGTGCAGCTTGTCAATGGCAGATGCACACAGTCTGTGAGGACGCCTTCATTCCTGCCTCCCACCACTGCTTTTCCCTTCTGTGCTTTTGTGAGGGAGGAAACAGAACATGTGGCTACAGTGTCCATGTGTGGCTTTGGTGTTCACATCTGCCATTTTCCTTCCCCACCAGATTCCTTGATCCAAGATGTCCACAAGTTTGCACTTTCTCCAGGATGGGAGGGTCTCCTGTCTCTCGTAACTGAGCTGTGGCCAGTTTCAGTTTGTGAGGCTTGCCTGGCCTGGCCAGTTGGACCAGTTTAGCTCCAGAGTGAAACCAAGTTTTACCATCACAGGCTGTCAGGCTGCTGCTTCTCTTGGGTACGTCCCGGAAGAGAACACTGCTCAGGAGTCAACTGGGTGAGACCAGGACTCACCCAAGACACTCAGAGAGGTCTGATGCTCTCTGCGACATTTCCAGGCTACCTGTTGTACCTCTAATAGGACTCACAAGAGGTGTCCCATCTTCTATTTCTCCTGACTCAACCCGATGATGTACCCTCAAGAAACCTTTCATACTCAGCCACAAACACTGGCTGCCTAATGGCACAGTGAGCACCAATCCCCTGCAGTCAGGCCTCTGGTGTTGTAATTTAGGAAATGACTTTGTCATCTCCCTGGCCAAGCTTTCATGGCCTTGTCAGAGATCCCTTATCTATGAGAGGGAGGTCATAGGTGCCTTACCGGGTTCTCTTACTCTTGTCCCTCTCCACCACACTCAGTCACAGAGGTCATTCACCATAGCCCTTTGTGTTCACAAAGCCCCTGCTCAACTTCTGACTCCTCTGCCAACAGTCACCCCTTTGCTCATCCTCGCTCTGCCCATGAAGCTCTCTCTAACTGATCCCATCCCTATCCAGGTGAACTCTCTCAGTCACCCACCCACTGGGAAACTTCATACAGGAAATGCAGAAAACAAATAAAAGCTTCCCCCTCTTCCCAGGGAAAACATTTTTCTGCTTTACAAGGTGGCTAACCTTGTCATACTCAGAGTATCCCCATCCCTGTGAATGACCTGACCCAAGGACAATCCTAACAGGGTCATTAAGCCAGGATCTGCCACCTTTATTAGAGAGCTCCAAAAGGCTATTTGTGGCTTTTATAACCTGACAAGATGCCTATCTGACCACTTGCTGCATGCCTGTGCAAAAGAAGAAAAGTTCCAAATCTGCTCTTTCAAGCACACCAGGAAAATAAGGCTCACACTCCTAACCCAGATACAGCCTGCTTAGGTTTCGTTGGCATGCTTGACATAGAGCCCTGCCAATCACATCAGATCAGCAGTGTGAGGAATGAGTGTGGTAGAGTTTGCTGAAGCAATATCACTATATTCTATTAGGGGGCTGGGAGGAGCCTTTATCTAGCCTGTTAACTACCAAGTGATGGGATATCCTGTGGGATCTTCTGAAAACCCTGCACTGTTTCAGTCTAGAGAGATGAGAGAGAGCACAGTGCACTCACCAGAGGCCAGGGGCTCACGTTGACCTGGCTGTACATTTTATAAGCTAAGTGTCTTCGAATATTAGACAAAAGCTTCAAAAACTAGACCAGAGACTCCAGATTCCTTTCCCTACTTTATTAAACACAAGTTCTAAGATCTTTAATAACTAGGAAGAGATCTGAGTCTTTAATAATGAAGAAGGGATTGAGGAACAGAAGAGTCAACCCTGTGGAAGAAAGGGCAAATGGGACAGGTGAAATGAATGGCAGTAGTAACTGCTTCCACCTTAGTCATCTCTCCAGTCATCATACGGTTCAGTCTAAGAAAACCAACCCAGTCCTCAATAAAAGGACTCTTTTCTATTCTCACTGTGATCAACTAGGACAGTTGTCCTGCCTAATTTTATGTTAACTTAACTACAAGCTAGAGTTATCTGAAAGGAGAGAACCTCAATTGAGAAAACGCCTCCATAAGATCTGGCTATAAGGTATTTCTTAGTTAGTGATAGATGGGGAAGACCCAGCTCATTGTGGTGATGCCATCCCTGGGCTGGTGGTCCCGGGTTCTATAAGAAAGCAGCTGATAGTCTTATTGCAACTTGTTAGCCTTGTTAGTTGATCTCCCTGAGAGGCCTGCTCTTTTCTAAAGGAATATGGAAAAGGAGTGGATTTGGGAGAGAAGGGAAATGGGGAGGTGGACTGAGAGGAGAGAGGAGAAAACAGCAATTGAGATGTAATATGTGAGAGAATAATAAATATATAAACAAACAAATAAGAAAGTAGGCTGAGCAAGCCTTGATAAACAAGCCTGTAAGCAGTGCTCCTCCAAGGCTTCTATATCAGCTCCTGCCTCCAGGTTCCTGCCCGTGAGTTCCTGCTTTTGATGATGAACTGATATATTCAGTTGTGAGTGAAATAAACCCTTTTCTCCCCAAGTTGCTTTTGATCATGGTGTTTCATTACTGCAATAGAAACCCTATCTAAGATAACAGTTCATCTGGGAGTGCCCAAGGCCACAGAGCTTTCTCAAGGGACAGCTATGCCCAGTCTGCAAAGTTGGGGCTTACTTGAAGTGATAATGTGCTTCTCTCCCATAAGAGGGAAGGCCAGCTTCCACCTAAGGAGCTCAGATCAAACCTGAAGGCATTTGTTTTCACTTTTGCCTCTGACTTTGCTCTTGGACTTTAAGGGACCCAGCAAGAGGGAGCTCACATTTGAAATCTAATTGGGGTCCAGAGGCCACATAAACCAGATCTAGCAACCCTAGATGTGGTGAAAGACCCCCAAAGGGAGACTCTCACTCAAATCCGGATCTTCGAGCACCCAAGGACACACGAGAGACCTTCTTGATGCAATAGCAAAAGGTAGTTTAATGGCGAAGGTCCTTGGGTCGAAACATATCTCACGCAGGAGATAGAGGGTTCGACCCAGACTCCAGGAAGCTTAGGATATTTATAGGTAGAGGTTGGGGAGAGCGGGAAAATTTGGCGCGGTTACATGTGATTGGATATTTTAAACATCAGCAATTTGCGTAAGCAATCATTTGAGTGGGCAGGATGACTAGTTATTTTTGACCACGAAACCTCGGACCTCCCAGAAAGGGGAGGAAAAGGATTCACTTGGGCTTGTTTAGACTTGTCTGGGCATGTCCTTGCTTGCCTTTTCATTTTTTGGTCACTCTGCTCTGGAGGGACTTTATATTTTTTATTATGGCTATATTCAACATGTTGTTGATGGTCTTACTGACCATGAATTTTTGTTATTTGTTTCAAGCTGCTTTCAATTTTTATTCTCGCAGTGGTAGGGAACAGAATGGTTCTTTGCTCTTAGACACTCGGCTAATTTTTCAGCCCTCACTGCCTTCCCAAGGAAAATCATCTGGCCCCTGATCCACCCCACTGCTATTAATGACAAGCTCCCCTAACCCTTTTTTAGCCTATACAATAGACAAATATTTTTTAAACTCATTCCTTTCTGGTCCTACCTAGTTGTCTTTCTCCCCTTGAGGTAAGGACATCATGTCTAAATTTCAGGGTCATTTGAATATCCTTGAGACTTCAGAAGCACCCATGGCATTCCTGACACCAGCCTGCTGTCCTACCATAGCACAGAGCTGTCTGGGATCTCAAAGGTCTTCCCTATAGTCTATACTGTAGACCCCACAGAACCCATCAAGTTCTTCCTGAAGCATGAAATGGTCCCATTTCTGGGTGCTCACTGACAGCTACTCCTTTCACAGTTCCTCTTGAGAACCATATCAGTTCCTCCAAGATCTCAATATCCTTCAAAGCCTGAAGCATGGAGAGCTTATAGCCTCTACTGGATGAACTTCTTGGTAATATACCCTCTAATACGTCTTCATTTATATGTTACATCATAGGGCATTTTCTTTTGTATTCCAGTCTACTCAGACTGGATTTCTTTAACTAGCTTACTAAATAGCTAACCTGAACTATCTCCCTTCTGGCTTTCAAGAGAGTCCCTATTTCTGAATAGACCCTAGCCAAAAACCTGTCCTTCCTTAATTTCCCCCTGGGAATAGATTTTTTCAATATGTTAGATGACTTAGATGACTTATTAACCAGCAGCCCAAACAAGCCCACTTTAGATCAAAGTACTGTTCTCACCTTTCAAAAGCTAGGTTTATGTAGATAGAAGGTTTCTCCTTCAAAAGTCCCAATATTGTATGAAAAGATCCAGTTAACAGTTGATCATTCCGGTCATAAGGAGCCTTTCCAGTCACAAGAACTTCATTTGACCACAAAGACCTCAGTCAGAAAACAGGACAATGGACTTGCTTGTCATAACAGGATTTTTCAGAAATTAGATTCCCCAGTTTGACCTTACAGCTAAAGCTCTTTAGAAGCCTTAAGGAGACCAGAGGAGAATGAATAGAATAGCCCCTAAAATGACATGGTTCCTAGACTTCCTCGAACAGCAGAGACATCTAAATTAACCCTAAGGCTAAGTATGATGCCCTACGTGCCTCATTAGCTCTCTGAATCTCTTAATTCCAGAGCCTTCCACTGAGTCATAGGTGGTATAGAGCAAGTGCCAGTGTCTGCCCTTACAAACCTCCAGAGCATATGGTAAGACCTGCCAGAGGTTAAGTCCCATAACCTTACTGCCAGACCCTGACTCTGAGACCTCTACAACATTCCTGTGAAACAGGTGGCAGGACCTGGAGCACTGGGCTAGACAAGATTCTCCACTTCCGAACTGCAAGGCCATCTGGTGGAAACATCACAGGTGGAAACAGGTTTATGTGACAGAACACAGGTGTTAGTGACCCTCACAGAGGTCGCAGATAGGAGTGAGACTTGCTATTGATATAAAGTTCATCTGCTTTCCATGGGAAGCCATCTGTAGAGAAGCCCTCTGTAGAGAAAGGAGCCTCTTCACCACCCATGATACTTTTATTACATACCTCTGAGATACTCAAAGCTTCCTGGCTTCCAGATCAGGTGGTCATTATTCACTGAAAGAGCCACCAGGAGCTCTCTGACGCTCCTCCAGTCATAACCACATTGTGGGTCACCTTCCACTGCGAGATACCTTAGTCCCCAACTGTAAGCTCCCCTTATCTGAGGTACACCCCTCAGGACACGAAGCAGGCCTTCACAGCCCCTAAGAGATCAATCTGTCTTTTTATGGAGCCCTCAAACTATCTGTTGCTTCCAGGATCCTCCTAATGAAAAACCCTGAACAATTTTTACAAGGCCATATTTTGGGGGCCAAAGACCTCTTAGGTTTCTGTTGCTTGCCCAGCTGCCTTTCCTATCCAGTCCAGGACCACCTACCAGAGCTGGTTCTGTCAACACCAGGCTTGGCTCTCCCATATCGACTAGCAATTAAGAAAATACTCTACATGTTCACAGGACAGTCTGATGGAGGCACTTCCTCAATTGAGATTCCCTCTTCCCAGGTTATGTCTAGGTTTGTGTCAAGTTGACAGTAGTTATGACACTGTCCAAATACTAACCGAGCCTTTTTCAGAGGCATGGGAATCTTTAGACCCATGCTCCAATTCCAAAGCTTTACCCATCTGTTTTCAGACCAATCCTGAAGGATTCTCAGACCTCCTCCCCTGTTACAGCCAGCCCAGCATAGGAGAACTGTGCCAGGAAAGATTGACAACCACAAGCCATACAAGGGACACAAACAACTGCCAGTTGTAGTGAATGCACGTACTCACTGGGGAGAGAAAGGCTGTTCAAACTAAGGCAGGAATGGCCTCATAGGTAACCACTGTCCTCATGAAATGTGTTATTCCGTACCTCAGGTTCCTCTGATCCCTTCAGGCTGACTATAGTCAGGCTTCATTTTTAATACCATTCAGAGAGTAAGGTTTTCAAAATTAACATAGCCTGACTCCCAACATCTGTAATCTTCTGGAAGGTCAAAAAGACTAGCCTAATCCTTTAAGAAATCTCTCAGTAAGCTCACACTTGAAACTCCATGGTCTTCTTGGCCCACTTTTGTAATTCTGTATTATTCCTCATTATTATAACCTCAGCCCCTTCAAAGCCCTTAATGGTAGGCCCTTCCCCTAAACAGACCTCTTATGACATCCAGAGAATGATTATGTGTCTGTCACCAGGAAAGACAATTAAGACCACCACTGAGTACAGCCCAGGATAAGTATAGCTCTAAGCCTGAATCTACATTTTCAAAATTAATCCTCACATTAACTCAGGAGAGTAGGTCTACCTTAAAACCCTCTAACATGGAGTTAGGAGACATCTCATGGGGAAAGTGCAAGCCTGGGGACATCGATTCAGATTCCCCAGCATCCACATAAAGATCTGGGCATAGTGGTACACATCTGTAATCCCAGTACTGAGAGGCAGAGGCAGGAGGATCCATAGGGCTCACTGGCCAGCCAGTTTAACTAAAATGTGAGCACTTAATTCAGTGAGAGATCTCATTTCAAAAAAAAAAAAAAAAGTTGGGAAGAAAAAGAAATTGAGGTCAATATCCTGACATCAAACTCTGGCTTCCATATGCTTCAGCATGAACATGTACATCTATACACATATGTATATACTACACACACACACTTCTACAGGAGGAGAAACACCAGGAAAACACTCTTGGCACTGCCTACCAGGGCAGCAGTGAGATTCCATTTTAACAAGATCCATTGAGTCAGCAGTCTGGCCATCCCAGAACCTCAGGGAATCAAACTTTTGGGATTAGATGATGACACTTGGCCAGCAGAATACCTCTAGACTTAGGGAAAGGAATTTTGAGGCATTGTATTTGGCAAGTTAGGAATCTGGCTGGAGACTATCTGCAGAAAAACAGACTCAGGTTCTAGGCAGCATGCCCAAAACTGGAAAGGACCACTCAGAGGTGAGTCCAGCATTTACAACCAGAGTCCTGAGATATAACCGACATCTGTGACTCAACCCATGAATAACCACTGACAGACAGAAACAGCATCCCATTCCTGCCTCATCTTAGCAGAAGTTAGAATGTGCTTATAACCTAAGCCTGAGAAGGTTTCACCAGCCTCTATGGTCTGACCCAGGAAGGACTACCCACTGAAAAGGCCAGCATCTGTGACCTAAACTCAGAATGGATCACAGGAACATAACAGGTATCTGGAACCCCAGGAAGAAAGTCCTCAGAAAGCTGAAACTGAGACAGAAGGCTCTGCCCAGTTCTCACCCTTCATTTTAGCCGGCTGTTTCATCCTGTTCTGTTTCCCCACCCCATTGCCACTCTGCACACATCTCCTCTTTCTTTTCTTTCCGTTTTCCTTTTCCTTTTGAGGAGCTTTGGCCTAACATGCTGGCATTAGTTTGAGTGTCTCAGCCTGAGGCCAGGCTTGTCTTGCCTTATCAGATTGCATTTCTTTACCAGAACTAAGTAGTCTCCCTGTCCTTGTCCTGACTGTTCACTTTCTATTTGTCTCCACTCTGCTGCTTCTCTGTAACTCATTACTAGTGGTTGCTCTAATCATTACTAGTGGCTGGTCTTACCCTGCTTTACTTCCTTCCATTTACACCACAGTAACTAACACATTAGCTCATATAATACAGTGTTCCTATACTTCCTGGCATTCTGGAATTTTTTTTATTTGATTATACCATATTCTCATAGTGGGCCTACCCATTGATCAAGATTGGCCTTGTACACAGTATTCAGTTGTCAGGGGAGTACTAGGAATTGAGCCTGGTGCCTCCAACCTAAGTCTAGCAGAAGAAAATGACATCGTGACTCTAATATAACCTAGTTACTCACATTTCCACAGAAAGAGTAAGGGTGGGTGATTTAAAAAATTCAACCAGTGGCTTAACTTCAGATATACAAGAAAAGTGGAAAACTAAGGTAATACAACTCTCCAAAAGTTTACTATTTTAATAGGAATATTTTGATATTCTTGTGCCAGTAAATTATATGAAATCCCAGACAAAGAATTCAGATAACTATAAGAATGCTCAAAGAACTCAAAAAAAAAAAAAAAAACCCACAAACTCCAGAAATAATGCCAGAACATAAACAAACAGCTTAAAGAAGCAAGTCAATAAAGGGCATAACATTGTAATTCAATAAATAGAAATACAGGGAGAGGGGAGCCAAACTATAATGTCGGAAATGAAATGCTCAATAATTCAAATAAAAAGCTCAATGGAAAGCCTCACCAATAGAAGAAGACAGACTATTAAGCCTTAAGACAAGGCAGAGCAACCAGAGCATTAAAACAATGACAACAATAAATTAGAAAGTCAGAGAAGAGGCTGGAGGGATGGCTCAGGGTCAACAGCACTGGCTGTTCAGAGGATCCAGGTTCAATTCTCAGCACCCACATAGCAGCTTGCAACTGTCTGTAACTCCAAGGGAGCTGATACCTATTCTGGTCTCTTTGGGCACCAAGCATACACATGGGCACAGACATACCTTCAGGTAAAACACTTATATACATAAAATAAAATAAAAGCCCTTTTTTTTTTTAGAGGCAAACTCTCTCTATGTCATTCTGGCTACCCTGGAACTTGCTATGTAGACCAAGCTAGTCTTGAATTCACAGAGATTCGCTTGTCTCTGTCTCCTAAGTGCTGAGATTAAAGGCATGCACCACCAAAACAGCCAAAATAATAATTTTTCAAAGAGAAAAGGTTTAATTTTTTAAAATTATGAAGAAAACACATAAGATCTATTTTTAAAAATCAATGCTGCCAATCATGAACATAGAAGAATTCAATGCTAATTGCATTTTTTAAGAACAAAAAAATTAGGGCTGGTAGAGATAGCTCAGTGGTTAAGAGCACTAGGCACTCTTTCAGAGGTCCTAGGGTTAATTCCCAGTAACCACGTGGTAGCTCACAATTGTCTATTAACTTTCAGTTCCTGTGGATCCAATGTCTTCTACTGGACTCTGCAGGCAGGCACATACATGGTGCATACATGCAGGCAAAATACCCATACACATAAAATAAAATAACTTTTTTTTGCTTTGTTTTCTTTCATTTTTCAAGACAGGGTTTCTCTGTGTAACCCTGGCTGTATTGGGACTCACTCTGTAGACCAGGCTGGCCTCAAACTTGGAGATCCACCTACCTGTGTCTCCAGAATGCTAGGATTAAAGGTGTGTACCACCACCACCCAGCAAACAAACTGTAAACAAAATAATCACAGAAAATTTCCCACATTTAGGCAAAGAGATGCCCAATTAGGTACAGGATACATTTAGAACATCAAGTATACAAGGCCAGAGAAGAACATACCAAAGAAAAATTATACTCAAAACATCAAATACACACAGGGAAGAGCTGGAGAAGGGAAAATGGATACAAATAAGAAAAGAAGATGCTAAAATGTTTTAAGACTTGATTCTATACATGAGATAGAAAAAACCTCAACCGGAGTGCTAAATGATTTTATTAACTTTATGTCAATTTGACACAGACTAGAGTCATCTGAGAAGAGGGAAACTCAGTTGAGAAAGTCTCTATAAGACCTGGCTATAAGCAAGCCTGAAGGGCATTTTCTAAATTTGTGGCTGATGGGGAGGCTCCAGCCCACTGTGGGTGATGCCATCCCTGGGCTGGTGGTTCTGGGTTCTATAGAAAGCAACCTGAGGCCCCCAATCACACAGAAACCAGAGGAAGCGAGCCTCACAGGAGCTCTAACCCAGGCAGTATCTTAGGCAAGGAGAAAGCAACACTGGCCCCAAACAGGGAGTAACTGGGACCCGCTAGGACCCAGGAAGCACTGGTTCCTTCCTGTCTACCCCTGAGCACTGAGCAGATCTTGGGCCCCAGCTCTAACACCAGTAGTAACACCCACCCCACACAGTTCTGATACAACCAAGATAATAGGAAAGACAAGCTCTAGTCAGAGACAGGGCAGATAGCACTAAGGAGATCCAGATCATGGTAGGCAAGTGCAAGAACATAAGCATCAGCAACCCAGGGTACTTGGCATCATTAGAACATAGTTCTCCCATGCAAGAAAGTCCTGAATTCCCTATATCACTAGAAAAGCAAGATTCATATTAAAAATCACTTCTAATGATGATGATAGAGAACTTTAAGAAGGACATAAATAACACTCTCAAAGAATTTGAGGAGAACACAGGTAAACAGGTAGAAGCTTTTAAAGAGGAAGCACAAAAATCCCTTAAAGAATTACAAGAGAACACAACCAAACAGGTGAAGAAATTGAACAAAACCATCCAGGACATTAAAAATGGAAGTAGAAACAATCAAGAAATCACAAAGGGAGACTACCCTGGAGATAGAAAACCTTGGAAAGAAATCAGGAGTCATAGATGCAAGCATCACCAACAGAATACAAAAGATAGAAGAGAGAATCTCAGGTGCAGAAGACACCATAGAAAATATTGACACAACTGTCAAAGAAAACACAAAATGCAAAAAGTTCTTAACACAAAACATCCAGGAAATCCAGGACACAATGAGAAGACCAAACCTAAGGATAATAGGTATAGATGAGAGTGAAGATTGCCAACTTAAAGAGCCAATAAATATCTTCAACAAAATTATAGAAGAAAACTTCCCTAATCTAAAGAACAAGATGCCCATAAACATACAAGAAGCCTATAGAACACCAAATAGACTAGAGCAGAAAAGAAATACCTCCTGTCACATAATAATAAAAACACAAAGTGCACAAAACAAACAAAAAAAGAGTATTAAATGCAGTAAGGGGAAAAGGACAAGTAACATATAAAGGCAGACCTATCAGAATTACACCAGACTTCTCACCAGATACTATAAAAGCTAGAAGATGCTGGACAGATGTCATACAGACCCTAAGAGAACACAAATGCCAGCCCAGGCTACTATACCCAGCAAAACTCTCAATAACCATAGATGGAGAAAACAAGATATTCCACAACAAAACCAAATTTACACAATATCTTTCCACAAACCCAGCATTGCAAAGAATAATAGCAGGAAAGCTCCAATACAAGGAGGGAAATTGTACCCTAGAAAGAGCAAGAAAGTAATCCTCTTCCAAAAAATCCAAAAGAAAATAGCCACACAAAGATAACCCCACCTCTAATGACAAAAAATAACAGGATGCAACAATCACTGTTCCTTAATATCTCTTAACATCAATGGACTCAATTCCCCAATTAAAAGACATAGGCTAATTGACTGGATACATAAACAGGACCCAGCATTTTGCTGCATACAGAAAACCCACCTCAGTGACAAAGATAGACTCTACCTTAGAGTAAAAGGCTGGAAAACAACTTTTCAAGCAAATGGTCCTAAGAAACAAGCCGGAGTAGCCATTCTAAAATCTCTAGTCTGAGAACACAAAGGGAGGGACTCATAGCTCCACCTGTATAGGTAGTTGAGGGTGTTTTTGCCAAGCATTAGTGAAAGTGGAGGGCCTTGGTGCCAGAAAGTTTGGATTACCTAGTGTTGGGAAATTCAAGAGCGGGGAGGAAGGGATGGGAGGATGGTGGGAGCACACCTTCATAGAAACTCCCAGAATTATATGGATTAGACATGACAGAGGCAGGCTGCCAGAAGACTAGATTCCAGAATTCAAACAAAAATTTATCTTGATACTAAAATTTGTTTTGAGAATTGTATACTGCAGAATACACACAGCCTTGGTGTATCTATTCATCAAGCAAGCTGAGCAGACCTACTCCAACCTCTGATGTCCTGGAATTCCAGCTGGATGCAGTGAAGACACAGTGCCAGAGGCTTGTCAATTTACACTTTCCCCTGCCCCTCTTCTAATATTTCAACACCCATAATCAGCTTGAAGAAGTTAATGAAGAGTCAGCGCCCCATTCTCTGGGCTTGGGGACTGAGGTGGGTAATATTGGGCTGTCTTTCTAGAGGAGATTAGTGGTTTTGTTGGAACAGGAAGGATTAGCTAGGATTTATTGCATAGCCATAACCTATTGGTAGAAATATATATAATTGTTATTAAGATGAAGTTATAATTTCTTAAATGGTACAAAATTTACTTGGATTTCAAATTTAAGGTTTTCATTGTATGAGCTTCTTATTAATATAAAAGTGAGATTAATATTGTTACTCTCATAGGCATTGTGCCTATATAACACATTTAGGAATACAGGGCTTAGACCCAGTCCTTCTTTAACTTTTCTAACTGATTTGAGATGGTTAGCCTGTGAGTTAAGGGACTATAGCAAATTCATGACTCTGAGTTTATTGTTAGGGTGTTTTCTATATTTTATTTAGACATAGCTGAGAGGAGTCAACAGACAACAGTCCAGATTGCCTTACATGGATAGTTGGTTTTCAAAACATCAGAAGTCCACAGAACTTACGTTACAAACATTTCTGTATTAATGTTCATTTTGATTAGAGACCTGTCTGCTCCTGACAGCTTCCATCTTGGATTCTTGTGGGGAGCTGACAGAAGGCAGCTATCATACTTGAAGCCATCTTGAGCCATATACCCTGACAAGAGACTTGTTTACAATAGCCTAAGACAGTTGAGCACACTCTGATAACATCTTGTTTTAGATATCCAGGATTTTCCCTTGGGTGTGTGAGACTTAAAGGTGTGTGACTTAAGGGTGTGACTTAGAGATCAGATTTAGAGACAAGACTTAAAGGTGTGATTTAAGGGCATGACTTAAAGGTGTGGCTTAGAAGTGAGACATATAAAAGGCAAGAGGCAGACAGAAGAAATGGTTAGATACTTGGAAAGGCATTAGTTAGTAGGCACATTAGGCACTTGGAGTAGGCACTTGAGACTTGAAACAGGAATCTTAGATTAGACACTTGTACTTGGAAAAGTACTTGAGACTTGAGACTTGAGACTTGAGACTTGAGGCAGGAAACTTGGAACTTGGAGGCACTAGGGACTAGGAACTCAAGACTAGGGACTTGTTGAGAAGAAGAGAGACTGAAGAATAAATGGGATTGAATCACACCCTGTCTGGTCTCCATTCTTCATGTCTGTCCTCACTCTCTCCTTTGCTGAATCCCAATCCATGGACTGGAGCAGCTTTTGGCTGTGAGGGCTCTAACAACTTAGCCCCCAAAGCTTTTGACAGAGCGGTCCCTGACATTTTGGCCCCCAAACGTGGAGTAGAGCAGTCCGCAACATTCTTGGCACCTAACGTGGGGCAGTGCAGTTCGCAACATTTTTGGCACCCTACATGGGGCAGCTCGGGCCACGACAGATTCTAAGAAAAAATTGAGCATCTTTGTAGTTACTCTACTTGTGGTGAGACAGCCATTAGGCAAGAATTGCCTCTTGTTATCTACAGACAAATTATTGTCCAGAAAAGGACACACTTGTGGAATAGTCGACTGATTATATCTGCCAAGACAGAGTAATCAGCCCTTAATAATTCTGCATCACTAGGTCTGTCAGATGATCCTCGGCCAGAAGGCTGAAGATCAGATGCTCCAACATTTTGTAGTATAGGAACTGTCCAGGTGTTCAGCGGTCTCTATAAATTGGCTAAGTTTTAGAAGCTATGCTTTGTGCTCCCCATAATTTCAGTTAATTAGTCATTCTGGATTTCTGACGGGGTTGAAGACTTATAGTCTCATAGCCAATCCCAGCTATTTTCTTTGAGAGAAAAGATTTGAGAGGATGGTTTTCAGCTGACATTCATTCTAAAGCCAAGGAAAAAAGCCAGGTTCAGAACTAAGTCTTTTAGTTAGGAGAGATGACAGAGGTTCTGGTTAGTCAACAAAATGATGGACTGGGTATTAGGTCTATCTTGTACCTTACTGGCACAAATCGGTATAGTTTTATGCTCTAATTGCATTTTGAGAGAAAAGTTTTATTTTAACAGGAAGAGTGATATGTAGGAGGAGCTAAGGTGGGAGGAATAAGAAGAGGAAGAGAAGAAGTAAGGAGAGGAGGAGAAGAAGAGGAGGACCTAGGTGATGAGAGAGAGAGAGAGAGAGAGAGAGAGAGAGAGAGAGAGAGGAGGGGGGAACATGGAGTATTGGGTTACACTTCTGATTGTATGGGCATCTTGTTATTGAGCATTACCAAACTTATAAAGCCTTTGATTAACATTAAAAAAAATGTATAAATAAAAAGGAGAAGGGGGATGGGATAGGGATTTTATAGGGAGGGGAAATGGGGAAAGGGGATGGCATCTGAAATGTAAATAAAATATTCAATAAAAAAATTTTAAAAATTTAAAAAAAAGAAAGAAAGAAAGAAAGAAAGAAAGAAAGAAAGAAAGAAAGAAACCTGAACAAGCCATATGGAGCAAGCCAGTAAGAAGTGTTCCTCCATGATCTCCACATCAGCTCATACCTCTAGGATACTGCTCTGATTGAGTTTCTTTACTGACTTCCTTTGATGATGAACAATGATATGGAAATATAACCAGAATAAGCCCTTTCCTCCCCAGGTTGCTTTTGGTCATGGTGCTTTATCACAGCTGTAGAAACCCTAAAGAGGATGACCAGAAAATACTTAGATCTGATAAACACTTTAGCAAAGTGACAGAATAGAAAGTTAAAATATAAAAATGAGTAGCTTTCTTACATATCAATAACAAGTGTGCTGAGACAGAGATCAGAGAAACAATCACACTCACAATTGCCAAATGCATACAAAAATAAAATACCTTACAATAAACCTAATGAAAGAAAGGCCTCTAAGATTGTAGAGATCTACAAACACCATAGACAATGGAAAACAGACTAGAAGATGAAAAGGCGCCCCCACCCCATGTTCAGGGATTGAAAGATCTATTATTAAAGGGGCTATGCTAATAAATCTAGTCTTCAATGGAATCTTTAGCATGCTGAATATCCAATGAAATCTCCACCAAAATTCCAATGTCATTCTTCACCAAAATAGAAAAGCAAGCTTAAGATTCATGTAGAAATAACATGTATTTCTATGAGACTGCTATGGGACTGTGATTCTTAGAGGCATCAGAAGCTTCACCATACAGTCTCACCAACATGTCTGCCAAAACATGAGCTGAACAAGGATGACATTAATGGATATGCCAAACTGGATGAGGAAAAGCTCACACGGCCTCAACCTTACACAAAGAGCTACAGGCAACTGAGCTCTTAGTTAGGCTTTCTATTGCTGTGATGAAGCACTGTGACCAAAAAGCAAGTTGGAAAGGAAAGGGTTTATTTGGTTTATACCTCCATATCACTGTTTGAAGTAGAAACTTCAGAGTTCTTTGGGAAGTCAGTTGTGTTGGATGGTGTTTTGCTGGGGAAAACTCATGAAGGAACATTTCACTAAAGTGGACACAGATGAAAGGCTAAGGCTGACTCGTGAAGGAATGTTTCAATGAAGCAGGCACAAGAGAAAGGATGTTCTGGTAAGACAAGCACATGAAAGGACACATGATAAAGCATTCTTCGATAACAACACACGTATTGGTCCACCTTACATTGTGTTGGGATGCCATAGAGGAAAATGCACTAAAAAAAATTCTGGTGGTGTGCTGTAGTTTCTTGCCACTTCAGCTGAGACAGACTCCTGTGCTGAGGGAAGACACATGCTGAGGCAAGATCCATGGAAGACATGTGATGTTTGGAAGGAGTATAAATAGGACTTGATGGACAGTGAAGGAGGCTGAACTAGGCTTACTTAGAGAGCTAGCCATGCAATGCTTGTTGGTCTCCAGTCTTTGTTGATCTTGAGTCTTTGTTGATTTTTATTTCACTGAATGAGGCACAGCCAAGAACTCCTGGAGTCCCTCCTGCTCCCTCCTGCTCCCTCCTGCTGATTTGTGCCAAGGCTGAGGCCTGGCTGTCTCTGCTAGGTAGTGCCCCACTGCTGATTCCCGTTTGCTATCCCAACTCTACCGAACTGGACTGCTGGTGTATCCATGAAGTTTTCAAGCGGATGGAGCTGCCACTGCTGACCTGTGAACTGAAGTGCCAATTTCCAGACAACACAGATGGAAGTTGCTCCAAAGAACCAATTCTCAACAGTTCCACTTCCCCAAACCCTTTCTTTTCCACTACCTTGGTGGGTGATGGGCTAAAAGGGAAGTTAAAGTGTTTAAGAAACATCATTAAAAATAAGGTTTGAAAAAATTGAAGTTACAACTGTTCATCATCAAAGGAAGTCAGGACAGGAACTCAAACAGCAGGAACCTGGAGGCAGGAGCTGACGCAGACACTATGGAGGGTGCTGCTTACTGGCCTGCTCCATAGCTTGCTCAGCTTGCTTTCTTATAGCACCCAGGACCACCAGCCCAGGGATGGCTCCACCCACAGTGGGCTGTGCTCTCCTCCAAAAGTCACTAATTAAGAAAATTCCACACTGGCTCACCTACAGCCTGATCTTATGGAGACATTTCGTTAAATGAGGTTTCCTCCTCTCAGACGATTTTAGCTGTGTCAGGTTAACATAAAACTATCCAGTACAGTTAAAAAAAATTAAGTACTTGAAGATATACACACAGACAAGGGCTTTAAAAGTAAGAGTCTCACTGCTCATGAAATAAATCCAACATTGATAAATAGGATGTCACGGAATTAAAAGCTTCAGTACATCAAAGGAAGCAGTTAAGCAAATAAATAGTCTGTCTAAAGAATGGGGAGCAATCTTTATTAGCTATACATCTGACAAGTGATTAGTATCTAGACTAAAAGAATTCAACAACTGAACAATAAGAAGTCAAGCAATCCAATTAGTAGGTGATAAAATCAGACTGTTCTCAAAAGATGAAACACAAGCGTTCAAGAAACATATTTTAAGGTATTCAGTTTCACAAAGTATCAGAGAAATGCAAATCAGAAGTACATTGAGATTCAGATTCTGTTTCATCAGCATGACAGTCATTCAAACAAACAAACAAACAAACAAATGCTGGTGGGATGTGTATGAAAGGGAACCCTTTTATGCTACTGGTGAGAATGCAAATTAGCCTAGCATTATAGATGTCAATGTGACAGTTTCTCATAAAAGCTAAAGTAGATCTTCCATGTGACCCATCTATAGCAGTCCAGCTCACCCTGTCACAGAGATATGTGCACATCAGTGTTTTCTGCAGCACTATTCACAATAGCTAAGTTATAGAACCAGCCTAAGTGTGTAACAACAGGGCAATTGGCAAAGGAAGATTATATACAGATTTGTACAATGGCATTTCTTTCAACCCTTAAGAAGAACACAGGTAGGTTGTTTGTAGGAAAATGGATATGGCTGGAGATAATCACAGTAAGCAAAGTAAGCCAGGCTCATAAAAACAAATATTGTGTTTTCTCCCACATATGGTTTTTAGGTATCATATAGATATATAACACTACATATTCATATGTGATGGGAAAATAGAAGTGAAACTGTTTCAGGAACAAAATAATAGGAGTCATAAGGAAGAGGGTAGCAGTGGATGATGAAGGGAACATTCACAACATACAATTTATGTGTTACATAAAATGCCTTTATATAACACAGAACCATGTACAAGGAATATACACAACGAAAATTAATGATGAAACCCACCCTTAACCATCTCCAGGCCCTGTGAGTCGTCAAGATTCTCTCCTACTTCTCTTAAATTCTGTGACACAATTTTACAAGCTCTCTTCTCTTGTTTTCTCAATGTCAAGCAGGACCAAACTCAATTTGGAGGGACCTCTCTTAGACTATTCATGGACTAAGGTCAGCAACAAAATCAGGTTATAACACCTATTGCTAATTCTACACAAAAAGACAGAGCTTGTGATAGCACTGTATCGGAAACCTGGTCACTGTTCTTTTGCTTATATTCTTAAGCAGCCGACTTCTCACCTGCCTCACAGCCACGCCACCCCCCCCCCCCTGCTTGCCCTTGCTGGGTTTATGACACAATCTCTCTGCAAGCTGACCCCTTTCCAATAACTATACCCCATGTTGTGCTGTATCCAGATAGTCGCCCTTATGGTTTAGGCATTTCTCATTGCCTTGCTCGGGTCATAAGCAGAAACTTATGACATAAGCAGAAACAATCTGTCTAGTTGTTGGATATGTACCCAAAGAGACACCATGTTGATACACGCGGTGGTTCTCCAAGCCTATCTATGCCCATAAAAAAAAAACCTGGTTAATACCTCTGTACAATACTAAGATTCTCCTGTGTCAGCTATTCCACAGTTAGACATGATAGAAAAGAGGAAGTTATGGGTACATAAGACCCCAGTCCCAACAAAAAGTACAAGTCAAGCCCAGTCCTTGGGCTGGCCTTTCTGTTTCCAGTCTATGGAAAACAATGGGACATTTCCTGCTGCCTAGACACCATCCTATTTTCCTATATGTTCTCCTTATGCAACCACAATGCTGATATTCTGGAGTAAGAATCACACGATTGTTGGGAGTCGATTTTTAGCAGAAAGCGGCTATCAACTTTGCAGCCATCTTGAGCCATATACCCTGACTAGAGACTTGATTTTCAACAGCCTACAACAGCTGAAGCACACTCTGATAAACATCTTGTTTATCCCACATAGCTTGTTTTGCTGTTTAGTGACCCCAGCTGCATGATGCACGTGCTAAAGAGTCTTCAGCTGTGTTCTCCTGCTTGTGCTTATAAATACCCAGGATTTCCTTGCAAGGGGGGAGCCAGTAAACGAGACTTGACTACACACCCTGTCTTGTCTCCATTCTTCGAATCTCTTGCCCCTGCATCCCCCACTCTCTCTCTTGACCAGAGCACTTAGCCCCAAAGTGTGGGGCTGTGTGGGCAGCAACACAGTGGCCCCAAAGAGTGCTGGAGTCAACACACGATAAATAAGATAGGTACACTCTTTATACTATTTTTGTCAACCTACGTTAAGTGTCTTAGTTACTGTTTACTGCTGTGAAGAGACACCATGGCCATGGCAACTCTTATACAGTCTCAGCCCATTATCATCATGGCAGGGAGCATGATGGTATGCACGGTGCTAGAGCAGTAGCTGAAACCTACATCCTAATCCACAGGCAGAGAGTTTGGGGGAGGGAGACAGAGAAAGACAGAGAAGAAGAGAAAGGAAGGTATCTATAATGATATCAAGAGGGGGAAAAGGGAGGGAGGGAGGGAGGAAGGAAGGAAAGGAGGGAGAGAGAGAGAGAGAGAGAGAGAGAGAGAGAGAGAGAGAGGGAGATTGAGACTGAAACTGGCCTTTTGAAACCTCAGGGCCAACCCCAGTGACACATTTCTTCCAACAAGGCCACACCTTCTAATTCTTTCAAAGAGTTTCAATCTCTTATGACTAGGCATTCAAATATATGAGTCTATGGGGGCCATTCGTATACAGACTATCACAGTGAGGTGTGAGAACACATCCAAGAATGGATGGAGTCCTATGAAAAGAATTCTGAATGCTTCTGGGAGAACTCCAAGAAAACAACATGAGTCCTGTGACCTCAGTTTCTTCAAAAAATTGAATTAATCCTGAAGGCGTTTTCATGCTCCTTCCAAGTGTAGCAGGTAGTAGTGAGTGTACTTCAGATTACTCACTATTGCTTGCTGCTGTGATTCAATTAAATGTTTATATTCCTCTATGGATTAACATGTTTTGCTCATTGTGGCTTGACAGCCACGTGCACTTGTCCTTGTGATTGTACACTTTACTCATATGACTCTTCTTAATCCTCGTGGTGTAAACTGTCTGATGCTCTAAATAAAGTTGGTCTTCGCATGAGACTTCAGTCCCTCTCACTTACTGGCTCTATCCCCCCAAGGTCCTACTGCCCCGTGTGTATTGACAGTAGGGTAACGATGCTAACATTTGCAAAGCAGGTTTTCTTTCCAACTGAGCATCTCTCAGTCCTCCTTTTTGCTTCCCAAAAAAGGAGGCACTCACATAACCACTTAACAATGGGAACAACCACTGGCAGTCTGGTAAATATAACTCCTGTAGTTCTGCCTGGATCTCACTTTTCCCTTTTATCTCTGGTCTTTCAAAAACATGGCTGCCAAATCCCTCACAATCATCCCACTTTTGGACAACCTCTGTGTATGGTTGAATACTTTCCTGGTATGAGACCAAATGAATCCAATCCCTGAGGCCCTTCAGACCCTTCTATTACAGCCAACTTCAGCATCCTACCAACAGGCCTCTGATAGGACTAGATTTAGTAACCTTAAGAGGACAAGCTACAATTTCCTATGGGGCTTCAAAATAGGAAATATTACCTTCCCAAACAGATGTCCAGACTACTCATCTTCCAGTGTTTTCACAATCTAGGCTCCTTTCTAAGGAAGGCACTTTTACCTCCAAGCCCTCACATCCCCAAAATAAAACTCCTGAATTGTCTGAAAATCTCCAATTTAGAGTGCTAGTCACAAACAACCGGTTGCTGGAACAGGCAGCATTAAGCTGGTCTATATTCAGAGGGCTCCTTCAGTCCATGGGAATCTCAGAAATAAGTATCAGAGACCTCTTCCACTTCTCCCTCCCCCTCCCCCCTCTCTCTCTGTGGTGTGTGTGTGTGTGTCTGTGTGTGTGTCTGTGTGTGTGTGTGTGTGTGTGTGTGTGTGTGTGTGTGTTTCAAGACATTTTCTCTGTGTAGCTGTTGGCTATCCTGGAACTCACTCCGTGTACTAGGCTGGTCTCAAATTCAGAGATCCATCTCTCTTTGCCTCCTGAGTGCTGGAATTAAAGGTGCTCACCACTGCCCCTGCCTGTCAGAAACATCTCTTTCATAGAATATCTGGAAGGCCACAGTGGCAACTGTAGAGGCACAACAACACAGTCCTAGCTTCTTAGCAGGAGTAGCTTCCCAAAACTTCAGGATCCCAGAAAGCCTTAATGTAATTATCTCAGGGGTGTCAGTCATCAACACCACTGTCTCAGGGGTGTCAGTCATCAGCACCATTGTCTCAGGGGTGTCAGTCATCAGCACTAACACCTGTCTCTCTCACCACTGAGTACCTCTCAGCCCCCAAGAGTGTCACACAGTCCAACCTTCAACCTCCTACAGTGACCGTTATCTTCCTGCTCTCCAAAATCTTGCTTTAGCCTCTTGCCTGATGGTACTATGACCCCATAACAGATCATCAATGCCAACCAGCACCCCCACTCCAATCACCCTTTTTCAACTCTGAAGGAGTTCCAGAATTGAGACAAACAAACAAATAAACAAAGGCTAATTCCTGATGAACCCATGACATCTTACCCTAAAAGACCTGTCTCAGAATGGACAAAGATATATAATTTACTATCTAACAGTGTAGACAGTTAGGCACCTCTTTTCTATTAAAATATGACCCCACACAAATGGTCCACCCAGATGAGACAAGGTAAATTGGCTATTCTAATGGGATCCCTTTGTCCTTCAGGGAAGCAATTCATTCTTCCTATTCCTGTCTTCCTCCCTCCCTCCCTCCCTCCCTCCCTCCCTCCCTCCCTCCCTCCCTCTGTCTCCCTCTCCTTCTCCCCCTCCCCCTCCCCTTCCTCTCTCCTCAACCTTGTGTTTCTGTCCACAGCATATATTCTTTACTAAAACCTTTGTGCCAATTCTGGTCTTATAATTCTTTTACCCTTGCACCTTGATCTCTGTTCCCAGCACACTTCTTGCCTCTAAAGAGAAGAGTACAAGGAGAATGATGAGGGAAATGAGAAGTGTGGTGGCGGTTCCCTGAGAAGGAGCTATGTGTTCTGGATTCCCAAGGGCTGTGGTATCCAGGACAAAGGGTGAGCTACCCTGGAGAGGGTTGGGAATCTAGAACAAGGAGCCCTGGACGGACACCCAAGGTCGGAGAATCCCTTGAGTGTAGGAAAGAATTAGAACCAAGTAACAGGGAAGAGCAGAGAAAAAAAAAAAAGGAACAAAGAGGTCTAGGGACACCCCTACTAAGGGCATCTTGAAAGTCCAAACATGGGGCTTAGGCTTAAATCGATGGCAAAAGAATGTACAATAGCAGCTTTGATTGTGACCCCACTCATTATCGGGGCTCCAGACTCTCCTGTAGGATGGTATGAACGGCTGTCAACTGTGGGACCTCTTTTTCCCAGGAGACAAGTTCCTGCTCTGGCTGGCTTGAGGGCTACTTCTTCTCCTTCTTCTGGCATAAGATTTCAGGGTAAGTCCCAATTTCTTTGCTGTTCACCATTTAAATCGTTTGATAGCCAAAGGAAATGGCATAAATGTTTCCTTAGAATATCTTCATTTTTTCCAGGGGTGAAAACCCAGTCAGTAAAATCAGTGGCTGCACAAAGCCTGGTGGCCCAAAGTACATCTCTGGCACCTATGTGAAAGATGTGGCAACACAAGTTTGTGACCCCAGACGTCCTACAGGAAGATGGGAGACAGAGACAGAAGAACTGCCAGAGGTCACAGGGAAGCTAGCCTGGAGCACATAGTTCAGAAGCACAAACAACAGAGACTTGGCCTTAGCAAGATGAAAGACAGAAGTCCTTACACACACACACACACACACACACACACACACACACACACACACACA